>JBBBDQ010000594.1:2970000-3667500 GCA_037127315.1 Ascarosepion bandense | reverse complement strand
TTCATCATTATCAAAATATTGCGCGATAAAAGGAAAGAAAGAAAGAAAGAAAGAAAGAAAGAAAGAAAGAAAGAAAGAAAGAAAGAAAGAGGCCAGGGTAGAGGAATCTATATCAATCTGAGTCTAAGAATTTTAGTAAGTATATTTTTCTATGTCATGGGAATTAAATGATTTTTTTATTAAGCAAATTACGATTATTAATATGGTAAAACATGGCATATTTCTAAAAGACAGTGATTATATTTTCTTTTTTTTCCATTGTAATATTTGGATTAAGCTACTATATTCTAGGTAATAACTGGGGTTCTTGTTATTTTTAATTTCCAATAATGTATAGATAAAGTAGTACTTGTGCTGTGTTTACCGTTGTTTAAAAAAACATGTGACTGTTAGATTTTATCTTTCATCTGTTAGAAGTGCTTCCAAAGTAAAATTTATCATTCGAATGAATTCGAGCTATTGAAATAATTCCTTCGAACATACATTGGCTATTTAATAGGCATTTATAGTTTTTTTCGGAAATTAAAATACTTTTTAAAAGGTTTATTTTTGCTATTATTTGAATTATAGATGTTGTTTATGTGGGCTAAATATTTATTTGATATCATAGCATTATGTTGTGAAATATATTTATCTACGTTTTAACGCAACTATAACTGACTTTAAAATTGTTTTTATTGAAGATTTATTAAGTGTGAGTGAATGGTAAAAATGTTTATGAATTAAATTAAGAAATAGTTTAAATATTTTAGTTTGGACATAATGCTGAAAGGTGAGTTAAACCAAATAATATTACGTTTACGTTATTTCTTCTTATTTCTGTCTATTTGTATAATACTATACATATGTACACCATCATATGTATATTTATTAATTTACATCACTATATATATATATATATATATATATATATATATATATATATATTCTTGCTATATTTAGAGAGCTCTCCGCCTGTCAGTCCGAAGCCATGGGACATAATTAGAAATTGGTGGCGTTAGGTCCCCTGACGCTTGAGTGTCAGTCGATATGATGAGCATCAGGATATGTCAGTCTGTGCTGACATCACATTCACATACATCAACAACCACATTCTTTCTCCTTTGCCATCTTAGTCAGCTTCTCACGACTGACGACATTTCAAGAGACACACGTGCAAAAATAAATAAGTAGTCATTGAACATAGAGCAAATGACAAAGTGTTTTCTCCTCGTTTCCATCCTCTTCAACAGCTCGCAGTTAGTCACAGTTGCAGTCCAAGTTATCCTCAGAATCCTTCTGTAAAACTACATCTCTGCTGCCTCAAGCCTCTCCTTCAAGCATGAAATAGATCTTCTCGCTATATATATATATATATATATATATATATATATATATATATATATGTGTGTGTGTGTGTGTATGTGTGTGTATGTGTGTGTCTGTGTGAACGCAACCTTAATGTCATATAAATTGTATATTTGGGGAGAAATCTTTCTATTATGCATGCTTAATTAAAATGAAAAACAATGTTTTTTCATGCAATATAATTTTTGTTCTCAAAAGGAAAAAAATCAAAAGATTACATAATATTTTAAAATAAAAGCTCAATTAAAAATGACAGACAAGGCATTATATATATATATAAATTGAACTTTGTCTGTGTGTATGTCTGTGTGTGTGTCCGTTACCTATAGACTCCGAAAAGGCTGAACTGATTTTCTTGAAAATTTACACAGTTGTACTATAAGCGTCTGCGAGTGTTCTTAGCTAGGGTTTGTGTCGAGGTACTCCCGATAAATATCCAAAATCGATAATCGAAAAATCGGGTTATAGAAGGAGTGGTCTGATTTTAATCAAATTTGATACACTCATAGACAAAGACATAAGAAGTTTCAAGGTTGCAGTTCTTACAATAGTGCAGAAAATCGATAATATATATATATATATATATATATATATATATATATATAAAGGCAAGATGTTTGTGTGTATGTCTGTTTATCTGTCTGTATGTCCTTTATACAAATCCACAATTTTTGTTTTTATCCGATTCTCACCAAATTTCACACAGATATTCATTAGGCTGAGTCTGAGCTGCAGGACCATGGATTAGTTTTAAAGCGTCATTACACCCGAACAACGCCGGGCTATACTGCTAGTATATATATAAAAGGTAAGATGTTTGTGTGTGTCTGTTTATCTGCTTGTATATCTGTATTATTTTCAGCCCTTTTATTTTAGCTTTTGCTTCGGGTTTGGCTCTAAGTAGAACTAATTGTAGTTCTTAGTCTCAGCCATGATACCATATACTCAGAGGACTTATTTAACCTTCAAAATTCAGTTTACAACGAAAAAAATATTTGATATCGATACCAGGAAAGCAAAATTTTACTTACATCCATTCATTTTTCTTTTCGTCTTCGGTTTCTCTTTAACTGGAAACAACTATTGCTTTTTTGTCTTTCGTGCCAACGTCCAAAGAATCTGAGCTCCAGAGCCATGGATTAGTTTTAAAGCTTTCATCACACCCGAGGAAGGCCGGGCTATACTGCTTGTATATATATATATATATATATATATATATATATATATATATATATATATATATATATAAAGAGATACAGAGAATTTTGATGATAATTCTTACATAGCCATGCTTGTTTTTTACACCAATCAACGAATGATCTGTTTAGGTTAAACTTGAAACTTATCACAGTTGTTTCTGTTTTTTTTTTCTCTACATCTCTTTCGTCACTTTCGACCATCCTTTATTCATTTTCAGGCATAAAATTTATTGGTCGTCAAAAAGAGTGCCAAAATTTCTGCTGATTTTTCTTTTCTGTTAGAAAACGTTACTATGTATTTTACAACTGAAGTCGTCATTGGAAAAACAACGAATCTATTGACTACCGTAACGTTATCGTTTACCTTGTCATCTAAATCTTTAAAGTTATTCTATCAGATTTATTTTTGAATTAATTATTAAAAATATTGAAAACTCCTATCCTCGGCTTATTGATATCTTATATGAGTCAGTCAGTTAAGTGCCATACGTGAGAGACGCTTAGATGATCAGGTCTCTAAGAGACATGACTATCTGGGCAGAAGATTATCCCGCAGTAGGTTAGGTTGCTTTTGCTCTCTGCGGTATATTGATTGCCAGCCAAGTCTATAGAACCCAATATGTCCTATTATTTAACCCTTAACTGGAGGGAAGAGACGGATTATTAGTCTCACAAGTATATTTGTGTGTAAGTGAATGCAAGGAATGTAAATGGAATTCGAACTCGGCTTCCCGATTTGTCGTTCCGAGTCGATATCCATTGAACCACAACGGATATCCTGATACCTTATATAATGGTTTGATTTTTATTATATTTACGTATTGCTGTTATATAGGAAGCAGGTTTTCAAATTCCATCTTGTTGATATCTCCAAGCTATATCACACTTTAGATAGAATTTAATGTCTACTTGTTTTTTTTTATTTTAGCATTCACAAAATTGTAACATTATAAATTAATTATTTTAAATTATTCCCTACTTAATCAATACTCTTGGAAAGTAATTATTTAGAATATTGCCGCTTACATATGGGTAACTTCAAACGATATTCAAATATTTTAAATTATTTTGTTCTACTATTTTGTTCTACTTTCAATTGATAACAATTGTCTAACAATCAATTAGATTTGCTTCCATCATCTGTTCATTACTTATTCCAATTTTGTTGATATAATTAAAAGAAAAACGTAGCTACCAGCACCGCATGCATCTTTAGGAGAAAGAACTCTAGCTGGGTTAAGGGAAAAAATTAATTGCAATTAGGTCTTGGAATTTAGCTTATATATTTGCTTTTCCGAAGAAGAAAATTAATTATAATTAATTAACAATTAATAAATTAAATACCGAGCTACTAATGGTTTAACAAAATAAAGTATTACATACGCTGCTGGCCAAAATCTTAAGGAAAATGGAAATTTTAAAAATATACAATTCTCTGTTGTTAGACTCAATCACATATTTGAGTAGAGCTTCAAAGACAAATAACAAAAAGGAAAATAAATATTAAGTTTTTTTTAGTATTTGATAGGAAAAATTTTAATACTGTGAAATTAGACTAAATACTAGTGAAATGAGTTGCGGTGCAGTGGATATAGACCCGGAACAAGAACTCCGAGAGCCGAGCACAAATTCCAGTTAAATTACTTCCATTCACTTGCGAGCAAATACCCTTGGGAAAAGTATTAATCCGTCTCTTTCTTCCAGCTATGGGTCGAATAACAGGACAGATTGGGTTCTATATTCATTGTTGGCAACTAGTTTTCCGCAGAAAGTAATGAAAAAACACTGCAGGAAAATCTTCTGTCTAGTAAATCATGTCTTTTTCGAGACATGATCACGCATGACACTTAAATGACTAACTAACTCGTTAAAAAATTAAGATGATACCTAAGCAGAGTAGAAAATTTCCAAGAAGTACTTTCAGTAAGGAGTTGCATGGTATGGTCGAAATAAGCGTCTACAAAAAGATGGCTGTAATGCTTTCCCAAGTGTTGAAGATAGCTTAACGAAGGCATAAAAAAATGCACTGCTTGGAATTGATGTCCATTTCTACAGACATCTATTACCATCCACCCGCGAACAGTTTCAATGGAGTTCAGGCCGGGGGAACACGCGAATTACGTTATTGGCTATATGGTCATTATACATAGCAGCGTTGTCTTGCTGAAAGATGTAGCTATTTTCACAGAAGTGAGACCTTCAGTCCATAGGGATCCTCTCTCATGACAATTTAACCACTCGCAATTTAATGCCCAGAGAAAAAACTTTGCGGTGGTGGGAAAGTGAGTGGACAAAGACGCCAGATCAAGATCAATAATATTGCAGATTCTTCTTGTGATTTTATAAAGGATCTCAAGGTATCTAGCTGCCACCGAACCATATATGGTAGCAGCATCTTTATCATAGACGAATGAAAGATTATAAGATAAATACTGGAGATAAAAAAAAAGTTGTCTAGCGCGACAGAATGAACTAACTTTCATAGTAGCTGCCATAGCAATGAGATCAATATAGCCGAGAATGTTAGCAGGAGACGCAATGAGTCACACTTCTGGGTGTCAGAATCAACCTTGCCGATGGAATGCATAAATATACCAGAGAGCAGTTTTGTTTCTTCTTCTATCTGCCTTGTTCTTTCAAGACGTAGACGATCATGGCATTCCACGTTTTCCTATCCCTGGTGGCTCTTAGCAAGCATTCTTCTGTTACACTACGCAACTCTGGTTTGTCATCCACCTGCTCAGGCCCTTCAAATATGTTATCCGCTGATTTCCCGTGTCTCTTGATCCCTCTATCTGGTCTGTTAGAATCAGGTTTTCTAATTTGAATTTTTTACCGACTTGATTTAAGCATTTAAGCATCCCCAACTGTATTTGGCATTTTGGGCTGTTCTTTTTGCTGATCACCATGCATACCGTTTTCTTACAGTTTATTTATAGTCCTTTCTTCTCGCTCTCTTCAGCTACCTTCTGTAGGAGGTCTTGTAGTTTCCTTTCCGTGTCTGCTATCAGCATTGTATCATCTGCGTACATTATGTTGTTCAAATTGTGGCCTTCGATGGCGAATCCTGGCATAACACCGAGGGTCCTCAGAATAATCTCGCTGTACAAGTTGAATAGATCCGATGAAAAGACCCATCCCAGTTTTACTCCCCTTTTATCTTCGGATATCTGCTGAATCCGTTACTTGTCGGTATGCAGACATTTTGCTGCCATTAGAGATTATTGATTACTCTTATGTCTTTCGCAAATATGTCGAGGCTGCTGGGCATCTCTATCAATTTCTTGTGGCGTATTTTGTCCAGCGCCTTTGCATAAACGATAAAACATAGGTACAACTCCTTCTTCATTTTTATTGCTTTTTTGGAGAGCATCCTACTCGTAAATATGGCGTTCCTTGTTCTAGATTCTTTGACGAACCCGCACTGTTCTTGTTCTATCTCAGGCCTGATTCTGTTTCTCGTTCTATTCATCAGGATTCGGACGATCAGTTTTAAAATATGGTTCCTTAAACTGATTTTTTGGTAGAGTTCACACTCGTTTGCACCTAGCTTCTTAGGCCGTGCTATGAAAATCAATTTGCTTAAATTGTGTTGTATTTCACCACTAGAATGCATTAACATTAACTAGGTGTTCTCTTCCCCACTTAACATACTGAAGGTATTTTTTAAAAATTAACTGCCAATTTAAGTTTGTCGAATCATCAGACACTCTAAAATTAAACAAAAAAAGAAGTATAGAGTCATTTGAGACACTTTCATTAGTACAAAATGATTTTGAAGAGTGGCCGTTCAGGAAAACTTTCATTTTACAATTTGATAAGAAAGACTGAATCATTTTGTCCACAGACATCGTAACTTTTTCAACTTGTGAAAAAGATCTGCTGGCGAAACTGTCGAACGCTTTGGAGATGTCCAAAGCAACAGCCCGAGCTTCACTATTTTTAGTTAAGCTTGCTAGTTTATTTTCACAATATTCGTCAATACAGCTACAGTTGTCCTCGAGAAACGAAAGCAAAATTGCCTGTCTGAAATTCAATATTGATTCTGGTTTCTAGTAGTTTACTAAAATGAGGTAAAAGGCTTATAGGCCGATCACTGAAAGTGTATGAGGGCTCACCTGAGTTCTTAAAGAGTGAAAAAAAATAGATGGAATTTTCTACAAATAGGAAAACAAAAAGCAGCGAGGCATTTATTATACAATTTATCGAGGACAGGGGATAGTTCTAGAGAACACCTTTTAAGGACTATTACAGGGACACTATCAGGTCTACAGGATTTTTCGGATAAGAGAATTTCCAAAAACAATGAATACAAACAGACCTGAGGATTGCGTATAAACATGAAACAAACTGTCACCACTAGGGGCTAACATTAGTGTCTACACACACATATATATATATATATATATATATATATATATATATTAAACAAGATAGACATCATAATTATCCCAACCCTCGGAACCTTTCGGCCAACACTTGTCAAGGTCTACGTTGGCTTTATTACTAAGGGTCAAAAATAGAGGACAAAAACAATGGATTACTTACAATACTGGGGGAAGATTGAACTCGTTTAAAAATAAACTTTAATCAATAAATATTAAACTGTAAGGGGGGTGTAAACATACAATTCCACAAGAGTAAAATAAAAAAGAAAGATTGTTACACTCACAATCCCTCCAATAATTGTAAAGAGCGAAGGAAACGGTCTTTCTGCCTGTACAGGCTCGGCCGCTTGGGTTTAAGGCAAATAGCCTCCAAAACACGAAGATGATATGCCGTTCGAGCACTGTGCAGAACAGTGAATCAATTGTCCTGATACGAAGAGTCACATGCCCGACTGTCCAGCAGGTGTTCGCAAATTGCTGAATCCAGAAGAGCTTGGGTTGTTCTTATAGTTCTGAGAGAGCTACCCGAACGTATATTAGCGGGAACGTGTTGTGCGAGCCGCGTCTCCAAACTCAGATTGGTTCGTCCTATATATACCGCATCGCAGCGGCATTTAAATCTATAAACAACAGAACTTCTTCGAAAATAGGACAACCTAACTTTACTAAAGGATGGAAACACAGGTCTTGTCTGAAGAACAACACCTAACTGAACCAAATACTACCTGGACGAAACACATGCCGAAATGTTATCAGTTACAGTTTGATATTTTCTTCCAAGCCTTGGCAATTTCAAATACAACGGCCAGCGACTAGGTCCTTCACTTGTTGGTTCTTTAAAACGTTTGACCTTTCGCTCGATCACACGCTTCAACATATTGGTAGGTTATTCGTTCCCCTCGAAAATATTTTGCAAGCAAAGTAATTCAGCTTAAACACTCGGGAGAACAGATGTTAAGGGCACAGTGAACCAAAGTTTGAATTAGACTTATTTTACGGGACTTAGGAACAAACGAGCTCCAACTGGTATACAAACCAATAAAGGTAGGTTTGTGAAAGACCGAAGTAACAAAAACCCCGGTCCAGGTGCTGAACGCAGACATCCAAAAATGGGAGACATTCATCCTTTTCTATCTCCATAGTAAACTGAAGGGAAGGATGTAAAGAATTTAACTGAACAAGAAAACATTCAACATCTTTGTTTATATATATATATATATATATATATATATATATATATATGTGTGTGTGTGTGTGTGTGTGTGTGTGTGTGTGTGTTCACATCCTCACACATTCACCCAGGATATTTGCACATAGCTGAATGTAACAAACTCAGCTGGAAGTCGAAGTCAGTTCTCCAATTTCTCATATCTCGCCCCTATACTTTACATTGCCCACACATCCGTACTTATATATAAAAATACGTGTATATATAAATATATACATGCATATATATCTTTCAATATCCACAGACAATGGTTTTTCTTTGATCTTTGACATCTCTATGCAGAGAACAATCTTTAATTTCTTTCTCTCATCCCACCTTAATATTCGAAAGAAAAAAAACGCCCAATGCAGGAACAGAGCATTTTCTGTTATCACTGCAACAAAGGTTTATTGAGTAACAACCACATGTAGAGTAAAAGATAAGTTTATTCTTTTGTAAGAGAAAAGCCCTGTTCCATTGTATTTTCCGCTCAACATGCTTGTATTGCTGTATCCTTGAAAGCAGCAGTTATCTATAATCAAAGAGAGAGAGAAAGAGAGAGAGCGAGAGAGAGAGAGATGTGTTAAAAAGTAATGTTTATCTGTTTCCGCTTCTTTTACTGCATTGTTATTGACATTAGCAAAAACTTCACTATGTTAATTATGCTTACCATGAACATTCTGGTGTTGAATCCACCATTAAAGAATTACTGAAAATATGGGCAAATGCATTTTTGCAAGGCATTAAAAATTAATATGATTGTAGTTCTTTTTCCTTCTCTCCTAGTTTTGCATAATTGTTTCTCGGGTGTTCGAAATGTTCTGAAAATATATTTGTGCGAATTTCGAAATTCTTTTGAATAGTAAAGTAAAGTAATATACCACTTTTACTGTGAAAATAAAATCATCGGGAAATATTTCTACTTGCTTAGATTTGACACGTAAGGTTTTTCTAAACTTTATGACCAAGAGTATTTGATGTTTCTTTTTTATCTAGAGCTCACAATTTCGCTAGAGAATAATACACTCTTATGCGATGTACTATTTTCATGACATTTGCTGTGTTATAAATGCGTTAACAACCATTTTTATTTGATATCTTGAATTGTTTAATTTAGTGTTGAATATCTAGTTTAGCTAGATCTGTGTTGTCTTTTATCTTTTATGGCACTTGATCAACGAATGTAAAACATTAAACCAAAACACATTCTACAAAATTTGATTATAGACGAGAAAGTCATGTGGCATGAGTTCATTATTTTGAAGTACCGTATGGAGGAAAAGCAAGGAAATAGGCTTTTTTTTAATCGAGGTCGATATTTAAAGAAAATGGTGAGCTGTGACTATTCGGTTGTTTGGCTTTTAAATATGTAAGGTTTTTTGATACCCTTATGAATACTTACGGTTTCTTCTTTCAGGTTGTTTATTTGACAATATATCTAAAAAAACAAAACTACCTTACTTCGACTTTCTTACGAAACTCGCTGAAACTTATATATTGTAAGTTTGTTCATAAAGAATTGTGGATAAAAAATAATCTCCTTTTATCATGATGTCATGAATATGCATACACCTTGTTTCCTCCTCACAGTAATATGTTTGGCTGGTTTCAGCCGTAAATACAGACTAAAGCGCGAACGCCTATTGGAACAATTAATAACTACGTCTATTACATAAGCCTATGCCTAAGTATCCTACATACAAGTACGACGAGTATCAGTTCATTACGGCTACTTGCTAGATTGTCCTACCCGGCTACATTGCCAAAAGTACTTAGATACTTTGAATAATATATATATATATCCCTTTCCGGGACATTTCATATCATTTTTTTCTTTTCTCTTGTCATCAGCTATTAGATTGACACACTTATCTGAGCCATTTTTCATGCAGCTGGAACTGTTCATATAGAAAGTGTACGTTCAGTTCCTCAATCATATAAATGTTTTCTTCACTGCATTACGACAACATAATGCAGGAGTAGAGTTGCTCTCACCAGCCCTAGTCAGTGGAATATCTGGGATGTCTGTGTGTTTATCTCACTCTCTCTCACTCATATACATAACCAGTAGAAATATAAAAACTGAACATTATTTTGTTATTGTAAACAAAATATAAGGCCAATATTATTCCTGAAAGATTCTAGAGTAAAATCAAAAAATTTAAATCCGTGACAGAATTATTGCATGAAAGAAATAAAGGTCTGTAATTTGGACAATATCCGCTTTTCTGATTGTCTTAACATCAACACCTAAAATGTAGGTTCCTTTATCGTTAATTCTATATTATGAAAACAATTAACATGATCTATATGCTTCATATTTAACATCAATCCCTATTCAAGTTCTTTTTTATTAACTGAATTTAATTGTAATTACATTATCTACAAAATACAAAGGGTTAACCCAAGCAATGCGAGTGAAACTAGTTAGACATATCTGTTCAAAAACTGATGATGATTTTGTTATAACAAAGCCCCATGTTATCGTGGCCGATGACTTTTGCGTTCAACTGCTCTTCACTTCTGATCACGAGTTCTATTTTAGAAGCTTTAAGAAAGTCAGCCCAGCATAGATACATAATGAACAATAAATTCCTTGGCTTTTGGAAAAATACGTATGTGATTTGCGGGCGTCTGCAAAAGAGAATTAACTAACCACTTATGAAAACGGACACACTGTGAAACGAGCAGTAAGATATTACTTATTACTTATCTTCGAATTTCAGCAAATATCTGTGAAGTGTTTTAACAGAAGACGGAAAGTGTGGTACTGAAATCCAAAGGAGGATTAGCATAGGCAATGTGCTTTCTAAAAGATAAGCAGAGTATTAAGAAACAGAAAAATTTCGTTAGAAACAAAGAAAAAGTTTTGAATTCTTACGTAATATCTATGGTAGTGAATAATAAACAATCTCAAAGAAGAAGAGATTTGAAGCAACAGAAATGTAGTTCTACTGTATGATTTTGAGAATAGATCGAATATGTGAGCAACGACAAAGAGTTACATGAAATAGAAACAGAAAGGAAGACTATACTTACCATCAAGAAGATATACTTTAATTTCTATGGCATATGATGGGAAAAGTAGACTTGTAAAATCTGTTGACTAAAAAGACAGATTAAAGGGAACAGTAGAAAACAACAAATATCATACTTAATGATATTCAGAAAATGTTTATCAGAACAAGACTTAGAAGAAAAAACAAAAATACAAAATTTATTATGAGCTACGACGAACAGAAAGTTGTGGAGAAGCATGAAAGCCAAAGTCCTGAAGGGACATGGCACATAAAAGAAAATATGCAGAAGCCGTCAATTAATGTTGGTTTTTATTTTCTATTTTCTTTGTTTTTTGTTTTGTTTTGAAGTTAAGCAACGTCGATCGTGTTCATTACCTAGATGGTTGTCTGTTTCGGAATATCAGGTGCTTTAACCATCGATGTGAGGGTGGTGTAATAGATAATGACCCGGAATTGTTAATCGGAGAGATTCAATTCCCGTTGGCCTTGTTATATTCATAAACTCACAACCACCCTTGTGAAACGTATGAATGCATCTTTTCTCTCTCCAGCTATGTGCTAATTAGTAAATCATGTATCACTAAATCTTTATTATGTTCTAAAATTCTTCCAACCTAAAAATATGCGCTGGTTTTCAATAACCTGCAAAGATTGAGTAGCCGCTGTAAATCAACAAACAAATCAAGCAAGCAATCTGTAATCTATCATATTTGTGCTTTTAGTTAAATACTGCCAACTATTCTTATTGATAGATCATTTTTGTAATTATATACACAACAAACATAATTCTGATTTTTATATAAAGGACGAAATTCAATTCTTTCTGATGATTTGTTCATCCAGATTAAACCTGAAATCGAAGTCCACACTAATAAACAAATTTGAGGTCCTCACCTCCCCAGCTGAATAATTCGAGACTGGACTCGTCTGCAGTTTCTACACCCGACTTCCCACCTAGAACTGAGGCTCAACTGAATGTCGTCCATATTACACCCTCTTTTGTCTCTAAGATAATCTCAAAACTTGACCCTCACAAACCGAGCGGAGGGGACGGAATCCCAATCATAGTCTTAAAGAAATGTGCCCCCGAACTTTCCTCTGTCCTTTCTAAGCTCTACAACTTCTGCCTATCTGCTTCCTGCTTTCCTGCCTGTTGAAAATCTTCCTCTGTAGTTCCTATATTTAAAAACACTGGAGAACCCTCGAACCCCTATCAGCCTTCTTCCGATCTTTGGCAAAGTGTTCGAAGCCATTATCAACGCCGAAGTGGTTCAGCATCTCACAGCACACAGGCTCTTCTCGGACAAGCAGTATGGTTTCCGCTTCACCAGGTCTACTGCTGATATGCTAACGACCATCACCGAGTACATATATCAGGCAATCGACAGGAATGATGAAGCCCGAACCGTTGCCTTGGATATCTCTAAAGCGTCCGACAGAGTTTGGCATGCTGGCCTTCTATGCAAACTGCGGAGCTATGGTATAACTGGACATTTGTTTGAACTAATCCAGTCATTCCTCTCTAACCGCACAATGAAGGTGGTATTAAACGAACATGCCTCCCAGAACTACCATACGAACGCAGGTGTCCCTCAAGGCTATATCCTAGGTCCTACGCTCTTTCTGATATACATTAACGATCTCCCTGATTCCATAAGATCCCAAGTAGGTATGTACGCCGATGACACCACAGTTTACTCTCGCCTCGATCAAAACTCTGGTGTAGGCGACTAAGCTAACCTTGCAGCCGAGATTGAAAAGGACCTCCAATCAGTAGTGGACTGGGGTAAGAAATGGCTCGTAAATTTTAATGCTTCTAAAACGAAGCTACTATCAATTAACCATCATAGACAATCGCACCTACCTCCCATTAACATGGACCAGCCTTGCCTCCCAGAGAGTAAAACACTACCGCTACCTTGGTCTCACACTTACAGAGGACATCAAATGGAATGACTACATCGAATCCATTGCTAAATCCGCTGCTATGAAAGTCGGTTCTCTGTGCAGGGCCCGGAAGTTTTTTCCGTCTGAATCTATACTGCACATTTATAAATCTACCATCCACCCGTGCATTGAATACTGCTGCCATATCTGGTCGGGTGCCCCTGCTATTCTCCTCGGGCTTCTCGACAAGGTACAGCGGAGGATCTGTAATGTGATCGATACCAACTTGGCAGACCGTCTGTAGTCTCTCTCTCACTGGCGCGACGTGGCTTCCGTGTGTCTCTTCTATAAATACTTTCACAGCTTCTGCTCTAATGAACTTAGATCATTGCTGCCCCCTATATACGAATTTTCACGAGAAACTAGCTTAGCAACTAGATCCCACCCTTTTACAGTGAAACCGATAAAATGCAACCACAACTTCTACGCCAACAGTTTCTTTTCTTGCACTTCCCGACTGTAGAAGTCCCTTCCACATGATTGCTTCCCCGACGGCTACAATCTCCAGGAGATTAAATGTAAGGTCAATAGACACCTCCTAACACACTAACTCGCTCCCACTCTTTCAAACATTCTATCCATTTTCCCAACCCTCATCCTCGGTATCCTTACCCATCTATCACCCTTCTTCTGACATGTCCTACATCTAACCACTCATCTTTACCTTCCCCTATGTAGTCCCATGCGCAATAGTGGCAGTGGAATGCCTTGCTTGGGGTGAAATGATTAAAAAAATCAAACCGAAGAAGAGGATTTTCTTATCTGTTTTTCTTGTTTTCATCAAATAAGGAGATAAAATAAGGATGGTATAGAAATGTTCTTTTGAATTAAACATAATTCAGATCTTGAAAATTTCAAATAAATGTTGTGCTTAGTTATTTACTTTGTTTTGCGTAGTCTATTGTTGGATTTTGATTTACAGACTGAATTTATGTATTAAAGACTGAAATTTATTTATAAACTGACTTTCCTTATTAGGACTGAATGTTCTTATATTAAGCTGTAACAAAAATAATGGCCACTCGAAGTGTTGTATTTTGAAAAGCAATTTTAACATAATATTCAGGTTATATATTAGGTGAATCTAGGTATAAATAATAATTAATATGTGCTTTTTAACAACTTTAAATAACCTTCAGACAGAAATATTCTTGAAGCATAGAAGCCCTTAATTATGAACATAACAAAACATGATCTGCATTTACTTTTCTTGCATGAGCTCAAACTTGGGTGCAATGTCTCCCAAACATCCCCACAGAGCATGGGGAGATGGATCTAAAAGTGATCGGACGGTACGAAGGTGGTTCTAGAAATTCCGTACTGATGATGAGAGCCTTGAAGATGAAAATAGTAGAGGATGGTCATGCAGTCTTGACAATGAACAATGACAAGAATAATGGCATTGCAAAACCTCACAGACTTGGAATACGAGAGTTTACCTCCATCGTCCTATTTTACAGATTCTTTACCCATTTATTACATTTTTAAGCACATTTTAAATGGCAAATCTATTAGGTCCAAACCAGAGGTGGAATCAGCTTTCAAAGATATTTTGCATCACAGCCAATTACATTTTATCAACGAGAAATAATCTCGTTCATAAATAGCAGAACTGCATAGATTCTCAAAGTTCATATTTTTAGTAATATCGACATTTCTACCGTTAGTTTTTAAAGACTAGGTTTGTTTTTCTGAAATCAGCTATTTTTTGAAAATTTATTTGATTAATTGCCTGAGTTTACTTATTATTGATTGAAATTTTTACTGATTGGTTTGCTATGAATCAAATTTGTTTATCGATGAATTCTGCTTCTTATTGAATGAATTTGCTCATCACAAACTTCTTTTTTTTTCTAGACAGATTTAATTGGCTTTGCTTATTACGGATTTATTTGAATATTATAGATTTGTTTGCTTAAAGACTGAATGTATTGGTTGTGCTTATTACGGATTTAATTGCTCATTGCGGATTTATTTGCTTATTACGGGTTTCTTTGTTGATAGACGGTATAGATAGTATTCACTTAGCAGAATGTTAGACTAATATTTAAAGCAGCTGAAATTTGGTTCGACAGAAAGATGGTGAGGATAACATGGCGACATAATGTCAGCAACGATGAGGTTTTTGAGAGGGTGGAAACAAAAAGGAAATTTATGCAGTCAGTCTACTCTATTAAGGATAAATCTTTTATCTTCATATTGGAAAAGGTAGATATTTTAAATTCTTAGTGAATTATCTACTATATTTTGTCAAAGGAGTTTTTTGCAGGTATATATGATCGCTGTTCTGATGCTGTATCACATTATAGCAATTATAATAATGATAATAACTTGGTATGAACCCTACCTCTTCGCAGTTACAGACATAGGGCCTATAAATGTTTTACGAGACTTTACAATATATACAGACAGAACAATCAAGACTAATCACCCAGACAACATGATCAGAGATCGCAAAAACAGAATATGTCTTCTTATTAAAATGTTTGTCTCTGCAGAGTGTATTGCATCTTTCAAGATCTTAAGGAATCATGAAAATATAATGATATAGAAATCGAAATCTCAGAAATGGGGCACGTATGGACATCAACAATAACAACTGTAGTTGGATCTCGAGGTTTTATTGAAAAAGGATCCATTAAACTCAGTGAAGGAATCTCTGCTGGGCTAACCCTTAAATAAAAAAAAAGTTGTACTCACAAGTAAAGCTCATATCTTACAAAGAGTTTGATCGATGTAAAATGTGTGATCTAAGAGGAGGTTTTTTGTTTTTTTTTAATTCCTCCGTGCTGACCTTAGGTCGTTGGTTGGTACCCTGAAAGAAATGAGTATACAACAGAAATCATAATAATAATGATAATAGTAATAATAATAATAAAAAGCAAAATATTCAATATTGAAAGAAGGCAGTAAACACAAACAAGATTTAAATTTAGTAGATTCTGTAGAAAAGCAATATGAAAAAGAAAGCCAAGGATAAAGCTCTTGAACAGATGAAACAACGCTGGCAAGATAAAACTCTGGCCAATATTCACAATGTGCTAATAAATCCAATGTTGATAAAGTTAATACTCATTGATGGTTACGTGCATCTGGATTAAAGTCTGTGACTAAAGGCTTTATTATTGCAGCACAAAACCAAAGTCTTTTCACTAGGAACATTCAGGCAATTATTATATGTAATAATGTGGATCCAAAATGCAGATTTTGTAATAAATACGAAGAAACAATCGACCATCTAATCTCAGGACGCTCTGTACTTGCCCCAAATGAATATAAAATTCGTCACGATAGAGTGGGGCAATATTTACATTTGATAATGTGCAAACACTATGAAAAAATATGTAAACAAACATTGTTATGAACATTACCTGGCACCGGTTACAGAAATAGAAGATGTTCCATTCTATGGGATTACACCATCTACACAAACAGGAAAATTGAAGCAAATAGGCCGAACATTATTGTTAAAGACCAGAAAGAAAAAATTTGCCTATTAATTGATATGGCTTGTCCAGCGGATTGTAACATAACAACCAAGGAATTCGAAAAACTGTCAAAATATAAAGACCTGGAAATCGAAACAGAATAAATGTGAAGATTGAAAACAAGAAACGTGCTAGTGATAGTATGTGCAATTGGAATGATAAAAACTCGAACAAAACAACACATTGAAAGAATCCCTGAAAACTCATGATTAAGAAATATACAAATATTGTCTTGTTAAGTACAGCCCACACACCAAGGAAAACTTGTCTATGTAACACTAGGGATGTTAGAGCAGATAAAAAAAACATGAAATGGAGGTATAGCAACACACCACGACCTGCCTTAGGTCTTTTCGCAGACTTGGAAGGTAGTGCGACCATAGCAGAAATAGAAATATGATGAAAAATGACAAAATAATAATAATGTTCTCAAGGACACATAGTCCCCTGAATAAAAGCGTTGACTGAATCCATTGACTTGAGCCGAAGAATTTTGAGTTCAACATCTTGCGAACAAAAACTTAGCTTTGAGTAAGATAGAGTTAACTAAGACAACAGAAGGTGACATGACTCATGAAGAAGGTTGGAGCGTACAACAATCTAATCGTCGTGAATACGATAAAATATTTGAAGACAACAATATGAGCAATGAAAATAATGTAAATACCTTATCTCAGAAATATGCATAAATATAATATTGTGGATCCAAAATGCAGATTCTCTGAAAATATCAAGAAACCCTACTCTATTTATTTCAGGATGTTTTGTACTTGCGCCAAATGAATATAAACATCGTCACAATTGAGCAAAACAGTATTTACATTAGACAATGTGCAAACACTTTGGAAAATATGTTAACAAACACTGGTATGAATATCACCCAGTAACAGTCATTAGAATTTTATTCGACAGACAGGAAGAGTCGAGAAAAGGGTCTGATATAATTTTCAAAAACTGGAAAGAAAAAAGTTACCTACTAATTTATACGGCTAGGTCAGTGAACTATAACATATCAAGCAAAGTATTGGAAAAAACTATGGAAGTAAAATGACCTTGAAATAGAAATAGAACAAGATGAGTTATACTAAAAACAAGATTAGTCACAGTCAAAGTAGGTCATGGGTATAACGGTAAACTGCACTTAGCACCAAGGCCTTTGATTGGGAGGTTGTGAGGAACATGGAATCACCTCTTAATTGCTGTTGTTTCCAGATCCACCCTGACCCGGGATGGTACCACCTGTTAGGGTTCCAGCTATGGGCAAATAATTAACCCCCCAACTGGAATCAAAACACTATAAAAGCAGAAAGATAGACTTTTATAGAAACATATTTATAGAAAGAGACTTTTATAGAAAAATATGTGTTTTTAAAGAGAAAATATACATTTTTGAAGAAAAAATATTAATAAAAAAGTTTTGAAAAATGAACACATTTTTTAGGAAAAAAAAATTGCAATAATACACTTTTGAAAGAAAAAATTTTACATGCAATACATTTTTGAATACAGAACTAGAAAACATTTTCAGTTTTATCAAAAAAAATTAAAACATTAAAAATAATTTGTCATCAAAATCTGACTAAAAATCTTTCTCATCATAACTGAACGTTAAAAAACTACTTTCAATCCCTACCTTTTTGGCATTAAATAACCCACAGAGGTTGATATGCCGTTAAACAAAACTTCAACTCAAATTAGGAGTTCATGGAATGAAAAAAGAACACAACACACTGAAAAAATCATTGAAATATCCACTTTAAGAGAAATACAGAAAATCGTCTTGATATGTACATCGCACACACTAAAATGTTACGTTAGTAATTTGCATCTTATTGTAGATGTACATTTTGGCGTAATGGATATCGAGAATTCGAAGAGCCGAGTTCGAATACCAGTTGAATTCTTTGCATTCACATTACGCTGAAATACACTGAGAAAGGTACTTTTCCATTTTTTTTTCTCTCAAGCTATGGACTTAATAGCGGGAGAGATTGGCTTCTATAGCCTTGGTTGGCAACCAGTCTTCTGTAAAAAGAAATGGCAAGCTACTACGAGAAAATCTTATGCCTAGTTAGTCAAAAATCGCAAAAAACCAATGGCACTTAACCGACTGAATTGTTTTCATGCATTTTAATATTCAAAATTGACTTTTTAATTATCACGCCAAACCGCACCTTCTTTTTCACCAAGTTTTGCACGAACTTTGCAGATTGCCAAACTGTTGTTTTGTCTTAGAACAAGTTTCTCTTACAAGACTAGTTTCTCTTACACGGCTAAAACGTACAGGGTAAAAAGTTTACATATATGTTTGGTAAAATATTTTTGTTTGTGATAGCAAGATTGAACTTAATTCTCATCTTAATATATTTCTTATTTGTATCAATGCCCTTCCTTCAATGATGTCTTCCAAAAACGTCATAAATGCTAGAAAATAAATATATAGTCTGTCAGAAAGTTCCCTATTTTCGAAATAAGGTATTTACCAGCCGAAACACAGCTCACACTGTCGATGGGGCCTTAGTAAAGAAGATATATAGTTTTCGAATCTGAAAAGTGCATCATTTCAGAAGGTTTCTGTCGTTCTAATGGAGTTTTTGTGTTTCCCTCATTTTTCTACTTGTTTCGTTTTCGCATTGTGAAATTAGGTTAGGATTTTTCTGTCGCCGGAGGCATTCGAATTAGTTTAAAATCTAATTTTCAACGCAAGCGTCAGTGCTTGACAGCGATTACTTATACCTCTTCTCATCCTTTTAGCTTTTAATGCAAAGAGCAATTTTAAAATGTAATGGTTGAGTGAACATATGTAATGAAAAGACAGACGTAGCCAACATTTACAAAATAGCAATGTCTTCAGTTGAGTGTCCAGTGTAATCACATACAAATAAAATCGTCTGTATTTTTTAAAAGCTTGCGGTCAAATCACGTTGGAACACTAGTTCTTGTACGATTACCGCAGTTAAGCCACGTCAAGCCTGGTCAGTATGGATGACGGCTTAAGAATACTAGGTGTGGTTGGTGAAATTGTAAAATCTGAGAGCTACATTTCAATTCCAGTCGGATTAGTTATCTATGCTCAAATGCCCTTGTTAAAAATATCCATCCAACTTACATGTTTTCATATTTCACAATTTTTTTCTCCGTTACTAAGAAATCGTTTAATTCCCAGAAGCGTTTTTGGTTTCCTCTTAAGAGTCTTCATTATAAGTATGGCCAAAAAAGAAAATACTAAAATGTGATAACAAAGGACTTAAATTAATGGTCTTGTTCTCATAATTCAACAGTTCGATTATTTTCAATCAAAAACTATCTGACAACAGGTGAGCAATGTTCAGATGCGTATTCACGATAAAAGATTACTCTCTGCAAAATCCATCTGAAGAGGTATGATAAAAGATAAGTTTATAAATTTAATTTACACGTCAGTAAAAATCCCTGTTTGTACGTCTGAAAAACATTAGAAAATCATTTATTTCGAATTGCCTGAAGATTCCAAACGTTTTAAACCTTCATTGCAAAAATAATTCATTCCCAAGTAAAAATATTCAAAAGATCTACAATAAAATGTATTTAGCACTTCTTAATACAACGGAATATTAATCTAATTTAATTATGACCAATAACTAAAAAACTAATATATATATATATATATATATATATATATAAAGAAATAAAAACATAAAAATAAAGAGGTCAGCCAATGAGATGAATTAAGTGGTGTAGGGGTTATAATATTTTAAAGAATGATGTGTATGACTCAAACAGTAGTGTTTCAATACTTTGCCACAGAAAGATAGACATGACAAAAAATTTTAAATCGGAAAAATAAAAAGACATTGTAGAAAAATATATATTATTTTATTTTATTTACATTTTTTATTCTTTTTATTTTTTATGTTTTATTTGACATTTTTTAAATTTTTTATATCTCTATATATTACCAAATAAATCAACCACATTGTACTGCCTGATGATGATGCTTTGACACTGAAACCTTATAGCTATTGAGTTGCAGTATGCTATAATAATAATAAAAATAATATATATATATATTGGCCCATTCATTTTTTTCACAGGAAAAACAGCATAGCGTAATACAAAATGCCACAAACTTAACGAAAATAAAGATTTATAGTCAAAATGATCATTAAGAGGAAAGATCAAGTAATTTTTTAATCATTTTTTAATTTTTTTTAATCCATTCTAACACATACGACATTTTGGTTAGAATGCTTGCTTTGTTTGCGTCATCGTCTTCTACAAAGTTTAACATTGATTTCTTTTGCTTTTTTCTGTTGAAAACATTAATTTGAAACCTCTTGTACAAATCAAATAATTGTCCGATTTTAATGAAATTTTCAGAACTTATTCACAAATGAATGACATTTTTTAAATGTATTTTTCAGAAAATATTGGTAAACATTTTTTTAATATTTAACCCCCCCCCCTTACTTAATTTCATAAAATTTCGCACAGTAACTTCTCGTTTATGGAATTTGTCTTTTTTTTGTTAAAAGTAGAAGTCATTAGAAATTGCAAATCACCTACTTTTTTTCAAGTTTGTACCATTTAACTGGAAATCTGCTCTGAATTGAAAAATAAAGAATCCAATAAAACTATGACATTACTTAATTAGAAAAGCTTTTAATTGTTTTTGTAAATAAGAAATATTAAGGACATTATTGTCTGAAGAAATTAAATTTTTCTGATGAATAATAAATTTTTTACATTAATTTTTTCATTTTTTTTTTACATTTTAATTATAATAATTTATAATAGTTTCAAATCGTGTAAAATTCTGTGTTAACATGTTTATTGAAGTTGATATAGTAATTAATTGGAAACGAAATTTACAAGTGCACAATTGCAAAGATTAATAAACGTAGTTACGCTATTTTTTTAAGTAATTTTTCATTGACTATATTTTTCCCTTATTTTCATGTAAGGTAGATTGATAGTGCCATTATTATGAAATTTAAGAGTTTTGTCCCTTCATTTAGATTTATGAAAATTGTCGGTTTTGGGCATGCGTACAACCTGTCATCAGAAAATCACTCACGAATCCGTCAAACCTTCGATCAGATGAACACGACCAATCGTTAACAATTGGTTATATATTACTTTTTATGCTATAAGTAAGTAATATTTCTTTTTAAATTAGCTTAATTTAACTTTCAGTTTTCTAATTTTACTCAAATAAAGTGTAAGAAATCTTCAGAAATATTTTTAAAATCGATGAAATTTTGTTTGTTAACAAATTTCTGAAGTTTAAGAAAATGGCCGTTTTTAAGATAATTTAAGCAATTGAAATTAAATGTGCTTTCAAATCTATATAATTTCTATCTGAAATACACCAGGAATTTTTACTGAATGGAAGTAATAAATTTAATCATTATAGTGTTAATTAAATCTAAAATGAAATCTTCAACAATGTTTTTTAATTTTAAAACTTTCATTTTAAAATCAGGTATCGAAAATTTATAATGAAAAGTTGAGGTACCTATATATATATATTTCATAGGATACAAAGGCATTTTTTTATTTCTGGGGGAAGTTTAAGTATATAATTGTGCATTGTCGTGCAGTGGATATAGGCTCGGAACGAGAAATGGGAGAGCCGATTTCGAATTCCAGGTGAATTCGTTGCATTCACTTACGCGCAAATACCCTTGGAGAAAGTATGAATCTGTCGCTTCATTCGCTAGCTATGAGTTAAATAGCAGGGCAGATTGGGTTCTATAGCTGTGGTTGGTAACCAACCTACTGCAGAATGTAATGGTAACATACTGCAGGAAAATCTTTACTCAATCAGTCATGTCACATTCGAGATATGATCGTCCAAGCGTGTATCATGTATGGCACTTAACTGAGTGACTGACTGATGTAACTGTGACAATATCAACCAAATAATTGTGAGAACACAGAAATGTTTCGTTTTGTTTATTTTATTTTTTTATAATTGTGTGGCCCTAAGCAAGGTTATTTTACTGCCACTGTTGTGCAGGGGGTTACATAGGAGGAATATTTTGAGAAAGAGTGACAGGTTACAGAGAGTGCCAGGAAGAGAGTATGAGAAGGAAGAGAATACTGATGAGAGTGAGGTGGACGGAGAAAAAAGCATGAGAGATAGGATGTAAGTTAGTGGGACAGGAGGTGACTATTGACTTTACATTTGAATTCTTGAAAATTGTAGCTGTCGGGAAGGCAAGTATGCAGAAGGGAATTCCACAGGCAGGAAGTGCGACAAAAGAAGCTGATGGAGTAGAATTCGAGTTTACAATTTATTGGCTTCACAGTAAAAGGGTGGGACCTAGTTGCTAATCTTGTGACTCGAGCAAATTCATGTACAGATGGCACCAGTGAGCTAAGTTCATCGGTGCAGATGCCATAAAAGTATTTGTAGAAAAGACACAGGGAAGCCACACTGCATCGGCGAGAAAGCGATTGTATCCTAGCTGACAAGTCGGGATCGATCACATTGCAGACTCTCCATTGAATTTTGTCAAGGATACCTAGGTAGATAGCAGGAGCACCCGACCAGATATGGCACCAATATTCAATGCGCGCTAAACAGAGAACCTACTTCCTTAGCAGCGGATAAGAGCAAATTTATTTCTAAGTCTGTGCCGAATCGCATTAGAGGTGTTGGTTTTTAACGTCAACGGATGAACGGTTTAGAAAAAGCACGTAAGGATAATGTACGTCTTAAAACAATTTCGTCTATGGTTGGTTTCCTAAGGCAAGAATTGGCCAAATGGTTTGCTAAAAGTACTCCAAACTGTTTCTAATCTATTTTTCACTCACTGCTTTTCTGTCTCATTTTATTTTTTAATTTTATCAGAAACTCTGAATATTGTTCTAAGAACAAACTTTTAAAGTCTTTCGACATTGTTAGTTAGTATACAAGTATTACCCTTCAAGATTATTCATATTTATGCTAATGATCTCTATAGAGATCACTTGAGTACTACTCTAATTCCAGAAGCTTCGTTTTTGGAGTCTTTGCATATAGAAACAGAGGGGTTTGAATCCAGTATTGATATTAATATACCTGCCCAATTTGATGGGTCCGGTATTAGTCAATATTTTTGTTAATGCCTATGAGTCTTTCATTGAAAATATGTCGCAAATCCCATGTATATTTGCGTTACGTCAAAACTAAGCTTTCTATTTTTAATTCCATAGTATAAGCTATGATATTTCATATTCAACTCCATTCCTTTCATCTATCCTCGCAATTTAATCTAGAAGTGGAAACTAACAGTACTTTGCTTTTTTAACGTTCTTATTTAACCTAGAGACGGTTTGTCTATTACATATGTTTATCGCGAAAATACTTTCGCAAATCTGGGCATTAATTAGAATTTATTTTTTCTTATGTCCCATAGAATTAACCTGAGCTCTACCTTTTTGATGATTTGTTCTTCTTGTGCAGTTTAACAAAAAGTTAAGAACATTCGTAACATTTTAAGTGACAAAACGCATTCTATAAATGTTATAAAACGAGTGAATAATGACTCGCTTTAAAAAAAACCTGCTTTTTTGTTAAATATTCTTTTTTCTAACTTTCAAAATAGTTCCATATTATATAAGTGTAAATGTCAGTTTGACGGTGAATAAGTCAGACAATTCTATCAGAGACTAGAGACACAATTTGGTCATCAGATTCATGCCAGTATAAGATTAAGCTACCTGAGTCATTCTTCAAGGTCGTCTCTGTCTGCTCATCACCCAGCCATAGGCCAACACTTATTGACATTCCGGACTGTGCTAAAGAATATGAAAATACCTTTTATATCTGAGTGTACTTGAAGCGGTGGATATTAAGTTACATTAACCATGCCTGGGAAAACAAATAGAGCTTTTTCATCGCTCTCTTTGCTTATGTGAAAGTTTGAGAGATCTTTTCCTCTTTATAAACTCTTGGAACATTTATTATTATTTTAATAGTTAATTGTTTTACTAATTGATTGTTTTAATCGTATTCTAACATTTGCTCTCTTCTTTTATTGTGTTTTGTTTTTGTGAAAAAATGTCTTCATGTCTCGTGTAATTTTGCCAACGGTTTCCTTCTAATGAAGTGGTGATACGAAAAGATTCCTTAAGGAAAAATCCCGGAAAAAGAGTTATGCTCTGTGGTATCAATTTTTTGCTTTCATATATATATATATATATATATATATATATATATATATATATATATATATATATATTACAGAATAATTTGGTCTGGCTAAAACTAAATACAAAAGATAATAATGATAATGATGGTGGTTATAGCCTGAAAATACGACAACAATGATGATCATACTTATTCTTTATAGAAAAATAGATAATGAGATACATGATTTTTTAGAATACACGAAAGTGATATAAATCTCAACAAGCCAGAGAAAGTTGTGACAAGTGAATTAGTTTATTCGTTACTGCTAAATTATACGTTAAAAAATAAAATTAAACCCACAATCAAATTTTTAAAAAAATACATAGAATAAAAATAAATCTTGTGAATAATGCATTTTCAAAATCTGACGTTGCAAATGTTAGGCTTTGTAAACAGTTCTGTCTTTTGAGGTGTAGTGCATTCAAAACAGCCTTTTAAACTTGACCTTTTTTACTGGTTGTTGGCAAATACTTTATGTTAACTTGAACTCTGTTTCGTTGGGCAGAACTATGGTTTGATAGTCTGAATCTTAACGAGTGACTTAGAACAAGAATTTTTCAAGATTAAATGTATTCAGAATAAAATTTGATAGCATAGTTGTTTGTAATTCTTTTGTCTTGTAATTAAATATATGTACCGACTGCCGAAGAAATGCTTCATTCGGTAACTCGCCTCATTATATCATTATAGCATCGTTTTTGTTCTTTTTCTTCTTCCGCCTTTTAACTCACTGCGTTGCTTTTACTCTTTCTTCCCTCTTTGATACTATTCTTTCCTTTGTTCTTTCTCGTATACAATACTCTCATCCTTCATTCTTATTTAATTTGTATGCCTTCTTTTTATGTTGTGCTTACAAAATCTACGTCATGATAAGGGTCTGTAATAGGAATAGATGACTGCAATTTTACAAGAACCATATTTAGGTATATTCTTATCTAAAATAATAAAGAAAACATTCAGAAACATTAAAGAGAAAAATTAATTCGGAACTGTTTCACTGCTAAACAGTAGTTTATATATTTCTCTTCTGTTATACTTGAATGCAAACAAGTATCCATTGTATAACGTTAATATAATAATGGGATGCTATCATATCAAATATAGCGTTGGACACTGATTACAATGTTACAGAAATATGGTGGTATCAAATATACCATAATGAGACATATGTGACATGCGTTGTTTGGAAACTGATAGGTTTGCAAATTTCAATTGTGTCATCTAGGTCCATGGTAAAAAGGTCTAATAGAATAATTTCTTCGCTACTAAATTAGTCTCAAAATTGATCTATCACCAGAAAATGTCAGAAAATCAAATTCTTTTCGTTGCAATTCTAAGTATCAGGCATATGCAAGTATTTCGATTTTTCAATAAACTGAGATTGAATAAGCCATACAAAACCAGTTTTAAACTAATTTGAAACTTTATCACAAGCCTAATCGTAATCAAAATAAGTCATGCGGTAGGGTCACGTAACGTATACCGTTATGGAAAGTAAACAAATCCAGTGTTCAATTCCGTACTCATCTCTCGCGCTCAATTTTACACAAATAATCTTAAGAAAAGCATGAATTCGTTTCTTTTACCCACACAGCTCTGGGTAGATTTAGTTCGCTAGTCTAGGGTTGTATCCAGTATAGGTGAATAAAAAATCTGCATCCAAAACCAACTCAAACGAAATGTGCTCTGTCCGGTCTCTCTTGTCATAAACACATCCACTGTCACTACACCTGCATTATATCCTGGTTCGTTTCGGACACGTGATCGTGAATCTCATTTACTTCATTAAATGTGACGTTTATTGCCTATGTTAAATATTAAATAACGTGTGAATATACAAACACATGTATATAGATGAATGCTTTTCTTGATATAAGAAATCAGAGAACGTGAAGAAAACTTTTTTAACCTTTATTGTTCAGAAAATAAGTATAACCTCGTGACGACTTAGCCAAGACAATTAGCCCTGTACTTGAATTGCATTAGTGACCAGTATTACGTTTTATGAATTTTTCTATATACTTCAGCGTAGTAAACTATTAATAAACCTGTACACCTAACAATGTATACTTCTAATTTACATTTAATTCGAAAATCTACCGTAGAATAATCGTTACACGGTTTGAATTTGAACTTTATTGTATTCTTCATTGAACAAATGAATAGCTTAACAGCAGTAGAGTAATAGCTAATCAGCTAGGATTGCAGTCCTTCAGTAAAAATCTCCGTCTTCACCCAGTGACAACTTATGATCGATTGATACATTTGTATATTACGCTTTACCAGCCCTTTGCATTTTATTTCAAAACAGAAAATATTTCTTGATTGTATGACGTTTTGTTAGAGATAATAATGATTTAGTAATACAATTTACTAATTCAATCATAACCGGGAGTAGAATAGGTAAATTCATACCTCTTTCAATAGCATTTGCCTGTAAATCAATAAAAAGAACTCAACAGGAATTAGAAGTCGGCTGTCGGATTATCAACTCTAAGGCATTATTTAGCAAACAACGACACATCCAAGTTTACAGTACCTGGTCCTAGGCCTTTTATTTCAGTAAAACGATGGATTGTAGTTAATTATGACAACCTCTTGTTTACAAAGTACTCGCTAAATCTAGGCCTGTTTTAAATTGGAAGAATTTTATTAGCAACTTAGATTAATGATCACTGCATTGTTCTAGACACATTTATGGATATGTCAAGTAGTAATACCAGACGACCGATGCAAATCGATTTTATAGCACTGCTGAAAAAGCCAGGTGCAAACCAGTGCAAACTACACCGAACTATCAGCTTAATGAGTCACATTACAAAACTAATTGTAAGAATCCTGATGAATAGAGCGAGAAACAGAAGCAGGCCACAGGAACAGTGCGGGTTCGTCAAAGACAAAGGAACAAGGAACGCTATATTTATGATTAGGATGCTCTCCGAAACAGCAATACAAATGAAGAAGGACTTGTACCTATATTTTATTGATTATGCGAAGGCATTCGACAAAATAAGTCATAAATAATTGATAGAGACGCTCAGCCGCCTCGACATTTTTGGGAAAGACAAAGTAATCGAGAATCTCTACTGGCAGGAAACTGCCTGCATACGGACAGATTTACAAAGATAGGGGCATAAAGCAACGATGTGTCTTTTCACCGGATCTGTCCAACTTGTACAGCGAGAATATTTTGAGGACCCAAGATGCTTTGCCAGGATTTGTTATCGGAGGCGACATTTTGAGCAACATAAGATTTGCTGATGATACAGTGCTGATTGCAGACACGAAAAGAAAACTGCAAGATACCCTGCAGAAGGTAGCTGAAGAGAGTGACAAAAAAGGACTACAAATAAACTGTAAGAAAAATGAATGCATAATCATCAGCCAAAATAGCAACCCAAAATGACAACAATAAAGGTAGGAGATACTAAAATCAAGCAAGTACAAAAATTTAAATACCTAGGAATTGTTCTAACAGGAGATGGAAAGTGCGACACATAGACACGAAGGTGAATTTGCATGGCAAAGGACGCGTTCTCAGAAGAAACAAAAACATTTTACTAGAACCAAAGAAGAGAGTGTTAGATTGCTATGTGATGTCAGTTCTTCAATACAGCAGTGAATGTTAGACAATATTATCGAAGATGAAGGAAAAACTTGATGTAGTGGAAATGTGATTCTACAGAAGAATGCTGCAGATATCATGAACCAAACATGCGAGCAATGATGTGGTGTTGGAAAAAATGGCAACGAAAAGAAACTTAATAGTGAGCATCAGGAAGAGACAACTGAAGTTCATGGAACATGCAATGAGAAAGGAGGGATTAGAAAACCTGATACTGACAGGTCCGATAGAAGGAAAGAGACACAGGAAGGCAGCAGTAACATATGTGAATGACCTGAGCCGGTGGATGACGGAAAGGGGGTTGTGTGGTGTAAATGGAGAAACCGTACTAAGAGTCACCAGGGATAGGGATGATGGAATTCCATGATCGCCTACGTCCTGAAAGGACAGGGCACATTAAACAAAAAGATCGAACAAATCTCACTTGGAGCCAATCTTGTTAGAAGCTATCAAAATTATTGTCTGAATAACAGATACAAAGATTTTTCAACTTTTAAAAGAACCAAAATTTGAAAACACTTGTAACAGTGTCAGTTGGCAATCACGTTCTTTACGCAGAAGAAACCATCCTTTCATTTTGCAAAAAAAGAATTAACCTAATTCTGGAGTAGTGTGTTAGCCTGAGTGAGGTGGTTCCATATCTTGCAGAGATACCTCATATAAAGTATCAAAATATACAAATTTTTTCAGTTCGCCTTGACAAATGTTGCCTGTGTTTGATTTCCTTTCGACTTTCTTTCAGGTTATGTCATTCACTCGATATTCCGACGAGGTTTGCTTTCAAATTCCCTTTTGCTTCCCGCTTCGATTTTTGTTTCCGTTTTATCATCCGCCACTTTATTTTCTTGCGTTTTGTTTCCTAATTTGAACAAATATTGTTATAAATGCATTCCAAAATGAAAACAATATATTTGCCAAAAGATAAAAAAAAAATCTGAACCAACTAAATATAATTAAAGAACACGAAATATTAATTAATTCTCAATACAAGTTGAAATAATAAAGACGTAATATTACATTTATTACAAAAGGCACGAGAAACAGAATTGTAAAATATGAGAATTTAGAATCTTTTACCAAGAAAAATGTAGAAAATAGAAAAACGTATATCTTTATTATAAATTCTTAAATGCAGTATAGCATTGAATATATTTTCTTAGTATAATACGATACAACAACTTGATATGATAACTAATATGAGATAAACTTAATTTCATCTTTACCAAAAACCAGTATTGGTTATGTGGATGTTTTTTATTAATAAAATGTTATTGAAATGTCATATGCGAATGATGTAATATAGGAAAGCCTAAAAGAAATGCATATGTCTTTAGTTGTACGATTATTTTAAAAAGCATTCATTCTCAGCTTTTATATAGTAATTTTATTATCAAATTTTTAACTCTGTATTCTTTCGTTTAAAAAATATTAGCAGCAATAAAAGAAAACGCCTAGAATTAATAAACGGGAAACGATCTATCAGAATAATGTCAGACATCACGTTTCTTTGACGACCTGGCAAAAAATGTTGCATCTTGGCTAGGATGTATTACTATAACCACCATATACACCAGATATTGATTTTTGGGTTTTAATTCATTTAGGTCTTTGAAATATAATCTCAATAGTCATAATTTTAATTTTTTGAATGGCATGAAAACAACCATAATGAGTTCTTTACAGAGAAATCACCGAAATTCTGGAATGATGGAATCTTTGAGCTGTAGAAATAATTGAGAAATATTGTGGAACAAAATGGTTCATATTTAGTTGAATAAATATTTAATGCCATAATTTTGTTTTGTGTTTTAATTTCGCTTAAAATCGGCATGGACTTTCCGGACAGCAAAATATCTTAAGCGTTATGATAGAGAAAGCTTTGTATTCGAAATAGACATCGTATACAAGATTGAAGAACAGTAAAGTCAGTTTTGGATATCTTGCTTTTTAATTTCTAGATAAAATTGTTTATCACTAACGTCAGATATTGTCTGTTACCGTTCTGAGAAATATTCTAATATATGGCTAATTTTGCACTGTATGTGTGCTTTACTCAAGCTGATCATATACGCTTCAAAACAGATTCACGACAATTTATTAGGCGATTTGTTCAAGATCGCATTAAGCTGCCTTTTCGTTTTTGATCAACGAACTTGTCAGAATGCATAATCGACGGGCATAATTCAGTTCGGAGGAAACATGGAAATCACAGACAGGTTACCGGTACGTAGAAATTAGACTCTTCTTTGCGAAGAAGAAATAAATAACATTCGACTTGATTTGTTGCGACAAATCAGTGGGAGTAGATTTCTTTTATGTCCTTTAAATAAGTAATCTAATAACTTTAAATAATGTTGTTATTATTCAGTAATTTCGCGTGCAGTGAAGGCACTGCTTTTTTCTGTAACATGATCAGTTGATTGCAAACATGGCTTTCCTATTATAGGCTTGGCCAATTTCAACAGAAGTGTCTGCTTTTTCGATCGTTATTACTGACAGATTATTTATGGCTAAGCATTATCGTGTTTGACCGGAAAACAATAATTTGATATATTACAAACAAGAATAGTTTGATGCACAGAAAATAAGAAACAGAAAATATCAAAAACGCACTGGAAACGACAGTCGCATAGATTCAAAGAGAGTGACTGTTTCTAAATCGCCGATTTTGAGTATAAACCTTATCGTGTTTACTGAATCACATATAGTATTCTATATATATATTTACTTCTTGCCAGATATCTTATGGAAAGACTGAAATACTTGGCATTTTCACGCCGTAAAGCAACGCTTCTCAGGTTAATGTTATGACTAATTTCAAGTTATTGACACTGTTTCGTTTAAATTCACACATGGTACTCCATAATTATAAAATTATGTTTTGCTGAGTTAAGCTTGTTAAATATTTTGATCACTCCGCTTGGGCGCAATGGTTGCCAAACTAGTTACGCACGTAATTTCTACGTAGTGATTTCGATTCGTGATTTTAAAATTAATAAGGGCTCAGTTTAGTATCCGGAACTTAAACAAACCAAATTCTAAAGAAATAATATATTTTTAATTTACTCGACATATTTTTTATAGTTCAAAAGGTAATTTTTAGGGAATACAAATAGTTGAGTAAACGATCTCTTTACTTTTGAAAGAATATTTCCTTTACTAAACTGAACATTCGAGAAATCTTATTAAAGAAAAAATAAATATATAAAGAAAATAAAGACAATAAAGAAAACGTCACAAGTGTAAGTATTTCTCGTAATAATGATATGTGACCTTGTGTACAAGCTATAGGACTACGTTATTACGAGGCGAGTGTTCGATTTCATTCAATCGTTCGTGTCAAATTGTAAAATGAAAGTCGTTTTAAATGGGCATACTTCGTAAACCTTTCATGTGAACGTGGGTGTCCTTTAAGGCCCTATTCTAGGTAATAGGGACCTTCATCAATAACACCACATCTACTCTTGTGTCAGTTTAAATTCTACCTGACCTGACAAAGTAAACCTTGCTTCTACTTTTCGAAAAGACTTCCAATCTATGATGGATTATGATAAGAAATAGTTCGTAAATGTTAATGCTTCCAAAATAAAGCTGCTCTTCTGTAACCACCATAGAAAAGTTGCACTGTAACTCCTTAGCTTCACACTCTCTTATATATATATATATATATATATATATATATATATATATATATATATATATTAAAAAAGGATTAATTCAAAGATGTTGAATGGCCATTTCGATATGAAGATCCCCACGGGGGACAACACATCACCTCAGCAACAGAAAAATCCTTTCAGAAACACTGTTGCTGAGGTGATGTGTTGTCCCCCGTGGGGATCTTCATATCGAAATGGCCATTCAACATCTTTGAATTAATCGTTTTTTAATATATATTTGCTCTGTAATATTTCTCTTCCTGTATCATTTTTTAATATTAAAATAAAATTTTTAATATTAATTAGGATCGGGTTTTTTGGAATTTACCTTCCTGCTTTTTTCCCTTGGATTGGAGTATCTGAATTAATATATATATATATATATATATATATATATATATATATATATATATATATATATATAATGTTTTTCATACTTTATTTGTTTAGGAAAACCAGAAATCTAACAGACAAAAATACTTAAACAGAAACAATAAAAAGGACGACATAAGTCAAACATTTTTTAAAATAATGATAAAATATTGTTTTGATATTTCAGATTATTCAAAAGGCCTGTAAAGGCGCACACGGAAATATAGAGATAAAACAATAAAGAGAAAGATATTTGTCTGAAAATTTCCTTGGATAATGAAAACCTTTTGAAACTCCAGATAATGTAAAAGGGCAAAAACACGTAGATAGAAAGTTTGGGATCAAGTCAACCTCTCTGAATATTTCATGGAATAATAACAATATTTATTCCTAGATTTCAGAATAGCCTTAAAAATGACAAGGTCATAATATCTGATTCATCTTTTGCTGTAATATGAATTCTTCTGTCTCAGATGACAAAAATGATTTCTAAATCCCAACGGGTTCATACTGTTAGTGATCGATTTCAATATTCATCATTATTCTGAAGAATAATCAAGCGTCTGATAACTGATTTAATTTCTGATCCATCATTACCGATTTGCATATCGTTCGATCTTTGTCTTGTGATGCACGACTTCTTCTCCCACGCCCACATATAATGCTGAGGAATGTGTGAATGAGAGCGCCATTTTGTCGGAACTACTCTGCACGATATATATTCCTTTTCAGATCTAGTCGTTTAACTCTCCGATCTTCGACAGGTGCATACTGAATTCTTCAATTTGCATAGGGTTTTAAACAGATTCAAACTGAGCACGTTTAATTATAGAATGTTTGTTTTTACTACTCTTCTTCCTATACAAGACTCAAGAGACTCTTAAGGTGGTAGGTTTCTGGAGGCGGTTGTTGTGTGAGCGGTAGAAATGACGGCGCAGCTTATACTGATAAGTGGTAAAGATAACGACAAACCCTAGATAAAGATTAATCTTGTAGGGGTCGTGAAAGCTTCCTCTCTCAGTATTCTGTTACATAAAGTTACGGTTCTTGGGAATAATCTTTTGAGTGAAATTTCCTCATTACTATGAAAAGTGATTCGCTTCAATCAAGAAGCCCTGTCGGGTCTTAGATGACAAGGTTAAAAATGGGGGAACTAATAAATGTAACTCAAAAAATATCTTTATTTGTTTAGCAATAGAGTACCGAGAGGATTCTTCTGTTGGAAATGGGTTACATGGAAGACAATTTCTAAGAATTGACAGTTTCAGCCCAGATATAGCAGCAGTAATCCCCATTCGGCCTAACCTGGATCTTGTGAAGGTAGAGTCAAGTACTTACTGGAGTGATATAGATAATCGAATATTATACTATGATCATGAGCGATCTGGAGTGAGTCTTGGTCCCAGGAGAAGTTCAAGGTAAGGGACCACTTCGATAAAATACATGTTAACTCCGTTAGACGGAAATTCAGAAGCTGTTCATTAATGATAGAATGCTATATGTCTGTTTCTTTTTATATTGAATGCGACCAGACAGTTAACCTCGAATGAGTTAAAGCTTGTTCAGAATAGAAATCAGCTGCCAGGCTCTGGTTATCAAGATTTTTGGAGGCGCACTCATATACTGTTGTATCATCTGCAGAGCCATTCACAAGATATCGGAGTATGCTTATATACAGATCGTTAATATAAGTCAGGAAAAGACTAGAGCAAGAACCGAGACTTGGAGAATGCCTACATTGAACTAATGAGCCTAAGAGAGCTCACCATTAACTACTTTCATAGACCTACCTGATAGAAAGGACTTGATAAACAGGGAAACTGTTCCAGTAATTACTTAGCTAGAGAGCTTGTATTGCAAACCCTTATGGCAACCCTTGTCAAAACTTTCCATATATCTAATGCGATCGCTCTCACAATGTGTCTATTTCGGTTTTGTGAGTAATGACGGTATATTAGCAAGATAAATACCTGTTCATTTAAATTGTATCGGTTCAATTCAGTTATACCAGTATAGGATGAAATTAGAATATAGTTAGAAAATTTAATAGCATACTGAATTCATATATTTTTGAGAAATTCTTAGGACAATGAAAAAATGTCATTTTTTAATTTAATTCTTACTATAGCGTATTTAATCCGTTGGCTTTTTTCTATTCCTATCTATCTATCTATCTATCTATCTATCTATCTATCTATCTATCTATCTATCTATCTATCTATCTATGCAGACTGACTAGAAAGTTAATAGGCCGACCACGATATAAATGAAACGATACGCATCACTCGTCAGACGAAAAGACTTGAGAGTCAACCAGAATACAAAAGTTGGTCATGCAACTGTTGTATTCTGGTACACTTTCATGTATTTTCGTCTACAAACAGATGTCTGCATACATTTATATCTTGCTCAGCTTATAAACTTTCAAGCCATACCTAAGATCTATCTATCTATCTATCTATCTATCTATCTATCTATCTATCTATCTATCTATCTAGTCAAGCTGTTTGACTCTCTTCAGCACTTTTTATCTATTCCCATCTCTTCAAAGTTATTTATAGTTTAAAATCTAATGCTTATATATCATTGTTTAATAAGATTTATTTCTCTACTTTTATGGTTTTATGTATATCTATATATTTGTATTGGTCTGATTGTCAAATGCCAGGTGCATAACACCCAGCAAATAAATTCCAAATCTGACAAAACAGTTTGGTAAAAAGTAAAATTAGAAAGACTTTCAATATTACCTGGAAATCTTACATATAAAAGTGAAAGTAGTACATCACAAAGTAGCGTAGCAATTTAGTAAGCGTAGTTTAGATGTGGCAACACTGCTTCATCGAAGGGGATCTAGCAAGACCAATTGACTATATCAGGTTGGAATGCACATTTAACATGGTATAGAGGATTTAGGCAAACTTGGATCGACAGAAGAGATATGTTTTATGACCAAGAGAACTACATACAGATCCGTCTATTCATCTTTAGGGACGTAGCTGAGTGGTCAGAATATCACTATGAATTTCGGGTTTGAATTCCACCATGGTTGATTTGGCAGGATGATGACGCTTTGATGTTATCAGTCTAGAGGCAACCTTAGCCTGCTGCACTATTAGAAAGTGCCTGAAAACAATACCACTGGTTAACCCAAGCCTTATTGGGTAGACGGGAGACTTAAGGGAGCCTTCGGTGACTTGGAAGATGTATTGAGCTTTGGTAGGCAATCTTCCTTGAAATGGTGTCTCGTATATAAAAAAAAGATAACACCCGGATGAAAGGTCAGCGATTGACGTCTGTATTAACCATCGGAAGAAGTTCATGTCGTTCATTCACAGCACTAAGGTCTGAGTCTATCTATCTATCTATCTATCTATCTATCTATCTATCTATCTATCTATATTTATTTATTTATTTATTACTGAAAAAGACGAAAACATTGCTATAACTAGTGCTCAGTTATGTGTGGATATATAAGTATAGTTTGGTCAACAAAAATTAATGTATTTTGTAGGTAAAAACATACACATTCTTGTTATTTTGACTAATAAAATTACCCACTAAATAGTTGGGGAAATTTAGTGATGATACATTTCCAATAAAAGAAAAACGCAAAGTTGCAATTATATATTCTTCAACGTATCACGAAACTATATTAATAATTAATATAGAATATAATTTTAAATCAGATCATTACCATTTTGCTTGGAACTGAGACGACTTCAAGAATAAATTTGGTGTCACTTACAGCAGAGTTTTAGCGTGAATACAAAATTTGGCGTCATCAAGATACTGATTCAGACATATCTGTCAAAATATTCAAATTGTCATGGGGAAAGGTGAACACCTGTGACTTGCATTCATGCAAATACAGCCAAAATAATCATGAAGTATTCTTTAAATAGAAAACTGTCTGAACAAAGATTTATTAATAATAGCATTCAGAGTCTCATGGTAGTGGAAAACTGTGACATATGGTGAATGTATTTATTTATTTTAGTCTAATCTTAATCAGGGCATAAACAATTTGATCGTATGTGTATTTTTAAGACTTGTTTCTTGATGAGGACATGATTATTTTCCATTTAATTCTGCAATAATGTTTTATGGAAAAAAGAAATCCGGCTTTTTTGCATCTTTGAAATGTGAAATAATTATGAAAAATAGAATAACTAAAAAACGAAAGAAGAAAGGGATGAAGAGGATCAAAAAAGAAAAGTAGAAAGAAAAGAACAAGAACAAAACGAAAAGGAAGAAGAGAAAAAGAAGAAACAAAATGAGAGGATGAAACAAGTAGTAGCAAAAGAGAAAGAAGAAAGGAAAGAAGAAGAAATAAGAAAAGAAGAAAATGAGAGAATAACGGAAAGAAGCAACAGAATGGAAAAAAGAAAAAGGAAGAACAAAAAGAATGAAGAAGAGGAAGAAAAAGAAAAGGAAGAAAAAAGAACAACAACAAGAAAAACAACAACGTCGACAACAAGGATAAATTACAAAAAACAAGGAAGGAAGAGAGTCGCCGAAGAAATAAATTTAAAAAAGACAAAAACCATGGTAAACGATACAGTTAATTTTAATTGTCTAGTAAAACTAAATATTGATTTTGGTAACTCTTTTAATAATTTTATTTTTTCTTCTTCCTATCTTACATTTCTGAGTCTACAATATAGTCCGCAGATGAAAAAATTAAATGTTCCTTTCTTGGCAAATCTTTCCATTGTATCTAGACTGTTCCTCTTTTTTATGAGCAATTTACTGGAGATAGTACGTATCGCTGCTAAAGAGATACGGTTGTGTGAACTTTTCTATTTCTTTTTTCCAGATTTTGAAAAGGTGTTATTTCAGCTTTCATACCCATCATTTTGTTGATCTCGATCTCCTGATGTTTCTACTTGGATAGCTTCACGGTAACATTTTGAAGCTATTTCTGTTGATGTTATCATGTATTTTTTCTGGCGTTGGAAATGATGTCGAGCTTGTTAGTTTTCGTATCTCTGCCAGAATTAAAAAAATGACCTGTTTTCAGTAATCGTGTTCGGCAGATAATTATACCCCTTCATGATAATTTTTCAATGCAGATACGCCTTGTTGTGCATGCGAATATACTGGGTCTTTGTTAAACTTGTGAAATCTGAGACAGTTTAGTCGTCAGTTGTCTCGTTATTCTTATAAGGATCTGTTCTATTTTCAGTGATCATTGGTTATTTCTTTGCTTTCAGTACAATAATCCTTAGCCACTGGTGTATTTATATTCATTCACGCTTGTACACTTTTGGAAACTCTCCATCTATAAACTTGTTTTGTCAGAGTTCCTACAGTTAATGCTGGCTAAAATTTAGTTAACCTTTCTTTCATCTGTTTGGCGAAGATTATAAAGTTTCATTGATGGAGATGCAGGGATATTCAGCTAGTTCTTGGAAAATGTAATTTATTTTTAGATGTAGTTGATTACTTGCTATGTAATGCTGGTAATCTGTTATTGTCAGTATTTGTACCAGATTAATAGTAGTTGTTTTGAAGGTAGTTTTAAGCAGAAATCGGCGTTATTTTCCTGAAACACTTAGTAGGTACAGCCTATCGATATCTGCTTCCGGATGAAAAATATTCCCCTAGTCAGTATCTTTTTTCATTTTGCTATCTGATCGATAATGGAAAAATTGTATGTTACTCAGGCCATAGCTAGAGTATTGATAGCTTTTAGTGTGTTGGACAATTTGATTCAGATTTTCAGTACTATATCTACTTTTAGGAACACTCATTTATTTATGAAACGTCAGCTCTTTATATTCGTAAAAACTTGCTTTTCCTCTCCTGGTATAGAACTTTCATCGGCGGTGTTGATATTAAGCTGTAGGTCTATAGTTTTCCGTTTTACGTCTTTTTGGCCCTTATACAATTCAGTAGTCTTCAGATGATTGTGCCGAGGTTTTGTTATTTGAAACATTATGTTTATAAGTCCCGGTGACACATAGCTCATTATCTAAAGTATTTGATATAGTCCAAAAGAATTGTAAGGTTAATATCTGGCTACAAAAACACAAAATCAAATGAAATTTGGAGAGACACTAAAGGGAAATAACTGAAACTGAGATGTCAGGAAGTGGCATTAACTAGAAAAATTCACCCTGATGGATGAAATAAAAGATTCGGGACGAAATTACAATCACCTGAAGTACGAAACGTCGTAAATATGAAAAGAGCCCAAAGTTGATCAGTTTGCTGTTTTAGGATTTTTACACGTAGAAATTTTTGTTTAGAAGTGTGTAGATTGGTGAGTGCAAGTGTAGATGTAATAATTATAATCATTATTATTATTAGTAGTAGAAGTAGTAGTAGCAGTAGCAGTCATTGTAATAGAAACTGTAACGATGTTCCAAAAGAAGACAGGAAACGAAAAAGAAAAGGAAGAAGGAGGAGGAGGTACAAGATATAAGAGAGGATGAACAAGTAAGTGGGGAACGAAGTAGCGCTTTTGCCAACAGTATCGATGCATAGATTTCAGAAATAAAGTAATGAAATAAAATGAATACCACTTCGATCATTGTTAATTTGATCGCTGTTATTCATATCAGTTGTCCGGAAGGAAACAGCACGAGTATATGAAACAGTGAACAACCGAAAGCAAAATACAGATTCCATTTCTAAGTGAATGGTTTTCTATTTTTTTTCTCAACATGGCGATGGTTAAACGAATGCTTTTCTATTTATAAACACATGAGGACAACTTCTCTCTTACATAATTAGCTTTTCCGTTTGTGACTTGTATCTTAAGGATATGCTTGCAGCAAAAGCAAAAATCAGAACGACTTCAGAAGTAGTTTTGATGGATGCTTTTATTAATGTTCATGTACCACTGATTTTCTAGTAGTGAACGATTCACTACCTCTTTTATTATGGATCAAATTAGATGCAAAAATTTTAATTTCAAGGGATTGCCAGATCAGTTCACCGAGCGATCAGAAGTGGAGCTGTGTGTAACCCAAGTAAAATATAAGTCTATGCAGTGGAGATATGAGAGATATAATAATAAATGAACCAGAGGAATCTTATAGAATTATTACGTGATCTGGCAAAATAATGTTGTGGTACAGTTCAGGAACTTTGGTGGTGTATCTATAAGTCAATGCATTTTGTCCGAATCGTTAACAATGTAGAGAGAGGTTTAAATGCTACTAGTTTCTGTTTTCTTTATTACTAATCTATTTTTGTATATAATTGTAATAATTTTAATCTGCTATATACACTTACGCATTAGTCGATATCATTTATATTTTTATATAATAATTAGTTTAAAAGAAAACTAAACGCTACATTCATAACAAATAAACCACCTCTACGTTAACTAAGCAAACGACTGATGTGACTTAAACATGGGCCAAGCATCATTACAAACGCTTAAACAGACAGCTTCAAGGGTGCGTAACTTCAAGGGGGCGCAACAGTCATTATCACGGAAAAAAAGAAATTTTAACCTGCGTCCAAGTTCCAGCAGAATTTTCTTGAGTTTAATTGAAATAAAGGCCATTATGAAATATACTTACCCACATTAATCGTTATGTTCACATGAAAAGACACACTGGAACAGATTTACATCACCGTTTTTTGCAAATGTGAAATGATAAAAGCAAGTAAATTAAGTTTATACCAAACACCTCTCTGATTCCTAAATCTTTGTTCATAAACCGGTAATTATTTACAAAGTTTTTTTTTTTACTATTAAAACCACAAGTAAAGACATCTAGGCAGTCTTTTTAGATATGAGATATATAAAACAACTGTCAGGAGAATGTTTATTTTTACCACTGTTTGTTTAAAACAGCATCAATGAATGCAACATTTTATTTTGCAATAATAATCTAGCAATATTTTTCTGCATCAATTTGCATTGCAAAAGGAAAAGTTCTAAGCACACACACACACACACACACACACACATATATATATATATATATATATATATATATATATATATATATATATATACGTATCTATTAGCTAATGCTTTGTGGAACAAATTCCAGGGAGAATATTCCCAAGTCACCAGAATCTTAATTCCAAGCCCAGTAATTATATCCTTATGATCTTGTCCCTTTACGTCAATTCAGTACAATCCTAATTTTAGCGGCACTTGGACTTTGTACTGATAAAGAATAGCTTAAGAAATCTAATTTATAATAAGTTTCTGTAATCCAACATTTTTTAACTTATGAAGTTTTAAAAATATAAGTTACTTCAGCCCTAAACACCACCCAAAGATTTCACACCAACTAAACTATCATTCATGTATTGTCAGGCTTCCATTTAATTGAATTTGGAATACAAGAATTATCATAAGCATGGCATATACATGGTTTTGTAAAATTATGAATAAAAAGATGGCAATCACAATGACAAATCCTAGTTGAGTTTTTTGATATGTCAAAAGATATCGACAACTGAATTTAACCTGATAGTGGAGTATGTCTTCTAAAATTGTATGAGACCAACAGACTTAAAACTAGAGAAACGAATGTTGTATGAAACAAATATAATGACAATAAAATAATGGTGATGGTTTGGATATCATAGACAAAATAATCGATCGGGTGTTCTTGTCTGTGTTTGTACTCTAATGTACTAGCATGTGTGTATGTGTAGTCACTAGTTTTCAAGAAAGAGTGCTGAATATAAGGAAATTACATATGCAGAACAGAAAATTAGTTGATAGCAAAATGGCTCCGAAGTGGGTTACTTAATTTTTCTTTCAAAGTTTACAAACAAGTTTAATGTTGGATTAGAAAACATAATGAAGAGAAAAACTAACCAATCGTTTCCTCAGAATTACTCTCCTTATTTACTCCCTTATTTTCTCCAAAGAGAAATAAAGCGTAAATAAGGATTAGATCTATAAAAATATTTATTTTATCTCTTCAGTTTGGTAATCATACAAGTTCCTTTGTAGGTTTGTGATTTATCTAACAAAATCTGTTTGCTTTTTTCAATTTCGTTCGGTAAATTCTATATATGATTTAAGCAATTATAGATTAGCAAACTACACATCATCAATACTAAAATCAAGAGGGTATAGGTATTTAAACACCTAGGAAATGTTCAAACAGAGCATGGAATGTGCGACACTATGATCCGAAGACGTAAAGAGATGACCAAATCTGCATTACATAAGCTAAGCAGAGTATTAAAAGAGAGAAAGATTTTCATTGGAAACAATTGAGTATTAAACTGTTAAACTCCCGCATGGCAAAGAATGCTAGACAGTCTCCCAAAAGATGAAAAGAGACTTGAAAAAGACTAGTTCTACAGAAGGATGCTGAGGATATCATGATCCAAATATTCGAGAAAAAAAGAGGTTTTGCAGAGAACAGAAACAAAGAGGGAACTTTTGCTGAACACCCGGAAGAGGCAGTGGAAATCTCTGGAACACGTAATGAGTAAGGAGGGTTTGGAGAATCTGATACTCAAAGGTCGGATAAAGGGTAGGAAGAACAGAAGAAGGCATCACGAAACATACTTAATGAGATTGAGCAAATAGATAACAGAACAGACTTTGGAAGAAATAACAAAAAGGCAAAACCCATTTAGAGCTACAAGGAGCAGTAAAATGTGGAGGGCCATGATCCATGAGGGCCCTGAAGAGACACATTACATAAAAGAAGAACATGTGGAAAGAATGAGAAAAGTGTATGACATAGATATTTAATGACAAATAGCATTTGGAGAACAATCAGAAAAAGCATAAAATGTAATTGAGAAAAAGAGGAAGAATGAAGGGAAAATGACAGACAGAGAGATAGATAAAATTTAGAGAAAAATATTCAAAAATGCAAGGATGTACTAAAAGGTGAAAAGTAAAAGTGGAATGAAGGAAAAGAGGGAGGGGCATTGGAAGAATAGTGAAGACTAAAACAAAGGTATAAAGATGTAAGAGAAACAGAAAAAAGAGGAAAGACAAAGAGCGAATGCAGCACACTGTCACATCTTGGCCTCACTGTCTTCAACAGACTTGAAATGAAGGATTATACTGAATCAATAGCTGTATTTACTTTTTTAAAAGTTGTGTTACTGCATTGTGCCAAATTTTCTTTCCTCATCAGAGTCCATCTTGTACCTTTATAAATCTACCATTAGAATACTGCTGCCAATATCTGGTCTGATGCTCCTACTAGTCACCTCAAGGTCCTAGAAAAAATCCAAAGAAGGATCTGTAAAGTCAACGATGGATGTACGTTGTGGTGTAGTGGATATCGGCTCGGAACAAGAAATCTGGTTTGCCGAGTTCGAATCCCAGTTGAATTTAAGCACAAATACCCTTGGAAAAGGTATTAATCCGCCTTTTCCTTCCAGTTATGGGTTGAATAACAAGACAGATTGGTTCTATAGCCTTGGAAAGCAACCAGTCTACCAAAGAAAGTAATGTCAACCTACTGCGGGATAATCTTTTGCTCAGTCAGTCATCTCGGCTTCAGTCATTTTCTCATCATCGTGATTTATTTACCCTGCTTCTCACGGAAACAAGTTGTGACACAAGGTCGGTTTTTAAATTGGACAAGACGAGCGCAAATGCTAGGGCTGCTAGTAAAAGGTTAGCCAGCCCTTGCGACGCGGTAATTGGGTACAAAGCTTGTCTGATCTTGTTTTAATTGGTTATACTTTCGAGCATCTTTTGTCCGTTCCTCAATTCTCAATCCTCTCTACACTCAGTAATCTCTTTCATTTTTACTCCCTGTAACCCCCAGCGTACTAGTGGCATTCCTACCGTACTTGGGGGTGATATTATAAAAAGGGTAAGAAAGAAAGTAGAATTGAAAACAGAGAGACAGAAAAAGTTGAAAAATACGAAAAGAGAAAATAGAATAAAGGAAAGGAAGCAAGAAATTAATTATATTAAAAATGACGTTATTTTAGGAATTCTGAGAAATCTAATGTGATCACCTCAGAATAAAGAGATATTTTTACCGCTAATACAGTTTTACCTAATTTTACTTATATTCCTAAATTATCATATATCTTTCTCGAAGATCAATATAGCATTCCATTTACAGATAGTTGCTTTGGCTCATTTTTAAATACCGTGATGGTTCATTCATGATGTATGTGATCATGGCTCCCAACAGATACATATTTTTCATATCTGAATTATAATGAATTATTGAGAAATATTGCGGAGTGTTTTCAATCGCCTTGAATAGAGATAAGTGGATAGAGAGATTGATAGAAAGAGATGAACTTGATAAAGATGGCTGAATAAATAGAATAAAGAAGAATGGGTGGATAGAGAGAGAGTGAGAAGTGATAGTGAAGGATGGATTGTTATATGGGGAGAGAGATGGAGTAGAGATAGATGGATATATAGATGGATAGAGAGAGATGAAATAATCTATAAATACTTTCATGGCTTCTTTTCTGATGAACTTAAATCACTGGTGCCCCCTAGGTGTGAATTTGCACGAGATACTAGATTGTCAACTAGGTCTCACCCTTTTACAGTGAAACCAATGAAATGTAACCGCAATTTCTACTCCAACAGCTTCTTTTCTCGCACTTCCCGCCTGTGGAATTCCCTTCCGCATGCTTGCTTCCCCGACGGCTACAACCTCTAGAATTTTAAATGTAGGGTCAATAGACACCTCCTAACACACTAACTCACACCCATTCTCTCCAACTCTCTCCCTATGTACATCCTAACTCGTCTATCACCCTCCTTCTGACATTTCCTATACCGAATCGCTCGATGTAACCCCCTGCGCTATAATGGCAGTGGAATGCCTTGCTTGGGGTGACATGATTATGAAAAAAAATAGCATTTTGGCACGTTGATCTCAATTGATGAGGTCAGAATTTGAAGTCTCGTCGGTTTCATTTTCCACACTAGTAAATCTTATGCCACACTGACTCAATCTTAGCTTAGTCTGGTCGTAGAAAAAATAAATAATATGAAAATGATATTGCACCAAATTGTCATAACTACTTCTCTGATTAATAAAATCATCATTGAAATATTCAAACTTCAACATGTGCTTGAAAACAATTAATTGATTAGAAGGTCAAAAAGGCAACATTATCAACACCCAAAGCCGCACTGATTATTGAAATTCAGAGAAATACAAGTCAAAGCAGGGTGTGAACAGTGAAAAGAGAAATTGGAGAGTCGAATTCCATTTGAATTTGTTGTATTCCCTTACGCGCAAATACCTTTGAAAAAATATTAATACGTCGCTTCTCCCTCTAGCAGGAAAATCTTCTACCCAGTCAGTCATGTCTCTTTCGAGACAATGATCACACAACTGACTGAAAAGTCAAAACGCTGAAACGTTTAGTTCGAACTATTTCCTCAAATCTGATCAAAAGTTCACACAGAAATATTGTATATGTTTTTCGTCGTTCCGATAACTTTTCGGCACCCTCTCGTATATGTAGACATTTATGCGAGTGGAAATCAAATTATATTACATTTATTTTTTAAAAAAATATGTATTCCCTTTCTTTCTGGCAAATTTAAAGATTGATGACAGATGTTGAAAGAAAAACGGCCCAAAAGTTTGTTTTTTTTCATTTTGTTAAGTGTATTTAAAAATGTTAATAAAAATTATAACTATTTTATTCTAGGGTACGTTTTATTGTTGGCCTTTCCAAGAATAGCTGATAAGATTACTAATCATCTGCATCACGCAAACACCCAATTACTAAATAAAAATTAAGTTAGTTTAATGTAAAAGTAGAAATATTAATTTAAAAATCCTTTCTATGTATCCAGTTATTAAAGAGTTCACTATTGCATACAAAACTAAAAAAAAAAAAATAAAATAAAAAATCCATCTTTAAGAAGAAAACGAGTACGTAAGTTAATTAATAAATTTTAGGTTGAATGTTGGTCTGAAATTTTCACTCTATAATATTTTCACTAGATAATATTTTCAGAATGTAGCATTTTAACTATATAATATTCAGTATCTATGATGAACAGAAAACAGTTTATTCCTATGAAATATGAAAGGAGATTTTGTTGAAAAATAAATATGTTATACAAAATAAACACTTTTCAGCACAAGGCTACGTCCTTATCAGTGTATCTATGTAAATGTAATATGTTTTTCTCTTTTGATAATAAATTAGTATTAAGAATTTACAAGTCTTGATGATAGCGAACGAACTCAAACACAATAAGATAAGTTTTCCTGTTGGATTTTAAAAAATTATATATTGCTTTGCATTTAAAAAATATATATCAACTACCATAATATATTGGGAAAGACAGTGCCACACGGTTTTGAATTCGTAGCTGTACTCCTCTTAGACTTGCCTCCATCTAAAGTTTTAAAAAAATCAGTATTCACTGCTATTTAACCCATAATTTGGGGTGGGGAAAAAGAGGTGAGTCTATGCATTTACAAAGTGGATAACTGAAAAGTAAATGCGACACACTGGTATCTTTGCGTTAATAGCCGATACGCTACTAGCACATTAGTGCCTGTTAGAATTATGAGACCGACTGAGAGAAAATATTATTAACTTCAGATATCAGTCGGTCAGTTAAGTGCCATACGTGATACATGCGTGAATGATCATGTCTCGAAAAAGACATGACAGACTGGGTAGAAGATTTTTCCGTATTAGATTGTTATTATTTTCTGCGGTAGACTGATTGCAAACCAAGATTAGAATTCAATATGTCCTGCTATTTAACATATAGCTGGATGAAGAAGCAACGAACTAATATCTTCCATACGAACTTCCATCTTATATATATATATATATATATTTTAGATATCGAACATTGAGTACTAGTGCTAATAAAATAGTGTTCGATATAATACTACAGAACGATTAATTATATAGCAATAAATACACATTTCTGCTCACCAACAGCACGACTCGAAGTTTCATGCACTTTGCAATCGTTATGTAGAGAGTATATTGCATCGTGCTTCAAACTCTTTTGCGTACTACAAGTAAAGAAAAAATGTACATTTATGGATATATATATAGGGTGAGATGAATGAATTATCGTCTAAATTACACAGAATTGGAAATAACATCAACATCTCTTTTTAAGATATATATTTACCAAAATTATCTTAAATACAAAATCGTAAATTTATTTTTAAAAAATCATCATTTGCTACAATGACCGTCTCCAGACGACTTCATAATCCCCTGCATGTCTTCCTTATTTAAGTTGGTGAATGCTTCTGTAATTATTGTCTTCAGTACATCTTTGATGTTATAAGGCGTTTTGTTTGTCTCCCGATCAACTTCACCCCATACATAATACTCATGTGGGTTGCCTAATGGGAACTTAGGTTGTTCGATGTAAGAGGTGATGTTGTCGCAGAAATTGTCTCACAGTCATGACTGGGTTTTGCTGCTTGTGTAGCATGGTCTACAGTCCTGTTGCAAAACATAGGGTCTTTAAATAGCTCCCCTCTTGACCCACATCAATGCTAACCCTTAAAGCCACTTGATTTAGGCCTCTGTGTTGAGTTTAAAGCCCTTTGGAAAAATGAATGAAGGCATCATATCGAAGATAGTAACACGTTTTCCAATAACTATTAAGTCAAAATTTAAACTAAAATTTAAATAATGCGAAAGTTCGTCTATGATTTCAATGTTTATGCAAAGCTCTACATATTGTAAATTTTAATCATCCTATCTTTTCTTAAAGTTTCTATGTAAACAAATCTCAAAACCTGTATCTGCCTTTATAGTAATTAATCGGCACCAGCTTGCATCCGATCATCGGAATCGTCATCTTATCTCCTTATTTTCTTTTCTACCCTTAGATGTCGGTGGTGGAGATGGCTGTGTAAGTCCATCCTACTCCCAAAGAGTTGTGAGCAGAAGTCACGGAGGAGTGTTGTTGGTGGATGTGGTTGGCTGTGTCGCGACACTTGACGGTACGTTGCAGATCTTCTTCATTTTGACTGTTGAACTCGAAAGACTCGATCACCACTCTGGATAGTACTACACCAGGAAGGTCGATTTGCAGCAACCGTTTCTCAAGTTTCAAGGTCGATGTTAGCGTTTGTCAGAGATGTCTTTAACTTACCTTTGAAGCGTCTTATTAGAACTCCACGTAGCATTTGCCGCTGGCGTGTTCTTCAAACAGAATGATAAGTCGTAGTCGTGTGAGACGCATTCTAGATACGTCACCCGCCCAGATGACTGGTTGTTGAAGAATGGCTGCCTCGGTACTCGGGAGAGCTGTTGGCGGTGACGCTGTCTTCCCAACTGATGTAAAGGATTCTTCAGAGTTTTGTTTGATGGAACAGCTCTTGATGTTTGATGTCCTGACAATATATGTGTACAGACATTTAGAGTGGACCACGGCCCGAAATACCATCATTTTAGCTCTCATGGTGAAGCCCTTTATAACATTTAATTCAAAATATACCCCCGGAAGTGAACTGATAATAATATCGTATATAACAATAACAGCATTAGCAATAATCGTAGTGGGATCTTCTGTTTTTGTTCGTCTACCTTCGATGGCCTCAGTCATTATCAAGAATTACATATTCTCAGTATGCTAGACATTATTGTGTTAGCTACACCCTGGAAATATTTGAAAATCGCGATTTAGAATTTAAATATGCATGTAATTTATGAGTGGCGTCATGTCTTGATTAGTTCCAGTGAGTTTAGTTGCACCGAAAAAGAATGCAGGAAATATTTTATGTATATTATAATGTTATTCGTAACTATATATAAAATAATGTGATTTCTGTTAGTCTGTAAGTCAGATTCTCTTCAATAGCCATACACTGAACTACCGAATGTAAAATTTTGGAAAGTGCAAATTGATAAGTGGATACAAAGTATAACTGGTTTTACTAGGGTGAGTGCATAGCTCGATAAAATAATTTTTTTGTGGGGGAAAGTAAAGGTTTTATTATTTAATAATATGTTGCATGCTAAAGAGTAAAAAATCCTAAAAAATCATTCTTTTGTTGTTAAAATGGAAAATAAAGGACTTCAACACGCGTCAGCGTGCTGCAAAACTTCTAGTATTAAATATTTCTTACAGTAAAAATACCGTCGCATATGCTGAAAGATATTTGATACAGGTCGTTCTTTTTATACAATGAAAGCTCTGAGTATATTTAATCATTTATTTCCGTGATATCTTAGTATTATCTATTACTAGTTTAGATAGAACAAAAACGTGAACGATAGATATATCACCCATAATTTTAGTTTCCAGGTACAATTGATTTAAAAAAGTAGACAAAATACAATAGAACTTATACTTTGTCGGTTACATTTAAAAAAGAAATTGTTTAAATGAATTGTGGTGCTTATATATATATATATATATATATATATATATATATATATTCTTTTATGATGATGGCGTTGGTTTTTACATTAGCTGCAAACGCATTGGTTTAGGACTAGAAGATTTCAGTTTTACAAAAATCTGCTCACATCATGCATTCTCAATCGGTATTTTGCTTTACAGGATTTGGTTAGAGGTGATAAAATCATCGTAGGAAAAATGCCGATGGCGTGAAATTGTGGAAGGTGGGCTTCAACTAGCAAGAAAGTGATCCACGTTCCCAATGTCATCGCCTTTCCCAGCACATATCATGAGACATGCAATAACAGACTGCCGCTGACTGTTATGATTTCGAATATAGCCTTCAGTAGCATATGTTAAGAATTGAAATCTGCTGCAATCGTTATACGCTTGTTCCGTCGTTTAGGTCTTTGGGATTTGTTTTGCATAGTCCGATTTTACGTCTTTGACCTTGTTACCAAGGGTATTCCCAACAAGATTTTAGAACTCACCATAGCATTGCTCTAAGAATCATTAAAATCACGCTCCTCTACCACGATATATATATATATATATATATATATATATATATATATATATATATATATATGGCTGGCCACTCGTATCTAATGATGCTTACCTACTGCTTAATCCCCATTGTTCCTGCTCAGGCACATTTTTGCTTGTTCAATACCCAGAAAGCCCACCTGTGGTTTGTACTGCAATTATGCTGAGTAGAACATAGCTACAGTTTCTGACAGAGAGCACATTATCTAACAAAAACAACAGTCTGAACAAAGCCAGGGCACTCACATCCTCGGGCACTATGACATCGTGATAACACAGCCGTTCTTTTTCATTCACATTCAATGGTGCCGCACGTTGAGATATCACCCTTAACACTGTCAAAATCAACAAGTCACTGACAGATCGTTCGTTCTGAGATTCGAAACGTGCCAGAAAGCGAACGTTATCATCACTTCTCCGTTCACATTCACGAACACACAAACACACACACACACACACACACACACACACATATATATATATATATATATATATATATATATATATATATATATCGAACAAACATTTCAAAATATTTTTGTATTAAATATGTTTTATGCTACTTATAAAAGAGACGTTACGACTTGAATAATGTTCTCTGCATTTATCTTTTGATAAATTGTTTCATATCATTGCTTTTAGCACAGTTACTGTTAAATGAATTTCATTAAATGGTCTATAATATTTCATTAATGTTCTTGTTTTTTCGTTTTTTGTTTTCTTTTTTTGTTGTTTTGTTTTTTGTAAACCGGAGTAATACAGATAAACTTCCAGTGACAACTTGGTGCTTTCAGCACTTTCTGATAAAAGAATTCCAAGTAAGGAAAAATAAATTGATTTGCGCAATTGAGAAATTGGTTTGCAGCAAGGAAAGTAGTGACGACTTCTTGCGAATCGATTAATAGCAAGAGAATATTTCTTCGTGCAATAACAGAATGAAATTATCTCTAGTGTATCCTACAATACAACCTTCAGCAAAAAGTAAAACAAAACTAATTTTCGTCAAAACAGAAAACTAATATGTAGTATTTATTCTTGTAGAAGATGACCTTAGCTTTTTTGTTTGTTTTTTTTTGTTTTATTTTTTACTCCTACAATGAAATAAACTAAACATAAAACAGTCAGTTCGAAGCATCTTTGATTGTTAAAGGAAGTAGTTATATGGCTTAATTGTTATAACAGAGGATCTGAGTTTCATACAAGCGCAAAACAAACATTGGCAAACGAATACACATCTTATATTACGACTACTCCTGCATCTTATTCCTACAGTTGATATGTGCAGATCTTAGTTTAGTCGATTACAATGATAAATTGAAGAAAATGGCTGGTAAGTTGTGTTACGCCATACCACACGTGTATTTACAAAAGTGTTAGTGTCTTTAAAATTTTCATCTGCAATTTTAAAATTCTTACAGGAAATCAATAGTAACCGTCGAGGTCAGTGGGCATTACAAAATTGAACAACTACAGTGTATGCCAAAATCATTTCATATTTGTATCATGATTTTAGGCACAAATGTAGATTAATATTGATACTTAAAATCATCATTTTCGTATAACCGGTTATATTGTTATATAATATTATTTTAGTGCCTCTTATATCATTATGTTTTAATTGATGTTTAAATTGATATTTGGTAGTATTATATAATAATGAATGCTTACATTGATACTTTTATTGGTGTTATATTGATATTTAATAATATTATTATTTAATGACCAATTATTGTAAAATTTAATATTATTGAGTTCTATCGTCTACTTATATTGATAGTTAATGATATGTTTTAATTGTTGTTTCTATTTATATTAAATTTTAGTTTGTTTCAATAGCTTCTTATATTGATATTTGAATTCCAGTTGAATTTATTACATTTACTTACACAAAGATGCCCTTTGGAAAGGTATTAATTCATCTGTTCTCCCTTATTCTATGGGTTGAATAGTAAGGCAGATTGGATTCTATAGGCTTTGTTGGCAATCATTCTACCGCAAAAATGGCAAACTACTACTGGAAAATCTTCTACCTTGTCAGTCATGAATCGAAACAGACATGATCACTAAAGTGTGTATCTTGTATGGCACTATGACATATATTGCCATTTTATATTATTATGATTTAATAGCCGTTTAAGTTGGTAAAATGATATCGAAGAAACTAAGGCTAGGAAGATACTTTAGTGTCAATCCTCACTTTCGAATTGGACTTCAATACTAATGACTGATATCGGTGTAAAGCTATGTCATTTGCAATGTATACTATAACTTCATTTGTTGCAGATCGTCTGCGCTGGTGAATAATTTCCTGAAGAAGTGTAATTTTATGAAACAGCAAAACATATGCAAGTTAATAGCAAAAGAAAACAGACATTGTTTTGATAAATATTTTATTGTTGTCAAAATTAAAAATTCGTGTAAAATTATCTGCGTCAGGAAAATATTTGATTAATTTAAACCGGCGTAGTCAAAGTCAGATAATGTGGGTTCTGAAATTATGTAAATGTTATGATCTGACGTGATTGCTAATATAAGAGACAGAAATTATTAGTATTAAGCAGTCGGTCGAGGGTTGAAATTGAAACACAGACCGAGAAAGACACAGGGAAAACCGCGGACGACCGCGAAATCTGGACCCTGGTTACGTGTGGTCTGTCACCTTGGAATTTATTTTTAACACTGAGACACGTCACTTGATGAGCAAATGAGTGATGCGCTGTCTACATATGTTCCTATGTTCGTGTCGCCCTAACCACTCCTCTAAACACAACCATCACATTAATTGACGGATAATAAGTTAAGTGAATATATATTTTTTATACACACGCTGTCCATCGTTATATTTCCATATAATCAACAACATTTGTTTGAATGTTATACAGCATACGTCGCTCTGGTATAACTTGTTGGTATACAACATAAGCTTATTGATATTAAATATGCTAAATAGATATGGCTCAAAACTCAATGAGAGAAAAAGTTGAAAGAAATATGCGAGTCAACCTACTGAAGATATTAGCATTTGAGTGTTCCACTTTTTAATTGTAAGTAAATATTTGCCACATGAGTCACTTGTAAACGCTCGGCCATCGAGTATGTCAGTTTTTCTGCCCCGTCCATCACGATGCTCTGATATTAAAGCAGATTGTCTCATCTCGTTGATGCCATATTTTGTATTATTATTAAGAAAATCTTGACGTCTACCCAGACCCTTATTTTTGTACAGTCTGCTACATGTAATATTTTCTTACAAGACTTAGCAAAAATTAAAAGCAATTAAAATGAAATATGTTATAGATTTCGGTGAGAAAGAAAAATTATACTTATAATCAGAGGGAGACAGTTGAAATACCTAGATCATATAATGATGAATAAAGGCTCAGAAAATTCAGTGAAGGCGAGACAAACAAAGGAAGACAACGCTTAACCTACCTGACTAGCTTGAGTCAATGGCGGAACAAGGTTTAGGACAGTAAACAAAAGGAGAATTCATTATGAGCAACAAAGGATAATAAATTTTAGAGAGCCATAATCTCCTGCGTTCTGAATAAACTCAGCACACAAAGAAGAAGAAGAAGAAGAAGAAGAAGAATTATAGCGCCCATACTTTCTGTTCGTGCATGGAATTTACAAATATATGTTGAGCAAGGTAGATACTGCTGTTGAGAAATTAATTTATAATCCAAATTTAAAAGCCATTTACTGCACTAGTTTACCAGTGATAATAGGTCCTTTTCAAGAGTAGTAACCAGGTTTACTTTGTAAGCCTTAGGCGATTTTCTATTGAAATGGGGTAATTGTGTCATCTGCATAACTGTTTACATGAGAACTGATGACTTTAGGAAGAACATTAGACCGAGTATAGAGGCTTGAGGAACACCCGCGATTGTGTGAAAGGATCTGGTAACGTTCTCGTTCAAAACGACATTCATTTCACGATTTGATAGAAACGACTGGATTAAATCAAACAGTCGTACAGAAATACCGTAGCCTAGAAGCTTGCGTGGCAGGCCAGCATGCTTAATCATGTCAAATGCTTTCGAGGTACCCAAAGCTACAGTTATAATAATATTCGAAACAAAATTGACGACAATGAGAGATAGTCGAAAATTAATTAAAGACGCGTTTCCAATCAAACTTTTTTATCATCTCTTTTCTTGTCAATGCACTTAATTAAGCCGAACTTTAGCATTGAAATAGCCTATATATATATATATATATATATATATATATTGATCTACACCCACACACTCTGAAGAATCTGAAAAATTAGAACTCAGGAAAATATAACTAATTCCAAACCATAATTACGCAAAAAACGCAAATTCAAGAGAAAAAAAAAATCCTTAGACTAATTGTGAAAAAAATTATCTTATATCACAAAGATATATTTTTTTAACATAACCAGTGTTCGCTGTTGAATATTAATCCCATATATCAGATATTATACTGTGAAAATCTCTTGTCAAATTTAAGCTAATTACTTATCATACGATGTGCTTTGTGGTGCAATGGATATCAGCACTGAATAAGAAATCGGATAGCCATGCGGATTCCGGTTGAATTCATTACATTCACTTAGGCCAAATACACTTGGGAAAGGTTTGAATCCATTTCTTCCTTTTCCAGCTATGGGTTGCATAGCAGAACAGATAGGGTTCTATAGCCTTGGTTGGCAACCAGTCTACCGCAGAAAGCAAAGAAAACTAATTGCGGGAAAATTATCTGCCTGGTCAGTCTTGTCTACTAAAGAGACATGATCAACCGTGTATCATGTTCGATAATTAATTAACTGACCTATCATACCATGTAATTATAAATTTATTCTCAAAATATATGTGTAGGGTTGTCTGTGTGTATATATGCGTTTATCTGACCAAGAGAGGGGAAGCATTTCGAGTGGCTCTCATTAATTTCATTGTAATTATTTTTTTGCAAGTTCAGAAATTCAACAGTTTGCTTAGAAGACAAGGGAAATCTGATGCAGAAATGCGATGGTTACATATGAATAGTAAAAGTTGTCTCCCAAAAACTAAGCAACTAAGACAATAGAAAGTATTATTAAAAACAAAGAGAAGCATGCTGTTCTGCTATGTAATAGTCAATTATTTTCACTGATAAGATTGATGGAAAGTTTCTTCTCAGATGAAGAACAAATTTTAAGATGTTCTACAGACTAATGCAAAAAGCACGTATGAACAGAACGGAGAAGTGTTCAGGAAAAATAGTAACTACAAAAAAGGGTGGTATATTCCTCATTATTATATACTATTTACTTTGTTACTTAATTTGACCTTCTATCATCATATTCAATAAAATAAATACTATAAATAAACTTCATTTTTATTTGCGGTAATTTTTAATGTAAAGCAATCAAGTAAGGAAAATACTTTTAAATGTATTTAAATTTATTGTACAGTATAATCACATATTCTTTATTACAGCTAAGTGTCCGATTCAGATTCTGAGGCATCGTTCATTCCAAGCATAACTTGTTAAAACTACAGATAACATCTGGCTTGAGCTAGTCGTTATATCGTTGTGTTAGTTTTAAGATTTTTCTCGCTGTTACGGAAAGTGGGACACTGAGATTCGAACACATATTGGGATGACCAAAGAAGTATTATATTAACAAATTACCTGGTGTTAATCCAAGCCTTGTGAGGGAAATTAGGTAGACAAATCTATTCGAAAACAGGTGATGGTTGTGTTACAAGTTATCGTGGTTGATGGCTTGAGCGTTCAAAATAATGCGCTCTATTTCAGAATCTTTAACAAAGTCTGTCCAGCATAGTTGCAAAATAAACCTCTGAGGTTGACTCAGCGACTGTTGGAAAAACACAAATGTGCTTTATGGGCGTCAGCAACAGAAAGATAACTAACCACTTATGAAGACGGTCACACTCGGGTACGAGCAACCAGGTATTACTTATTATTTATCTTCATATTTCAGTTAATACCTGGGAGGTGTTTTAATAGAAGACAGAAAGCACGACACTGAAATCCAAAAGTACTTTCGGATTGACAAAGTGTCTTCCAAAAGCTAAACAAGTATTAAGAAACAGACACTTTCCTTATAAACAAAGAAAAGAGTATTGAACTCTTCCGTGATATCTGTCGTTCTGTATGACAGAGATTGATGAACAATTTACTCAAACATTCCATCAAAGAAAAGGCCTGCATCAATAAAAAAAGGCGTTCTATAGACGGATGGTGAGGATATTATGAACAGAACATGTGAGCAACGACCAGATTTGGGAGAAAATTGAAACAATAATAAAACTCATAATTAAAATCAAGAAGAAACAAATTAAATTTTATGGGAACATAGCGAGGAAAAAGCAATTGGAAAACCTGATACTTACAGGACAGATTGTGTAAAAGAGGGAGAAAGGAAAATCACGGATAACCAACCTATCTTGAGTAAATTGATGACGAAACAAGGTTTATGACAAGTACCAAAACAACAAAATCATAAGAAATTGTGCAGAGGCATGATACCCTGCACCCTAAAGTCGTGTTTGCATTCCAGTTAAATACGTTGCATTCACTCACACGTAAATACCATTGGGATGGTGTTTAAATGTAGGGTCAATAGACACCTCCTATCACACTAACTCCCAACTATTCTCACAACACTCTCATCTACCCAACCCTCATTCTCGGTATCCTCACCCGCCTATCACCCACCCTCTGTTATGTCCTATATTTAACCAGCCTTTCTCCTCTCTACGTAGCCCCCTGCACAGTAGTGGCAGTGACATGCCTTGCTCGGGGTGAAACGCTTATAAAAAAAAAAAAAAAGTATATAAATACATCTCTTCTCCCTCCATCTATTGGTTGAATATCCTTGATTAGCAACCAGTTTACTACATAAAAATGGCAACCTACTACAGGGAAATATTTTACCTAGATCGAAAAAGACATGATCGCTCAAACGTATGGCGCTTAACCGACTTAATGAATAGTCACAGCTTCCAGAAGACAATATTTAGGGAGAATGATCGAGCATAGATTGAAACGTCGCCTTAAAGTATCCAATTAAAGTGTTATTCGTCCGCTTCAAAGTTTCTTTAATGATCATTATTATATATGGTCGCATCACAATTAGCAATACTGAAGGGTTCAGCTTTCGAAAAGGTTTCCTATGCGTATTAAAGTTTTCTTGCAAAACCAGAATGGATTCCCTAAGTACTTTTATTTAGAAAGTAGCCATTGAATTAACAAATTCTCCTTGTTAACAAAAGAAAAAACAAAATTTAATAAATACAATAAAACGGAAATATATCTAATTTATATCACTGTAGTCAATGTTCCAACTTTGACAACTTTATTTTTACTTTAATGTAGAAAAACGAAGTTTGAAACTTTGCAATCACCAGCTGCGCTTAGATAATGTTTAGCTTGGAAAACCTTTATAAATTTCCTTTCCAGTACATTCATAAGCAAATTATAAACCATATGAGAATCGATTAAACTACTTATAAATAATTGGGATATTGTCCTCTCAATGATTAAGAGCCATTCTAAAACGTGTGGAAAATGCTGACAATTTCTCAAACGTTGAAGAACTTCACTTTAAAAAGTGGGCGGATCTTGATGTAGGTTATTTATTTATTTATTTATTATTTAATTTTACTTACCTAATTTGTCATTCTGTTATCGAGTACCACCATTTTTGGCAATCAGCAACTATAGAAATGGTGTCACTCAAGAGAACGTAATTAAATAGTAACTGCCTGCATCGTATTGCTTAAAGGACAATAAAGAACACGAATCTAACTGAGAGAAAGAGAAAAAAGATTTGGCTGTTTTCCTGAATTTAAGATTCTATTTTTGAAGTTTCTTGCAAATCGAAGGAAGTTATTTTATGTTGATTTTTATATCTTTTTCTCAATGATTTCTCTTATTTTTAATTTACATTTTTGGAAAGAAAATATTTCTGCTAAATTATGTTTTCTGAGTTTGCACATTATTTTCATTCTTTATTTTTCACGGTAATTGAGAAAGAGATTACTTTTATTTTTGCTATTGAAAAAATAAGAAATGAAGAGGTGCAAATTCAGTAACGAGAATCCTTGAGGAAAACAGACCATATATTTAAACCTAGGCACAAATATACACATTCATATATATATATATATATATATACAATCGGTAATTGGTTTGGCTATGAGAATCATTAGATGATACTCAAAAACTGAGTTGATATATATAAAAAAGAAACATAAAGTATGAATTTTACTCGATTTGATTTATACAATTTTTATACACAAAAATAAGTTGGAAACTTAAAATTTCAGGAGGTAAAGCAATAAAATAGTATACAGTTATAGAAACCTTGTCATAATTGCTTTTCTCTATTATCTTCTTGTCATTTGTAGTCATTCAAGCAGAACAAAGGCTGACAGAAGAAAAATAAGAAAACGCTTCTTTATATGAAGACGCGTTCTTTATTTAATGGTCAGCCATTCTCCTACACCAAATAAAAAATGTATTTATTCTTTTTATTTTCGCAGGAGATCTTTTTACAATTACATTATGAACAAACGAAAGAGTAACGATAATAGAGAAATGTTAAAACTCTATCATATTATTATAAAGTAGTTATATTAGCAAATATCCTATTAACTTGTGAAAAATCTATTTTAGAATTAAAATGACACAGCTGCTACTTGTTAAAACTATGAATGATATCCTTTCAAGGATTCATGATGGTCCTCTTTTTATCATAGACGATGCCGAACTGACTCTATTATCCCGTAAAATTGACAAAATCAAAAACAAAACAACGTTCATGTACAAAATTAAATATGTAAAATGGCGAAAATTTCCCCAGGTTATTATATATATATATATATATATATATATATATATATATATATATATATCATAGATCCTTCCCAGAGCGTTGTCACGCATGGGTCAACAGCGCCTAGATAGGACCATATATTCTGCTGCGATTAATTCCTTTTTCGGTATTAAAGTGGCGTTAACACTTTTCAGTGTTGCCTCCCTTGTATTGAAGACTTACCATCAGAATAGCTTAAAAGATTTTTCTTTTAAGCTTTTGGAACGATAAGGGGTGTCTGCTAAATTGCAGTATGAAGAACAGGCGATGAAACGAACATTTATCATTTTACACCATAAGACAAAGTTTTATTCCACGATCTGGAAGTGTCCATCAGTAGTGTGCTAGGAAATTGATGAAAACTTTCATCTTGAATACAAATAGTGTGTTAGATTTTGGTTTTGGTGCAGTGGAACGACAAATTGGCATGCCGAGTTTGAATTCCAATTGAATTCCTTTTACTCACTTACACAAAAATACCATTGGGAAAAGAATTAATCCGTCTCTTCTCTCCAGTTATGAGTTAAATAAAAGGACAGTTTGAGTTCTATAGCTTTGGCTAGCAACCAGTCTACCACAGAAAGCAATGACAACCAGTCTACCGCAGAAAGCAATGACAACCCACTGTGGGATAATCTTCTACTCAGTCATGTCTCTTTAGAGACATGATCGCCCAAAGCGTGTATCACGTATGACACTTAACTAACTGATTTTAATGCCAGGTATCTCAGCAAAAATCGGCAATGATATCTGCGTTGACCTGTCATTTCGGCTTCAGTCACTTTCCTAACACCCTAACGTAGTATCTCAGTGTTTTCTTGTTTGATTTTTTTTCTTTAAATATTTTCATGGGCCTTCCTCTTTAGTAGTTCGATTTTACGAATTTCAGCGCGTAGCATATTGATGACCAGATCTTATCATTTACAATTTAAATTGCTATATCTAACCATAAAATCTATGCTAACAGTTTCTTCTCACGCACTTTTCGATTGTGGAACTCTCTAACGGCTTCTGGCTTTCCAATCAAATTTAATCTTCTAACATTTAACTACAATGACACTCGGTATCCTTTAGCTTTTAGAAACTTGTTTTTTTTTATTTTCTTCTCTTCATTATAATGATTTTTTTAATTATTTCACAGTCATTAAACGTTTGCGTTTTAGTGTCTGTATCGCCTTGCTTGGATTAAAAAGATAAAAATGAAATCAGATAGATTCTTCAAACAACTAAGCAGAGAAATGGGAGGAAATCAGGGTAGTTTTTATTAACTGCACAAAAACTAAAGCTTAGCTGAGACATGATACTTACAATAACAATGCAGTGTTTGCTTTTTATTAGCAGTATCTTTAAATTCAGTACTTGTTGTTTTTGACTGTACTATCATTTCTTGGCCGTTTTCTGCCAGTGATGGAATATCTTGTGAAAAATTAAAGTATATCAGAATGACATCATAGAAAAAATTCGGTCTGAAAAGACTTTATTAGACAGAGTGAAATTTAAGACTTATTATGAAATTTGATCAATTCAAGATGAGCACTTTAAGTATATACTATACCGACATTCATTTGGAACAATGTCAGAAATGCGGGATAGCAAGTAAGGATCGAATTCATTAATGATTATAAAATCTAGGTTGCTTCAGCAATACTTCAAGATTAGACTCTCGGACGCATTTGATTACGCTTGCATTTTTATTCATATTGTTGATTTATATTTCATTCGTTGTGGTGCTGTGGTTTTGACTCAGAACGAGAAATCGGAGAGCCGAGTTTGAGATCTTTTTTTTTTTAATCATTTCACCCCGAGCAAGGCAGAAACGCCACTGATGTGCAGGGGGTTACATAAATGTAAAAAGATTAATTAGAAAAGAGTGAGGAGTACAAACTAGTTAGAAAGGAACAATAGAAAGCTGAGAAAGCAGGTGCGATGACAGATACATAGGTGGAGAGAAAAGGAAGGTTATACAGGGAAGGGGAGAGAGTTAGAGGCCAATGGTTAGTAGATGAGTATTGACTTTGCATTTAAATTTCTGGAGGTTGTAAGTTGAATTTACTGCATTCACTTACGAGCAAATAACATTTGGAAAGGAATTAATCCGCCTCTTCTTCCTCCAGTTATGGGTTAAATAGTAGGATAGACTTGGTTCTGTAGCCTTGGATGGAAGCCAGTCTACGGAGGAAAGTAATAGCAAATATTCTGCCCGGTCAGTCATGTCTCGAAAAAGATATAATATCTGAGCATGTATCACGTATAGCACTTACCTGACTGAGATTTCATTCCGATTATTTACTTATCTTTATTCCATGCATGAAATGCTACAACCCATATCGTCTAATGTATTAATATATTGAAATTAAATTTACTACAATTTTATTGTAAATTAGATAAATGATTTGAATATAAAACTGATAAAATTGATAGAAAATAAGGAACATTTCAATCTCTCTGTATCATGAAAACTGTCAGTAACTAGAATTAAAACACATTAATATAAGCAAAGCTAGCAAATATTTCTGATATACTTTTGATTTTGCTGCGAGAATATTCCTAAGATACACGTGTCAAACGGAAAAGCTAATCATGCCAGAGAAAAGTGGTTCTCGTGTTTATAAATGGAAAAGCATTCGTTTAATGGCTGCCATATTTTGAGAAAAGATAGCAAACCTTTTCTATTCACTTAGAATGGGAATATATATTTTGCTTCCGGTTGTTCACGATTTCATATAAACGTTTGCTTCCGGATAAATGTAATGAATAACAGCGAACAAATCGAAATTAATACAAATGTTATTTCTTGCTAACTAACGCTTTTAAACTACCTATACAAAAAGCTTCTGAACTAAAACGACAGTCCGAATAATTATATAGCAGAGTACCGATCAGATAAGTTTTTCATTCAGTATCAAGTACATTAAAAATCACATAAATTAATAAGACTTCCGTTCAAATATTTACATCACTAAGTATCGAGTGCACTAACAGTTGTTTTTATTTTAAAAAATAATTTTAATGGATACTCATATTTGAATATTAAATTTAATTGATACTCATATTTGAGTAGATATACTTTTCTTATAATTAAGCAGTATATATATATATATATATATATATATATATATATACATATATACATATATATATATACATACATATATACATATATACATATATATATATATACATACATATATACATATGTATATATATATATATATATATATATATATATACAATTAAAGAATATATATATATATATATACAATTAAAGAATATATATATATATATATATATATGTATATATATATACATATACAATTAAAGAATATATATATATATACATATATATACACCAGCCTGAATATTCAATAAAAATTATTATATAAAATATGCGCCCATCGGCAGTATGCGATAGGGGAAATCTTTAATAGATATGACGTGTCAAAGCTCGAATTAAGCCTTATAAATACATACCTTCCTAATTTTTGTAATATTCATATCTGCTATGTTTTTGTATTTTAAAATAATCAAAGGTAATCAAAGACAATTTTATTTTACGAAATGTTACGAAATGGATCGAGTAAGACATGTTTTAATTAATATAATTTTTTAAACATTTTTAATAGGTACTCGTATTTGAGTATATACTCTGTTTTCTTTTTTAATAATTTAAAATTATATATAATATATATATTATTAAATATACCACAATGTATTTCAATTAAGTCTAATCATTAGCTGTTCTAAACATCGTATTTTAGCTTTAATTTCTAGTGAAAACACAGAAACAAATTGTCCAACACGTGGACAATTTTGTTGCGCTGCTTTAAATCTTCAGAGTTGTTAACATAAGAGACATTAACATAAAGATTTCAAGCATCAAAGATGATATTCCCTTGTGTTGGCATAAACTATTGCTATTTGAGAAAGCGTTCACCGATTAGCAGACTCAGGTCCTCAATTAAGAATGCTCTATGACGTCATACCACGTGAGAAATCCAATTGTTAACAACAGAATCTTATGTCTACATGAAATGTGATGTGTTGTGACGTGTTTGAAAAGTGATTTAATTTAGTGTGGGCTGTTTTCATTTAATGTAAATGGCCCAAGTATCTGAAGGTTCCTTTTACTGTGTGTATGCGCGCGTATTATTGTAATATCGACTAAAATCTGTCTAGTATTACGTACGTCGCGATGTTTTTTTTAAGAAATTTTGCTTAATAGAACTATGATCAGAAAGGTAAGACTACAGAACTTTGTTGTAGTAAAATCAATAAATGTAGTAAGTTTGTTATGTAGTGAGCCTTTAATCTGTTGCCTTAATAACATATATATATATATATATATATATACAAAGTATAGAACTAATTTCACACAACAATTTCTTCCAGTTTAACAACAAAAATTATATACAAACAACAGGTACCGCGATGGGAACAAAAATAGCACCGACATATGCAACACTCACCCAAGCATATCTAGAAAAAAACCTATACAACCAAATAAGGCATAAATATGGGGAAAACATAAAAACAAAATTCACGAAATGATAGAAGAGATTCCTGGATGAGTGTTTTATCTTTTGGAAATCAACATGGGGGGACATAAACAAACTACACAATATACTACAACACCTGCACCCAAAAATCAAGTTCACGCTAGAATATAGTTATAAAGACTTACCGTCCGTAGACATACTCATAAAAAACGAAAACAATTACATCATCACAGACATTTACCACAAACCCACAGACACCCAACAATACCTCCCCTTCATCCATCCCCTATTTCATAGGACGACAAATTTGCACGATAGTCACTGACAAAACCCTCCGTAAAATACGCCTAGAAGAACTACGAAAAAGAGAATACCCTATCTTACTAATAGACAAGGGTTTCCAACTAGTTGAACAATACCATTAGAATCCCCTCGGAATACAAAAAACAACAACAAGAAAAACACGAAAAAGAAGAAAGCATTCTACCATACGTTTTCACTCACAACGAAAACAATCCAGAATTATCCACAAAGATCAAAACCCAGATGGAATTACTCAACAATAATGAAAAAATAAAAGAAATCTTAAAGACAACCAAAATAATTAACAGCAAACGCCAGCCCCAAAATTTAAAAAACATCCTAACCTCATCGAAATTCGAACAACAACCTACAACACAGGAGGGTCACAAAATGCAACAAAAATGATGTTGAGTATGCAACATAATAATAGGTGGAAAACACTTCTAGTTTGAAAACGCAACTACATTCGAAATAAAATCGGATCTGAGCTGCAAGTCGAAAAATGTAGTTTACGCTCCAAAATGCAACAAATGCACAAAGATATACGTGAGAGCGACACAATGCTTGATCAATAAAATTTCTCTTCATAGAAGCAATATAAGATTATCACATAACAGGAAATTATATGTTTCCCAACATTTACATGTATGTAGTAATGGCAAATTCAAAGTTATACCTATATATCAAAACACAGATTATGAAATATTAATAATGCAGAAAGAAAAATTCATAAAAAATACAAGCCTTCGTTCAACAAAATAACATGAAAAACACACACACACACCGAAAAACATAGAGACACACACATACATACAAAAAAACACATACACACACCCACATACACACACACACCAAATTCAAAAGATAACCCAAACAATAAAAAAGAACCAGATGACCAAAAAAAAAAAACAATTCTAAAATATAAAGACGAAATAAAAAAACGCTTACACACACACACACACACACACACACACACACACACACACACACACACACACACACTAAATTCAAAACACCATCGAAGTAATAACGAACAACCAACTGATCGATGAAAAGGATGATATATAACCTAAGGCAACTAGAAGATAATTTTAACATGCTAAAATGTAACCCCAGACCAAAATCACTTCAAATTGGGGTAAGCACTTGATTCATTCATCTTGTTATTTATTTATCTAAATATCTATTTCTACACGTGCTGATGTGAAAAACACAGACCATTCAACGTGCCAATATTTGATTTATTTTATCTTATTTTATTTTTCTGATTTTATTTATTTTCTTATTTTTTCTACTTACTTATTTATAAAACAACAAGTTGGACATCAGAAACAAAAAGAACTCGATTAGTAAAACCACAAATTTATTCGTCTGAAGAGAGTCAATTTTAGAGTCGAAACACGTGTAGCGTCACAAATATCATTATGGACACTTAATCTATCATAACATGTATAATAACAAAACCAATAAATATACACTTTAAAGAAAACGTTCACGGATTCTATATATTTGCATATACCCATATACCTGCATATATATATATATATATATATATATATATATATATGCCGACCTGAATTCTCGAGAAATCTTGTTAGAAAAATATGAGTCCTTAGGCAGGTTTCAAAACTATGTTTCCTATGCTAAATACGAGTATCCATTAAAAATAATGTTTAATAAAACCAATAAATAAAAAATATTTACATTTTTAATCTTAATCCATTTCGTAACATTTCGTAAATTAAAGGTTATATAAATTTTTGTTGCGAGATTTAAACAAAAATTTAATTAGCATGCAACCGATTTTTAACAACAGTTAAAAAAATTTCTAGCAAATAATTTGAGTTCATAATAGATAATCAATGAATCTATCTGAGTTTTCTAAAGTAATACATATAATGTAAAATAAAATAAATCACATAGTACAAGCTCCTTTCTTACATTTAGTGGAGAGAATGTTTTTTATTCGGGAAGAGTATAAATCTAAATCATAAGAATTATTATTTATCCACTAAGACTTCTTAATGTCTCACAACTGATGAGTGGTCTTTGAAATATTTTCCCTTTTCTTTTTAGCATATTCCAATATAAAGAAACAGAAGCCACACCACTTGTGGAATTTCAAGATCAACAGTATTTGATGAGTTCATTGGATGAGTTCATATTCATGAACTAATATAGATAGCACATATAACTCCAGGAAAAAGAGTGACAGAAGATGCTGTCCTTCTACACTAATTCGAACAAAGTTTAAAAATAAATTCCTCAACAACACTGAGAATAGAAATAACAATTGAGAAACCTATTTTTCTGAAAAGAAATTATTTTAATAGAAAGCTTTTCTGAACTTCAGTCGGCACTGGCTGTTCAGCCAATGAATGCAGAATATTTCCATATAAGTAAACGGCTTACCATTACCAAAACTTTACCATAATCGATTTCTCTCATTATTTTTTATTAGTCAATCATTTGCAACCTAAATTCAGAGTATATCATTCAATGACATTTAAGTACGTATTTCTTATTACTTTCTATCACATTCTCGACCAATACTTTTTTTTATTTCATTTGATGAATTCATATTTAGATTGCTTGAATATCAACAAAGACAGATTTGAATAGAATTAAAGAGATACGAATTCAGTTTAGAAATCTCTCGTGATTTACTTGACTTGAATCTTCTGAAATTTAAATTAAATTGAACGTCCGAAGCATGTATAGACCGTAAAATATTTTGATCGGTGGCAAGAAAAAAAAAGTATGATAATAGTCTAAACGACTTTGAGTGGATACATTTCTACTCATAAATACAGATATCGCAATATATTAATTTAATTTCTATTAATTTGATTAATAATCTTTGGCTAAATGTTGCTTATAAAAGAATCAGTTCTATAAATGAAAGGATTTATTTGCGGACGAATGAATGAATGAATGAATGAAAAGAATGACTGCGATTTGTGCGTGTTTTTTTTATTTTTTTCCATTTTGAATGTTAGCGTTTTTCTGAGTTCTTTTTCCTAAATCTTCATCGGATGCAATTTTATTACTTTGACGACAAAACCTTTTTAGGCCGTAAAGTTTATTCATTGAAAATCGATTATAATAGCGAGAAAGGATTTTCTGCTTTTCTACGTCGCCTTTGTGTCTTATACGTACCAAAAATAACGTCTTCCACAATTTTAATGCATTACTTTCAGGAAAAAAGCGCCAATCGATTATTTCTTTATTGCAGTTATATGTCTCTTTTAAAATATGAAAATATTGAAAGTATTCGGGTAGTATTTATTTAATATCATACATAGTTTTTATGTAGAAAGATTGTTGTGAGTGGCCTAAATTGTTGATAATAGAAAACATCAGTGAACTGAGTTCAAACACTGGTTGAAATAATTTATTAAATTTCTCACTAATGGGCAAATAGAAAGGCATGAGTTTACTTCTGCCATTAGCTGTGGACAAATAGCGTACCCGTAGGAATCCTTTAGATTTGTAATTCATCATGGGAGTTAGGTAATAAATCAAGTTAGAGCATATTTCTTGCTCCTGGTACTATGCAAACCAGTACAAACTGTTATATTTTACATTGAGCAAAAATTGACAATTCTATTGTTTTGACAAATGATACATAACAATTTAACAGAGCGTGTAAGATGTTCAACATCATTTACAATAAAGTCGCCATATCATATAATTACCAACCGTTAAATATAGGTGTATAACCAATAATTGTATTTATATTGCATAGAGTCTAGATTAGCCTGGGACAAGAGGGAGATAATCCAGTGGCATTTGAACTTACAACTCTGCTAAGCTATTACATCACCGGCCGTCAAATATTGACGGCAATGATGATTAATTTCTTAATTGTTTTTAGCCTGCATGAGGAATAAAAAAATGAATACCTCTGTTGCTGCATTCACATCTTGCATAAGGCTCCCCATTATCATTGTATTCCACTGAAATGCCGTAACGTAACTAACGCTGAAATCGATCAGTACCTAGGCTAGTGACCGCTTAGAAATAACAGCTGCTGTAAGCTTGGATATGCAGGTGATGTAAGGGTTAACGGTTTGAAATTAGAAATTGTAGATTAAAATTAAAATTTCAGTCGGGTTATTTATATTCACATGCGCAAATATACTTGAAAAAGGTATGAATCTAAGTATTTTCCACGAAGCTATAGATTAATTATTAAAACTTGTATTATTATTTTCAAAAATGTTTATAATCTGAAAATATTTTCTGGTTCTAAATAAACTGCAGAAGGTTGATAATGCGTAATAAAAGCAAATCACACAATTAGTCGAACACGTAAGATCTTTTGCTCAATATAGGTATAATTCAATACAGGTATTGTCTCGATCTAGGCATAGTGAGTAGCTCGTCACTAATAATTACAACTGTAGTTAGTAACGTGACTTAGGTTTCTGCACAAGTATGCTTTTTAAATAAGAATAAATCTTGGGATTTATTTGCATCGATTTTGGAACTAGCCGAAAATAAAATAAAACAAACCAGTTATTTAATTATTCTAAAAGAAACCTATTTTTCTGCTGGGCTGTAACATCTTCTAATTTTTGCAACCAGAAAAATCAATTCTTGACTTTTATTTCTTCTTATACCACAAAACAAACGATAAACAAATGTAATAGAATTAGAATGTTGTCTCAGTCGGATAAAATCTACATGTTTTGAAGTCGTTTAGTTTACTGATATTTTGTGCAACAATTTATCAAACACCTACTGCGTCAAAAATAGAGAAGGAATAAACTGAAAAACATCGATTTCCTCAGTCGGTTCAATTATTTGATCGTATTTTATGATCAAATAACCGAAACCACCGTTTATATAAAAGAATAATATACAGTCTAGAAATTATGATTAACCTCAGAATTTTAGGATCATTTCTCTTCTACACCCTTTCGTGCCAGTGATAAATATCTAATGAAAAATATTTAAAAACTTTGAAATATGACAGAAGAAATGATAAACAATATGAATTTAATATAGTTCATATTTAATTTGAAATCAATATAAATTTAATACAGCTTTCAATGTAGGTTTAATTTGATTTAATATTCATTTTAAATATAAATTTAGTATAAATTTGATATAAAGTTAATATAAAATTAATGTAATATATAATTTAATATGAACTGTATAGACAGAGTGATTGAAAAGTAACTCCATATTTATGCATGAGTGTTCAGCCAGCAGTCAGATTCTTTTGTAGGGATGCTTGGTTAAAGAGGCAAATCTCTTATAGCAAACCAAGACATCTGAAGAAATTTAAAGACATAATTTTAAAGTTATGTCTTCCATATCACACTATTTTCTGGTAAAATAAGTTGACACAATTTCTAGGCGGCTCAAACAAAATCTTGTGCGTATATCGAAGTTTAAATAAAACCTCATGCTAAACGCTTTCCTCTCACATTCATTTCTTGTACAAATTATAGTTAATAAATGAATAATCTATAATTATTTCAAAATGAGAGTTACTTTTAAATCATCATATAGAATTAATATAATATGAATTTAATACTTCATTTAATAATGCTTTAATGTAGAATTAATATAAATTTATTGCTTAATTTTATATAGAATTGATTGACTATAGAATTTAATATGCATCTAATTAATTATTCGCAATAGAATAAATTTATCGTAAAATAGACTTCGGGGTTTCGCCATGAAGGAAAATCTCGTCTCACAGAAAACTACAAAGGAAAGTAATTGTTATCATTAAATTTGCTATACTTATATTTTCTAACGGATTAATTAAAGTGATTCGTATTTTAGACTTTTTGGCCATTACTGTTGACATTTCGAGGATCATGACACTTCATACCTTCTTGAATTTTCCTACTCTAAGCAATGCTTGACTATTTGTTATTATGTTTTTGTCTATGCTATATTCATAAAATCAAAAGAGTATCTATATAACTGTGGATCCGTTTGATGATTAATATTTTTTACTTGATATTGATCCATCATTATAATGTTCCATTCAAGTGAAACACCAATCATGCGAATAGTAATTTTGAAGCTTCGCTGAAACAACCACATTAGAAATAGACGCGTAACAATGTTGTGAATGTGCAAAAATCAGAAGATTCGTTTACGTATAAAATCTGCAATGCCGATATATATTTTGATAACTCACCTGTCATTTGTTTTTGTTTTTTTGTTTTTTTGTTTATGTGGGGTTTTTAGCAGGCAATTTCCTAACTTTCTTATCTATCAACATCTCACTTAATAAAGCCTAAAGCGGTAAATAAAACTGTTTCATATAGGGTGGCATGTATTTTCCCACACATCAATATTCATCAGTTTGGAATCTATCATGGGATCATTAGAGAATATCTAAAGCACAGATTGTTGGATTTTCTGAAAAATGAGTTCAGAGTAAAATCATGAAGGATGATTCATGTTTTTTTCTTCAATTATTTATTGAAAAGCTGAGCCTACTGGCAAAATAAAGAGAGCAGAATACATTTACACGTGGCGATCTCCTTAAAATGCCTATATTAATAAGCGTCTATGATAAATGTTTAGAATTTGGTTAGGATAGTAACTGAAATGCCATATGGAATTAGCTTAGAAAACTTATAGAAAAATAAGCGCAAACCATAAACATAAAATCGGTGCTCTCTAAGAAAAAGATTTTTTGCTCTTAGTTTTATCTAGCATATGGCAATTCTGACAGTGGGCTATATTGCTCAACATTTTTTCAAGTAAGGGTCACTAGAAAATTTTACAATACCTACCTGGACTCTTAATAGATATAGATGTTCACTAAGCTTAGTTTAGTTCCGTGATTATAGTAAAAAGAAATATATGTTATGTCAATATTATTAAGGTGATAATATATATCTGCCTTGTTACTCATCATTTCAAAGTTTGGCTTTTATTTGAATAGTAACAGGAAATACACAAGCACTTCAACAATAAGAATTAGTATATTACCTTAATTATTACACTTGTAATTTCTACAGTTTCAGAAAACGCCTTCAAGAAAAAATGAAGTAATATACATGTACATATACATTAGAGCGTTGAAAGAAGGTCTTGTAATCTAATGGATACTGACATGTCATGTCGACCAGTCTCGTTCTCAACAACATGACTTCCTGTAAATGTTGCATATTTACCAGTGCAGATATTGACCTAAACTAACATTACGAGTTTTATATTTAATTAAAGTTTATACTTTGCAACTAGGTACAAAATGTCTAAATGTTTCTGGGTATTTATCACAGAATTTGCATTTGGAATCAACAAAATATTTTGGTATTAGAGGTTGACAGCATATTATTTTTATTATGTTGACATTTTTCATCATATTTTGATTTCTGCTATGGTCACACTATCTAACAAGTCTGGAGGAAGACCTAATGCAAGTCATGGTGTGTTGTTATGGCTCAATTTCATGTTTTTCTATCTCTTCTAACATCGCTAGCGTTACATAGACAAAGCTCTCCTTAGTGTATGGGTTGTACTTAGCATGACAATTTTTTGTATATTTCTTAAGCTGAGGTTTCCAGGGATTCTTTCATTGTGTTGTTTTGTTCCAATTTTTATCATTCCAAGTGGACCTACTATCACTGGTACGATTCTTGTTTTCAATTTCCACATTTTTTTCTATTTCAATTTCCAGATCTTTATATTTTGACAGTTTTTCGAATAAATTGGAAAATCTATATCAATTAATAGGCAAGGTTTTTCTTTTTGGTTTTTAACAATAATGTCTAGTCTATTTACTTCAATTTTCTGTCTGTGTAGATGGTGTGCTCCCATAGAATGGTGACATCTTCTATTTCTGTAACTGGTGCTGGGTGATGTTCATACCAGTGTTTGTTTACATATTTTCAAATAGTGTTTGCACATTGTCCAATGTAAATATTGCCCCACTCTATCGTGACAATTTTTCATTTATTTGGGGCAAGTACATAACATCCTGAAATTAGATGGTCTATTGCTTCTTGGTATTTGTCACAGAACCTGCATTTTGGATCCACATTATTATGGAAGTATTTGCCTGAAAGTTCCTACTGAAAAAAAATTTGATCTTGCGCTGCAAGAATAAAGCCTTCAGTCTCAGACTTTAATCCAGATGCACTTAACCATCGATGAGTATTAACTTTATTAAAATTGGATTTATTAGCATGTTGTGGATATTGGCCATGCAGAGGTTTGTTTCATCATTTCAAGAGCTTTATCTTTGGCTTTCCCTTTTCATATCTTTGGTCGCAATAGTTGGTTCTTGGCTTTTGTTTTGCTTTTCTAAAGAATCTACTAAATGTAAATATTGTTTGTTTACTATTTTTATTTACTTTTCTTTCTGTTTTCATGTTTAACTAATTATATCATCGAGTCCTTTGTTGTTTCTCTGTATGTTTGTAAGCCAATAGTTATTGTCTTATATGACAATTCTAGCTGAATAAGACCTCTTCCATCTTCTTTACGTGGTATGTATAGACGGTCTATATGGATGATACATCTTATGCTTAGAGAGAAGCTTTCTTGTCTTAGAATTCATTCGTCTGATGTCGTTTAGAGTCCAGTTCAAGATGGTGAAACTATATTGGACCACTGGGATAGCAAGGCTATTAATGGCCATAGTTCTGTCCTGAGAATTCAATTCATTTTTTAATATCAGTCGTAGCCTTCTATAGTACTCTTTATGTACTGTTTCTTCATATTTTATGGTGAATTTTTTCACTCTCATTTACATAGGTATGTTTAAAAATCGCTGAAAAAACAGCATAGTCTGACGGAATATGCCTCAAAACTAAATAAAAACAAAGTTTTCTCGGCAAAATGTTTATGCTATCAGTAAGAAGATGAATCAAAGTATTTCTTAATTATTTTTAAAAAGTTTTTAATTGTTTTTAACAGGTTCATTTAGTGGTAGAGAATCTTTTGTTCTTTTTTCGTCAGTGCGAGGCATAAATTGACGCTAGTGATTACTACGTTATAACGTAGCATTACGCAGAGGCATTGTTTTGACTGTGAATGACACATTAATTTGAAAATCCTTGCTAAAATCAAATCTCAACATATAGATAATTTTAATTAAATTTAGAAGTCATTAGGGAATGCTAATCAACTGTCTTTTTTTCTTCAAAACCTGCTCATTTTTAGAAAATCTGCTCCGAATTGCGAAAACGAAAATACAATAAAACTATGCTATTTTTTTTTATTTGGATAAATATTTAATTGCTTTTATAAGCATAAATTAAAATGATATCACAGTCTGAATAGAAACAAAATTTCCATTAATAATGAATTTTTACAAGAAGTGTTTTACTTTTATTCTTTTTTATTAAGTAAGTTCTTAAAATTTCAAGAATCTTTTAAAATTTCCGCCTCATAGGTCTCTCAGACTTTTTAATTAATAAGTGGCAAATATATTTACTAATCGAAAAATCTAAACGCTTACTTTAAATGATGGTGCTCATCTTTGTTAAATAATTAAAATATTTTAATTTTCTGCATGTTGATTACCCATTTTTTGTTTGTACGGGTGGCCGTACGCAATATTTATCATTAAAAGGTCACGTGATTCAAGGGTTAGATACAAAAAAAATTGGCACGTTCTGCGCCATACTTGCGTTATTGACAGACGGAAGATGTAATATTAAATCAATCGTCACCTCCGATTCATCTGATAACAAGACTGTTGTATTTAAGACAAGCTTTTGTCGTTAATTTTAGACAGTAAGGAAATACTATCGTTTGAAATCAGATTAAGGTATGTTTCAATTTAAATAATTGACTTAAAACGTGTCAGCGAGATATATTTTATTTTTGCAAGATTTTTAAAAGAGAAAGTTGGTTACTGTATATGAAATGTGTCGATCAATCAAAAATGGCGAAAAACTTAATTTTTTTTTAACAATTTCTGATTCCAATCAATATCATTTCAGTTTAAAATAGACCAGTGGATTGTGTTTACTGGAATTACTAAATTTAATTCCTTGGCCTTCAAATAAACCTAATTTGAAAGCTTAAAGATAAGTTATTTATTTTAAAATTTTCAATTTAAACTTAGGTATCGAAAAGGAATCGGAAGTGCATACATTTGCACGTAGGTATTTATAAGCTTCCTCTGGCTGTAAATCTTTTATTGTTACAGCACAGTCTAAGCTAATTAGGATTAGCCTGGTTGTGGGGACCTAAAGATTCATTCTTTGTGTAGAAGTTTGTTCCTATGGCAGATCTTTTACCTCAGGTTCTTCTTCTTCTTCTTCTTCTTCTTCTTCTTCTTCTTCTTCGTCTTACTATTATTATTATTATTACTATTATTATTATTATTATTATTATTATATTTCGATTTTTGCTATAGTCACACTACATACCATGTCTGCGGGAAGATCTAAGCTATAAAGTCATCTGTTGTTTTGCCTACCTTTCTTGATTTATTTTTCTAATTCTCATAACATTAGCTTTACACGAACAAAGTTCGTCCTAGTAACGTGGGCTGTACTTATCAAGACATATTCTTGTTTTTCTCTTAAACTGGAATTTCCAGGGATTTTTTAATGTGTTGGTGTGGTCTTTTTATCATTCTAAGCGCACCTGCTATCATTGGTACTACCCTTGTTTTTAATTTCCACATCTTTTTCCATTTCAAATTTCATGTCTTTATACTTTGACAGTTTTCCGAATTACTTTGCTGCTTTGTTAGAGTCCGCTAGACAAACCATATCAGTTAGTAGGCAATTATATTCCACTCAGTTATTCATTTACATAAACTCATTACAATAACGTCTGGTGTATTTCTTTCAATTTTCTTGTCAGGGTAGGTATTTTAATCCCATAGAATGGTGACGTCTTCTATTTCTCTAACTGACGTTCAGAAATGTTCATACTAGTGTTTATTTACATACTTTCAAAAATGTTTGCACGTTCTTCAAGGCAAATATTGTTCCCTTCCATCCTGACGATATTTATATTCATTTGAAACAAATACATAACATCCTGAGATTAGACGTTCTACGGTTTCCTTGTATTTGTCACAGAACTTGCATTTTGTTGCAATATTATTATTATGTCATTTTTCATCATATTTCTATTTCTGCTTTGGTCTCACTACCAACCAAGTCTGCGGGGAGACCTAAGGCAGGTAGTGGCGTGTTGTTATGGCTCCATTTCATGTTTTTCTATCTTCCCTATCATCTCCAGCATTATATAGATAAAGTTTTCCTTAGTGTGTGGGCTGTACTTAATAAGACAATTTTTTGTATATCTCTTAAGCTGGGGTTTTCAGGGATTCTTTCAATGTGTTGTTTTGTTCCATTTTTTATCATTCCAAGTGCACCTACTATCACTGACACAACTCTTGTTTTCAATTTCCATATTTTTTTTATTTCAATTTCCAGGTCTTTATATTTTGACAGTTTTTCAAATTCCTTGATTGCTATGTTACAATCCGCTGGACACGCCATATCAATTAATAGACAAGTTTTCTCCTTCTGGTTTTTAACAATAATGTCTGGCCTGTTTGCTTCAATTTTTCTGTCTGTGTAGATGGTGTACTCTCATAGAATGGTTACATCTTCTATTTCTGTAACCGGTGCTGGGTGATGTTCATACCAGTGTTTGCCTACAGCTTTTCCATAATGTTTGCATATTGCCCAATGTAAATATTGCCCAACTCTATCGTGGCGATTTTTATATTCATTTGGGGCAAGCACAGAACAGCCTGAGATTAGGTGGTCTATTGTCTCTTGGTGTTTATCACAAAACCTGCATTTTGGATCCATATTATTATGCATAATATTTGCCTGAAAGTTTCTCGTGAAAAGACTTTGGTCTTGTGCTGCAAGAATAAATCCTTCAGTTTCAGACTTTAATCCAGATGCACGTAACCATCGATGAGTATTAACTTTGTCAACATTGGATTTATTGGCACGTACTGGATATTGGCCATGCAGAGGTTTGTCTTGCCAGCGCTGTTTCATCTGTTCAAGAGCTTTATCTTTGGCTTTCATTTTCATATTCTTTGCCGCAATAGCCGGCTCTTGGCTTCCGTTCTGCTTTTCTACAGAATCTACTAACTGTAAATCTTGTTTGAATTTACTGCCTTCTTTTATTATTGAATATTTTTTCTTTCTTTCTTCATGTTGCCTTACTAATTGTATCATCCAATCCTTTGTTGTTTTTATGTATGTTAGTAAGCCAATAGTTGTTGTCTTGTATGACAATTCCAGCTGAATAAGACCTCTTCCACCTTCTTTACGGGGTATGTATAGACGGTCTACATCAGCCTTTGGATGATGCATCTTATGCTTAGAAAGAAGCTTTCTTGTTTTAGCATCCATTCGCCTGATGTCGTTTAGAGTCCAGTTTAAGATGTTAAAGCTATATTGGACAACTGGGATTGCAAGGCTATTAATGGCCATAACTCTGTTCTGTGAATTTAATTCAGTTTTTAATATCATTCGTAGCCTTCTATAGTACTCTTTACGCACTATTTCTTTCATTTTTTTATGGTGAATGTTTTCACTCTCATTTACACCTAGGTATTTATAAGCTTCTTCTGGTTTCAATTCTTTTATTGTTACAGCAGGGTCTAGGCTAATTGAGGATGTTTCTTGTATTGATCCACGTAAAACTGTAGCTTTAGCACATTTATTCAAATTAAATTTCATTCCAATGTCTTCGCTGAAGCATTTTACAGTTTGCAGAAGACCTTCCGGCTCATTATCATTCTTAGCATATAACTTCAAGTCATCCATATAAAATAGATGGCTTATTTTCTTTTGTCCTATTTTATAACCACATTCTGTCTTATTAAGTTGACTGGTTAGTGCTATTAATGATATGCAGAATAGTAAGGGAGATAAAGAATCACCTTGAAATATACCTCTTTTGATGTTTATTTCATCAGACTTATAGGTTCCATTTATATGATTGAGGTAAAGGGTTGTTTTCCATATAGACATGCACTGTTTGATGAAATTGATGATGACGGGCGATATCTTGTATATATTTAAAGTCTTTAAAATCCAGTCATGTGGCACACTATCGAATGCCTTTCGATAGTCTATCCAGGCTGTACTAAGATTTTTCTTTGTACTGTAGCAGTTTTCCAGGATCATTTTGTTAATCAGCAATTGGTCTTTACAACCATAACAGCCACGTTTGCACCCTTTTTGTTCAAGCGGTATCATGTCATTTCTTTCTAAGAATAAATATGTCTGTTTTGTTAAAATAGATGTTAATAGTTTATATGTTGTCGGAAGACATGTAATTGGTCTGTAGTTTTTCGGGTTGTTTGTGTCACCATTCTTGGGTAGAAGAAATGTAATTCCTTTGGTCATCCATGCAGGAATTTTAATGGGATCGTCAACCATTTCTTGAAGTTCTTTGGCTAGTTTTTTATGTGCTGCATTTAAATAATATAGCCAAAAGTTAGGAATTTTATCTATACCTGGGAATTTCCAATTGTGTGCTTTTTTTAGTGCATATTTAACATCATCTTCTGTAATTCCAGACCATGTCTGTTCGGATTTATTTTTCATTCGTTCTATCTCTTGCGTAATCCAATGTACTTCCTTGCTAAGTTCTTTAGGGCAAGCCCATATCTTTTCCCAGAACTGTGTGACTTCTTCCATTCTGGTGGGTACTGTCACTTCAATTCTTTTTTTACCTATTTCCCTGTAAAATCTCTTTGTATCAGTCTGACAAAAATTATTATTATTATTATTATTATTACTACTACTACTACTACTATCAACACTTTAATTATCTGATCATCTCTGATATTATTATTTTATTATTATTATTATTATTATAGTCATCATCATTATTGTTATGATGATGATCAGTGTTCTTCCTTTTTATTACATCTCAACATCGAGTAATAGATAGCAAAGCTAATTTGGTTGGCCTTTATTACTGAAGCAAATCATCACTATATGCCCTCAGCATCAAATAACGCCAAAATAGGATAGAAATCAGCCAACCTTTCTTAATTTTAACGCTCTTGTTCACCGCTGAAAAGATTAATTCCAATGAATTCAATTCGAGAGTAACCCTAGCCTTTACACAGAACCTTCCATATCCTGGTGATTCTAAGTCGACAATGTTTTCCAGATATCAGAATATCTTCTTTTTCATCATCATAATTATGATTATCACAAGAATAATCATCATAAGAGTCAGAATTATGGCCATTAATTTCTTCTTTCAATTTCTCTTGTTTAATGAGAATTAACTTCTCATTCCACTTTAGATTTCAGCTAACTGGCTAAATAACGAGACAAAAATGATCAGGGCTTTTAACTTTAGCTTCTAAAATGGCAAAAGAACGATGCAAGTAAAGAGTTGATGCTCTATAAAATTTAAATTATTGTCTGAAAGAAAAAATATCGGTCATAGAAACGTCCCAGCAAGTTTGTTTTTATGTTTGCACTGGCCTGTGTTGCTTGACGAAGCATTTCATTTTGTACAGTTGGTTTCTATATGTGTATATTCTCTTCTGTTTATAGCCATGCCAGTATATTGATCACTTTTCACGCTTGTTTGTTAATTTTCTGTAATTTTCTCTATCTATCTCTGCTTATCTATCTATATATGTATTTTAATCTTTTCATATCTATCTACATGAAAGAGAAACATTTGTTTTTATGTCGTTTAAAAATGTCTAATTAGAAAGGATGAATGAAGACCGAAACTTTAAGCACTGATTAACTGTCCGTTGATGTTAAATTCATCCCTTTTAAGTCATCATGAGAATTTCATTTATTATATAAGATTTTGCTGTTTTTGCGATGAAGCTGGAACACTATACCTAATTGAGGGTAAATTGACTAGGATATTGTGATAAAAACAATAAAGGCATTTATTTTGTCTCAAAACATTCAATGTATTATTAAATCTAACTTGTATCATTGTACGCATGAGTTGTTAATTTTGTTTTGAAATCAGGATAATATTGTCAGAAAAAGAGTGCTGAATAGTAGCATATTTTCTTTTCTCTAATATTTCTAAGAATTCTGAACAGCTTTCTTTTAGATGAAGATGTGATCTAAAGTGATAGAGATGTAATTTCTAAAGACGGATGATGAAAATATCATGAATCGAGCATATGTAAACGAGTAGGCTTTTAAAGAAAATGGGAACAACAAAAAGACATGACTACAATCTGAAAGAGACTGTGAGAATTCAGGAGACCAAAGGAAAATAACAAATGAAATTGGAGAAGTTAATATTCATAGAACACATTAAACGCAAGAGACAGATAGAAAACGGGGACCAATACAATGAGTTTATGTAAATGAATAACTGAGTGGAAACAGAGAAAGAATGATAAAGAAAAAACATTTGCTGAGCGATAGAAAAAAGATGAGAAGCATAATATTCCACCTTCTGAATAGACAGAACATTGATAAGAGAATGTTATTTTGAGTAATGCGTGACGCCACTCCAAACTCATGGTTAGCATGGGAGATATAGGGATTCTAAGGGATTCTAAGTAAAATTAATCGACTCCTCCCATCAGCTATTGACTGGAATTGATTCTTACAATTTTTTTTGGAATTTATTCCGAAATCAGAAAACCAAAAAGTGAATATATTAAAAAAATAAACAAATTAATGAATGATAAACTATAAAGTAGTAATGTAGATGAAGACCAACGAGCAGAAACAAAATTTATGTCTCATGAAATTTGTGTTCCATGCTATTAGCTTTGGTTAATCGAATCTAGATCGAAAAGCGTGTCGAGAATTTCGAAGAAGTTTATTGATTGGAAACCATTATTGTTTTCTTTAGTCTGCAAATATTAACATTAAAAATCTTATTTGATTAAAACGCCAGGAATTCAAATGAGTGAAGATTACGCAGTCCATTCAAAAAAACATCGTTAAAATATTAAACGTAAAAGTTCTAACATAGTTCATGTTTTGTGATTCACCTCGATTAATACTCTGATTAATGTTAATCTGAGTTCATAAGCAATAGAAAGCAGCGGCAAAGGTAAAAAAAATGTTCCTGAGTTCAAAATATTTTGTATGATTCATGCAGGTAGAAAGACAAAATCCTTTGAGGAAGATGTTATCAAAAATGTAATGTATAAAACATAGTTAAATTTATCCCAAAAGAAAAGCAAGAACAAAACAGACTCCAAGTTGTGAGTAGACATAATGCATGGTCGTCAACATAAAAACAGACCAAGATATGAGTTATAAATGGAGATATCAAAATCAAGCAAGTACAATAATTTAAATATAATGGCAGTGTTTTAACAGATGACGGAAAAAGAAATTGAAAACGCATTGGAACAGCGAAAGATACCTTTCAAAAGGTAATTAATGTATTAAGAAGCGGAAACTTTTCATACGAACCAAATGGCAATGAATAATGAACGATGTTCTCAAAGATGAAGAGACCTACTTCTACAGAAGTATACTGATAAAACTATAGAAGTAGCATGTAAATAAGGTAAGGAGAAAGTTTATGGGAAAGGGATACGAAAAGTAAACATACTTATACACAGAACAATACAGCTACAATATCGTGAACACAATAATGAGGGAAAAGGCTTATAGAATTTGACACTCGCATGGCATTGAAAAGGACAAGAAAGAAAGATGGAAACAGGATGTCTTATTTAACAATGTGTGAACAGGACCTAGGAGGGATAATAAAAACAAACAAACATTGCTAATGATTACTACAAAATATAGGAAATTATGAAGAGCCAGGATCTTTCAAGTCCTGAAGAGACATTTCAATAGAAGAAAGAATGTATAAAATAAATGACCATGCAAAGAAAGAATTTATATTTAAAATTTTTCTCGGAATTGAATAAAATATCTAACATCAGATTTTTAATCCTTCTCATCACAAAATTCACAAACTAACGTTTTTTTTTAACTAGGCTCTTGTCCCATGAGACAGTCGTGAGTGGTGTAGAATCTTAGAACTAATCTACTTGCTGATGAATGCTGCTGTGCTACTTGTCAGGCTTGAGTGAACACACCGAGGCTTATCTTTTTAATACAGCTACTTTTGAAGCCTTTCAATTTCTTTTTTTTTTATTAATGTTTCCTATGTCATATTTATGTCTATTATTTGTCTATTAAGGGGTTTTCTATAGCCAGCCAAATGCACTGATTTTTTCAGACGTCTGACTCTGCAGTGTTCCCTCCTTGTACAATATTTCTTCTTAATTTCTCAGGCGTTAATGATTACTCTCATTCCTCCATCCATTATCAGCTTTTGTTTGATTCCATTGTCTCACTCTGAATTGCGGCTTTTAGATGTTCTTAGATTTTACTTTGGGTGGCCTTATCTTTTAATTAATAATGGGTATTCTCTTATTGTCTCCAGAATTGCTTTCCGTTATCATAATATCAGAACAGTTCATTACTATGAAAACGAGATCAAGCTGTGCCGTCTATAAATATATAAAGTCACATTGTATTATATATTATAAAACACTTTCTTTTCTTTCGTTTTTCTTTTCCTACATCCTTCAATTTCTCTTCGTTTCGTTACCCTTCCTTTAGTTCTTGTTTACTGACCTCACATCAAGGGGAGCTGCTACATAACCTTTAGAATTTAAAAACCACCATATATTCAGCAATATCATCAGGAAAAACATACTGCCACACCCTCATTCTTTTAAGGAACAAATACTGCCACGTACTCATTCTTATAACTATATCCGCTTGTCCAGATTCATTAATTTTTCAATAAAAATTCATTTGCTGACGGATCAGAGGAAGCAAAAAGTTTCAAAATTTTCAAAAATATTTTTTTCTGTGAACCATATTCTTATAATTATTTTACTAATGATGTTATTAAAAGGTCTATACGCTTATATCAATATACCGAGTGATTGTACTCCATGTTGAGAAACAATAATAACACTAGTCAACAAAAAAGAAAAAGTTCAAACAGTGGCAAGACATCAAAAATCTTCTAACTACATTGGAGAAACTGAAACTGAAACTGAAACTGAAAATGACCTTTCTTTTTCTTGGTAAGCTATCGTTTTTGCTGTGCAGACATGCCTCATTTTTTCATTTGGTTTCTGTGTATATGATATTGGCCGTTGGTCATATTTCTCAAATAAAATCGTAGACACCTCTTTATTCGTATTTAAAACAACAAATACTGGTCTACTTATTGAGAAATACCGTTTTTATATAACAATCAGTTCATTAGCCTTGAAAAATAATACGATTGAATATACCAAGACCAATAAGTATATTAATCAAATCATTTAATAAACTAACAACAGAAATAAAACCGTCGTGAACTTAAAAACTATAGTAAAATTTTAACTTTTTTATTGTTTGTCATGTTCAAAGTAAATGAACACCCTTTTGTCACGCCAGCAGTTATCATTCATCACTTGTTTGTCCCCTGACCCTGGTAGTGCTGTGCCATTGTTTTTATATCATGATGAAAACTTGCTTATCATTTGCATCACCGCTATTAACCTGAAATTTATCTAGATCGTTATGTAAAAATGAATCTTTTATACTAATAATATCGTATTACTGATTAATTTTAACAGTTAATTTAAATTTTGGCAATAAATTAGAAAAATTCTATACACCCATTTTAAAATTTTTAACTCAAAAACATTTCTTAAAACATAAACAGTGTATTTCAAGTGGCTGACATAAATTGCTCAGTCTATCTAAAAATTGATGAGGTTCAACGATCTTTGTTAACTAAATGTTGCAATCAGTCAAGATCGTAAATTGATCTTTTTATCCAAACATAATTATTTTTGGTACAGCATAAACGTTAGCTAACCATGAAAATCTAAGGTTATTTTCGGTATCAGCACCATCAAATTAAATGAAAAAACATTTTGTTTCTTGACACCAAAAATCGTGTTGACCAGCGTAATCAGGCCAGATTGTGATTAAAGAAGTTATTTCTTTCCTGACTACAAATATCAAACTAAATGAAATGTTGGATTTTTCTTTTTGCTAACAAACATCGGATATGTCTTTCAGCAATTGATATTTCGTTATTCGTTCTTGCCTCCTTATGCTACATTCTCCAGGATTTCTTGAAGTATCCTTTCTACCTATAATATCCACTCTGTGTCACCTGCAATCTTATATTGTTGAAATTTTAGTCACTAATAATAAAAATTTGCAGGTTTTCTAACCTGCTCTCTGTATTGGTTGAATACATCCGGTGGAAAAATATATCCTTGTCTTACATACGTGTCTATTTTGTACATTTACTGAATGCATTTTCTATCCGTTACTTCTGGGTTTTTTTCAGCAGCAAATGGCTGAAAGTTTAATGGGTTGGACGTTCACCCAAATCGCGTATCCTGGTGACACAATACTCTAGCAAAAGAGATTCTAAAGCCTCAAATGTTCCGATTCGCTATTGACTGAGACTTGAATTGGTCCGATTGTAATCTCATTTTCTTTTGGAGAATAAAAACTGTTGTGGTAATTTACCCATGCGCAAATGAACTCTTCCAAATTATAAATAAGCAGCAGAACCTGCTTGGTGTAGAGCTAGCTATTCTAGTAGATAGCTCTGACAGCCGGACAGATCTGGTGATCTTATGTTTTGTCTATTTGTACTACCGTTTCTTTGTTAATATATTTGTTTAATTCTATCCCGTCTTTGTGTCTATTTCTGACCCATAACCAGGCCACAAAACTTAGTGATGTGGACTCTTAATGACCCTTAATAACCTCAAAAGAACTAGGGAAATATCGGTTCAATATTGGACGCACTGTATTCTATTTATCACTACACTTTATTCTATGCAACAGCTCTGAGCAATCTAGAAAAGGAAACCGAACGAAAAATGAAGGGTAACTAACTTACACAAAACTTGAACGAGACCCATTAAACTACTTCAATTTTTCGACAGCAAAAAAGAACTCGTGATTCCCTGAGTGGGTAAAAAAATTCAGTTATTTTTTTATTCATTTCAATTAATTTTTTATTTCGGTTTAAATTTTTTTTAATAATTATATTCGGTTCAAAACTAAAAAGCGACACGATCAAAAATGGATGAATTTACATTTACTATTTTCAAAATTCTCAAGTTCCAACTTGAACAGCAAAACCAACGGGAACATAATTTGCAAGAGGAACGACTTGAATGCTAAAGCTAGCAGAACAAGAAGGAATTGAATTTCACACAAACAGATATCAGACATAAAATGAATTTTTAGAAATTTTATTTCAAACTCAGCAACAGCAAATCAGATATGCTTGAACTGGCAAAACAGGAGACAAATTAGTGAAAACGAAAATGCGATTTCACAAAAAAAGGTCTGGGGCGCGATAGACACTTTAACATATTCTCTGGACGAGAATATGATTTTCACCTCCTATTTTAAATGATTTGAGGATTTATACGCCACAGATTACATACAATGGTAGGACTCTTTGAAAGCTGGGCATCACAAAGGACACCAAATTTTTTAACTATATTTTACTCCGTAAAACAAGCGAACTGACATTTACTAAAGCGTTTAATCTTCTTGCTCAACACTTTTAGTCTTAAAAGTTTACTCTTTCATAAAAGATGGAAGTGTATGAATTTTACCAGAAAGGACAGTGAAAATTACACTACATGCGCGGCGGTTGTGAACAAGCATTGCGACGATTTCAATCCGTGAGAATGGAGTGCGAATAATTTCAAGTGTCTGATATTTGTTCATGGATTCGTTTCAACAACAGACGCTGAAATTAGACGGAGAGTTCTGAATAAATTAGAAAATGAGCCAAACCTTACTCTTTAACAAATAGTGGAAGACGGTCGGAGATCCGTAACATACGCCAAGAATCGAAAAATATCGAAGAATCTGGTATAGCACACATAAAAAGCGTACGTCAAAAGAAAACACAATTACATTCTCTCTAAATCAAACCAATCAAAAAAGAAACAAGACAACTTGCTCCCAACCCAATTTACGGTTGTTAGTCACTACATTATTATAAAGACTGCTTTACTGGAATAAAAAGTGCCTAAATTGTAGCGATGTTGGGCACAAGATCTCACATTGTCGAGCCAGTAGAAAAGATTAATAACTGCGTAAAAAACGCAAAATCAGATTATCAGGACACCTTTTAAACATTAGAAAATACGTGCAAGTTCAAAGCCTAAATAAAAGTATTAAACTACAGTTGAATTCTGGTTCAGATTTAACAATCAGAAATCTATACATTTGGAAAAAGTTGGGAAAAACAAATTTGCTAATGACTAATAAAATGGCCGGGCCTGTAACAGCAAAGAAAATCAAGTTTATGGGACATCTTATCACTAATGTAACTTTTCCAGGAAAGACGTTAAAACTAAACACGTTTGTATTAAAGAATACTTGTAATTTCTTCGGCATTTACTGGATGAAGAAATTTAAGTTGTTGAACATGCAAATTAATTCAATTCGCCAAAAAAACAAAAACCTAACCACATTGGCAAATATTTTTTTTAATTAAAAATAATCTTTTCTGGAAGATTTTTCTGGGGGTTTTGGTCGATGTAATAAAGTGACGGTAAAATTCGAGTTAAAAGATGACATCCAGCTAATGTTTAAGTAAAAAACGAAATGTGCTTCTTGCCACTTTACCTTAAATAAATGAAGAACTCGCGAGACTAGAAAGAATCGGTGTCTTGTGGAAAACCGTGTACAGTGAATGGGCTTCACCGACTGTCTATGTAAAGAAGAATTCAAAGAGATCCATATCTGCGCCGATTTCTCAACAGGGCTTAATGTGGTACTCAAAAAATATCGGAAGAAATTATCACGAAACTAAATGGAGAGAAAGGTTATTCCAAAATTGACCTCAGTGACTGGAGATGAGGAACAATACATTTAAATTATAATTTTAAAACGGAGTTCCTACCGTATAAAAAAAACTGTAATGCCGACGGACTGTCCAGATTAATCTCGAAACACATAGACCCCTCTTCGAACAGAAAAAGAATTTAAAACCACAGCAAGGAAACTCCTGTAAATCTCAACAACAACTTTACAAAGAAGAATTCTGAAAGATTTCCATGTCTGTCACCCAGGTATTACGAGGATGAAAAGCCCTATGCGCAGTTATTTATACTGGTCCAACATGGATAAGGTTATCGAAAATATCGTAAAACACTGTAAAGACTGTACCTTGGCAACTAAGGCGCCTCCAATCAAATATAGTCCTTGACCCCACGGACCGACCACTGTCTCGAATTCATATAGATTTTGCAGGTCTGCTAGACGGATTCTACTATCTTATAATAGTAGATAGGTTTTCTAAGTGGCCCGAAGTTGTCAAATGTAAAAATCTCACTACAGAAGTGACAATGAATTAACTACACGAACTGTTTGCCAGATTTGGGGTAATCGATTGTTTAATGTCAGACAATGGGACACAATTTACGTTTCGTGATTATAAGTTTTTTTTAAAACCTTCCAGATCAATCATATTACTATCGCTCCATATCACCCAAGGTTCAACGGACAAGCCGAGCGCTTCGTTGACACGCAGAAAAGGACCGTACAGAAAGTTAGAGGCACGCCCACAGAAAATTTTCTACAACAGTTCCTCCAAGTGTATAGAATCATCATTACTCTCAGCCAATGTGATTATTGCGCTTAAAATCATATCTATGTTCGATATGCTAATTCCCAAACAAACAGAAGCTGGACAAACAAACACGGTATCAACAAAACACTTCCAACACGGACGGAATTTTTTTTTTCGTATGTTTCGGGATAATAAATCTTTCTGGGAAATAGATACAAATGAGAAAAAGTAGGAAATGTGGTCTACATAATTAAAGGTCCCCAGTTTATTCACAAAAGAAATTTAAACTAAATCAGGAAATGTCTGTTTGACGATGCTGACAAGAAATGGATGTCATTTACGATGCTTTTGACACGCTAATACCAAAAGAGGCTCCAGAACAGCGCCGATTAAAAAGAAAAGGGAAAATGAACAACTTTCTCGTCTTTAACCGAAACAGAAAATATTAAGACTCGTGATGATTTGATGCTTAGGAGAGGAATGTTATGGTAATTTACCCATTCACAAATGAGCTCTTCCATACTATAAATAACAGCAGTTTTTTTGTTTTTGTTTTTTTGAGAGTGGTCTATTCCAACAAATAGCTCTAACAGCTGAACAAATACAGTCACACTGGTGACCTTCTCATTTTCTATCGGTTTCTACTTCTGATCTTTAGTTAATATATTTGTTTAACGCTATTTCGTCTCTGTTTCTTTATTTCTGGTCCCTAACCGGGCCACAACAAAAACAAAGGGCCTAGTCATTTGTAGATTAATATTTTAGCTTCATTTAAATGCCCCCCGTACAAATCTACCAATCGCAGTGCTAAATATTGGTTGAAATCTCTTATTTGTATTGATGCCCTATCTTTTGCACCTTTTCAGTGTCTTCTTTTTCAGAGTCTTGTCTTTAAAGTGAGATCACTGTGTATACAAGACAATTTATCTCGTCAGTGTCCATCTTGAAAATTTACAAATCTATCATTCGTCCGAGCGTTGAATACTACTGCCATATCTGGTGTGGTCCTCCTGCTATTCATCACGAGGTTCTTCACAAAATACAAAAAGGATCTGTAATATAATCGACACTGACATAGCTTCTAGACTGCGGTCACTTTCTCATTGATGTAACGTGACTTTCCTTTTTCTTTTCTACAAATATTTTCAGGGAAACTGCTCAGACGATCTTTGTTTCCTCTTGCCTGGACCACATAAATTTAAGCGTGATACTATATTAGTCTACATGCCCTACCCTTTTTACCGTTAAAGTAGTCAAATGCAACCGCTACTTCTACTTGAACAGTCTTTTGTCGCACTTCCCGGCTGTGGAAGTCTTTTTCGTTTACTTTTTTCTCTGATAGTTACAATATTGAAAGAAACGCAACAGCAAACACTGTCTTCTGTCTTCGTGAACCCTCAACTACCCAATGCTCAATTTTTTTCTTTCAATTTCTGGGCTAGTCAACTTAAATCAGTTAAAGGAATTTCTTTCAGGTACCAAATAAACCATTTTTGCTACATCATGATTTTTGTGCAGTGATTCATATTTAACAATCCACACGCCACCTCTTACTTGCTTATTTGTCATAAATGAATGATTAATAAATTATTTTAATAGCTTGTAAAATCTTATTGAACTCATTTGAATAATATTTACTATTAGTAGCTTTTGAAATCCTATCCTAACATTAACAATGTTTAGAATAGTTATGAAATAGAATTTGTTTGTAGAGGGTTAAAAGCAAATGAAAAATCCATTAATATAATAAAGAACGGTTCTGTTAAAAAATGCCACCTACTGTGGGAGCATGTCCTGTTATGATATTAGGCTTCAGACAGTAATTCGATTTCCTGAACTGTGTGGAGATTTATGCGTGTAGATAAGCGTGTAAATATATTTATTTGTGGATTTTTTGGCTTCCAGCTTTGCCGGACACAAAACGAATATCAGATTAGGAAAGAGAATTAATGTCATTTCATGAGGAAATTAAATTAATGTTTGGCTTTTCTAAGGGAATGAAATAAAACTGACGTCAATGCTATCGAATACACCTCAGTTTGTTCCGCAACGGGCCCACACCAAACATTTATCATTTAAGATGAAAACGAGGCTACAAAATAAAATGAAAATGATGTTACAGAACTTTGCTTTTGTGCACGGCAGAGAATAAATAAGTAAATAAATAAATCGCATTTACGAAAGGCAAGTTGATTTTTTGTCTGGACAGTGTCATCATGAAATATTTCAAATTAGCATTAGGCAAAAGCATACATATCAGAAGATCTGACATATATATATATATAGTGATAATCTTATTCAACAAATTTGTTCTTTTCTAAACCAACATGCCGTTTGGAAATTTCTTGAATCTCAGTCGTTGACATGAGTAATTCTATTATCGATTTCGCAATCAATATTCCTTTTCCCGCGAAATGGTCAAGGGCGGAGATATAAAACTGATTTAGGTTTGTTTTCTCAGTAAGCTGCATTTTAATGTAAGCGGAGGTTAGTGGATAATGTCATGAGATACCCATAATAGTAAATATGGCGTGTAAAGATTTTCCAATTTTGGTAAAATATTTGTATATATTAACGTAAAAGTTAAACGTTTTATATATGAATGCCGACTAGGAATTAGTAGTGAGAAAAATGGGCTCAATTGTTCATAGTGAATAATTAGGATGTAAAACAACTCCCGGCTATAAGAACATCCAAAACGTATATGGACATAGAGAATACTAGGAAGAGAAATGAAAAGTCATATCGACTATATAACTTTTAAAAAGATTCATAAATGCAGATGTACACCGAAATTTATTCCCAACTGCTGACTGTATAATCGAATACTTTTCAGTTGCATGTAAACTTAGGTGAAACTTCATAAATTGAAAATGGACAAAGCAGAACCCAAATTGCAACACGACTAAATGAGCCGAATGTAATGGACAAATATAGGGAGCGTAAAAAGCCGATACAATGGACAAATGAAACTGGAAACTCGAAGTAGGACGCCTTACCAGAACCTTTAACAATATATATGATTGAGATCATCCCAAAAAAGGATAGAAAAGCTGAAATGAATGTATGACGATGAAAATGATAGAAGGCAATTCCAATATACAGCAAAAAATATAAGACACTGCACAAAAAAAATCAGGAAAAATGCAAACAGCCTAAAGCGCAATGTCTCAACAAAAATGTGCAGCAATAGAAAGAATGAGTATCACAGATAAGTCAAACATGCATCTGTCAGTTAAATGCCATAAGTGATACGCGCTTAGGCAATCATGTCTCGAAGGAGACATGACTGAATGGGCAAACTATTTTCCCAAAGTAGGTTGCCATTACTTTTGCGGTAGACAGTTTGCCAACCAAGGCTATGGAACCCAATCTGTCCTTTTATTTAACCCATAGCAGGAGGGAAGGGATGGATTAATACCTTTCCCAAGCGTATTTACGCGTAAGGGATGACAACGAATTTAACTGAAATTCGAACTCGGTTTTCCGATTTCTAGTCCCGAACCCATGTCTAATGCACCACCAAATACATAACAAGGCATTGTTAAAGAAGATTAAGGGAACTACAGAACAAAAGACATGCTCGTGATGTATAAATTGCAAAGATTTGGAAACACTTCACAGATGAAACGACTCAATCAGAACACGCTTCTACAGTGAAAGACAACTGGCACTAGACAGAAATGACGAAGGACCGCAAATATTAAAATCTGGAGAGAAAATACAATTAAAAAAATTGAGCAGAAACAAAGCCACATCATCAGATATAACTGTAATAGAGATTCTGGCAGGCTTAGATGATTTCCTCATTGGTAAGATTACAAACATACTAAATTAAATCCATAACAGTGTAGATATACCGGAAGACAAATCTATTTTCATAACACGACGATGAAAAGGAATGTAAGCACCATCAGAAAATTAGCCTAGGGAGACATATAACAAAGCTTACATGCAATTTCTCCATTAATAGAGCGCACAGCACTGCCATGTCTCAAATAGAACAAGAACAGTAGAGAAACGGTAACAAGGAATGCGATTGTTACGAATGATACAAAAAAGACCAATACAAACGTACAAAGATGTGTAACCATGTTTTATAGACTTTGAAAAAGTGTTTGGTAGACAACATCACATGAGCTGATGAAACTGCTAAGTAACCTTGGCATATTTGGAAGGATATTAGAATAAGCCAGAACTATATTGGCAGAAATTTACCTGCATCTAAAAGGAGCTCAGTAAATATAAGAATAATCAATCATCCAACTGTGCATTGAACACTGTTATCATATCTGATCGGGCGCCCCTGCTATTCATCTCAGGGTTCTCAAAAAGAGAAAAAAGAGAATCTCAAAAAGGCTCAAAAAGAGAATCTCCAATGTGATCAATTACGACCTGACAGATCGACGCCAACCACTTTCTCATCGACGGAACGTGTCTTCCCTTTGTCTCTTATACAAATATTTTCATGGCTTCTGCTCCGACGAGTTTAGCTCACTGATGTCCTCACCACAAGAATTTACTCAAACAACCAGACTAGCAACAAGGTCCCAGCCTTTTACAGGTAAATCAACTAAATGCACCACTTCTACTCTATTTGCTTCTTTTCTCGCACTTTCCGCCTGAGGAACTCTTATCCGTATACTCGCATGATGGCTACAATCTCCAAGAATTTAAATGCAGTGTCAATTCTTATTGCTTATCCCCTTGACTCCAGTCCTTATGTCGTTCTTTTCCCATTAACCCGTGTATCTTGTTCTTTTCCTTTCTCACATTAACCACGCAGCTGTATATTCTCATCATTCTCTTGCCCTTTCTCCGATACTCCTTTTAACCGGTTAGTCTTTCTCTTTGCTCTTCTTCTGCTTAAACTTTCACTCTTCTCTTATGCAGCTTCCTGAGCACCACTCGAGGTACTGTATTGCTTGTGGTAAACGATTAAAAAGAGAAGTGAAATAGAAAAATTATGTGTCTTCTCAATATACATATTAAGAGTTAAGTGATTCTAAGAAAACTATTACCAGCTTTCATTATTGACGGCTACAATCTTAATACTATAAAATATGCAGGCGACACAGTGTTGATAGCAGACATGGAAAATATCAGTCAGAAGTTAATGAAGAAAGAATTAAGGTGATTGAATGGTTTTTAGCAAAACGTATAGGCAAATACGCAAATTAGAAATTGGAGATACGAAAGTCAAACAAGTACAACAATTTAAATATATATTAAGTATTTCAACACAGGAAAGAAAATGTGAAACTGAATCTGAATGGCATTGTGATAAAGAATGATGCCTACTAAAAGATAAGCTAAGTATTTAGAAATAGTCATTTTTCGAAAGAAACAAAAAATTTAATAATGTATTATTTTACAATATCAGTCCTCCGTTGTTGACAATGAATGGCTGGAAAATCTCATCACAGACAAAGAAGAGACTTGAAACACTAGAAAGATGATTTCACAGGACGATGCAAAGTATTCCCTTTGATCGAACATGTTAAAAACGATATTTTAAAGAAAATGATGCATGAGATACCTTGCAAACTTAGATAAATTGACATCAGAACAATGTAAAAATAATAAAATGACAACATTTGTTAAAAGCTACAAAGAACAGGATCGTTTTTGCTAACGTCCTGAAGAAATTATCATCATATCTTGCAGTCATTGTTTCGCAACTTCGATCTTTATTTTATGTGTTGTTCATAAAATATGTCAGATGATATTTTGAGAAGTGTCTCATCGAAAACTTTTCACATATATTATACTGAAATAGTTGGGTAGTGGGAGGATACTCCCTGACTTCTGCAGCAATATGCTGCTTGAAATAGATATTTAACTATGAACAAATTTGCGTTAAGTGCCAAAATTAAATCAAAATTGCAATCTTGTACACGTATTGTCAATATCAAAGCAGGAGGATTTAAAATATTTCATAAAATTTGAGTAAAGAAACATCCTTTTTGTTTGCATAATGTTTTCGATTGGCGTATACATCCTTTTAATAAAATGATAGACGACAAAAGTTCTATTGGCTCGATATCTAGAGAAATCAGTAGGTATAATTGAAATCTTTTTAGGATAATATTGAAAAATCATGATGTTAAGAAATATTTTATTGCATGCATACAATTGTTTTGAATTTGCCCATGCGTTTTCCCAGTAATCCTAAAGGACACGCCTTTCTGTTAATCTCTTCCTTACTTCTATATCTGACACTTGCCGTGTCAACTAGCTCTGCTCTCTTGGGAACTCTAGTTACGCTATGGTGGCTGTAAATATTTCTTGTTACCACCATCGAGGAATCTTTTACTAGCAGAATATCTTACTGCGGTCATGGGAGGAGTTTCGTGATGTTCTTCCCGATTTCCATTCGAATAGTTTTTAGTCTCCTTGTTCAAGACTGCGCTTCTGAGGTCTTCTCTTGAGTGAAAGCTGGCATCGATGCTTCGTTCATCTTTTTGGTTCTCTTCTGCTTGCTCGACTGCCATTGCCCACGAGAATCGCTTCTTCCGGTTTTACCGGTGCGACACGTTTGGCCACAATGTGCACTTCTTTGTCTCTGCTCATAATGAATGCAAGCGTGTCCTAAATTATGCTATTTTGTTTGTTAACAAAATGAAACATTGTATAGTATCTCGCAAGTTTTGTTTAAAATGTTAGTGGCGACTCTGCAAGAGTGTGCTAGACAATAGCAAATGTCAATCTTTCATCTATTCAATCAATTCGAAGTACTCACACTGATAGTCGACATGGTTGAATGTTTTGTTCACAAATTCCCTTGCAGCTTAAAACGTGACTCGTTCAGAGTGCTCATACCTATTTTCCATCTAGAACAGATGGTTTTCTGAATATGATTTCAAAATTAGTCTCACATAAGACAAGTGTAGGTGATAGAATCCCGGCTGTTGAAGTAAAGAAACGTGCACTTGAGATAGCTCTATTTTTCTCTACATTCCACAACTATTGACTCTCTGCTTCCTGCTTTCGAACTTTTAATTTCAAAGTATTTGACTCTCTAATCAATTTTGAAGTAATTCATCATCTCATCACTCAACACCTACTCTATAATAGACATTATTGCTTCCACTTCACTAGGTCTACCGCTGATCAGCTACCGGCAACCACTAAATATATAAATACCAGGCTCTTAATCTTATAATCGAATCTCGAGCGGTTGTACTAGACATCTTGAAAGCGTTTGACAGGGTTTGGCATGCTGGCCTTCTGCGCATGTTTCAGGGCTATAGTATTACTGGACGACTGTTTCATTTAATCAAATCGTTCCTATCAAATCGTGAAAGTAAGGTCGTTTTAAACTGACAGGATTTCAAATCCTTTCACACGGGCTCAAGCCTATACTCTATGATCTTCCTGGTATCGTCATTTTTCACGCAAACATATGCATATGACACCACCATTCATTTAGTCTCAGTAGAAAATCTGTCAAGGCTGACAAAATAAATCTGGCTGCTGCTCTTGAAACGGACCCCCGATAAGTTAAATGAGGCAGACCATATATTGTAAATCTTAATGCCTCCAAAATGAAACTGCAAACAGGAAAGTGTGTCTATAGGGGTTAGTATCATAGAGAAATTTTCCTTTCTAACATAAGCATGGCTGATGGTAGTCTCCTGGAGGGTAATTTACTGCGGCTACTTGGCCTCATTTTTTCCAACATATCTGGCGTGGAAGGACTAGACCGAATCTATAACTGCATATACCGCTATGAATGTTGGGTCCCGGTATCGTGCCAGAAAGGTTTTCTAGTTAGAATCCATTTCGCACATTTATAAATCTACCATACTTCTATGTACTGAATAATGTTGTTATATCTGGTCAGGTCCTCCTGTTATTTTTCCCGTGGTTCTTGACAAAGTACAAATAATGATCAGTAATGTAGCCGATCCTGATTTGTCATCTTGACTGGAATCACTTTCTCACCAAAATGACGTTCCGTTCCGCTGTCTTTTCTACAAATAACTTTATAGTAACTGCTCTAATGATTATTTTCTTACTGTAACCCTGAACACTGGTATTTAAGCGTTTCACTAGAGTGGCCACCATTCTAACGTTTAAATAGTCAGATGTAACCGATACTCTAACCGTTTCTTTTCCTGCACTTTCTGCCAACTCCCTTCCTACATTGTCCGGAACTTGGACTCAGCTCCCATATCCACTACACCTCGCTATACTTCACACAAATCCTATAGATACCATCACATATATACATACCTATTACTCGAACACACGCGCATACACAATGACATACAGCACTAATACACACAACACACACACAGCAAACATGGGCATATATAACATAATATTTTATTTTGGGCGGACACATATGTAGTGTCCGCCTAGAAGAAATATAATTCGAGACAATAATATATTTCCTCTGACACTGAACAAAACTGATACAACTGTTACTTTCAGTTCTGTCTACATGTTTACTCTTACCCACACTGCGGTTGCCCATAAATGTCTCAATATCTATTGGTTTACACACACAAATCTTTTAAATTTGAATAACCTCCCACTTAACCACTTTTACCTAATATGGTAGCGTGTATGTTTTTAATTTTAAATTTCCATAATATTGTATATATTACCCAGTAACTGAATCATATTTCACAACTTGATGATGTTGCACTTGGCACCGAAACCTGAAAGCTTCTGAGTTACAATCCCATATGCTATTATTATAACACTTATAATAACTCTATATCTATAAATGCATAACTTCCATATTGAGAATTTAAAAAAAAAATTACCAACCTGTGGAAGATATATCTATTAGTCTCTACCACAATTATGTATATATATATATATATATTATATATATATATATATATATTAATCGTATCACCCCGAGCAAGGCGGTAACGCCATTGATGTACGGGGGGCTACATAAGAGTAAAAAGATTAGGTAGAAGAGGGTGAAGAGAAATACGAACCAGATAGAAAGGATCAAAAGAAGGATGGGAATACAAGTGTGATGACCGTTGAAAAGGTGAAGAGAAAGGAAAGAATATACAGTGTGGTGAAAAAAGAACTAGAGTCAAGTGGTTAAGAGAGAGGATTGACATTGCATTTAAATTACTGGAGGTTGTAGCCGTTAGGAAAGCAAGAATATGGAAGCGATTTCCACAGGCGGGAAGTGCGAGTAAAGAAGCTGAAGGAGTAGAATTGCTGTCTGCATTTGGTTGAACTAACTGTGAATGGGTAAGACCCAGTTGCCAAAATGGTTGCACGTGAAAACACCTGTTGCAGAGGCACCAGTGACTTAAGTTCATTGGAGCAGAAGCCATGAAAGTATTTATAGAACAGACAAAAGGAAGCCACCACCCTTAGGTGGGGGAATAGCTGAAGTCGAGCCGCCAAGTCGGTGCCTATCACATTACTGATTCTCCTTGGAAGCCTGTCAAGAACACTGAGATGAACAGTAGGTGCGCCTGACCATAGTTGTCCTCCATGCACGGACGAATGGTTCATTTGTATATATGCAGGATAAATTCTGGTGGGAAAAACATCCTGGCCCGACACAGTAACCCAGCCTTCCTATTAGTAGATTTCGCTATTGACTCAATGTAGTAGTTCCACTTGAGATCAGAAGAAAGGGTAAGGCCGAGGAGGCGCAGTGCATTGCTCTCAGGGAGACTAGCTTGTTCAATGTTTATGGGAGGCAGGAGAGGTTGCCTGTGATGATTGACAAACAGTAGCTTGCTATTAGACGCATTGAAATTTAGAAGCCACTTCTTACCCCTATTCACCTCAGAATGTAGATCCTTCTCATGATCAGCAGCGAGATTATGCTTGTCCGCCATGACGGGTTTCTTACTGATGCGGAAGTAAATGTAGAGTTGGATGAGAATCTGCGAGCAAAGCACTCAGTCTTGTCCGCTGATGATGTGAGGACCGCAAAGTCATTGAATAATGGAGGGATAGAGAATTTGCTATTGTTCAGAACCCGTTTGCATAACCACCAATAGTCTTTGGAATCAGCTATGCGCTGTCTCATTCCCTCAGCAAACATCCGCTTGGCGTCATTCAGGATTCTCTTGCACTCATTACGAGCAGACGTGAATCCAGAAGTCAGGTGCAGAGGTAAAGCAAATATCTAGTATAGAGGCGTGTGTTCATAGGGAGTGATTAGAAAGTGTGTGGGGAAGTCCACTACCTGCGTAAGAGATTGAGAAATGACAAAGTTCATGGCGTGGATGCCAGTTGAATCAGTAACAGAGTCTTTAAGCCACTCAGCATGATAGGCGTTAAGATCTCCGAATACAAATATGTGAGCGAATGGTGGTAGGAGTTAGCCTTATCTATATTGTCAGAAATTCTGTCTAGAAAGGAGCAGTTGGGAGAGGAGGGAGAACGGTAAAGGAAGAACAGGTAGCTAACCGAACTGAGAAGTGACAGACGGAGACATACCTATTGGTGGTGAGGGGATTCGCGTATTGTCACCCTAGCTACAGGGAGGTGTTCACTAACGTAGACCCCCAGCCCATGCATACGGACAGTGGAATTCTCTGGAAGATTACCAGAGATCGAGAGGTCAGATGAGGGAATTGATGAGTTAAGGTTAATCTCACAGAGCGCTAGGATGTCAGGGTACTTTTCGTGGAAGAAAGCTTCTACACTACAAAAGTTAGTATGAATACCCTGGGTGTTAGTAAAAGAAATGTTAATAGATTTTGGTGATTTGAGTTTGACTGGTTTAGGATTTTTCTGATTCCGTTTTTCATGTTATGGTTTGTTGGTAGGGAGGGACCTTGAGTAGAGGATGCAGACGGTCCTTATCCACGATATGCGCTGGGAGAGAAACTGGCTCGAGCTGCATCAAAGTGTGGCCTCTATGTTGCCCACCGAAAGCGCCTGCAGGGACACCTATCCATGCGCGACATGGCACTACAAGAACCCCGATATTATGCAAATGTTGATCAGAACAGCCGCTCTTGATGCTACGCAAGAGTTAGAGCTCCTAATTGCCAGTTGGAAGCAGCTACTAGGAAACTGCCAGACTGGTACCCTCACAACGATGAGCCGTTGCCACTAACCAAACACATTGCAGTAAAATCACGGAAGCACCAACACTGAGGTATGAGGAGTGAGAAGAGAAAGCCGGAAAACACATCCTAAACAGAGAAAAAAAAGATGAGCCTCTACACCTGTTCAATAGACGTGCGTGGAGTGTGAATCGGGCGATAGTTTGGTCTGTCTAATTCAATTAATAAAAGATAAAGAAAATAAAAAGAAAATGATAAAAAATAGGTTGGTGATTTGCTAAGTTTTAACTTAGTTAAAGTCCAACAATCAAAGAAATTTCTGCCAAGTTAAAAAAGAAAACCAAACGTTCAATAAAGCACGAAAAGTATAAAATTAAGCAAAAAATGAATAACTTTTAAGAATATTTTATAAAAAGTTACACTCATCCCGACACATGGCTTCTGCCAGTAAGGTCAAAAAATACAATTCTTTTTAACTTTTTGGCTAATCCAATTAATAACAAGTCGGGGGTGGGTTGTCAACTGAATAACCAGAATGTGACCCGTAGACCGAAGGGGTAAAAAGATAACTAGAATCAACAGCCGGGCAGGAAAAAGAAAGAGAGAGACAAATAATCTATCAGCCGGGGAGGAAAAAAAAGACAGAAACAAATATATATGCTCAAAAGTTTGTCGCTTTAACTTAACAAATTCATACCGACTTCGAAGTTTCATGAGGACGCCGTGATTATATTCTCACTCGTCACGGCTGCTTTGCCGTTTAGTCCAGATTTTGTCTTGCTCATATGGAGCATGGTGTGAATTTGTGGGTGTGTTCTTATTTGTGATTGGTTGATTTTTTAATTTTGCGCATGTGGTTAAATTAATTTTATTTTTATAGCTTATTGTTTTTTCATGTACGCGTGAGTAGATGTTCGCTCAAATGCTTTCATCGAGGATTTTACAATATAATATCTGCTTGTCAAAATGCATTTTATCAGTAATACCAGTAAAAAAACAAAACCCTTGGCACTAAAGATTATCACAACTCTACACTCTCTCTATCACTCTCTCTCTCTCTCTCTATATATATATATATAGAGAGAGAGAGAGAGAGATAAAAGAAAAACGAGTTAAATAACATATCACTCAATAAGTCCCGAGCCTTACATATAGATGGCGCCACTAATAAAAAGTTTATATAATATTTAGGAAGTGCTAATCGTGACCTGACAAAATTTGGTCTCAAACGGATTATTAATTTTCAAATTACTGTTATTTAAGCGAAGCTACTGTTGCAAATTTTCAAAACAATGGAAAATCTGAATTTCGTATGTTGATAAAGCATTGCTTTCTGATGAGAAAAGATACTGTTCAAGCAAAGAAATTCTTCATAAGTGTTATTTGGATTCTGCTCTTTCGGAAGAAATGATTAAGATGTGGTGTCCTGACTTCAAACGCGGTGGTACAGACACAAATGATACTGAGTGCTCAGGTTGCTCCAAATCGGCTGTTTTTCTGCAAAACACCAAAAAATCCACAAACTCGTTTTAGCCGGTCGTATATCAAAGTTGCGTGAGATAGCAGATGAATGTAACATATCAGAAGGCAGTGTATTCACCATTTTGCACGAATATTTGTCAATGTGACAGCTGTGTTCAAAGTAGGTGCCTCGTTTGTTAACAGTCGACCAAAAACAACGCGGCGACGATTTAGAGAGATGTTTGCAACTGTTTCAACGCAACAAGAAGAAGTTTTCGCATGAAAATATGACCATCGATGAAACAGATCCACCATTTCACTTCTGAATCAAATCGGCAGTCAGCTGAGTGGACAGCAGCAGTTGAAAGCCGACAACAGCGACCAAAGACGAAAACATAAACAGGCAAGGTTTTAGTCTCCATATTTTCGGGTGCACAAGGTATTTTGTTCATGGATTACCTTGAGAAAATAAGAACTATCAATAGCAAATATTATGTAGCATTATTGGTGCGTTTGAAGAAAGAAATCGCCAAAATGGCCGCAAATGTAGATGAAAAAGAGATCTTTCACGAAGACATGACAACGTGTCACAAGTCTATCGCAATGATAGCAAAACTACATGAATTGCACTTTGAAATGCTTCTACGCTATTCTCTAAATCTTTACCTCAGCGACTACTGCCTTTTTGCAGACCTCAAACGAATTGTCCAGGGAAAGAGATTTGCCTACAATGAAGAAGTGATATCAGAAACAGAGGTGTATCTTGCGGCCTAAGACAACTCTTTCTACAAAAAAGGTATGAATTTGTTACAGAAGCGTTAGAATCAGTATATGACCTTAGAAGGAGATTATACTTATGAATAAAGTCGAATTTTGCCAAAAGTTGTTTTATTAGTTCAGCCCGGGATTTATTGAGTGATATGTTAGAAATATGTGATATTATTTATTAGATAAAGCCAGGTTTCTTGGTATTAATTTCAAGAAATTATCTTTTCATTTGAAAGATTTTTAGAAAATCATTTGTCATTTTGTTCATTTAAAAATTATTAATTTCGATTTCAATTTCTAAAAATGATTTATTCTTACACATTAATCTCATTTTCCTTGCGTGTACCATCATACTTGTCAAGCTCTTGCCACAGTGCCATAATTAGCAAACGATAGATTCATGTTTCTACTCTCATGACCACAGTATATCACATAAGCCATTCACTAACGTTGGTTTATTGCACCAAATACGAGATTTAATATTCTTTTTAATAATTTCACCCAAAGCAAGCAGAAGAATTTACTAAGGTACAACGGGTTACTGAGTGTTAAAGAAAAAAAACATTATTAAGATGTGATGGTGATATAAGGGTAATCAAGAGAACAGTAGAAAAAGATTGACTTTTGATTTAAATTTTTGATAATCAAAATTGTCTGAGAATTATAGAGCGGAAAGTAACTGTTAGCATAGAACGTACGGTTACATCTAGCCAATTCAATTTTGAATTGACTAGACATTACAACAGCTGTTAAGTTCATAAAGTCTAGGAAACATAGTGAAGTGCTCATCCAACAAATTATCATGAAAGTATTTATAGAAAAGACAATGGGAAGCAACATTGTGACGGTGAGGAAGTGACTGAAGACAGGATGCTTTGTCCGGTTCAATTATAGTACTTGTTCCATGTTGCGAATTTCTCGATGTACAATAGGAAAACCTGACCATGTGTGACAGCAATATTTAAGGTATAGATGAATGGTAGGCTTATACTTATGTAAGATAGATTCGGGAGGGAAAAATTGTCTAAGACTGTACTCATTTTCTTAGCAGCGGGTCTAACGATAAATTCAATATATTGTTTCCACTTCAATCATTTTTCTTTAAAAACCGCTTTTCTATTTAAATAAGTATAATTTTTATCCACATAATTATATTAAAATATTCATCTATAGTCTCTCTATCTATCAATCTATCCCTCTATATTATAGTGTCTCTACTCTCTATATACGAATGTATTACGCAGTAAGCTTATATAAAAGAAAAAAGAAACTCTGTATATATATATATATATATATATATATATATATATGAATTTAACATGTGTTGCATCGTCTTGGTTGCAGGACGATATCCAAAATATGTGTGTTTAATATCTACAGGACAGTACCCGTACTAATAAATATTAATACAATAAGACAAACACCAGAAAACTGAACCACAAATAGTAGAAGAGTGAAGAGCTTAAGTCATTAAGTGTCACAGAGATCACAGGCCTATAAGAAGCATCAATAACACTCCGATTTCTCAGATTTTTATAAGTCATTTTTTTTGTAAAGCCACAGATCATTCAATTCTTGAGAGCGCTAGAGAGGTGTTAGCTGCTCTACAACATAATGCGTTACCTGTTTTTGATACAATATTTACGTGTTTGTTACACTATTGTATTCCCCGACCTTCTTCAATGGATTCGAATTTTCAACTGAACCCTTTATTTCAATCTTATAGGGTAGACTGTTCTCGTTCCATGAGCCAGGTAACTTCTGGGTGTCATACTGCTCTCTATTTTACTCAAATTTCTAAATTTGTATTTGTTTTGTATTGTGTTATATCTTTGTGTTTTGTTTTTTTGGATTTTTGTTCATCACTGCTGTAGCTAGGTACTAAACTCACAACTGTTTGGGTCAAGTCACTTAATCCAACCAACGCTTTAATGTACTTAACCATGTGTCATTGACGACCTCAGCGACACATAGCAAGGTGTATAAGACGCAGTTTTTTAGTTATATTCAATTTTACATTTCAAATAAGGGCGTTGGAAATATTTGTACACACGTGATATCCCTATGTAAGAAAATCTCATGATCTATCCAGGTGCAAGACAACAGTTGAGATTTCAGAAATGGCTACTTGGCCACTCATAGCAACCTACACAGGGCCAACAGTTAGCGATTGTCCGCTTATAACATAATTATCTATCTATCGGGAGCTGCAGTCAAAGTCCTTTCAAGACTGAAGCTGTCAGAGACTGACAGTAATTACTATTTGTATTGGCCATTATGTCAAATGAAATCATCACCTTTTCGAACGAAATCGGTCTAATCACTACGGTTTGAAACTGGCAATATCTCTCGCAATCCTCTCTACTGTTGAAAATTTAAAAGAAAGACGAAATATGTTCAGATTTTGAAATTAAAGACAGTTGCTTTTGGAGTTTTCTAAAATTATAGAAATGTCTCGTTAAATACAATAAAGAAATGTTTAGTGCAATGAAGTATTTTATTTAAAAGATTATATGCAGTATTAAATAATATTTCAAAAAATAGCATTTTTACAAGATATTTCACATGACTGCATTCCTTTTTCAGTATCAAACAAATAGACTTTCAATATCATTTCACTACAAACGTTCCAATAATACCTTTCGATGCCCAACACTATCTAATGAAACAAACTCAATATTGTGAGCTGCTCACTTGCTCAGCGGAAAGATCAATCTTTGACCCAGACCTGATCAATAACATTGATCGATATTCTAAATGATCAACAGAAGCGAAAGACGAACCAAATGAAAAGAGTTTGATAGGTGAAGGGGCAGTCGTTAAATGAACTTTGACGACTGAATCACTTTCATTAGAACATCGTCATTCAGAGAAACTGATCAATAATCCATCATTAATCAAATGTTAGAAAATCTTGAGAATTCGGTTAATAAAGTAATTTACTTCACTACTGCCAAGTGACCAAGTGAAATATTGATTTTAATACTTTCAACTGATCAATGAGTGATACTGCGTGCAGAATTCTAAAAAATCAATCAATGCTAAAAGGAATTCAAAGTGCCAGTGTTTTTTATTAACTCAAATGATGGTCGAAAAACTTCTTAAAATTGTTTTATACTAATAAGTTAAGGCTATTTCTATTTTTTGTTTGTATTCCACAAAGATGAACGGATTCAAAAGAATTCATTTTGTTAACCGGAGCTCTTGTTTTAGAGTGTGAAAAGAAGAGAAGAATTATAAAACAGACGGTTTTGCGTGCTGCATGTGATTTTTAACAATGTCTTTACAGAAAAAGATTACAAAACTTTGTGCATTGAATTAACATTTCGTGTTTTATAAATCACACACGCACAAAAATATAGCTATAGTCAAGCAATAAACTTTTTTTCATATCATATGACTAAAAAGAAAAAGAGTCACTTTAGACTAAATTTATCCGAATTTCTTATTTATTGCAATGTCCTCAACTTTTTATCAATTCTTCTTTTTGATTTAGTATGTTATTTATTTATATATTGTTGCAGCGCTCAGAACATTTTTACATTCTACGAACAATTAACAGGATAAGAACCATGTAATACATTGACATTAAGAATGGAACTTTTCAACATAGTCTGAGGTTGATTAGGCTGTAAAAGTTAATTAAAAATAAATAATATTCATTGTACTTAATATATATCTCATGTCGGTGAAAAAGTTTTTGCCGGTTTGTAAAACAGTCATTATTTTAAATCATTGTTATTTATTTTATGCGTATTGTTATTACTTAAACATATCACCATGATTAATTTATAACTTTTTCTTTTAGATTATTAAGACATCATTCATATTTTTCTGTAATATTCTCACCTATGTTCTTTCCATCTAAAATCACATTAGGCATGCTCTACTCTACGAGCTTCATAGAGGTTCTACTGCAAATAAAGCAGCACGATCTATTCAGAATGCTTATGGAATTGATACAGTGAAAGAAAGAAGTTGCAGGTGGTGGTTCACTCGTTTTCAACTTCAGATGAAGCTAGAGGTGATCAGCCAAAAAAAAAGTGAGTCAGATGTTTTGAATGCTGCTGCTATTCAAAGCCTTACGGTAACCTCAAGAAAACTTGCACACCAATTTTAATGTATCCCATACAACTGTGTCACGCCAACTGAAAAGAATGCGGAAGATTTCAGTATTCGGAAAATGGGTCCAGCACGAAGTGTCTCCAGAGAACCTGCGACAACGTGTTGCGAATCTTTGCTTTCATAACACCTTCAAACACCTTTTTTGGGTAGGCTTGTCGCAGGTGATGAGAAGTGCAATCTTGCCCCACCCTGCATATTCTTCTGACCTAGCAACTTTGGATTATTACTTATTTTGAGGATTACAAAACCATTTAGATGGATTTAAGTTAACATAACGAGAGAAGATTAAACATGAGTTAGATTCATATTTCACATCAAAACCGAAAGAATTTTACAAGTGAAGCATTTATAATCTCGTTGACAGATGGAATCAAGTTATAGAGAGCAAATGTTGTTATTATGAATAAAGATTTTTCAAAACACACAATTTTTTTTATTTTCAAGATGAAATTTTAAATCGGCTAAATCTTTTGCACCGACCTGATATGATAAAAATATAGGTTTAACTAATGTGATATTTTGGGTTAAAGTGTTTAAAATCTGGGATAGAGTCATAGAGGCTATGTAAATATAAAAGTAAGCATTGACATTACCACTGAGTGGCGGCAGTCTGTTTTACGCTCAAATGCAATTTGATATTTCTGAATATATATATATATATATATATATATACGCATCGCTCATTCAGTAATGAATTAGAGCACTCTGGCATCGCTCATTCAGTAATTAATTAGAGCACTCTCGTTATTGGGCGTGTATAATGATAATATACACACTAAAAAGTCTGCCTTCTTCTAGCGAGCGCTTATAGCCCAGAGGTAGCATCGCCGACTGACGCCAATTTGGTCGGGTTTCAATCCTGGGTTAAAAAACAATCGGAGTCTAACCGTACTGATGAGCTGTGATACAGCGAAACAGATGTGTTTGCGGATGACTATTTACGCTCTCATACCCTGATTGAGCTCTCTGGAAGAATGATAGACTTTGAAAAAGAGTAGCTACTCTCACATGCACGCATCGCTCATTCACTAATGAATTAGAGCACTCTGGCTATTGGGCATGTATAATGACAATATATATGCTAAAGGTCTGCCTTCTTATACCGAACGCCCATAGCCCAGAGGTAGAATTGCCGACTGACGCCAATTCGGTCGGGTTTCAATCCTGGGTTAAAAAACAATCGGAGTCTAACCGCACTGATGAGCTGTGATACAGCGAAACAGATCTGTCTGCGGATGACTATATATATATATATATAGAGAGAGAGAGAGAGAGAGCGAGAGAGAGAGAGAGAGAGCAAAATGTTCACACTCCTTAAACAGCGCAAACTGCGCTGGCTAGGCCATGTCCACCGCATGTCAGACGGTCGCATTCCAAAAGACATCCTGTATGGAGAGCTGGTCGCTAGAAGATCCGCTAGGCGATCACAACTGCAGTATCATTACATAAATCGCGATATGAAAGCTGTGGAAATCATGGAAGAGCGTAGCAGTAAACCAGTTTAAATGGAGAGTAACCCTGGCCCAACAACTTAAATCAAGGGAGGAGCAACTAACACAATTACAGCCACTGGATGACTTCGAAATCTCTTATTCAATCTTATTGATTATCACTTTGTTTAAATTGATGAATGCTGCCATAATCCTTGCCTTCAGTCTATTGGTTTTATAAGAAGTTTGGTTGATTTCTCACTCAACTGCGCCCAACATTTATAATCAAGAGAGTCGTTGTCTGAGGAGCTAAGTGACCAGTTGTAAAGAGCTGACGTAGTCGAAGAATTTTCTAAAATGACTCGGTGTGTCCTGGTTAATGGTATTCGTGAAGTGTTTTGTTCCTAGACATAGAATCTTCTACGAGCCGCACTCTCGACACAGGGCTGCACTTCTTCGTCAATGTACTTGATAGAGATCTAAGTGTTGAGTCTGAGGACCTGTAGGAAAGTGAGTGAATACATAACGATTAGTGATTACTTCAAAAAACATGATGTTGACTGGATATATCGTCCAACTCTTTCCGAATCTTCCTCAATCTCCTCAAATTGGCGTCCACACACTGAAATGTTTCTATTAAAGCTTCCGGCGCGAGTGCCAAGCAGTATATCAGGCCGCTAGCAAATTTCTGACCGGATTGAATTCAGTCATGATACTCTTTTACTCACAGACGGTGCCCAACTGACCCAAATATACTATGCAGTCGAGGAAATCAAAAACAAACTTAAAATATGAAATGGCGTAAACTTGCCCAACACACCCTATATATGCATAAAGGTTGTGTATCATTAACCATGTATTCAACTGCGAAAGCGAAATGATATATATCATATAATGGTGATAATTTAACAATCGTACGCTTTATATATATATATATATATATATATATATATATATATGCCTCTGTGTGTGTGTGTGTGTGTGTGTGTGTGTGTGTGTGTGTGTGTGTGTGTGTACGTGATGGACACTTTTTAGGTTTTTATCCTTTTTCTTTTCATGCAAATCGATTAAAAACACCTACTAGCAACAAAATGGCTGTAAATCACTCTTGATTTCTTTTGTTAAATAAGTCAAGAATTCAACTGAAGACTGGTAAAAAGAAACCTGCCCCAATAAACACTCGAGACCTTTTGGCTGAAACTTCATCACTGTAGCGGAAGAATTTTGTTTTGGGTGGAAATAATCGTAAATGAATTGGTTGACACCATGGAGAGTTGCTAATGGTATCAATACGAATTTTAACTATACCGACTTCCTCAAGAAAAACCTTCAGGCTTGATCTAAGAATCAGATACTATTTTTTACAAATGAAAGTAATATTTATGCAATACAATGCTCCAAGTTCAAACGGTTATACATATAATCAATCTTGACAGGGTCTAATCATATGCCACTGTTTTGGGGATTTAGTATGGGTTTTTGGTGTGTATATGTGCGTATATGTGTCTGAGAATGGTAAATACAGAGAAGGAGAAAGCGAGAGAGAGAGAGAGAGAGAGTAAAACAACTTATATTTCTTATATTAAACTCGATTTTTTTACGGTGTTTAAATTTCATTATGTAAACAAATGAGATTAGGTTTAAGCGTCTCATCTCACGCTAAAATCGCGATAAAACAGTGAAACCATAAATTGGTAATGTTCTCTCTGTTCAAACACACCTGTAGTTATTCAGTTATTCATTTTTACTTGATCTTCGTCCCGGTAGCGAAGAAGATTTTAAGCTTCAATGTCAAGAGAATTTCAACTATCAAAGTGTAAACATTAATTTCTTTTTTCTCACCTAGATAAAATGATTTGAAAGGTTTCCCTTTCTGAAAGGAAACAGTAACTTTAGGTTAGACATGTTCTTGAATTTTATGTTGTTAGGGGGTAGAGATACTTTTCAATCTTCTGAAATAATACTACTACTACTAATAATAATAATAATAATAAGAAGAAGAAGAAGAAGAACAAGAACAAGAACAAGAACAAGAACAAGAAGAAGAAGAAGAAAAAAAAAACTTATCTATGAATTGATATGGCTTGTCCAGCGGATTGTAACTTAGCAACCAAGAAATTTGAAAAAATATCAAAATATAAAGACCTGGAAATTGAAATAAAAAAAAAATATGGAAATTGAAAACAATAGTTGTGTCAGTGATAGTAGGTGCACTTGGAATGATAAAAAAATGGAACAAAACAACACATTGAAAAAATCCCTGGAAACCCCAGCTTAAGAGATATACAAAAAATTGTCTTATTAAGTACAGCCCACACACTAAGAAAAACTTTGTCTATGTAACGCAAGGGATGATACGGGAGATAGAAAAAACATGAAATGGAGCCATAACAACACGCCACGACCTGCCTTAGGTCTTCCCGCAGACTTGGTTGGTAGTGCGACCATAGCAGAAATCTAAATATGATGAAAAATGACATAATAATAATAATAACGTTGGTGATAATAATACAAAGTAAAAATAGATAATGCTATCGTAAGAGACCTCTAATCAGTAGTTAATTGAAGCAAGGAATGGCGAGTAAATTATAATGCTACTAAGCAAATCTACTCTCATGTAACCACTATAGAAAAATATTTCATGCCTACCAACAGCACGGTTGATTCATGTCTCTTTGAAGGCATCACATCTGACTCCTTGTTCTTACTTTTTCAACTAACTTGAACTGGAAGGATAATGTCGGATTTACAGCTATCCACTTCTAAGAAGATTGTACCTCTGTGTCGGACTAGAAGGTAAGAATCCATTTGGTACATTTATAAATCTATCATTTTGTGTGCATTGAATATAGTTTTCATATCTGCATGAATACTTTTGCTATTCATCTCGAGGTTCTCGACAAAATCCAGAAAAGAAACTGCAATATATCGGTTCTGTCTTGGCGTCTCAACTTCAGCCATTTCTCATCGGCCTGACGTGGCTTCTATGTGTCGGTTTTGCAAATATTTTCTTGGTAACTGCTCTGATAAGCTTTGTTTACCTGGGCAACGTCTCCGTGAATTTAAGCGTCCTACTAGATTGGCATCCAGTTCTGGCCTTTTTAAATTTCTACTTGAAGAGTTTCTTTTCTTGCACTTCACGCCTGTAGAATTCCCTTCCGTTTACTTGCTTCTCTGATAAAAACAATTTCCAAAACGTTAAATCCAATGTCAATGGCCCTTTTCTTTAATCCCATTCATCTTTTATTCTATCTTCAACACTCACTAAACACAGATTTTTCTCACGCCGTAATTCCCTGCGCGTTAATAGCGGTCACGCCTTGCTTGAGGTGAAATGATTTTTAAAAAATACTTGTTTCCTTATATAGAAACATTCGGTATTCATTGACAGAATATCTAATGTTACCATCCAGTGAGTTATATAATAGGCATCTGTTTATCTTGTGACGTAAAAATACAACACTGTTTTGTCGAAATTCGGTATTTTTGTAGTCAGATTTCAGGAAGCACATTCCATAAAGGGGTAAATATAACTGTGCTGAACTGTGTCTCTCTGTGGTGTCGACTCATTTAAAGCACGCCAGATCAAAGGATTGTTTCTCCTACAAAGATGGACTTAGGTTTGACCTATGCATGAGAGCACATACATCATTTGGACGGTAGTCCTAACACAATTTTTAAAAATAGACAAAACACAGTTTTAGAAAAAACGCCACGTATTCACAAAAATAAAAAGAAAAGACGTATTAATAATAATAATAATAATAATAATAATATATATATATATATATATATATATATATATAATGTGTATAAGTTTGTTTTTTAGTTGAGTAGAATTATTTCAGTCATGCGAGCTTTGAAGTTTCATGAAGACATTATTTTGATGTTTCTCTCTTCAGAGTTTTTGTTTTAAATAGCAGAAAACCAAAAACTCCGAAGAGTGAAGACAATAATATCTTCAAGAAACTTTGATGCCGGCTCGACTGAAATAAATCTGTTCGGTTAAACTTCTTCGCATTAATTCTATTAACGCTCTATCTCTATCTCGATATCGAGCACTTTATGACAAAAAACTGCCTGTATAAAATGCATTTTTATCAGTAAACTACCGAAGAAAACAAAAATGTTTACAGTAAGCATCACTACAATTTAACATTATATATATATATATATATATATATATATATATATATATACTATAAACTAACAAATATCAATATTGGTAAATATTAGTAAATATATTGGTAAATACTGTAAACATCAAATATCAATATTGGTAATTATTTTCTCAAATTTGTAGACAACCATTTTAATAACAGCAATCCTTTACGAAATTTTTTAATAGGAACACTCTAAAGATTAGCTACTCTTATACCCCAAATATAAATAATATCATAAATTCTCATAATAGGCATATTCTAAAGAATTTATGTAATACTGACTCTGGGTCCGGAATTTTAAATGAATGCAATTGTAGCTCCGTGGATGCCTACCCGGTGGAGGGCAAATATAAAACCACCTAGGTAATTTATGAAGCTCACATTTTACCATCCAACAACAAGAAAAATTACTGGACTTGGTATATTGGTATGTCCGCGTGGCCTTTTATGCAAAGATATTAGAATCATAAATATTCCTTTCGAATCCAGGTCAAAAATACCAGGCAGCTCTTTCACGGAGATTCTGGAAAATGAAGGAAGAAGGGCTGGACCCTGTAATTAGTTGGAGATTGAGAGGTTTAGCCCGAATTCCGAGGAATTTTCGTGATAGATGCGATCTGTGTCTGCAAGAAAAAATACTAATATTAAAGTACCCAAAGCAACGCCTACTCTTGGATTTTAGAAAGGAATTAATTAGTAATTGTCACCATAGGGCGAAATTTGTGAACATTTAAAATTTAAATTCTAAATTTTGTTTTTAGGAGAGAAAATATAAATGAAATTATTTTTTATTAATTGATTAATTAATTAAATTTTTAAATAGTAAATTTGAACTGCTCTACCTTCCTCTTCCTTTCTCTTAATATCTACCTTTTATGAAGTAACGGTACTTATACTAACTTAACCCCCAATTTTTTCTGCAAGTATGTATATATATCTTTTTCACAGCACAAAGAAAAAATTTTATAAATTTTTGAAAAAATTTTTTAAATTTTGCTTTTAGAAAAATTTTTTAGAAAAACATTTTTAATAAATTTTATTAATTTTATTTTTATTTTTAATTTAAATCTAGATTTATAATTAATTAGATTCATTTATTTAAATTTAAATGAATTATATATCAGCTTTTTCTCCCAAATAAAATTTTTTCTAAAAATCTTTTTTCTAATACTTTCACCCATTTATAAACGCTATGTTTGTGAACACGTCTCTAACGTCTTTAAGAAATAGAACATTTTCGTTTTTTTCTTTTCGGTTTCCTTTTTTTCTCCCTCTCTTTCTGTATTGTTTAGCTCACTTCTCAATCAAACACCACTTCCTATGTCATCCGTTACCCACTTCCCCTTTGTAAAGCGAGACAAAGCCAAATTTTTAAATGTTTCAGTTACAACACAATCTAAAATTACACATTGATTGCTATCTAGTGTTTTGTGATGTTAATATTTGAACTTGCGCCGGTAAATTTTTAATTTTTAAAATTCTTATTTCTTTTTTATTTCATTTTGAAATTTGATAGTTGCCGATAAGATGTGAAATCTCTCTTAGGGATTTCATGTTGAAATAATCATTCAACTGTTTTGAACTTCGAAATTTATTTTATTTTATAATTGGCTCTGTAATTTTAATTACATTGAACTATCCACCTGTATCATTTTTTAATATTAAAATATTAATATTAATTAGGATCGGGTCTTTGGGATTTACCTTCCTGCTTTTCCTTTTGGATTAATTTTTTTTAGAATATATATATATATATATATATATATATATATATATATATATATCCAAATATCAAAAGCTTCCAAATGTTCGAACATCACCATAATTCGTTTTTGTTCCGAATTCTCGTCGCCAGTTGTAAAGAACACATCACACGCGGGTTATATCTCACTGGTTTATTAGGGTTGCGGAAAAGACCACCACAACGGCCGTTGACATTTGCAATCTGGGAGCAAACACGTATATACATTTATTTACACATGTGTGGTGCAAGGGACGCTATTCTGTAAGAATATAAATATTCTTAATTGTTCATACATTACAAAAACGTCTTTAAAACCAATAACTTGAAGACAAGTATTATGGCAGCATCCACTAAGTTAAGGTGATAATAAAGAAGATTGTTACATGATTCTCTTATTCTATTTTAAAACGAAAACCATTCCGTCTCTTGACACATATATACAATGTTCGCTAAAAGATTGAACGGAAATTTCGTTGCAATCATTCACACATACTAACTTCACCGACAGATACACACACACTTCTATAGTTTAAATACGCTGGACACGCATTTTTTCTCTTACATATACTTACATCCATAGTAAACAACTAGAGTTCTTTATTACATGTAGCACACACACTTTAACAGACGTAAGTTTTTCTTTTACATTTAAAATGTTCATCCATTTCTTTATTACGTGTGACACGTACCTGACCAAAAATTTTGGTGTTCTTAATGCTTTTGGATAAATTGATAAGCATTTTACAGTATTATTTGTTATACCGACATAAAAATAGTGTTTAATTGCAGTTATACTAGAAGATATCTATATTGTTGAAAATTGATATCTTCTTAAATTACAAACATGGCCAACCTTTGTGATAAAAGTTAGTTTTTGGTTAAAAACCATTTAATAACATACTTACTTTTTAAATATCACGTTCCCGTGTGTTCACATGACTCTCTGCGTCGCCATTTTGTCTGTTTCTCTTTTCGAGTTGAATATATGCATTGAAATCTGAAAAGATGTATAGAATAAGTAAAGAATAGGTAGAAAAAAGTGTCTTTAATCTCACGTCTTACTTTAACAAACCACTTTCAGATAACTTTTAACGATGAATAATTTTTAAAAAAAACTATTTTTTTAAACCTTTCAAAAGATTCACAGAGACAGTATGTTGAGGTATGATATCATTGGTCAGGTACGTGTCACACGTAATAAAGCAATGGATGAACATTTTAAATGTAAAGGAAAAACTTACGTCTGTTAAAGTGTGTGTGCTACATGTAATAAAGAACTCTAGTTGTTTATGGATGTAAGTATATGTAAGAGAAAAAATGCGTGTCAAGCGTATTTAAACTATTGAAGTGTGTGTGTATCTGTCGGTGAAGTTAGTATGTGTGAATGATTGCAACGAAATTTCCGTTCAAACTTTTAGCGAACATTGTATATATGTGTCAAGAGACGGAATGATTTTCCTTTTAAAATAAAATAAGAGAATCATGTAAGAATCTTCTTTATTATCACCTTAACTTAGTGGATGCTGCCATAATACTTGTCTTCAAGTTATTGGTTTTAAAGACGTTTTTGTAATGTATGAACAATTAAGAATATTTATATTCTTACAGAGTAGCGTCCCTTGCACCACACATGTGTAAATAAATGTATATACGTGTCTGCTCCCAGATTGCAAATGTCAACGGCCATTGTGTGGTCTTTTCCGCAACCATAATAAACCAGTGAGACATAACCCGCGTGTGATGTGTTCTTTACAATTGGCAACGAGAATTCGGAACTAAAACGAATTATGGTGATGTATGAACATTTGGAAGCTTTTGATATTGCAAATGAACAATGAGACCAGTACATAGAACGGTTGGGACACCTCTTTGAAGCGAACGAGATTCCGGTAGATACAGCTCAAAGGAAGAAAAGGAGGGCCATGCTTTTATCTGTTTGTGGAAGCAAAGTTTACAAACAAATTTCCAGTTTGTTAGCTTCGGAGAAATAAAAGGGTAATGAATTTGATGAACTGGAGAGATTATTGAAAAACTATTTCAATCCCAAGCCATCTGTGATTGTTCAGAGAACCAAATTTTACACAAGAAGCCGCCAACCAGGCGAGTCGATCATTGAGTATGTAGCAGAATTATGCAACAGATGTGAAGATTGTGGTTTTGGAGCTTTTTGAGACAAAATGTTACGGGATAAAGTCGTTTTAGGAGTTAAAGATGACAATATTCAGAGGAGATTACTGGCTGAAAGAGGCACCATCACTTTTAATGAAGCCCTCAACATAGCAGTCAGCATGAAATCTACTTCAAGAAATTTGCAAAACCTCCAGACAAAAAACAAAATGGAGATAAACAAAATTTTCACACCCCCACGTGGAAGGAACGAAAGACCAAAAAATATGCCTTGACAGAGAGAATGTTCACGTTTTGGAGAGTCGCATGGGAAAATCCCTGAAGAGGAATGGTCCAAACTGCACATAGATTATGCAGGTCCGTTTAAAGGAAATATGTTTTTGGTAATAGTATATGCTTTCAGTAAATTACTAGACAAATACATCTCCAACTCTTCAACTACGAATACCACTTTGGAAATTTTAATAAAGATGTTTTGCAACCCATGGATTACCAAAAACAAATGTATCAGACAATGCGGCTGTTTTTGTGGATGAGGAATTCTAGGCTTTTATGTCGAGACAAGGAATTAAACACATCACAACATCTCCGAAGCATCCCTCTTCAAACGGATTTGCAGGGAGATATGTGCCCATTTTCAAGGAAGAGATAAAGAAAAAGAGTCAAGAGAAAGGTTCCTTGGATGCAAAAGTGAACCGCTTCTTAATATCATATAATTCCACACCACAAACAGTCACTGGTATGTCACCAGTGGAATTATTAATGAATCGAAAAATAAGAACTGTCTTGGATTGGGTCATTCTGTAAAAGACTACGGTGCGTGAACGGATGAGGAAAGCCAGAAAAATACCATGATAACTCTATTAAAACACGGAAGTTTCGAGAAGGAGTATTAGTATGGGTAATTAATTTTTATACAAGTTCAAAATGGAAAAGCTGAGTCAAAAGCCAGTCAGGTTCACTGTCATATGAAACCACCCTAGAGTCGGAAATGTTCGTAAGGTGACATATGAATCACATAAAAAATGGGTGGCGTCAGATTCAAATCAAGATTTGGAAAGGGGAAAAAACAGGCCCACAGCGGAAATATCAGAAGTGAGATACAAACTGGGTAATTCCACTAACCCCTCAGGTAAGTAGGGGTGAGGGGAAAGTCTGGCAAGGAACGTTCAAAGGAAACAGGGGATACCCCGTCTGATCAGAGTACAATTAAACAACATTTCACAGAAAAAAGATAACAGGTAATATCGGACAGATTTAAGTCAACATTACAATAATCCTTACTCATACACACAGTAAAAAGAACCTTCAGATATTGGAGGCGATCTACATTAAATTCAAACAACCCACACTTAATAAAGTAACGTTTGAATCTGGTCATAACACATTACATTGCATTTAAATATATGATTCTGTTATCATTTCGAGCTCTTACGCGGTGTGACGTCATAGAAACGCATTACAAATTTGCGAATGCGTTTGCTATTTTTGGTAACTGTTGCAGTTGCTTAACAGAGTTTTATGTCAACACAAGATAAAATCGTCGCTGATGACGGATGTTTTTGTGTTAACGTTCTTGTAACCTCTCTGAAGATGGCTCATGTGAGCCGAAAGCTTAGAACCGACTTAATAAAAAATTATCCAAATGTTGGAGAATGTTTGTCTTTATTTTCAACTGAAATTAAAGCATAAATACGATGTTTAGAACGGCTCATTATTAAACATAATATATATTCATTGTCTCTTATATTTAACAATATATGCTTAGAAAAAAATATATATATAGGGAGTTCACTTGAGGAGCCCACTCTGATTTTGAAACAATCAAATTCATATCTATCCGCTTGGAGATCGAAATTTTTAGTAAATAAACTATGCCAACCGACTGCAATAAAAATTGTGCTCCCTTTTTAAGATAAAAAAGAAGCTCTAGAGCCGGCGTGATTTAGCATTAAGCTACCTGAAGAAATTACAGAAACACAAGGCTTAATTACGTTACTTAAGTAATGTAAATACATTCTTAAGTTTTTTTCCGTTTAGAAACTATATATCTGATGTGCAGGGGGCTACATAAGAGTAAAAAATGAATTAGAAGAGAGTGAAGATAAAGACGAACCAGTTAGAAAGGAGCAAGAGAAGGATGGGAATACAGGTGTGATGACAGTTGCAAAGGTGGAGAGAAAGGAAAGGATATACGAGCTGGAGAAGAAAGAACTAGAGTCAAGTGGTTAAGTGATGAGTATTGACATTGCATTTAAATTCCTGGAGGTTCTAGCCGTCAGAAAAGCAAGAATATGGAAGCGAGTTCCACGGGCGGGAAGTGCGAGAGAAGAAGCTGTAAGAGTAGAATTGTCGTATGCATTTGGTTAATCTGTGAATTGGTGGGACCCAGTTGCCAATCTGGTTACACGAGTAAACACCTGTTGCAGAGGCACCAGTGACTTAAGTTCGTTGGAGCAGAAGCCATGAAAGTATTTATAGAAAAGACAAAGGAAGGCCACATCGCGTAGGTGGACAAGTGGCTGTAGTCAAGTCGGCACCTCTCACATTACTGATTCTCCTTTGGAGCCTGTCGAGAACATTGAGATGAACAGCAGAAGCGGCTGACCAGATATGGCAGCAGTATTCCATGCACGGACGAATGGTTGATTTGTATATATGCAGGATAGATTCAGACGGAAAAATATCCTGGCCCGATAGAGTGACCCAAACGTCTTGGCAGTGGATTTAGCTATGGACTCAATGTAGTGGTTCCATTTGAGATCAGAAGAGATGGTGAGGCCGAGGAGGCGCAGTGTATTGCTCTCAGGGAGACTCACTTGGTCCATGCTTATGGGAGGCAGGAGAGGTTGCCTGTGATGATTGACAGACAACAGCTTGCGCTTAGACGCATTGAAATTGACAAGCCATTCCTTGCCCCAATTCACCACAGAGTATAGATCCCTTTCCAGGTCAGCAGTTTGTCCGTAACGACGGGTTTCTTAGTGATGCGGGAGTAAATGGTGGGGTCAACTGCGTAGATGCCCACTTGGCTCCTGATATCGTCTGGGAGGTCATTTATGAAAATAAGGAAGAACGTCGGGCCCATGATAAAGCCCTGAGGTACACCAGCGTTTGTGCTGTAGGATGTAGAGGCATGCCTATTCAAAACAACCTTCATTTTGCGGTTATTTAAAAAAGATTGAATTAGATCAAGCAAGCATCCGGCAATACCGTAACTCCGTATCTTGCATAGAAGGCTATCGTGCCAAACCCTGTCAAAAGCCTTGGAGATGTCCAGAGCAACAGCACGAGCCTCGCCAGACTCCTCAAGGGCATGGAACATGTTCTTCGTAACGGTTGTTAGCATGTCGGCCGTGGACCTTGCAAAGCGGAAGCCATACTGCCTGTCAGAGTAGAGTTCATGGGCAGTAAGAAGTTGAACTATTTCTGCATTAATTATGGCCTAGAACACTTTCCCGAAAATTTCTAGAAAGCTGATAGAGCGATAGTTGGATGGGTCCGAGGGTTCACCACAGTTCTTAAATACAGGAACGACAGAAGAGAACTTCCAACATGCAGGAAAACAGGAAGCCAAAAGGCAGTAGTTATACAGTTTAGAAAGGACAGAGGAGAGTTCAGGAGCACATTTCTTAAGGACTATCACCGGGATTCCATCGCCACCGCTCACCTTATGGGGGGCAAGTTTTGAAATTACTCGGGATACTACTGTCGGGATAATATACACATCGTAAAGTTCAGCCTCAGTTCTAATAGGGAAGTCGGGTGAGGCTACTCCAGATCAGTCAGATGTGGAGTTGGATGAGAATCTGCAAGCAAGCAAAGCACTCAGCTTAGATGACGTGAGAACCTGAGATTCATTGATTAAAGGAGGAAGAGAAGATTTGCTATTGTTCAGCACCCGTTTGCATAACCGCCAATAGTCCTTGGAGCTGAACTTGCGGTCCGCTATGCGCTGTCTCATTCTCTCGGCAAACAACCGCTTGGCGTCATTCAGGATTTTCTTGCACTCATTACGAGCAGACATGAATAGGTGCCTATTGTGATCAGATGACTGTCTCCGGAATAGTCGGAAGTAGTGGCTCCTGTGGGTAATGGCGGCCGAACAGGCAGGAGAGAACCAAGGGCAGGAATGAGGTTTGAGGCAATAATTCGTGGTGGGTATGAAGGCATCAATGGCAGCTTTCACCCAATACGAAATCTCAGAGGCACAGTCATCAACTGGGAGATCAAACACTTTTCCCCAAGGAACGTCGCATAGGAATTCGCGAAAGGCGTCCCAAGGCTCCTGGGGGGAGTGAGAGTGGAAAGAAATATTGAGAGTGACAACAGCATGATCGGAGTTACTAAGAGGGCAAAGCTACGAGACTTGACAGGGGTCAGGTGCAGAGGTAAAGCATATTTCCAGTAGAGAGGAGTGTCCAGAGGGAATGGTTGGAAAGCGTGTGGGGAAGTCCAATACTTGCGTAAGCGATTGGAAAATGACAAAGTTCATGGCGTAAATGCCCGCTGAATCAGTAACAGAGTTTTTAAGCCACTCAGCATGATGGCCGTTGAGGTCTCCAAATACAAATATATAAGCAAATGGGTGGTAGGAAATAGCCTTGTCTATTTTATCAAAAATGCTACCTAGAAGGGAGCAGTCAGGAGAGGTGGGAGAACGGTAAAGAAAGAAAAGGTAGCTAACTGAACTGAGAAGTGACAGTTGGAGACATACATATTGGTGGTCAGGGGATTCGAGTGATGTCACTCTAGCTATAGAGAGGTGTTCACTAACGTAGACCCCCAGCCCATGCATGTGGACAGTTGAATCCTTCCTTAAGAGGGAAAGATAGCCAGAGATCGAGAAGTCAGAGGAGAGAATTGATGAGTTGAGGTTAGTCTCACAGAGCGCTAGGATGTCAGGAGACTTTTCGTGGAGGAAAGCTTCTACACTACAAAAGTTAGTACGAATGCCCTGGATATTAGTAAAAGAAAAATAAAGGGATTTTGGTGATTTGAGTTTGGTTGGTTTAGGATTTTTCCTGATTCTGTTTAACATGTTATGCTTTGTTGATAGGGAGGGGCATAGAGTAGAGGATGCAGTGAGTCATTATCCACGATTTGTGCTGGGAAGTAAACTGGCTCGGGCTGCATCGAATGTGACATCAGGATTGCCCACCGAAAGCGCTTGCAGAGACACCTATCCATGCGTGACATGGCACTACAAGTACCCCAATATTATACAACTGTTGATCAGAGCAGCCGCTCTTGAAGCTACGCAAGAGTTAGGGCTCCTAACTACCAGTCAGAAGCAGCAACCAGGAAACTGCCAACCCGGTACTCTCATAATGATGAGACGTTGCCTCCAACCAAACTCATTGCAGGAAAATCACGGAAGCACCAATACTGAGGTCTGAGGACAGAAACGAGAAAGCCGGAATCTACATCCTAAACATGGAACAAGGGGTAATTCTTTACTCCTGTTCAATAGACGTGGGTGGAGTGTGAACCGGGCGATAGTTTGGTCTTTAAAAAAAGTGGGGATGGTGAACTGCTAAGTTTTAAGTCCGACCATCAGAGAAATTTTGGCCAAGTTAAAAAAGAAAACCAGTCCTTCAATTCAAACATGACAAGTTTAATATTAAGCACAAAAAAAACATTACTTTTAAGAATATTTTAGAGAAAGTTGCAACCATCCCACACGTTTCTGCCAGGAAGCTAAGAAAATAATTTTTAACTTTTTGGTCAGTCAACGTGTATACAGGGTAAGGGTTGGTTGTCAACTGTAGCCAGTATCTGTACATCAAAGGGGTATAAGAAACTAGAATTAGCCCGCTAGATGCCAGTTTTATCTACAGTTTCATAAATTATATCATCTTTCGAAAAAAAATCTTGCTGTTACAATACGGAATATTTTAAAAACAATAGAGATCAAAAAATAAAAGCAATAAAACTTTTATGAGGTAGGTTAGGTTGTGCTTCTAGACACACTGAACGACAGAAATTTAAGAAAATCAAACTAACCGTTCCTGCATATTCAGCGTTCTCGATATAAAAGCGACGCTTGTTTATATTTTTCCCTTCTCCTACACGTAGAGGATTCCACCGGTATAAAACAATATTTAACCCAAAGAAGTCTGTTCAAAGGACGAAACACGTCTCGTAGAATTCATCCAATTTCTCAATGAATTAACCACTATTTTATAGTTTATATTTGCTTATTTCTTTTGTTATTCGAAACGGAAACAGTAAATTTAATCAAAGGATTTTAAAATTCTGCGTTAATCAACATTTAGTCAGCCAGTTAAGTGCCATATGTGGTGCATGTTTCGGCGATCATGTTTCAAAAGAGACATGACTAACTAGAACAAAGATCATCCCGCAGTAGGTTGCCATTACTTTCTGCGGTAGATTGGTTGCCAGCCAAGGCTATAGAACCCTATCTGTTCTGTTATTTAACACATAATTGGAGGGAAGAGACGAATTAATACCTATCCCAATGGTATTTGCGCGTAAGTGAATGCAAGAAATTCAACTGGAATTTGAACTCTGTTCCCCGACTTCTAGTTCCAAGGCGATATCCGCTGTACCACAACGCACATCTTATTGTCAGTTAAGTGCCATACGTGATATACGCTTGGGCAATCATGTCTCGAAAGTGACATGACTGACCGAGCAGAAGAATATCCCGCAGTTGTTTGTCATTACTTTCTGCGGTAGACTGGTTGCCACCCAAGTCTATAGAACCAAATCTGTTCTGTTATTTAACCCATAACCGGAGGGAAGAAACGAATTAATACCTTTCCCAATGGTATTTGCTCGTAAATGAATGCAAGGAAGTCAACTAAAATTCGTAATCATCATTACTATAAAAAATATTGAAGTATTCTAGTTGAATTACTTGTATTAACTTACATGAAAATACCCTTGGGAAAGGTATTAATCCGTCTCTTTCCTCCAGTTATGAGTTAAATAATAGGACAGATTGTTTGGCAACCAGTGTACCGCAGAAAGTAATGGCAACCTACTGCGGGATAATCTTCTGCTCATTCAGTCATGTCTCTTTCGAGACATGATCGCCCAAAGCCTGTATCACGTATGGCACTTAACTGACTGACTACATAGAATTTCAGAAAAAAATTATTTGGTTTTAGTACATTATACTGACTCTTTTATTAGCATTTTACCCTAAGCACAGCAATAAAGACACTAAAACGCAAGGCGTTATTAGCGTGAAAGGATACGAGAAAAAAACATTGTTAATAGGTAAGAACAACAAAAGAACAGAAAATAAGAAAACAGAAGGTAACCCTTAAGATCTGATCCCTCGACTGGCGACGAAAAGATTTCCCAGAAGATAGCACCACCCAACGATACTTCCGAGGACGAGCAGACTACGAACACGCAACAGGATTAAATCTAATTCGAGCGAGAACAAGGAAGTACCTCATCATGCTTCTGGCAATACGCCATGTCCTCGTAGACCGCAAAGAATGCCTGCTCAGTTCAAAGATTTGTTCCCTCTGTAGGAATAAAGCAGAGAAGAATGTGGTATAATCCATTTCACTCATCAATGAAGCCTTCCTGAATACATATGTTCAGAATTCTGTTTGTATTGAGAGTTAATTAAAGATTACATTTAATTCGCGTTGCTCAGGCGCTACATTAACACTGTCGGACTCTCTGCTTTTGAAGGTCAGTCACTCATCCGAGAAAAAGTAGATAATAAATTTTTGTCGAGCTATATAACTCGGATTACCCACATTAAAAAGATCTTGTACCACATTTTGCCCCAATTCAGGAGAAATTCTTATTAACTTAAATGTAAGCTTTAATATTAATAGCGAGTGATATCCTTAACGTGCTTGCATCAATAAATGACATACCAAACAAAAGAAAGAACGGTAAAACTGCGAAAATTGTTAGGAGCAACAAAAGATCAGGAAAATCTGAAAGAAATTACTAAGAAGAGGGATGATGATGATGGTGATGATGATGATGATAGCAAAGCTTTGATTTTTTCTCTTCATTGATTTTACTGCCATTCCCAAACTCCACTGTTCCCTGAACAAATAAATGATATAATTCCTGGCGGGACTTTTAAAAATAACTTGTAAGCAAGGCTGAATCCTATAAACAATTTCGGTAAATGTTATGGCAATTTACCCATGACGCAGATGAACTCTTCCAAACTATAAATAAGCAGTTTCTTATTTGTGTAGAACAGAGAGAGGCTATTTCAGCAGATAGCACTGACAGATGGACCTATACAATCACGCTGGTGATCTTTCCATATTGTATCTGTTTGTACTACTGTTCCTTGTTACTATACTTGTTTAACTTTATTCTGACTTTGTGTCTTTAATTCTGGCCTCTAACAGGGCATAACAGTCAAACATGTTTTCGAAAGGTTCGGTACACAATCTACAAGTTTTGCAACTAAGCAGAAAAGGAACTGTCAACTACGACAGATTCAAACACTACTTATTTATAGCATTTAGTTCTATCATATGTGCAACTAATTAGAACGCATGAATATATGAGTATATGAAAATATCTATTAGGAATGATTATCTTTAGATAAATAACTATATAGTATGTTAATGTCTATTCTCATATTACTATCATTTAATACACACTCATTTAATTTTTTGCTATTAAAATAACACCCACATACACAAACATACACACACACATATAGCTAAAAATAATGGAATAAGTATTCATAAAAAAGAAAAAACAAAACTTAAAAAACAACTACGAGCACGGCAATCACGTGCTTACCATTTTCAGAATATAAAACTACAGGACTCAACACACATGCATAAAAGACACACATATTCAGTCATGCGTAAAATGAAATCCATGGACAAAAGTATATCCATAAGCGCTCAGTAAAGCAAAATATTTGGACAATTGTTTATATAATTTATGTCTTGAAAAAGGAAAAATCATAAGATCACAAAAAAGTTACATAAAATCTTAGCCATAGTACTTTGTCCGTCATTTTGATTGCAACCTGCATGAAAGTTACAAATACACTATATATATATTTAGTGTATCAAAACAGTAGAACAATGAATGTTTATTATGTTTAATCATGAGCGGTTCTAAACATCGTATTTTGGCTTTAATTTCAGGTGAAAATAAAGACAAAAAGTGTTCAAAATGTTAATATTTTTATTAAGCTGATTCTATACTTTCGGCTCAAATGAACCATCTTTAGAGAGGAATATATATATATATATATATATATATATATATATATATATATATAATAATTTTGAAAGTTTTAAAATTCATTGTCATCGCAACACAACACTTGTTAATTTGTAATGATGCTGAAACAGTTTTCTGTAACAATAACGGTTATTTTATTATTCAGGAGTAAGATTTGACAACGGGCGAATCTATTTCTACTGAGAGAGAAAGAAGAAAAGAAAATAATTACTGTTCATTACTTTTTTCATTGTTTTTCATAATATGAGGAAAAATAAAGTAATTAATTTCAAAAAACAGGTTTCTATTTGAATAGTTTGAAAAACTATTATGTTTTAAAGCATGATTACTTTAAGATCTATAATGTCATTTCGACCTCTTAGAAAGCACAAGTAACCCTTCTTTTAAATTCAAAAACCTTAACCTCTGAAATCAGTAAATATTATACTCTTCCACGTTTAAATATTTCCATAATTTTCTTCCTCCATTTCACATTCAGCATTCGGAATTCTTCACATGTCATCCATCGTTTGACCTCTGGTTCTGCAGGTCAAATCTGTCGAATCTTGACATGCAGAAGTTTTACCTGTCATGTTTTTATTAGGAAAGCAAATTTTAATATTAGATTTTTTTTCTATCGGAAAGCAAACACTACCTTCAGCCTGTCAATGTCAAAGTTTTGTTATTACCATGGGATTCTGGGTAATTGGCAGAGCGGTAGAGCTGAGCCCACTGTTGTGTGCATTCTTGTCATTGGATCGTAATACAAAACAGACAGTTGTCAGTTTTGTAAGCGTTTGATACTGTTAATAATTAGATTTTGGAGTTGCTATGAGCGAAGGTTATAATTGAGTCTTATTCTCGGCACGCACGAATGTTTACAATGGACGTTATTGATTATTTTACTAGCTGTGATAGTGAAAATTCCACGGGTATTCAGAGAAGTCGAATTATCCATTATCTTATTCCCTTGTCTTTTCTAACCCTTCCTCTGTATCTTCTAATTCCAATCCTGATCTCTTCCAAGTATCCTTGCTTTAATTAAGCCATGTATAATTATGTTACTTATGCGAAGAAAAGATACGGAATACACGAGCGCTTTTTAGTTTTCTTTTTAACTTTAGTGCCTATCTCTCCATTAATAATTTTATTATATTGCATTTTTTACATCATTTCCCTACATGCTAGAAATTTAGTTATTCTTTAACTGTGTCCTTAGCGGCTGCATGACCGAGTTCCTCTAACGTTAGTCTTCTAGCCCTGAGATTCAGATCAAATTTCACCATTTTTAAGGCGATATCTATTTGATAATATCAGCCAGGGGCAGACAATCTCAACGAGATATACCGTAAACCACACCAGTCTTTCCGTAAAAAAAATAAAAGCAGAAAATATATTTAGGAGGCGTTCATAGGTGTGCTAACACGAAATCCCAAGTCATGTGACCGAGTGTTTGACCATACTGGCCTTGTTCGATTATTGCTCATGCAAGATTATGCACTACTTCCCGTAAACTGTCACTAAGCCTAGAACCAAAGCTACAGTGTAACCTGGAGCTCGGCTATGCATGATTTGAAACAGGAATTAAGCATGTACCATAGCAGACGCCGTGATCGAGAACAAATATCCAAACATTGTTCCTTCATAACCAAATATCAAATTTGTCTCTTTCTGTCATTCTTTGGTTGCCATCATTTACCCCGTTATAGATATATTATCCTTTCATCCGGTTTTCTTACGTTTATTCTCTAGTTTCATTTTCCCTATCTCCGTTTTAATACACATTTTTGACCCCATTATATCTTACTTATGGCTGCTTAATGCTATATAGGATTCTCTGGCCAGAAAGTATAGATATCTCAAATTTTGAAGTGCCAACGATATATTAGATACAAAACTTCGATTCTTAGGAGTAGAAAATGTATAAAGACGTACATACAAACGAAACATAATAGTATAGATAACTAGTTTTCCTCCATCACCGAAATTATGCAACGTCAAAACTGATAAGTATCTATATGGGTAACCGCTTGATAATAACGTGCCGTAATCTATAGCTGTTAAGGTGATGTATGAATAACAGCTTGGAATTGGTAATCGGAGGTGAATACCTGTTCAAATCAAGTTCGTTATATTCGTTTACTCGCTAATATCATTGGGTAAGGTAAGAACCCGCCACTTTTTCCCAGCTATATGTTAATTACTAGATCTTTTATCAGTAAATCAATATTTTTTCTAAAATATTCTTACAATCTAAAAATATTTCCTGGCTTTAAATAACATGACAAAGATCGATAAGCCGTAAAATAAAACAAATCTATTTTTGAATTTCATCACAACACATCGTGTAAGCCACTATTACTTGGTATTATTAGTAGACATTATTATTATGGTTATTATTTTATGACTAGCTTTTTTTTCCATTTTTGTATTACTTTTTATAATGGCATTTTATGTCAGCATAAGACCACATATAAATGAATTAATGTAATAATGTTTTGTATATATCATCTAGATATTGACGCTAGCCAATTTTAAATACTTTACGCATTATTTTATATCTTAAATGGGTTCGATCATTAGCTAAAAGGCTCTGTATCAATTATACAAAATGTGTTACAGAGGAACTTTTGTGCTCAGTCATAATCCATTCGAGAAATTTGGCGTTAAGCCGAAATGTACGAAAATGTAAGCAATATCGCCACAATTTATATTAAATTGATCCGTTTCGCACACCCAAAAATATTAACACAAACACATTTTATATAGAATAACTACTGATTTACATGCAGGAAACAATAAGAAATAAATATAAATAACAAACAAATATAATAAATAAACAATTAGCTTTACTTTACATCTATTGAAGACTTTGTTGGCGGTAAAACGGTGAAGAGTTGGAGAAAAGAGAGGTGTTAATTTTTGGAAGAGTAAGTCTTTTTCTTGGTTCATCGCCCAGCTCTATCTCTTTTTCGCTTGGTAATGTCACACAGCAGCAATCGAACGGAAAAAGTATAGGTTCGTAACTAGCGGACTTGCTCCACAACCGAGGAGATAGACATATTTTCGCAAAAAAATTAACCGAATTGCCCGATAATGGAAGTATGACAAAAAGACACGATTTACTACTTGGGCAGGAAATTGTGTCGAGCCAACACATCGAAAAATTCAATATCAATTGCAGAAATATCGTGAAAATAGATTTCATGTCATGTGGCTGAAGCTAAGTGATTAGTGTACAACGAATATATGTAAATTAGAAGTAAAAATGATTATATGTGCTTTAAAAGAAAAAAGCTAATGTTTTTCGTTTGAAGGAAATTTAATTGTAAATTGTATACGGTTACTCTTTTTTGAATGGGAACCTTTACGAGTAGACAATATCAAAGACATTTTCTACAGTGAAACATTTTGCTTAATAAAAGATACCTTTCCAAAATGTATGGTGCTTTTTGTTAGCCTATTATGATCAGGGCGTTAGTTAAGAATTTCTTAGGCAAAATTCAATCGCCCTATATAAATATATATATATATATATATATATATATATATATATATAGCCTGATGATGGCACATTGAGCAACAAAACTTGATAGCATTTGAGTTGCAGTATACTGTTTTATAACAATATATATATATAACCTAGTGCCAACGGACCTACCTAGGGTTCACCTAACAGATCGTCAGGGCAAGTTGCCTAGGTTAGATTGATACTTATTTGTTTGCTGTGCTATTTTATTGAGCGCTTTACGTGTAAGGGTTCTCGTCTTGGGTTTTTTCTTTCGACGAGTACTTGGACTTATGTTCAAGTACTTAGTTCGTTTCTTTTTTATTTCCATTTTTCCCCCTCCGCGTTATACCCCGTGAGTTTTTCGAGACGGGTTTAAAAATAAATCCATTGTTATATATATATATATATATATATATAATTAGTAAAGCAATCTAACTATACTAAGACTGAATCTGTTGCACATGGTAACAGAATTAAAGTATGTTGTGATTCTATTATTTTTGTATCCCTGGTTGGGGCTTTGTCGAGTAGAAGGAAAAGCCCTTGAATTTGCCTCGTTGAATAAATAGTCCGTACACTCTGTTGCATATGCACGCAAATTTGGAACTTTCTCTCACACTACTGATGTTTATAAAAGTTCTTGGAAGAAAAGCGGGTAGAGTGTGATCGACTCACCATACCACAGAAGATCCATTAGGGAACATAGCTTGTACAGCAGTTATTGGCCGAGGGCGATATGCCCTAGGTCAAACAAACACTATATTCCCAAAATTTCTCCACTGGCAAAATTTTCCAGAAATTATAAATAAGGCTCACTCATTATAGTTTCAACAGAAAATACAGGGGGGTTCTGATCTAGATGTTAATAACAGTGAAACCTGCTAGATCATATATGATATTAGGCACGGTAAAGTAATGTATAGCGACTTATATTGGGGAATCGAATTCCTGTAATATTCATTATATTCACATGCTAATACACTCTTTTCTCGCCGGATAGTGGTAAATAGCAAGAGAAACTAGGTCCTATACCTTTGGTTTGCGATTTGTCTAGAAGTAAATACTGTTGGGCTCCGTATAGTTTTCGTGACCTGAAATACCACCATACATTTGTTGGCATGACGGGTTACGAGACTCATGGTCATGATATCACAGCTGCTATTTCAACATTCGCATGCTTGCATTATTTCTACACTGAAACATTTTGCTTTATAAGAGAAACCCTTCCTGAGTGTATGTTAGCCAATTACGACCCTAGCGTTATTTAAGAATTTTTAGGCAAATTTCAAGCATTGACTAATACACGAGAACGTAAGCAAATATATATTATGTATTTTGGATGAAAATTTAATATCTCATTTAAGGCACTTGAGTGTTCCATGAAAGCGTGATTGCGAATTCTTAAAGAATAAAGTGTTTGCAAATAAAATGTTGAAATAAAGAGCTCAGTTTAATTGCTTTTTCCAACAATGTCGGTCAGCATTCATTCTTATAAACTTGACATTTAAGATGGGTCTGTACAAAAAAAAAAATTCAAAGGCCTAATTACCAGAATTGCTAGGTTTATAAAACAAAAACGTGCCAATTTTTTAATCTTCTCAGGCAATACTTCCATGCATAATGTATCAATATTGGTGCAATTTTTGTTTTAGTTTTATATCTCAAATAGATCATTAAACTGTTAGCAATGCATTCTTCTTTTTCATTTGCTTCTTTTACTTTTCTCCGAAATATAATGTTTGTGCATATTTTAACGTTCGTTATTTATGAGTTTCCCTTAGAAGTATCGACAAGCAGAGTTTTATGCATAAACATATAAATGATCAAAGTAATGTCTGTATAAACAGTAGGAATAACTGATTTAAGTATGTATATATGAATACGTATACACACACATACACACACATCTCCGTGCTTAGAGAGAGACTATTGATACTTAAATTCACTTTTGAACTCTAATGGAGTTTTTACATACATCACCAAAGATGCAAGAAAAATAATTTTCCTCCCCCGCAACACTGCTCTTTGGAATCGACTACTAAGAGGATCTTTCATCACAACAATCTTAACGTGTTTGGTCAACTCGACGTAGTGTAATGATTGAAAAGCTTGTCTCACTAGAATCTATTATAACTGAGTAGAGAGCTTGATTGTTTTACTGGGTACATATTTTTTAGACATTGTTAAAAACTATGCAGTGCTTAGAAAATTAACTCTCTAAATCACTAGTCTTAACTTGTTCAAGTCTACTGAAAACCATTTTCTCAACCTCCTAACCGTATAAACTATCTTTTAACCTACCTCACTATCTAGAGTGATCTTCGAGCCTTTTACAATGTGAAGCAGCCTCTTTCTCCATATATTTATTTTTTAGCTTGGTGTTACTTAAAGATCAAACATTTTTTAATTATTATGAGTTAATTGTACTAAGCACTTTAAAGATTACTTTTAGTAAATTTCATCGAATCTTTGATACTTAAGAAGACATTGGAGTTGAGCTCGCGTCTCTCATAAGACTTCCTAATATATTTTTTCTAAATGTCTATTTTGATTACCTTATAAATCAGTATTTCTTAGTAAAAACAAAAAAGTATTATTTTATCGTGGAATTTACTGAATCAAATGACTCATAATTAAATAAACAGTTTCCAATTTTCATCTAAATGAATTTCTCTACGTCTTAGCAAAAAAAATTCAATTAGATTTTCTAGTGTGGATTTTCAGTCAGGTTACGGGGGAGGGCGAAATCATTCTGAATTAAAAACTGTAGAAAGCCGTCACACCAGGAAAATTGAATAAAGAAAGTAAACAAAAGTAAATGAATAAATTTTATTAGGTTACTTTGAAATTAATTCCTTTTAAAGAGAAGTAATTTTGAATATATAGCAAAAATAAAAAAGGGAAAACTATTTTTACGTTTTATACATACTGAATAAAAATAACTATTTTGGTTTAAAACATTTTGCAAAGTTAGTAAATGAAATCATATCTGAATTTAATGCTGCCGTCGATCACCCCATCATTCACCGTCCTGCATAGTGATTTCTAAGATCAATGGTTAAAAAAGTGTTCAGCGGGTCTTGGCAAAGATCATACTTCTTTGAATATAGTAGACTGGCGCTACAGAAGCCACATCACTTGAGGACTACTAACAGCAGAAAAATCAAAAATGGTTAGCACGTGGAATTAATAATAAAATAATTACATAAATAAAGCTGAGAGTGAACACAGCTTTGAATAAAAGGTTAAAAAGAAAACTTCCCTCAGTGCTGAAGAGCGATAAAACTACTAGACTCGAAAATTCTAATTTCCTGAAAAATTGTTTTAAGATATTTTATAAATTTCAGCCAAAAGATGTACTAGCTGCTCGATCAATGACTGCCAAATATTTTCTTGTAGGGAAACGACTAGTACTAACATTACCATTTCCACAGTGTGCACTGTTTACGGTGGAGTTCTGAACAAATAAGTGTAATGTTGTTACACCACATGATCAATTAAATTGCCTCTGCAGGTCCCAAAAAAATCGCCTCTGCACATTTGACGTCAACACTTAGCCATATTAGCCACGCATTTCGGCAGATAGACGAGGACAGAAATCGTCGCGGAAATAAATAGTCGCTCGTAATAATTAAACTTTTAAATATTACACCACATCAATGTTCCAGATATTAGTGGATGGTTAGTCTCACTGATAAATATTCGTTTTACGTCCCGATAGCTTCCCCCTCTTCAAATTTATCCAAAATAGCTTTATTTCTGTGCAAATCTATATGCTGAACTCAAATCAACAATTAGTTATTGAAGAAACCTACGTTTGTTATTTGAAAGTCCATAAAAAACGAACTATATCTCGCAGTTTTTCTCTCCCGTAACTCTCAAGAAGTCATGTAATTAACTGCAGAATGACATACTGCGTAAGCAACAAATTTCGGACATTTTGCTTCCTTTTCTGAAACTTCCTGCTATTTACTTCCTGTAATGAAAGTAATAAGCGTAGAAATACAATAGTCTATTACTTTCATTACAGGAAGTAAATCGCCGGAAGTTTCAGTAAAGGAAGAAAATCGACTGAAATTTGATGTTCTACGCAGACAGTCATTTTTTTATGGACGTTCAGAACAGAAAGGTAGGTTTCTTCAATAACTAATTGTTGATTTGAGTTCAGCATATACATTTGCACAGAAATAATGAAATTTTGGATAAATTTGAAGGGGGGAAAAGCCTTCGGGACCTAAAACGAAAATTTACCGTCTCACCGTATCAGCTATATCCGATCGTTTTTTATCCTTACCAGGCACCGTAGTATTACAGCATCGTGTTACACTAAGGAAAAATGAGTCACGATTTTTAATTAGATTTTGGTTTGCCGGATTAGATAGTTGTCAGAGTGGGAGCTGAGCGATAAAGACAGGATTGTAAACAATTTCCAAAGTATTAAAATCACTTTATATACCTTAAAAACACGTCCTTTATTTTCAATCTCCTGTCCATTTCTTCTTGTTTGTAAGTTTAGTATGATTAACCATTCATTTTATAGGTATACATTTTTGTTATTCGGGCTAGCTAAATATTGTTACAGACTCCCTTTACAGGTACATTTGTGCTTATTCAAGACATAGAAACCTACACACTTTTGTAGTTTAACAATGCTGAGCAGACCTTAGTTGCAGATTCTGGGAGATTACGCATAATCTGGCGTTATTATCATTTTAAACAAGGCTGTATCGTCAAACCTTGTGCATGATAACTTAAATATTTGTGCTAACATAATCGCCGTCAGCTTCTGAAAAGTTTAGTCTATTCAGTTTCAACAGTTTTGATTGGGATGCGTTAAAATAAAGTCATTACTTCCTCCAGTTGACCAATGATTAGACATCCTTTTCAAGAGTAGTTGCCAGTTTTACTTTATCGTATATGTTAATAAGAAAGCAGTAAATAGTTGTATTATCTGCCTAAATACGTAATTAGAAACTGACAACATAGAGGTTATACAAAATATTCGTCCAGAGTCATCCTAAACCTTGATCTTGTAGAAAAGGCCAGTTCTTGGGAACCAAGAACCAACGATGACTGTGACGGTGACTATTATTAAACTTCTTGGATGACGACGATAATTATCACACTTCACAACTCAAATTTCCTTTCGTCGGGGATTAACACTCAACCCGACTTTCGCGAGAAACAAATTTCACAATCTTCTCGTCAAAATGTCAACGAATATAAACTTCTTTTTCTTTGAAAACAATTTAGGTACCTCCAATAAATCGCTGAAAAAACAACATAATATGAAGGAAAAGGCCCCAAACTAAATAAAAACAAAATTTTATCAGAAAAATATTTATGTTGGTATAAAGAGGATAGATCAACGTATTATTTAATTAGTTCAAATTTTTTTTTTGAAGTCCTTTTAACACGTTTTAATTTTTTATAAAAATCTTGTTTTTTTTTGTCCACGAGTGCCGAAATTTTTACAACCAAAATCTTTACGGCAAAAGTAATATTACGCAAGTCACTTTTTGCTGGTGAAAGACATTAATTTGAAAATTCTTGCAAAAATCAAATAATAATCGGGTTTCAATGAAAGATTCAGGACTTATTCGTAATTGAGCAAAATCAATTTTGAAATTATTAAGAATATCTTAGTATTTTTTTTTTACATATGTTACCCCCCAGCAATGTATTTCCACAAATGTCTAGAAATTCGTGATCGTTTTCCCATAAATATAATATTAATTAAATTCAGGTGTCATTAAGGAATGCTAATCAACCGTTTTTTCTTCTTCTAAATTAGTTCATTTTTAGAAAATCTGCTTCGAATTGTAAAAAAAGCAGAACTATGCCATTTTTTTATTCAGATAAAATTTTAATTGGTTTTATAAACAATATATATTACGGATATCATAGTCTAAATTTTAATTCAATGAATAATAAATTTTTGCAAGAATTGTTTTCATTTTTATTATGTTTATTATCATAATTTAGAAAATTTAGAAAAAATTTTTAAAATTTTTAGAATTATCCCCTTCATCGTTAATGTGATATTTATCATTAAAAAGGCAAGTTATTCAAGGGATTTCCTTCTTACTGGAAAAAAATTCCTATAATGAACATTTGTATTAAGTGCCCGATTCTTTTCATTTACACGTGTCTCAGAATAACCAAACAGCAGGTTTCCAAAATCCCGCTTTTAATATTTATAAGTAATTTACTTAATAGTTTCAGCAACTTTTTCATTTACTGTGAATGTAGGAACCTAACAGAAATCGAAACGTACAATTAAATACAATTGTCATATTTGTACACCATGCTTAGTATTTTGACGACTTCCGTTTGTCATTAAATCCTTCGTCACATCAGATGACCCTAATAAGAGGACTACCGTGATTAAGAAACGTTTCAACTTATTCAACGGGGACCACATTGCTTCTTCTTTTTCTTCTTCTTCTTCTTCTTAAACATGTCGATATCATAAACATGTAAAAATCTGGGTAATAAACTGCTACTTCTTTATCGTTCTATTTTTTGTCGAAAACAATAATAAACTGTGCCAAAATGTCGTCTTTCATAAATGTCGGTTCACAAAAACTTTGCAACAATTCAAAGCTTAAATGAAAACTTTTCAATATCATGACTCCAAATGTAAATAAAATATAATTTTATATTTTATTTAGGTACCTTCACTTTTTCACGGGAAAATAGCATAGCGAAAACGCCACAAACTTAACAAAAGTAAAGTTTTATCAAAATATTCATGGTATTATTAAGATGAAAGACCAAAGTATTTTTTTAATTATTTTTTAAAAAATTTTATTCCTTTCTAACGCATTCAAAATTTTGGTTAAAATCTTGTTTTGTTTACGTCATCGACTACTCCAAAGATTAACATTGTGTTTTTTTTTTGGGGGGGGGGGGTGCGCGTTTTTTCCGTAGAAAACACATTAATTTGGAAATTCTTGTAAAAATGAAATAATTGTCCAATTTTTATGAATCTTTCATGATTTATTTAGAAATGAATGAAATTATTTTTAATTTTCTTTTTTTTAAATATTAGTAAGAATTTTTTTTTCCAAATGTGTTACCCCCCTTACTTAATTTCATGAAATTTCGCACATAAACTTTTTGTTGTGTTATTATTATTTTATTTTTTTTTTATAAGTAGGAGTCTTTGGGGATAGAAAAAAATAGTAGGTGATTTACAAATTTGGGCCCAAAGAACTTGAAATCTGTTCTGAATTGAAAAATAATAAATCCAATAAAACTGTGACATTACTACTTAATTAAAAAAGCCCCTAATTGCTTTTGTAAATAAATATTAAGGACATTATTGTCTGAAGAAATAAAAACAATTTTGATGAATAATGAATTTTTACAATAATTATTTTCAATTTTTTTACATTTTAATTATAATAATTTTTAAAAATTATAATAGTTTAAAATCGTGTAAATTTTTGTATTTGTTTGTTTCCTGGAGGTTATATGATAATTAAGTGGAAACAAAATTTACGAATCCAAAATTGCAAAGATCATTATCATTTAGGGGGGCGCAATGATTTTTAAAATAATTTTATTTTGTATTTTTTGGTTCCTTATTTTCATGTATGGTAGACTATAAGTGCCATTATTATGAAAAAGGTCACGTGATCTAAGAGTTTTGTCCCTTTATTCTAATTACGTGGTCTTTTCATAACATTTCTGTTTCCTATCTGCATACCAACAGGTTGTATTTTTGCTCAGCTTTCGTGTAAAATTTAAACTTTTTTTCATTTACTACTTCACTAAACATTTTTCTTTTATGTATTTACATAAGTGTGGGTCATACCGTAACCCTCGAAATAATAACAAACGAACAATACTATTGTTACAATAGCGAGGGTCGCAGTTATACTCAAATTAATTTTTTTTAACTTTTAAAATTTTAAAAATCGATGATTTGTGTTTGTTTACAATTTTATCTAATTTTAAGAAAATGGCCGCTTTTAAGAAAATTTTAAGAAATTGAAATTAAATGAGACATTCAAATCTATATAGTTTCTATATGAAATACACCAGAATTTTTTAATTAATAGAAATAATAAATTTAATCATTAAGCTTTTATTTAAATTTACAATTAAATCTTTAAGAATGTTTTTTATTTTTAAATTTTCATTTTAAAATTAGGTATTGAAAATATTTACCGAAAAATTGGAGGTACCTAAATTCTTCTTTTTAACAAGGTGGTGACTTGCCGGAGTGGAATAGAATTTTTTCGGTCTGGTGAGATTACACCCGCATTCAAGACGGACTAGTCCAAAAGGCTGGTCCGTTATCTTCAACCTCTAAAACCTTAACTTAAGTCTGCAGCCAACGAAATTCTACTCACAATTACTATCAAAATCCAATCCTTTCCAACAGTCAGCCTTACGCCACTCTCGCTCTACGGACAACTGTATTCCGGTGCAATCTTACCTTCCGGCGCGGACACATGTTGACCTCGCTAGACATATCAAAACTATAAATCCATACGTGGTTTTTTTTTGCACGTATTTGACATTTTAGAACAAACGCAAGTTTTTTTTTTCAAATCTTACAAAAATATCTGCTTCGCTCAAATACATTTTATGGTAAAATTCTTCACAGAACAAGATTGTTATAGTTATGAATTTATTACACCAGTATGCCAAAACTTGTCGAATGCCTTTGAGATATCTTGAGATATAGTCTGAGATTCGCCGTTCTTATCTAAAACCCGACATACAATTTCACTGATAACCGTTAATAAATCAGTGGTTGATTCAGAAAAACAAACTATAATGTTTATCCGATAGCAAGTTGTCTGAAGTAAGATATTTAACGAATGGAGCGTCTAGTCTTTTTACCAAAAATATGTAAAAGACTTGTAGGTCAATAATTTGAGAATTCAGAAGTTTCTCAGAGTTTCTAAAAACAGGAACTACAGAAGAGACCTTCCAACTCGTTGGAAAAGTAAAAGACAGCGAGGAATTTGTTGTAAGTTTTGAGTTTGGAGAGAACAGGACCTATATCCGAGATATCGCAGGGATATTGTCGAATTCGAAATCTTTGTGATCTAGTTTAGAGATGACAGCAAGAGTTATGAATGAACGTATGTTTACATCACTCACTAGAGACTCTGTTTCAAGGGGTAAATGAGACATATTCTAGAGAGCACTTCAAACTGAGTGAAGTGAGAAGAGACCGAATATTTGCACTTGTTCGGTATACACTTACAGAGCCGCCAGTAATATGTAGAAGAAAACTTTTGAGATGCTATACAGTGTTTCATTCCATCAGTGAATAGTGACTTTGCTTCTTTGCGGGCAAGTTTACATTTATTGCTAACAGTGACAAAGAGACTTTATTTCAATCGAACCTCTCTTTCTTGCTTAGCCTCAAAAATGATTCCTGTGGGTTATAGCGGCTGAACAGGCAGGAAAGAACCAAGGGGATGCATTTTGACATTTGTTTTAGATCCCATTTGGTAAGATTTCGCCAAAAACATGTTCCTATATTGCTGTATTTACAAACCTAGAGAAGTGGTAGCTGCAAACGTCGGCTGTCTGAAATTACTGACTCGGGGAGTTGCAAATAAATGTTTGGATTTTAAAGTTTGCAATAAAAATAAGATAAAACTATAAATTTGTGTTATTTAAATTTTATTATTTATAAAACAGAATTATTACCTAAGTGTAAATTATTTAGATTTTGTGATATATATTTTGTTTTAAATATGTTAAACATTATTACTTAATTCTAATGCTACCTTGATAATCTGTAACGCTTGATGTTTTTCTAGACATCCCCCAGCGCCATCTTATTGCTTACCGGACACTGTCTCTTTCCGTCTCTTGTAGAGGGCTGTAGCACCAACATTGAGAATCCCATGTTTAAATGAATTGGAAATCCCTCAATATTTGCCCCTATATCTATGAGTATTTTACCACTATTTACCATGTATTTTTAATATTAAATAAAAAGAAAAACGATTGCTATCTGGGTGTATATGTGTGATATTATTTTCTTTGGTTGTATTTATACTTACGTTTCTTTGTGTATTTCCATACAAGTTACGTGTGCATATAAAAGTATGAATAGATGTACTCACATTTCTTTGTGTGTATACCTTTGTGCATTTTCTATATGCGTGTGTGCCTATGTATATCCACTAATACTTCTATATGCGTGACCGCAAAGTTGTCTTTGTGGCTCTCAATTTGCTTACCTCTATGTATTTGCATGTACAATATTGTGTATGGGTTTTTCAGTAAGTATTTGTACGTCTATGTGCGTTATAGAAAGATATTCTCACATAACAGACAATTCGTATCCGACTTCAATTATGCCAAATGCCTCCGTGAGGTGGCGTGCTCTTTTGATTAAATCTCTTTCAAATCAAAAGAAGAAAAAGCAATATCAGAAAGAGGTTGCTTCGAATAAACACGAAATTTGATCTTAGAAAAAGAGCAAAGTTCTTTTATAGAATTTTCCATCGGAGAATACCTGTAATTATCAATCACGTAATATTTCATTCACTCTTCTACTGTTGATTAATGTTTATATCTAAGATCCTAAACCAAAAGATGGAACGATTGGTTTCAAAAACGTCAACACGAAAGAAATAAAAAAAATATAGATGTAATTATTAGAGATTTTTTTCCACATAAATTGTGTTGTTACGGATACGAATCCAGTCATGCGATTACGAATATTTTTCTATCTAGTTTAATTAGTTTAGCATTGAATATAAAATTTTGCCAACTCATGATACGTCTGACTACAAGAGAATGGAAAATCATATGGTTTGTGAAGAACCAACATCCACAGAGTTAATAAAGAATACATATCTATAGAATCTTAAAGAGCACACATCAACAGAATTATTAACGAAAATACTCCCACATCTTTTTAAAAAGCGCCTATGGCGACACAGATTATGATGTGTTTATGGCTATAAAGTTTGTAAAGAACGCAAATCCATAATATTCATAAAGAGACCGTCTTCTAAAAATTAGTAAACAACACGCAAAAACAGAATTTATAAAATATATACAACAATAAACTTTATAACGCAAACACTTTCAGAAAACTTAAAAAAATTCATGTCTTGCTTGAATTAGAAAACTACACATAGAAACAGAATTTATAAACTATATATAGCCATAGGTTTTATAATGAACACATAGTCACAGAATTTATAAAGTGTGCATAGTTATAAATATTTATATCAAAGAATTGGCCATAGAATTATAAAATAATAACGCGTTCACAGTCTATAAAGCATATACCGTTGTGTAGCAATCCGACTTCTTTGGAGACAAATAGATTTGTTTTTTTTAAGTCAATTTATTGACCAGTTTTTCAGAAATCTTCTCTCTAGCCCTTCTTTGGTTAAATTTTATGACCAGGATTTTCAGGAATCTCCTCTTCAGTCTACGTTTGAATTGGCAAAACAAAATCTTTGTTAGTGATTTTAGACGTAAAAGAAGAATTCTTTGAAAACATGGTCACCCAAAAGCTGACTGGGTAGTTTGTTCCCTAATCTGTATGCTTATGAGTACGCAATGAAAGATCCGGCGCTCAGTCAGTCAGTCAGTCAGTGAAACGTACAGCAGAGTGTGAGAAGCCCAGAAAATGAGTGTGTAGGCGTCTGTTTTCCGTGACCAAAACTTTAGTGAGAAATCGTACTTTTTTTTTTTTTGCTACATCAGAAGTGTCTTGAAAAGCATGTATTTTTATTCTTTGTTGACGTCAGTCACGGCCCTAACATCTGTAAACAAAAAGAGCGACGGTGTGTATTTATATACAGCCGACTTTGGATGTCATTATTGCTTGCTTGTACAGTGACGTGCAACAACGCATTCTCACAATTAGTGCCAGGATCAGGATTAGGCACTAAGTTATCACAGAAAGAAGAAAAATAGGAAAAAGAAAGAAACATCATGGAAGAGAAGAAAACGAATAAAAAGTGAACTGGTGAAAAGTAAATAACTTTAAAAAAGAATCACGAAGTAGAAGTGAAGAGGAAAATAAAGTAGAAAACTTGAAAAAAAATAATACAAAGATGATTAAAAACACAACGTGAACAAGTAAGAAAAACGTGAAAAAGAAGTGAACTTTTAAAAAATAAAATGTTAAGTAAAAGAGCGAACAGGAAAAGAAAGACAGATGATGGAAAGGGAGGATAAACTCATGAAGGAAAACAAAACAACTGGGTATCGAGGTAACATTTTTTAATCTCTTTCACCTCTGAGTACCTGTTTCTTTTTTTTCATTTCTTTTTCATTATTTTTGTTCAGCAACATTTAGTCATTTTATTTTACTTTTAGGATTATTTTTCTTTCCTTTAGCGATATTATCTTTTTTTTTTTAGTTTAATATTTTTTCAAATTATTGATAGATTCGCCACTGATGAAACGACGAAGCATTACATAGAAGGGTTGAAGTAAATACAAATTAGGAACATACAGGCCATAGACTGGAAACTGAACTTATCACAGGAATGGAAAAGAAAACCGAAAGTGACTGTAAGAGCTACTTGGACAATGGCCATTATCAAATTTTAAATAGATCGCTATGCCTTTGAACCATTTTTAACCCTTCCTCCCTATTATCAATTGTAAGAAGAATTTGGAATTTATGACTCATTTTTATCCTTGATAAATCAACAATCAAGCGTACAGGGCTGTAGTAGATTCTAATAAGGAAAACAAACTACTGTACGTAAATTACCCTAGTTAATAAAACCAATATAGAGAATAGAGGTACATGGTTTAGTTGGCAATTGGGTGCTGGTGAGCAAAAATGCTCTTAGTGAGGGCACTCAACAGAAATTATTATAGTTTGGTTATGACTAGGTAGAAAGTTAATTAACATAATGCTAGTGATTGTTTTAGTGGATTATGGCAGATTTTTACTGAAAAAGGATAGAGTATAAAATGAATGTGAGGACGAGGACAGGAGATTAATGAACCTCAAAGCGTCCCAAGGAGGCAGACGGGTTGAAGAGAGGCTATAATTTCTCTGTATACGTGTGGAATCTAAAGAAAAAAACAAAGAGGGAGACATTTGTCGTCATCTATTGAACATTTTATTTTAAGTTGAGTTGAGAAAAGGAAAATTTGAACATTCTGTTTTAATTTCAACTCCTTAAAAAATTAGCCTGCGTCGATTATTTTATATTACACAGGAAGCCATCTTGACTGGTGTCAGTTTAGAATGTAACTAGTTTGGTTTATAAAATGGAAAGTCCTATAGTATCTTTAAATCGGAAGCTATGATAAATTTAAATAAATATTCACACGCTGCTGGCTTATTTATAAAGAAGATAAAGACACAGAATACGTAAAAATAATTTGGCAAATTCTTTTATTGTGTGTTCTTTTTGAATTCTATTGACGCGACTATTTATTGATAAATAAAGCGCGCACAACCACGTTATTTATAAAAACTACTCATCACAATCATACAACATTTTATCTGTAAACAAAATTGATTATTTTTCATAAAAATTAGAAATCTTTTTATTTATGACGTGGAAACTAAATTATTTCTGCAAAATGATTTATTGCTTCAAAAATGTTTCTCAGTCTTTCCATACTTGAACAAATTTCTTTTCACCATGTCTGAAAAATTATCTTCTCTTATTTTTCATTACTTTCGTTACTTAATATTTTGATATTAAAGAAATGATTTCTTGTATTGCTGATATTGAATATGTATTGTTTTATCTATTTGTAAAACGTAAAATTTTTGCATCAGTAGTATCTGGTAATACTTATTCGATATCAGGAGAGAAAAAGTATATTTTTCTCTTTATCTCAAGAACATTATTAAATTTAAAAACAATGTCATCTTGACAGGTTTAATTCTTTCTTGGGTTTCCATCTTTTTCATTTTTTTTTTTTTTTTTTTTGCTAACTCTTCAAGATTTAACCAATAATGGATGCAGTTAATCACTTCACATTTCTCAATGTTAACAAGGTTATTATAATTTCCGACTATTTAATTTGTTTTTCTTTCATTGTTCTTTGCGGGAAGAGAAGAATAAAGATTGAACTCTATGAGTTAACAATAATAATTTTGTCCATTTGATCCAAATACAATTTTAGGGTTTATATCTAATTACATGCATCGAACGTGTTGTATTACATTAATTTTTAACTTTATTGTCATTTCGAGAATTAAAAAGAACATATTTATGTAATATAACAATCTGGCCCCACCCGAGGAAGGCTGATGCAAGCGGGGGTGTTTCCGGTCGTTGAAAGGAACGGATGTTTGTTTGACCTTATTTCCGGCAGTAGCGGAAATGGCTACAGAGGCAAACAGAACAGGTGTCTCTGAGAATTACGTGGGCGTGCGTGGGCGAGGCAAAACTGGATGAAAAAGTCCCGGTTTGGAGATTATAAAAAGACCTCGGCGCACGGATCCACCAGACAGACCAGAGTAGCAGTAGAGAGAGAGAGACACAAAAGATACGACGACACTCCCGTCAACCCTTAGAAGCGCGCTCTCTCACTCTCTGTTCCCTAGGCTACACGGTTCATCGTCATTAATAAAAATATAACTTATATTTTTATATATATGCGTGTTTGTTGTTTGTCGATATACAACAGACTTTATTTGGTGCCTAAGTGACTTGCTGTTTTGAGACAACAAAACAGATAGATACGAGCTGGTTACCACGGCGACGATTGAAAATTCAACGGACTTAAAACTACCAGATAGAAAGAAAAAAAGAAGACGAAAATATATAGCAGCCGCGCGACTATAGACATCAGCCAAGGTAGGTGACTCTTTGATTTGATAGTGTGTGTGTTTTCTGCTCGTGTTTATAAGTCTAGTTAGAAAAAAAATGCATACTTTTGCCGATCTGACCCTAGAATTGAGAAAAATGGATTGTTCGATGTCGAACACATTTAGGGTAGAACGGAGGGGGTGCAGGACTACAGGCAGAGAGTAGTACGCCTAGCGGGAGCGCATAGGTTTGGGGTTGACGGGAGGAATAAAGTTGAGATATTTACCTATCTGTAAGTATAAAACATCTGAGTTAATGATTTATTTTTTTTGTTAATATTTTACCATATATGTGAAGTGAGTTTACTGGTATGTTGCTTAATTAATCTTACTTTTATTGAGTAAGTGAAATGTAAAATCATGTAAAGGAAGTTTCTTCTACTCTTTAAAATGGATAATTGGATTAACTTGTTGATAACAATGTTTTCTTTGGTTTGTGCAGTGTTAGGTTTTCTTTTTTTTTTGGATTTCTTTTCAATGACTGTACACTACAAAATGATTTACATTTCTATGTTTGTGAATTATGCTTTTGTGCAGGTTCCCATCAATTCAACATCCTCTGTGAATTTTCATTTATGTGACTTGGGAAATATCTTTTGAAGATATATTAATTTCTGAAAACGTTATATTGACACGGATAGACCTGCTGATTCCACAGTTGATCGAAACATTGATGAATCATGTAAATGATGAATTTAAGCAAATTGTAATAGAACGTGAAAGGCTGTTGTTAAAATACACAGATTATAGGTCTATGACTCGCAGAACTAAGCGGTCCGTGTTGGCCTTTGTAGGGAAGCTACAGCTCACACCCATAAACGTCTCTGGTTCAGTGGTTTGGTCCCCAATTACGCAGAAATTTCCCAATTTTTCAGTGGACACCATGCCGGTAGAATTGCGCGATATGGAAGAGATTCCTATCCGCAAACTAGTAAATACCTTGGAACAGGTAGATATGGAAAGATTTAGTGAAGGATATGAAGAACTCCCGAAGAAGTTGACGATAGGAGTCATTGCTGGCGTGGTCGGCGTTATGATAATCCTTGGAATAATAGCTAGGAAGCGGATTTTTAAGTGTGAAAGAAGCAACAGTGCTTCGGAAAAGGAAAGGGAGTTATCCGTTGTGAATGGTACTCCGGGGTCAACGGGTGTTCAACACTCAAATGTCTCTGCGTTAAACAGAGAGATGTCAACAAATCAGATATGCTTGGATTCGAATCCAGAGGAAGTAGTTCAGGGAATGGAAAACATTGTACAAACTAAGGAACTACGAGTCACGGGTCCATTTTTTAGACTAAATTAATATAGATGAAACCTCTAATCCTCCACAAGTAAATTGCATGCGGATTAACGTTGGAATCAGGATAATTTTCTTCATTTTCTATTGAACATTTCTCGGTCAGACTATGAATGATATGTACTGCAGATAATGGCCATTTTTCTGTGTTCAAACATAGTATGTTTGAAATTAAATTAAATTAAATGAAGTTACATGTGTAACAATAAACTCGAGCAGAAACACGCATGGTGTTGGTCAAAGGTCATTTACTCGATGTCAGTTTAGAAACTGGGGCGCGGTTACCGCCTAATGATCATGTGGTTATGCATCGAGGCGTCTACGCTTATGGACAGAGTCGAGAAAGAAAATGAACATTTTTAAGAACTTTGCCCAATTCTGTGAAAATGGATATTAAAAAAAAAAGAAAAAAAAAGAACAATGAAACATCGAGCTGGTAGAACAATTTTCAAGATGGACACGAACATTGTTGGGTTGCCGATGTAGGCTCCCCTATATATATTTTTTTGTTGTTTTTTTGTTTCGGCATGCACATGTTTTGTTGTTTTGGCGTGCACATGTTTTATACAATTGTCGGGCTTGTGTGGCATGGGGAGGAGTGTGAGGGTGTTGCGCTTAAAATGTTCTTAGGTGAACATTTTGGAAAATGGGAGGGCGAGGAATGTAATATAACAATCTGGCCCCACCCGAGGAAGGCTGATGCAAGCGGGGGTGTTTCCGGTCGTTGAAAGGAACGGCTGTTTGTTTGACCTTATTTCCGGCAGTAGCGGAAATGGCTACAGAGGCAAACAGAACAGGTGTCTCTGAGAATTACGTGGGCGTGCGTGGGCAAGGCAAAACCGGATGAAAAAGTCCCGGTTTGGAGATTATAAAAAGACCTCGGCGCACGGATCCACCAGACAGACCAGAGTAGCAGTAGAGAGAGAGAGAGACACAAAAGATACGACGACACTCCCGTCAACCCTTAGAAGCGCGCTCTCTCACTCTCTGTTCCCTAGGCTACACGGTTCATCGTCATTAATAAAAATATAACTTATATTTTTATATATATGCGTGTTTGTTGTTTGTCGATATACAACATTTACATGGGGAATAACATCCATATCTTTGTAGGTATTATCGCAATTTATTATCTATTCTGGACCAAAGTTTTCATGAATTGCTTGTCGATTCAGTTAATATTCAGGGAATTTAATACTGAACACTACGTGAGTAGACTGTTCTCGGCCACCTTTACATGTGTATGGACACATCATTTTGTTTAGTCTTGCTCAGTTATTGTTCACCTAAGTTTCGTTTTATTAAGGATATATTTACATTTTATAAGTATAAAGAAATGAACCAACAGAAAGATGAATAATACAGGAAAACACATTTCAGATAAAACTGTGTAAATTGTAGTAAGCAGGAATTTTCACAATTATGATGAAAGGAAATTATGGCAACATTAAAAATCGAGAGTTCATCTTCTGATAAAATCAACAGATAGAATTCACGAAAGCAGTATACCTAGAAAGACCTCGATTATTTGCAGTAGCATTTACAAGACTAAAGAAGCATATTTACAGTAATCATACTGTATAAACGTGGCTCGGAAAAAACTATTATACTTTTACGAAGATGGCATTCCTCTGAGAAATATACAACTGATTTTAAAATAGCTCGAGGACATTTACAAATCTAATATGTAAGTTAATTACTTCATTCTTTTTTCTGTTTTGACGACTTCATCTTTTTAGAGGGATAAGCCGACACACATGAAGTAACCAAATTCCAAGCAGATACTTGCTGACTCAGATATAAATTTCACCAATATCTTTTAGACACTATTAGAATAAGTGATTTTCTATGCACAGCTTCGATACAGCACAAGGCCAATAATATGGGGCATTCAGCGTGAATCAATCTCGCTCCTCAATTGTAATGGTTCTAGCGAAAGAGATTGATAACCTTTACATCACCTCCAGATGACCAAGTGATTTTCTAAGCGCAGCTTGGATGTGGTACAAGGCCGTAAGTATGGAGCAACCAGTGAGAATCTAACTAGTAGAAAAAGGATATATAGCTACCCCTTTGACTTATATGTATATCGCATTTATGTCTACGTATTCCAGTCAGCTGTAAATGACACCAATCTTCTTTTTGCATCCCAGTGGAAACTAGATTTAAAGACTTTTTAGTCCAGCTTATATACTTTACGGCTATATAATTTTTTGTTTAAATTTCTGTGTCGAGTGCAAATCGGAAAAATCTCTATCTGTTTATTCATTTTGGATGTGTGCGTGATGTAATAGATATTGGCTCGAAAAAGTTTATTAGAGAATTGAGTCTGTTACATACAATTGGAAAAGGTAGAAACCCGTCTTTTCTCCTCCCCATCTAATAGTAGGGTCTATATCTGGGAGCAATCATTGCTATCTTAAAAAACAAAACCATTTAATGCAACATTTACTAGCCAAAAATATATTCTTGAAATCCTAAACTATTTAGGCTTAAATAAAATACAGTGAGTTGTTAAGCCATAAAATAAATCAGTCTGTTAACACCTTGAATAATAATTGAAGGTGTGAGGAATCGTAAAATTAACCAAAGTTTAAATCTATTTTTCTTTTTATATAGATTTCCCGCAATGTAATTTACCAGATCAGTTTGCCTTTGAAAGGGTTTACGTTTAAATAATTTCTACGTATATCTTCTCTCCTTAGTGTAGGCTTTCAGACTATTATAAATCTCTCTGTCAGAAGGACCATTCACATTGAATAAGATTACGAGTTATATATGGAAGTGGCGTCTCTTGATGTTGAATGTCCGCTCGTTGTTTTGTTTGCGATATTACTAAAGTTTCATTTATCACGTGATAAATTCAACGAATCGACGCCTGAAAAATGGAAATAAGCTGAAGGCTCTTAATTTTCATTGTGATCCGTTGAAGATAAAGTCATTCATAATGGATGAAACCTTTCAACGAATGGCGCTAGTGTGCTTATATAATTTCACGCAGAGAGATCAAAAGTTTAATCCGTCTAGCGGCACTTTACACAGTAATGAATAAAACCTTGATTTCAAATTGTGTAAAAATTTGATTTATATCCAATATATATTTATATATGTTTGCGTAGAAATGGGATTTGTCATGCAACAGTGGTTAGCGAAATATTTTTGCAGGCCATGATAACTACAGTTAATTCAATATTCTGAACATTATACTTCTGCTCACATAAATGGTATTGGACACTTTAAACTCAAGTAAATTTATTTGAGCAGCTGAGATGTTCAATATACAATAGGCAATTTGACCAGCAATAATTCTTTTCAATTTTATTACAATTTATTTTTCATACCATTATTAATTTCTCACTTCACATTCTTCTTCTTTATGTGCTGTGACCATTCAGGACGTAGGCGATCATTGACTGCCACTTGTCCCTGTCCCTTGTCTCTCTTTTATTTTTCTTCTTAGTATCTCTCTCAAGCCCCGCTCCTCCATCCATTTGATCAAGTCTGTCAGATATGTCTCGCATTTCTTTCTCGTCTCTCATTTTTCCTTTATCTGTCCTGTGAGTATTTAATTCTCTAGACCCTCCTTCCTCATTACGTGTCCTAGAAACATCAGCCGTCTCTTTCTGATGCTAAGTATAAGTTTTCTTCACATTTGCATCTTCTCCAACACCTTGCCATTGCTCATGTGCTCGGTCCATGGTATCCTCAGCATCACTCTGTAGAACCACATTTCCGTTGATTCAAACACTTCCTTTATCTTTGAAGAAATAATCTAACATTCGCTGCCATATAGAAGGACAGATACAAAGTAGCAGTCTAGCACTCTTTTCTTTGTTTCTGATGAGATCTTCCTGTCTCTCTCTGTACGCAGGTTAGATTTTACATTCTTGCTTTCCTGACGGCTACAACCTCCAGAAATTTAAATGCAATGTCAATACTCATCTACTAACCACTTGACTCCAGCCCTTGCCCCACTCCGTATATCCTTCCCTTTCTCTCCCCCCTTACAACTGTCATCACACCTGCATTTTTATCTTTCTATTACTTCTTCCTAATTGGTTTGTAATCCTCTTCTCCCTCCTCTAATTAATTTTCTTTCAGTTATGTAGCCCCCCCCCCCCGCACATCAGTGGCATTTACGCCTTGCCCGGGGTGAAATGATTAAAAAAATATATAAAAATGTAAAATCGGGTACATCTTGCTATAAAAATACATAATGAATTCAGCGAGCCTATGGATGACAAAACAAACATAATCACACGAAGTGATTTCCTGAAACATAAAAAATATTACTTTAAAATTTCGTAATCTACAATGATTAATCAATAATGATATATTTTTATAAAAGCACCAGATTACGAATTGTTTTACCTTTTCAAATATCACTTTGTATGAGCATATTTGTTTTAGTTCCTATAGGTTAATCAAATTAAAATTATTATACATAGAAAATAGAGAATTTATTAATTTTATAAAATCTAATACTTTTTCATTTTAGATATTCGTGAAAAGAATACTAATTCTAAAATAATATGATATCAAAAAAGAAATACTGAGTATTTCTGGATACAGTCTCTATTGTTCAACAGCACAGATTGTGCCATTTCTGTTGAGTAAACTTTTTGCGCATCTTGAATTCTCGGAAATGTCTTTGCTCATCTTAAGTTCTTGTAATTCTTGTTAAGCATCTTCAGTTCCGGCAGTTGCTTGGTTATCTTGCGTCCAGTACATCTTGAATTCTAATAAATTTCATTGGGTATATTGGGATCTATTTATTATGATGGTTCAGTAAATTTAATTGGGAATCTTAAACACTAGTAAAATATCTTTGTGAATAAAGTTTTAGATGATCACAGAATAAATTTGAATAAATCTATTTGGTCATGTTGAATTCTAGTTACTTTGCTGGTATCCTGGGTGCTAGTAAATTTGTTTTTTTTTTAAGTTGTATAAAATTAATGTTAATTTCTTAGGGGCTCATAAGTCTAGGAAATTTTATGGGTTATCTTTATTGCTAGTAGATTTTGTAGGTATTTTGAGTGTTAAACATTTCTTTATTAATCTTGCTTTTCGTTAAATTTATTTCAAAATCATGAATTCTAATAAATTTCTTTAGCCATCTTAAGTTCTAGTAAACGTCTCTAGGCCTCTTGAGTCTATTACATGACTCAGAAAAATCCATTACAACTTTAGAGTGATTTATTATTATTAGAATGTCTTTAAATGTGTTGAAGCGGATTTCCTAAAATCTCAAAAATATTTAATTCAAGCAAATATGAAATTTTGAACGAACATTCTAGTATGACTTCTTTCAAACTGTAACCACAATAAATTTTATCCTCTAATATTTCAGTGCGTTCTCATTGCATCAATTTCATTTGCAGTCATTTGGTAATAGATATGGACGAAGTCTTAGCCATGACCCTTTCAAAACCTCTGCGCTAAATTTAGGTTATTCAATTTTCTTTTCATAGTTCCGCGAGGTAATAAGGAATTTGATGTAATTGGAGTGAGATGATTTATCAGGCCTTATGCAAGACTTACAAGCTTTCAGTAATAGAAGGTGATTGAGTTGTTTTCAGAATTCATTATATGTTAAGAATGGATAATGTTAGATCAGTATTTACGCTGGATCAGTATTACATATCAATCGTATGTGAATATATATATATATATATATATATATATATGTAATATATACATATCTATTTAAACTTTATAATAATATATACATTACATTTTAATACACGCACGCACACACACATACATAGTGTGTAATTGTGATACTGTTTAGCGTGAATGCTGTTGTTTTTCAGTAGTGTAAAATGTATATATATATATATTGTTAAATTCTAATGCTGTTTGGTGCCATAATTTCTGTTTTTCAGTAGGTAGAAAATTATGTGCGTTTTAGTGCAGTGGATATCGGCTTAGAATTAGAAATCGGAGAACCGAGTTCGAATACAAGTTGAATTCGATGAATTCACTTACGTGAAAATACCCTTGAAAAGTATTACTCCATATCTTCCCTCTAGCTATGGGTCAAATAACAAGGCAGATTTGGTTCTATAGCCTTGGTTAGCAACCAGTCTACCGCAGAAAGTAATGGCAACCTACTACGGTGAAATCTTCTGCCTGGTTAGCCATGTCTCTTTCGAGACATGATCGCCTAAGCGTGTAAGGCGTATGCCACTTAACTGACTGACTAATAGAGAACCATTTTAGACAAGCAAATTTTTAGTCATAATGAACTTGATATCAAGATAAAGTTAGCACATTACTAAATTAATTTGAAGAAGTTTGTCAATTAGCTGACAAAAGTTTCTTCTGTCATACCAACTTTGAAATTTTCTGAAGGCATAATTCGTGAAGGGTTTTTAGAGTAGAAAAGTAAAAAGAAAAACCTTAAGAGTGAAGACATCACAATGATGCCTTTATGATTCTTTGATGTGGTCATGATTAAAATAACCCTGCTCAGCTAAATAACAAATTTCTCCAAATTAATTGTATATATCTATGTGTGTGTGTGTGTGTGTGCGCGCGTGTGTGCGTGTGAGAGAGAGAGAGAGAAATCTAGTTTTAAGTTATACTATATTTATGGGAAAAAGTACTGAATATCAGGGGTATAGCATACTCCAAGCGGCAATAGTCATTTTCCTGCTTATAAAGCAATTTTCGTATCATGTGTGGTTTGTTTAAGCTCAACTGGGTGATGCTGCATTATGAGTAGTAAGGTTTATTGCAATATCTTAAAGGTTATTGGTTAGGAGATAACGGTTATATTTCAAATCCTTTTAAATTCCTATGTTTCGAGTATAAATATTTATGAATCCGAATGCGGTTATTTATAATTGTTATAAAATAATTACAAATGACAACATTCGGATTCATAAACTATAAAATGTTGTTTGTTAACATTTTACTCATCATTTATTATCGATAATTTAATTATCTGTTTTTAGTCATTATGATTATATTTACTAATGTTCACGTTTGCATTCGTAATTAGTTTATTTGTTTATTATTTACTTATATTTGTTTAAATTTTTCAAATTTATTTTTCTAGGATTTATTTAGTTTAAAGTATTGACTGGCTAAAGTATATTACAATGTCTGCGCTGTATATAGTATATATATTTGTAATTTACAATATGGTATTTTTCAAGATATTAATTTTTAGTTTTCGGTTTTGAAATAACGTAGTAAAAATCTGTTTTCGCGTCTCCATTTTGGGAAAAGATCTGATTTTTTATTAATTTATTTTGATCTGAAAAGATAATTAGAACTATTTTCTTCTCCAAATATATACGCATTTTGAATTTGTTTTCGTTGGCTGGTGCAGTTTTCCCTTTTATTGTAATTTGGTTTTTGTTTTTAATTTTTATCATATGTTTAGAAAGTTTTCTAATGTCTGCGTATTTACTATGTGCGTAATTTTTTTCGTGAGTACTTCACTTATCCTATGCATTTTTTCTTTTTGTTAACTACTAAATGTCTAATGGTTTGGTATGTCATATAGTTTTGAAAGCAATAGTCATTTAAGAGAAAACAATTTTTTGATCTGCATTTACAGTTGACTTTGAACTGTGAGCGAATACCTAGTCATTTTTATGTTATGCTTTTTTATCATTTGTGCCATGTTTTCGGTGAAGCTGTAGCTGATTTTTATAAAATTTCTATTGAATATTTTGTGGAGACTAATTGATGTTGTAGAAAGTGTTTGTGTATGAATTTAATTATTATATTCCTGTCTTTGTTTTTGTTGTTGGGTGGGTTAAACTATGCAATGTTACATTCTCTGTAGGCTTTTTTGTACTATATAGTATGTGAGTGTTACCAAAATTCCATTATCTTTTAAGACTTCTTCATAGTCTTTTTTTCATAGTAAATATTGCTAGATAGCCTACCCTTTATTTATTGTTCCATCTGCTTAATTATTGCTGGAAGATAGTTGGAATACGTGTGTATGTAAAGTGGTCTGTTGGTCATATTTTTATATGTTTGATATGTAACTTTCTTAGTTTGAGTCTGTTGTCTACGAAGTCGAATTCTCTTAGCTTTATCTTAATATCTATGTCATATCGTATATTTTTAAAATCTTTATGAGCGTTGTCTTTGTTTGTCTGTTAAAGTTTTTTTAGGATTATGATCCCATCGTTCCTGAAGAGGCACATATCATTTGTATCGATTATTTTCTATTTTTGATTATTTTGTAAATGTATACCTATGAATGAACAGATCGACGTACCATCAAAACTTCTCATTGTAACTCCAAACTTACCTTATTTCTTTAGCTACACGTCATCCTTGTTAAATAATAGTGATTCGCAGCAGTGATTAATGATTTTTACTTTATTTGTGTTCATTTCTACTTGTTCTTGGCTTAAAATGATAGTCTTATATAGTATGTATCATATTATAAAATGGTAAAAATATTTATATCTAGTTATATAAATTTGGAATTATGTTTAGTTTATAAGTTAAAGAACCAGAATATAGCTGAATTGTATTTTTCTACTAATTTCTTTCTAACATTATCTTTATTTCTGAGTTAATAACTTCTTGTATTACTTTATTTAGTTAACTTTTGGTTACGTGTAGGAGTCTGCATGTCGAAATTTATTTGAAGTTTTATTTGTGGTCATTTAATGTAATGAATGCTAGCGATTTAAAGATACAATTTATTTGGTCGACTATATTTGATGTTTGGTCGATAATAAGCAAATTAAACTATACTTATAGCAAAACGTTAAAATGTAGCACTCTTTCCAGATGCATAACTTATCAAGAACATTGATAAATTTGTCTTCAACTACATATTAAATAATATACCCATCTCACTACCCTCTACCAACAAATTGAAAATAATAAGAAAAATAAAAAGAATGAAATAGAAAGTGCATTTATTCTTTAACCAAGAATGAAAACAATCACATAAAAAATGAATATTAGATAAGTAAAATGAGCCCCAAGAAAAATGATTAAAAGAGAAAAAAATATAATGTGCCATTTCTAATATCCATCTTTTCCAAGAAATATAGATATTGGAGATGAAAAAACGAATGTATTAAGTTAATCCCAAGAAAAACGAGTATAGATAAAAAAAAAAATGAATTTATAAAGTGAATCCAAAGAGAAATGGATAGTAAAAATAAAAAAGAACGTATCATGTTAATCCCCACCCCAGCTTAAAAATAGATGAAAAAATTAATCGATATGTAAATCTGAAAAAGAATGGTTATTGGATATAAAGCAAATAAATCTATTATGCGAATGTCAAAAAAATGATCAGTAACGATACAAATCAATCCCAACAGAAATTGTCTATAAAGAACGAAACTGAATCGATTCTGTGAATCCCAACCAAGATTGTTAGCAATGAGAAAAAAATGAATATTATGTGAATCTCATACAAAAAGTTATTAGAGATGCAGTAAATGAATCTTGTGAATTTTAAGACAAATGCTTTGTCAGCTAAGTGCTATATGTGATACATGCTTAGGCGATCATGTCCCAAAAGAGACATAACTGATTGGGCAGAAAATTTTCCGCAGTAGATTGCCATTACTTTCTGCCGTAAACTGGTTGACAAAGAAAGCTATATAACCCAAACTGTCCTGCGATTAAACCCATAGCTGGAGGGAAGAGAAGAATTTATATATTTCTAAAGGCTATTTGCGCGTAAGTGAATGCAACGAATATCACCTGGAATTCAACTCGACTCTACAATTCCTCGCTTCGAGCCGATATCCATTGAGTACAAATGATAAATGAATATCTTATGTTAGTCCGAAGAGAAATGGGCATTAGCGTTGCAAAATTAATCTATTACCCGAATCTCAATAAAAATGACCAATAATGATAAAAGTAATGTTTTATAGGATTTTCAAGGAAAATTACCAGTACAGACTAAAGATTAATCCACTATATGAATCGTTATTAGAATAGTCAGTAGAGATTAAACAAATGACTCTATTATGTAATTCCAAAGAAAAATTGTTAGTAGAGATTAAAAAATTAAGTTATTATTTAATTCGCAACACAAATGTTCAAGAGAGATGAAAATATCGATATTGTGATATATATTTGCTGGATCCAATGAAAAATGCCCGATATGAAATATATATTTGTGGACACCAGAGAAAAATGCTAGACATGAAAAATTCACTCTATTAGGTGAATCTCATAATAAGTAGTTATTAAAGATGAGGCAGATGAATCTATGTGAATCCTAAGAAAATTTATATGTAAAGATGAAAATAACTTCATTTTATGAATTCCAAGAATAATTGTCTTTAGTAATGAAAATTTGATCCATTTGTGAATCCCCCAAAATGTGGTAGAGATGCAAATAACTTCATTTTATGATTTCCAAGAAGAATTGTTTTAGTAATGAAAATTTGATCCATTTGTGAATTCCCCCAAAATGTGGTAGAGATGAAAATAACTTCATTTTATGAATTCCAAGAATAATTGTCTTTAGTGATGAAAATTTGATCCATTTGTGAATCCCCCCAAAATGTGGTAGAGATGAAAATAACTTCATTTTATGAATTCCAAGAATAATTGTCTTTAGTGATGAAAATTTGATCCATTTGTGAATCCCCCCCAAAATGTGGTAGAGATGAAAATAACTTCATTTTATGAATTCGAAGAAGAATTGTCTTTAGTGATGAAAATTTGATCCATTTGTGAATTCCCCCAAAATGTGGTAGAGATGCAAATAACTTCATTTTATGAATTCCAAGAATAATTGTCTTTAGTAATGAAAATTTGATCCATTTGTGAATCCCCCCAAAATGTGGTAGAGATGAAAATAACTTCATTTTATGAATTCCAAGAATAATTGTCTTTAGTGATGAAAATTTGATCCATTTGTGAATCCCCCCAAAACCAAAATGTGGTAGAGATGAAAATAACTTCATTTTATGAATTCCAAGAATAATTGTCTTTAGTAATGAAAATTTGATCCATTTGTGAATCCCCCCAAAATGTGGTAGAGATGCAAATAACTTCATTTTATGAATTCCAAGAATAATTGTCTTTAGTGATGAAAATTTGATCCATTTGTGAATTCCCCCAAAATGTGGTAGAGATGAAAATAACTTCATTTTATGAATTCCAAGAATAATTGTCTTTAGTGATGAAAATTTGATCCATTTGTGAATCCCCCCAAAATGTGGTAGAGATGCAAATAACTTCATTTTATGAATTCCAAGAATAATTGTCTTTAGTGATGAAAATTTGATCCATTTGTGAATTCCCCCAAAATGTGGTAGAGATGAAAATAACTTCATTTTATGAATTCCAAGAATAATTGTCTTTAGTGATGAAAATTTGATCCATTTGTGAATCCCCCCAAAATGTGGTAGAGATGAAAATAACTTCATTTTATGAATTCCAAGAATAATTGTCTTTAGTGATGAAAATTTGATCCATTTGTGAATCCCCCCAAAATGTGGTAGAGATGCAAATAACTTCATTTTATGAATTCCAAGAATAATTGTCTTTAGTGATGAAAATTTGATCCATTTGTGAATTCCCCCAAAATGTGGTAGAGATGAAAATAACTTCATTTTATGAATTCCAAGAATAATTGTCTTTAGTGATGAAAATTTGATCCATTTGTGAATCCCTCCAAAATGTGGTAGAGATGCAAATAATCGCCCTATTATGTGACTACCAAGGAAAATAGATATTATAAATCTGTTAAGAAAATCCCCGGAAAAACTTGTCAGTAGAAATAAAAAAATAATGAATGTATTACGTGAATCTATTACGTGAATCTCAAGAATTAATGTCAATAAAGATGAAAAAATCAGTTTATTTAGAGAATAAAAAGAATTTGTTTATTAGAGATAAAACAAATTAACATATTATGTGAATCCTATTAAAAATAGCCAAAAGAGGTAAAAATGTATTTTTGTAAATCCCAAGAAAATATATCAGTAGAGATGAAAATATCAATCTATTAGGTAAATATCAAACCAAACATTTATTAAAGATGAAACAAATGAATGTATTATGTGAGACACAAAGAATGTTATTAGAAATAAAATGGATTAATCTATTATATGAATCCTAAGGAAGTTTTTCAGTAGAGATAAAAATATATCTACTAGGTTAATCAAAAAAAAATAGTTATTACAGATGAAACAAAGAATTTATTAATTCAGCCCCTAAAAACTTGTCAGGGGAGACGAAAAATTAATATATTCTGTGAAATCCAATCATGATTTTTAACAGCAGCAGAAGATAAAACTATTATATAAATCGTAAGAAACGTGGTCAATACAGATGGAAAATGAATCTATTATATGAATCCAAAAATAATTGTTTATTAGTTTTGAAAAAATGGTTTTATTACGTAAAACAAAAGAAAAAAGGTCAGACAATATTAAAGAAGAATCTGTTAAGAAAATCCCCGGAAAAACTTGTCAGTAGGAATAAAAAAATAATGAATGTATTTGTTGAATACTAAGACAAATAGTCACTATATGTGAGAAATTAATTTATTATTTAAAAATCAAACAGGATTGTTAGTATGGACAATATATGAATCTATTATGAAAATCATATGCAAAATTGTCAGAGAAATGATCAAAACTGAAAAATTAATTTAATATGTTAATCATAAGAAAAATACTTGTAATAGATAAAAAAATGATTTTTATGTGTATCCTAAAGAAAATTTGTTACTGAAGAAAAAACAAATGACTCTGTTATATGAATCCCCAAAAAGGTTGTTACTGAAAATGAAACAAATGTATCTATTATGTGAATCTAAAGAAATATGTTCAGTAGAGATGAAAATATATTACGTGAATGAAAAGAATCTTCAGTAGAGATGAAGAATTATTCTATTACATGAAGTTCAAACATAATGAGTACCTTTTTTTATAATCGTGTCGCCCCAAGCAAGGTGTTTTACTGCCATTGTTGTGCAGGGGGTTACACAGAAGGAATGTTATGAGAAGGAGTGAGAGGTTGTAGGGGGTGTCAGGAGGAGAGTAGGAGAAAGAAGATAATACTGATGAGAGTGAGGTGGACGGAGAAAAATGCATGAGAGAGAGGATGTAAGTTAGTGAGACAGGAGATGACTATTGACTTTACATTTGAATTCTTGGAAATTATAGCTGTCGGGAAAGCAAGTGTGCGGAAGGAAATTATACAGGCGGGAAGTGCGAGTAAAAAGCTGCTAGAGTAGAATTTGCGTTTACAATTTATTGGTCTCACAGTAAAAGGGTGGGACCTAGTTGCTAATATTGTGGCTCGAGGAAATTCATATATATGGGGTACCAGTGAGCTAAGTTCATCGGAGGAGAAGCCGTGAAAATATTTGTAGAAGAAACACAGGGGAGCCACACTGCGTCAGTGAGAAAGCGATTGTATCCTAGCTGACAACTCGGGATCGATCACATTACAGATTCTCCGTTGGATTTGGTCGAGGACACTTAGGTAGATAGCAGAAGCACCCGATCAGATACGGCAGCAATAATCAATGCACGGGCGAATGGTAGATATGTATATGTGCAGGATTGTTTCGGACGGGAAAAACTTCCTGGCCCTACACAGAGAACCGACTTTCTTAGCAGCGGATTTAGCTATGAATTCTATATAGTTATTCCACTTGAGGTCTGATGTGAGAGTTAATCCGAAGAGACGCAGTATTTTACTTTCAGGGAGAGAAGCCTGATCCATGTTAATGGGCGGAAGGAACGATTGTCTGTGGTGGTTATTAGATAGAAGCTTCGTTTTGGAAGCATTAAAATTTACGTGCCACCGAAATTTATTATAAGCGAAACAAATGAATCCATTATGTGAATCTCATAAATAAAAGTAAGAGATGAAGATGAATATATTAGATGAATCTCAAGAACAATGGCCTCAGAGATGAAAAATGAATACATTATGTTAATCCCAAACAAGACTGCTAGGAGAGATGAAAAGTGTATCTATTTTTTAATCCCAAATAAGATGGTTAGCAGCAAAAGAAAATAAATCTATAATGTAAATCTGAACGTATAATATCCGATATGAATATATTTGGAGAGTCCCAAGGAAAATATTCAGTTGAGATCAAAAAGATATCTATTAGGTACATCCCAAGAAAGATTGTTATTAAAGATTAAAAATGAATCTATCAAGTGTTAGTAAAGATGAAAAAAATAAACTATGATGTAAGATGAAAAACTTAAACTATTATATAAGTCCTGAAATCATTTTTCCCCATGAAAAATTGTCATTTACGATGAAAAGTGATTTTTTTATGCACATCCAAAACAATATTATTTTTAGAGGTGAAAAATCACATATTCAAGATAGTTAGTACCGACATAAAAGGAATTTATTATGAAAACCCCAAGGAAAATAGTCAGTAAATATAAAAAGTAAATTTATTATGTTAATTTCGAATAAAGCTAATCATATTTATTCTTATTATTGCTTTCTTCACGAGGTTTTTTTTATTTAAATTTATATGAATTAACTAAACATTGTGCATTTGATGTGATTCACACACGTTCTCCTTTAGAAATTGACAAAATTTGGGTACTTACAATATGTCCTGAGAGATTTCCTAAATTACTGGTTCATCGTTCTTTTTTGCTTCACGTTGATAGTAAAATGCGAAGGATAATGAACTTCTGGGTAAGCAAGTTAACCTCTTTATTTTCATGATAATACCCGTCCGTGCTTTATGACACGTTTGTGAGCATCTGAAGAAACTTTATTCTCGTGATGCGTCGGACTTTCACTTATGTCATTGAATGCAACGTTGACCCCCTATAGAACTGGTACCTATTCTCTATTACTGAACGCATAATTTAGCAAAATCTTGTGCAATAACTTATTAATCTAAAAAAAACATTTTAAATTTAATAAGTTTTCAATTTCTTTGCTATTTGAAATAATTAAAAATATTCATTTTTTCTTCTAAACAAAAGATCAAGTTGATATATTTATATATTGACCCAATTTTATTAAATATCGGTGAAATATATAAGAATATAACATATTTGACCGATGATTTAATATAACTTGTTAATAAATAATAATATGTAGTTGGTTTCATTGGTGAAATCTCTGTTGCAGACGTCTGCTCAATCACATTTACTTTCTTTCATTATATCGCATGACCAACCTGTGCAACTACGCCCAACTGGACTCTAGGAGAGTAAATAATCTGGAGTGATCAATAGTTAAACAATGCCAGTACGATTAAACACTTGCTCACAATAATTTATGACATTGTGCTACCATAATCATCATTGGTGTTAGAATACAAAAGGCGCTTATCTCTCTTTGGTAGAGGTGAATCACATGACAGACACTTCGTGTCATCACTCCAGACAGTGACCCAAGAGATAGTCATTAGACAGTTCGTGAACAGCAGATCAACTGGAAGATTATTTTTCTTCTGTTTGGACCATTGTTCTAGGTGGACCAAGGGTAAACCTTCCTGCATCAGTAGTTTGCAGAGATACAAAGATGAATAAAACATAGATGAATCCACGCCCGATGGAACATAAGATGAAACCGACTCTATTTAAATCAGGCGTCATAACTATGAATTTTTCAGATCAGAAGCATCTTCAACTATATATAATGCCTTTTCTTTATGTTCCTCTTCAGACTTTGCTTTGCAGTACATATAAGTGATATGTATATTTCTACGTGTGAATATTTGTATATATGCATAATTTTGTACATGTCATAGAATATAAAATTCTTTTTGAGAACAAGCGTTTATTCAGTTTTCCTTTCTAGCAATCCTCTTACACTGTTGACCTTTCGACACGATTTATTTACCCGATCGATGCGAGAAAGCATCTTTGCAATAGATTTTAAACACTTCTGTCAACACAATTTCAGTCAAAAGGCTGCAGACAAACTTTTATGTGTTTCGGACGCTTTCCACCGGTACCACACTCTGTGATTGTTTTCCTATGCCAATATTATCAATAAATTACCCCGATCTCCAAGTTTGGAACACAATAGATCTCAATACTCACTCACGTACCTAACTTTAATAAGCTGTTGAGTTTCACAAGTTTTGAACGATATATTCTCATATTTTTAATGAGATGAATCTATTTTTTATGAAAGATGAACCCCTGTTGTACGATTGGTAAAGAAAGTTAAGGCTATTTAACGCTGATAACAGACACTGACGTTAACGGTTTTCTTCACAAAAAGAAAAGGGTCATTTTAAGTTTGAGGGAGCTGAAATATAATCTTTATGTTAAGCCTTCTTTTGTTATAAGCCTTATGTTGTTATAATAAACTTTTGTTAAGCCTTCTTTTGTTATAATAAACTCTGATATTTAAAAATAACTGCTCACTACTTAACCACTTTTGACTATTGTCCACTTCGTCGTTCTTTTTATTGCCTTCCGACCAGTTCTTTCTACTAATATCTTCATCTGTAAAAGTTTAGTTCCATTTTGTTTTAGTTTTATCGAAAACGGTTAGTGGAATCGAGTTGTTAATTGCATCTTGTAATTCTTTTAATCAAAATATAAATGATATTGATGACTAAGTTAAAATGATTACTAGCAGCAATACAAGAAAAAACGAGAAAAGACGAACGGCGTCGTGCTTAATAATAAGCAACAAATATGAAAATATTTGTTTAAAAATCCACTTAATTACAGACATTCTAAAGACATAAATTGCGTTTTGAAAAAATGAAATCGAACCAGCATAGAGAAGATACCAGTCGGAGTAATGTGGATATATAATCCTAGAATTGGAAAGTAGATTGATGTACTCTTGTGACAATTAATTGAAACAAAACGAACGTCTTCCTAGGATCTTTCACACTTTCCTTGATCACGTATACGTCGTCTCTTAGTGTTCTTTTTTTGTCTTCCGACCGCATTATTTTTACGTTTTGGACTGATCAATCTAGTTTGTTTCTACGCTGATACTAACAATTACTGCTATTTTTTTCTGTAACGTTTGCCAGTGTGTTCATGCAACGTTAGGATTTTTGAACGCTTCCCTGAAGTAACATTCATCGCAGTCAATGAGCGTAGAACAAGTAATCGAGAATAGAGACAACAATATTTGGACGTGATAAAATCTAATGCAATCACGGATCACGCAATATTTTTCAAGGCCAAACAACTTTCATCATACGCCCGAAATTAGATTCATATTACTTTACGCCAGTGAAAATCACCTAATCTGAGAAAAGCACAGAAATGAATTACACCCTGTCTCTCTAGTGGGTCTAAAACTGATAGAAAAATGAAAGAAAGGAAAATAAAGCAGTTGTTTATCTTTTTGGCAGATGAGAAATCGTTTCTTTAATTTTATTAGTGTAAAGTTGTGAAAAATATTATAGTCTAGAGATGAAAGAAGAAGTTACAGCGTAAAAGTGAAGAGGAAAACGTCTAATATTAATAGAAATTTGGAAAGGACGCTATAAGAAAATAAAAATGAATGCTAACAGAGATTGAACTTTTAAAAAGATATACAACGTTTGAGAGAATGAGAAAAAAGAGAGTGTGAATATCCTCCTGTATAGTTCTCGCTTTCAAGAACTTTGCTAACCTCTTCGGCCTCTCAGATTATCGCACTGTCAGTCACTTATCGTTTTTCGGTAAAGTACTCAAGGTTCTAATTACTGCCAAAGTGCCTAAGTAACTTACTTTGCTCAACCTCGTTTTGGACAAACAATATGGCTTCCGTTTCTCCAATTCTACCACCGATGGATTAACGACCGTCACCGAATTTGTATATCAAGCTCTAGATAAGACTGTCGAAGCTCGTTTTGTGACTTTTGATATATCGAAGTTATTCGAGAGTGTTTTGCTGGTCTTCTACGAAACATCAAGAGTTACAATGTTACAGAATGAATAATTTGTTTAATCTAATTAATCTAATTTGGGCACGCTCCCAAATCCTTTAATACGCACGCGGGAGACACCAAATAACTTTCCTGAAGTATAAGTTGTTTATGATATTCATCAATGATTTTCCTGTTGTCATCAATTCCCAACATGGTATTTATGCAGATACACTACCGTTTATTATCTCAGAATAGATACGACAGATCTGACAAAGTAAATCTGTCAACTGCTCTTCAATAGAACTTCAAATCAGAGGCAGGCTAACAGGAGCCAGAAATAGCTTGTTAGTTTTAACGCCGCCAAAATAAAACCGCTTTTAATTTAATCACCAGAGAGAACTCTTTCGTTCTATCATCTGCATAGCTGATAGCGACATCCAGGAGACCAACACGCTTTGCCTTCTTGACCTAAAGTTTTCTACTGACATGAAACGATGTGACTGTATCAAAAAAATTAATTGAATTGTCTATTACAGGGTAAGTTGGTTCACTGTGTCGTGCCGGAACGTTTTTTTTTCTTGCCAATTCATTTTGCATATTTATAAATCTACCATTCGTTCGTGCATTGAATACTGTTGCCATATCTAGTCTGGTGATCCTGCTGTACATCTTGAAACTCTGGACAAAATTCCAAGATGTATCTGTAATATAACCGATCTGGCATCTCGTCTTTATTCACTTTCTCACCGTAGTGACGTGGCATTCCTTGAAACTTTTCTATAAATATTTTCATCGCAACTGCTCTGACGAGCTTTTTCCCTGATCCCCTGCATACATGCAATTAACCGTGCAACTACGGAATTGGTAACTAGATCTTACCGTTTTACTATTGAAATATGTAAATGCTACTGCAACCTCTACTTAAACAGTTTTTTACTCGCACTTCCCATTTGTGTATTTCAACCCCGTTTTCTTGCTTCCTTTATAACTAAAATCTTTAAAAATGTGACGTCAATCGCCATCTTCTATCTTCTTTAACCCTGTTCATTTTTGCCCTTCTTCTAATTCTCCTTACTTTCAGTCTTCTTACTCTCATTCATTTTCACTTCTTGTAACTCACTTCTAGTGGCATTACCGCTTTGCTTAGACTAATATGATTAAAAATAAAGAAACAGGAATGAGGGAATTAATGTTAAAGATGAGATCGAAAACATTGTGGATAGTAAGAGAGTCCAAGAATTGCGAAGAAGGGATGTTTATAGCAGGTTTAAGGAGAAGATAAAATTCAAGGAATATAGACGTACCTGTAAGAAATTAAAAAAAAACACATTGAGTAAGTTAAATCTGTTCTCTTTCAATTTATCAGTAAATATCATTATAGTTACATATGTTTTTCTTTCAGCTTCAAGTATTTTAATGTACCTGATTTCATTCCTTTAAAGATAAGTTTTGTTTCATTTATGTTTTGTTTTACTTCTTCAATGAAATCATCACTGGTTGTGTCTTTTTCAAAGATTTGCAAAGAATAAAGTCAACTTTGAAATGGAAAATGCATCACTCATAGAGATTGGCAAAATATAGTGAAAGCAGCCATGAAATCTTTAGACGTTAAAGAAACGCTCTCAGATTGATTAATGAGACAAAAATTTTCTTGCTTGATTTTTTTCTTTTCTTTTATGAAAGATGAGTCTCTGTTGTACGATTGGTAAAGAAAGTTAAGGCTATTTAACGCAGATAACAGACACTGACGTTAACGGTTTTCTGCAAAAAAAGAAAAGGGTCATTTTAAGCTCGAGGGAGCTGAAATATAATCTTTCATGTTTTTGATGCTCGACAGGAAATTAGAAATCTCTTTGCATTCAAGAACAGAAACTGAAGTGTCAAGTAGAAGAATATGTTGAAATATTTCACTGTGAAATTTTTAATATCACAGCGCCTATCTCTTGAGCAAGCTGAAGCGAAGCCACTGCGTCTCTACACATTCTGTAAAATGCAGTCCATTGATGAACAAGGATTGGTTAAAAGATAAAAAAGCAAGAATGTTGGAAAGGAAACTAACATAATCTTAATCACATTTTGATAACAAAACTTGTAAAGCAATTTAATGATTAGAAATTATTTTGATTTCAGTGTTATTAGAAATTAATTATTTTTTAATAAAGGGTTAGATTAATAATGAAATAGGCAGAGATGATGAAAAAGTTCAGGTTCTAAATATAAGTAAGTATTTAAATGACCAGATATCAAAATACTGATTTCTGGAAAGAGATAGCGTGGAGATCATTCCAGCTGTGAATAAATAGGATATAAATAAAAAAATAAAATTGTGCTATGTGATATTAATCGGTTTATTTTATTTTGTTTCTAGCGACATTTTTCAGTTTCTTAATATTTTAGAATTAATTCGGAATTATTGCAGCTGAAAGAGATCCTCACCAATTTTCGCACTACTTAGATTATCAACTGTTTTAAGCTGCTGCCAAAAACTAATGGACGCGATTTTTGTTTTGTTCTACAATAGTTTTATTGATTAAATTCTCTCTACTTTTTACTAGTTCTCTCAGACCCTGCAGGCCAGATGAAGTGATATATGTTTTGATTATGCATTGAAATTCTTTCTGAATAGAATTGACAAACAATTTTTGACTAAACTATCCACTAGATATCTGCCAACAGAGAATATTATTAATACACTGCACGCATTTGCGTTTGGTTTTATTGCTGTATTCGATAAATGGAATAATAAAAAGAGAAAACACGTTTTGTAAAGATATTGATACTATCGAATACTATGAATTCAAAGAAACACATTTGCAGATATGGATATTTGGATTGCTTGTAATGTTTTAATATCAACCAGTGCGCAATTTAAATTTATTTGTGTCAAAAGATACGGAAATGGGACAAAAAAATAAAAGATAAGTGAGAAATAGTTTGATTATTTTTATTCGTTTAAGCCCATGCAATATGAAACATTTAATTTCTGATTAAATATACAACAAAATCATTCGATTATTTTACATGCAATAAATTGATTTATAAAGAAGGAAGCATGTTTACCTATGTTATTTAAGTTTGTAATGTGTTTTTTGACCATGGCGGTTTTTTCTTTGAGGGATCTATTCTGTTACTCACCACACAAATCTAACATGCGTAAATTTAGACAAAGATTTATTCGTATTTCATCTTACAGAAAAACCGATAACGCTGACAATATTATGCTAGTTGCAATCATGAAAACGAAGAATATACCTTATTTCTTAAGTCCTAACTATCAAGGTTAGAAAAACTGATGACAAATGCAAAATGGAGACAACTTAATTGATCTAGAACATGGTTAAAAAGATATTAAAGTTTGACAAAAACGTGGATATGTTTTGATTATTCAAGGCAAAATTATTCTTAACATCTGACATCAGGGTAATATTGTTAATTATGTCAGTGAGAAAACGGTTATAGAGCTTATTCACTTTCTCTTTTAGGATTCAGTACATTAAAATTGCAATATGATCATAATACCTAGCGAAATTTAGGTTGATAGAGGTAACTAGTTTAACTAATTTCTTCTGGATGTGTCGTATTCGTTTAAGTCATCCCAGTTATGGGTTAAATAGTTGAACATGTATCTAGAAAAAGTCATTATTATATAATAATGCAGGATATACTTGTAAGAAAGTCAATTATTCTTATAATCTAAATATGCTTCAGATTTAAACAACGCACAAAGGGTTGATAAACCGTAAAATCAAATAGTTTAGGACAAGATTCTCTACATTTTTCTTAATTTTGTTCCTCTCAGTTTTACTTTTATCCGTTTTACATTAGTTGTACCTTTTTCGCAATCCATATTTCAAACTTGCATATATGGCTTTTATGGGCCCCCTGGGGGGGATTAATTCTTCTAACCTTCTTTTTACATTATGTGCAGCTCGTTGTTTTTTTTCTGATTCTTAGCAACTGGGTTTTCATATCTTGTGTTCTTAAAACTATCTTGTTTCTCAAATGAACTGTTTTATGATAATATCAAAATTCATCATTAGAGCCACATCTCAGTCACTCTAACATTTTTATTCATCTGTGATAAAATTACTTAGCATTCATAGTCAACTTTTTTTCTTTTTTTGGGGGGGGGGGCACAGGAGGTTAAAGATAGAAAAAAGACTTGGTACAAAGGGTATTGAAAAAAAGATGAACAAGATTCAAGAATATAGAAGATGGCAATTGACGTTGCATTTAATGTTTTGGAGACTGTAGCTATCAGGGAAGCAAGTAAACTAAAAGAAAATTCCACATTCAGGAGATGCTAGAAAAGAAACTATTAGAGTAGAATTAGGGGTCATATTTAACTATTTCAACGGTAAAAGGGTGTGACCTAGATGCCAATCTTGAAGCACGCTTCAATTCACATAAACAGAGCAACAGGGTAAAATCTCATCACAGCATTTGCCATGAAAATATTTATAGAAACGACAGAGGGAAGCCACATCACGTCGGTCTGAAGATGAATTCGAGACGCCAAGTCAGAATCGATTACATTACAGATACTTCTTTTGATTTTGTCGATGAAATCAATATGAATAGCATAAGCACCAGACCAGATATGGCAACAGTATTCAATGCACAGATGAATGGTAGGTTTATAAATGTGCGAGATGAATTCTGACGAGAAAACATGTCTGGCGCAACCCAGAGACCCAACAATTCTGGCCGTAGCAGGATTCCTATTCTTTTACATAGAGATATCGAAATCTCACTTTTATTTCTGATATTTTCGATCCACTGAACTTTTTACCATGATAATGCATTCCCCCAAAAGTTTCATTTTATTTTATATTTTTAAACAAAAGTCTGTAGTATAATAACCATGTAATATGATTATCATTTATCACTTCAAACAACACACGTTTTAATGCATGCTACAAACAGTGAGAAAATGAATGTGAAAAAATGAGTAATAGATAAAACAGCCAATTGTACTTACATTTTATTATAACGTCTAAAGCATTTCGACTTTTTTGTGATTTTCACGTTTCAAAAATAAGAAACAAAATTATTTTACTTTACATTTAAGAAGAAATTAGTTGAACTCGAAATAAAAGGTAATTTTATTATTTTGTGTTATTTCGAACAGAATAGAAAATTCGGTCTAGACATTTTAGCAACTAACACTTAAGCAAAACATTCATTTTCATTCGTTTTTATATATCTATCTCATAATTGTTATATTCTATTTATCATTTTGAAAATATAAGTAGCTACCTGCAAAAGGGTTTCTTGACATTTCAAAATTTGATGGCAAGTGCTTTATGTACTTGAGACTACATAAATCCAATTGTCCTTGTTGTCTCCTTATTAAGCACTCAAAACTATGATGATGATCTTGGCAATATTTTGACACCAAAATCGATTGAACTATGATTGGATAAACTAGTATTTCAACATTATACTTAACTTTAGTAAGAATCAGTTCAAAATGTCTTCTATAGAGATTTCTTGTCTTGACAAAGGAAGAACTATTTCGTTTCTTTATAAGGTAATTCCATGTATCTTATAATAAATAGATAATTAAAAAAGTTTATAGATGATAGTATAAATGTATGTATGATACTTTTAGGAAGAAACTTCTGATAATGTGAATATTTATCAAAGTACCTAATTTTGTATATAACTGTTTATCTTATACACTCAAACTTAATTTCGGCGAATTGTTTCTGGTTTGGGTGGATAAAGAAATCATATTAAATTCAAGAAGTAAAAAGAATTTACTAAAACACTTACTTTTTGTGGGTACATAATTATTAGGCCACCCCAGTATTTAAAGAAATTATGTATTTCATACTATTTTTACTATTTATTTTCAAGTGGATAATTCTAAAGGAAGATAGAATGGTTCTTTTGTTATTGTAACTTTGCAAAATCTTACAGACAAGGAAGCAAAGATGAACTCGTCTGAATCATCCTAAATTTTTTCCTTTCTTCTGTATACCGTCAGACTAGGAGGTTTCACGCTGTAGTTTTTCGTGTTTTTTTTTTTTTGTATTTCAATTTAGCCATGCCTCAGCAGTTATCTGTAGAGATAAGCGCTCAAACTTAAATTTTGAAGAAGATCATTCCTAATGGTGGATAGCTAAAAGACTAAAAGTGTCCAGGTATGCAGTTCAGTATGCACTGCATAGAAGATACAAAATTGGAAGCCATGCCAATTAAAAAAGAATAGCAAGAAAACAGAAAACATTAGTAAGAGAGGACCACAGACAGTAGGAAAACTTCCCTTCAAATACAAACAGAAGTGAATACCGACAGGGTTGACGAGTCTCTGCAAATACAGTAACGCGAAGGTTTCGAGAGGTGGGTCTCTTTGGACAAGTGGCAGCCAATAAGCCTTTGCTTCGGCCAGCCATTAAGAAGAGACTAGCATGAGAAAGAGAGCAGAAAAACTGGACACCAAAACAGTGGTCAAAAGTGTTGTGGACTGATGAGAAGTTCGAACTGTTTTGGAGTAAAAGGATGGTGTATGTACGGAGGAAGGTTGGGGAGCGAATGAAAGGTGAGTGTGTACAGTCATCGATGAAAAATCGTGGTAGATCCCGCATAGTTTGGAGCTGTTTTGTGAACTCGAGTTCAGGTGACTTGGTTAAAGCAAAGTGGATTATGAAGAAAGAACAGTAACATTCAATCTTACAGAGATATGCAATTCCATCTGGATTGCGTATTGTGGGTCAAACTTTCATCCTCCAGTAGGATAACGATCCAAAACATAGTTCGAAATTATGCAAAAAATATTTTCAATTAAAAGAAACTGCTGGAGTGATAAAAGTTATGCTTTTGCCATCTCAGTCACCAGACCTCTCACCAAATGAACTTGCATGGGATGCGTTGAACGGCAGAAGTCAGAAGAAACAGCCTAGAAATGTTCGGAATTTAGTTACGTGTCTAAAGAATACCTAAAGTGTGATGCCGGAGGATTATTTTGAAATACTTGTGCAAAGAATGCCAAGAGTGTGTGCAGACTTTGGGAAGGCAAAAATAGGTTATTCCAATATAAATAATTATTAAATATTTATAAATTAATTTGATGCACATGTTAACAAAACAACCATTCTATTTTCATATACAATTATTCACTTGGCAATAAAATCTAAAAAATAATATAAAATACATCATTTTTTAAAACACTGCGGTGACCTAATAATTATAGCCGGTAGTATATATATATATATATATATATATATATATATATATATATACTGTATTTCACTAAATACAAAGTATAAGGGTCACTGTTGTAAGAAAGTATAAATATTATATTATGAGGAAGCGTATGGGAGAAATCGGTTGAACCTAGTCTTGTGGTAGTGGTCAGGTAAGAATCCTCTCCGGAGTTAGTTCCACAAAGTGACAGTTCTGAGACAGGAGCTGTCTAATTGGAAATTACTTCTTATTAAAAGAACACGAAGCGATTGATTTAAACATGGTATAGCGGGTCATAGATGTGTCGGTCTGCACTGGTGTAACTAAAGAATCGGTGTCATCTGCAAATCAAAAAACCAACAATGAACAGCTATTGATATCAAACAAAACATATGAAGACATTCGTTTCAATTTCTTCAAAGTCATGCATGTCTTAAGGCGCCGAAAACAGACAAGCAGGCTTCTGTCATTTTCTTTTGCTCGTAGGAATATTATTATTGCATAGAACCATTATTTCCTGAGATTCGTCGACAAAAATATATTTCATGATATCCAGATGACAACAATCATGTAGATAGAATAATGCATAACATAAGACAATCTAAAAGCATTATCTCTATGACGTGATACACAAAGTTACTTTTTGACTCAAAAATGTATTAAAATAGACAACGCATGGTCGTAAAACTCTTAGAACAGTCTTTATCAAACTAAACTGCAAATATACGTTTACTCCTGTTAGCTAGGACAAATAAAATATATATATTTCTGAGATAAGTTATTGTAACTATTTACAAAGTTCGGACTGCTGTCCCTATTTTTATTGTATAGACCGAGTGGATAAAAGCTTTGATTGAAGTTAACCAGTGATTTGAACCAAAGAGTTGTGTGTTCAATACCTGGTCAGAGCAGAGAGGAGCAAAAACTTCGAGAGTTAGTTACTAAAAGGAAAACTGAAACTGAGATATGTACAAAAGGTACAGTACGTGAAATTAGAAACCTTTATTTCAGCGTATGAACCGAAAGGTTCGTTTCAAAATTCCAACGTATCACCTAAAATAGGTTATGCGTAAAAAAGCCGAAATATCATGAATATGACAATAAAGAAGACAACAATCAGAATAACGTAAATCGATTTCTCTATCGCTATCTCTCTCTCCCTCTCTCTCTTTCTCTCTCTCTCTCTCTCTATATATATATATATATATATTAATGTATATTTGAGCAACAATCTTTCATTTAAACCTGTTTTGTTAAAAAAAAGACTGACAAGGAAGATTTTATTAATTTTTTATTTGATTATTCCAGTATTCTTACCTGTTTCCTTTTTTCCTTTTTGCTGAATATAAGGAATGTAAAAATGTTCATTTTAAAATTGCTATTTTCAAATTGATAATAAGTAATCTACTGAAATAAATAATTTTAATTTATTTGTTTATCAACAATCACATTACGAATGGATACTGAAAGTTTCTCGGGTGGACTGACCGACCTATCCGAAACAGCATTTTGAAGTTATTAATATATTAGACATACATTTTTCTGCACCTTGTCGTAACCTTTCTTTTCTGCGTCGTGTTTCAGTGAATGTAGCAACATCAGGCATATATTATGAGTGACAAATTACACATAAAATAATGTCTTATTACTTTTGAGAATATACGAAAAACAGTTATAGAATATTTTAGTATTGGCTTGAGAGATGTCTTGCGCGAGTTACCCAAGAGAAAAATGGATGTAAAATATAATGAAAACTGGTAAACTGAGTTATTGTAAAAAAGAAAATAAATCTTTCGAAAAACAAAAATCGTACATAATAATAACAAAACACCATTTTATCAAAAATTAAAAACAGCTTGAGTTTACGAGAGAGAAAAAAAGTGTTTTAACCCCTAAATGTTCAAACGCATTTGACTCTTCTTATGACATAGAGCTTTCTAGCCTAATATGTTTACGGATGCATTCCAGAAGCTGAATAAAGTATTAAGAAGCAGGAAAATTTTGTGGAAATAATCAACAGGGTACTAGATTTTATGTTTTGTTTGTCCTTCGATATGACATTGAATACTGGGCAGTCTCTTCAAAGATTAAGGAAAGACTGGAAGCGACCAAAATACTGAAGATATCATGGACGTAACACAACATAGTTTTTGAGAAGATAGATAAGAGAAAGGAACTGATACTTAATATCAGGAAAAGACAGCTGAAGTTTTCAGGATATATAATGAGGAAGGAGGGATTCGAGAAACTGATGCTCACAGGACGAATAGAGGGGAAGAGAGACAAATGAAAGCAACGCATGGCATACTTGATAGATTTTATAAGGTGGATGAATGAGCGGGGATTAATTTGGATAAAATCAAAAAGTTATTAAAGAATAGTGAGATGTAAAAGGCCATGATCACTTACGTTCCGAAGGGACCCGCTACACAGAAGACATCCCTAGATTTATCACGATATAGTGGATGAATCACTGTTGTAATTTACCACACTATCAGAATTTGAAAAATAAGACTTGATTGTAAATGCCTTTTTGTAAACATTTCACCCAAAGCAAGTCAAAAAATCACTAATATATACGTGGTTATTTACTTTGAAAGAATGAAAATAATGCATTATTATAGAGTAAGAACAATAAAAAAAGACGAATCAAAACGACTTTATAACGACTGACATTACATTTAAATTTTTGAAGATCAAAGTTGGCTAGTATTCAAGAAGCCGGAAGAGAGTTCCACAGTCCAGAAGTGAGAAAGAAGAAAGGGTTAACATAGAAACTACAGTTACGTCTAACTAATTCATCTGTAAAAAGATGACATTTTTTTACCTTTCTAGTACTGCGCTTTAATTCATAAGGTGTAGGTACCAAAGTGAAAAGTTCATTAGAACATTACTAATTCTAGAATGGCACAGGGATGCTACGTTGCGGTGGTGGGAAAGTGACCGAAGATAAAATGCCAGGTCAAAACAAATAACATTGCATATTCTTTAAATGTTATTAAGTATTTTGAAATATACAACAGGATCCCAGACCAAATGTAACAGTAATATTCAAAGACAGGACAAATGCTAAATTTATACAAAGAATTCTTGCGATAAAAAAATTGTCTAACACGACATAGGGAACCGACGTTTTAGTTACAGACTTAGCAACTAATTTTATATACTCTTCCTACTTCATTTCAGCGGAGAAAATGAGTTGAATGAATCATTTTTATCAACAGTGCTGATGGTAGTCAGAAATGTTTCTCTCAGACAATTTAAAGAGAGCAATTTCGTTTTGAAGGTGTTAAAGTTAACATTCCTTGCTCCACTTAACAGCAGATTTAGGCCACGTTTGGGATCAGCTGCTAATCTGACTCTAGAGAACCGATCAGACTTACTATTAATCAGGGGTAAATAGTCGTGTCATCCGCATAGATAATGAGTTGTGCGCTGAAGCCTCAAAAATGTTTTTGACAAAAGTTTAAGAACAAAGTAGACCCAAGAACATAGCCATGAAGAACACCTGCATTAAATCAAAATAATTTAGAGTGTTCAGAGATTTTTACAGACTGTAATTGACAATCTCACTGCAGAGTCTTCAGAAGAATAAGTAGAACAACAACAAATTAAATGACTCAAAGAAACAGCAGACAGTCTAGATTGAGTTTTGAACCAAAAAAGTAATATCGCTATCGCAGGAGATTTGTTTAAGCAAACACAAGCCTTCGCTTCTATGCTCAAATTAAAGATAATGTTATGATTTTCAGTCTCTCTCTATAAAAGGCATGAGAAGATATTTTAAGGGAAAAATAATCATAAAATTTGTGTCATCATGTCAACATATTTCTGTTTGAACTTAATGAAAACAAAAGCAATGAAGCACAAACTTGATGCACATAATTGTTGTTTAAGTAGGGATTTTCTAAGGTCAAGTATATGGATGACCTAGTAAGGATCGATACTTATTGTCTAAATACTCTGTTAGGAATAAGAAATTCATTTCTTTTTAGAGAAGGTGAAACGTTTCTTTTGTTCCAAATGTATATATGAATGTATATAAAGTTATGTTTCTTATTTTGTCTTTTAAATTTACCCGTAATTTTCTATTCATTTATATTTCTCTCTTTTTTCTCTCTCTCACACACACACACACACACACATGTACATAAACGCATACGCAAACTCGTCAAATTATATGTCGATTTCAACATACAGATCTTGTTATTTTTTAGAAAAAAGGGTGAAAGCGACATAATCAGAACACATCCTGCCACAAAGAAATCACCGATTCGCATCTTCTTTTATATAAAAATCAATGAGTTCTATGAACTAGCATATTGTTAGATTATCATGTTGAATACTCCATAGTATATTCAGGATTTAATTGAAAATACAGTTCCTCTTGATTCGCCAAGAAGAAAGTAGATCACAATCGGCAAATGAACATATGGTTGTCTTCTGTTGAAACACGCTAGAAATAGATAGCCGATGTAACTCCTAAGGATTTGTCTCTCAGACATCTCACAATTTTAAGAAAAATTAAGTCAGAAGCCTACTGCCGAAACTAGTACTAATTTCGTATGAGGAGAAAACTTAGTCATACTAATAGATGGTGAAACGTTGTTGAATATCGACGAAATCATATTAACACGAAAAATATTAAAAACATATTGAGTTATATAAATTATTGTGTTGCCTAAAAATGTTCCCGTTGACTATATCTTTTGGACGTATTTTGAAATAACCATTATTTTGTATTTGGTTTGCATAATGACACCTGGTAACTGAAAAAAGATATTCATATTTATGTATGAATATAGAGAATGTTCCAATTTTGACCGATTTAAATGTGAATTAAGTTAATGTTCCAATTAAGAGAATGTTCCAATTTTGACCGATTTAAATGTGAATTAAGTTTAAGTTTAAATATTTTTCCAATTTTTTCAGATTTTACAACTTCAGTTATTTGCAGTTTTAACAATGAAAAGATTAATAATCAAACAACGTGTTAAATTTATCGATGCCTCTTGCCAAAATTGACGTTCAAACAGAAGTGAATTTGGCTTTATTGAATGTGAAGTTTGCTGGTTGCATTATGTCTCGAAACAGTGTTGTCACTTGTCCACCACAATCGTGCAACTTGACGCCTTTGGATTTCTTCCTTTGAGGTCATCTCAAGAGCAAGGTCTATTCCAACAAACTATCGACAATTCAACAGCTGAAAGATGAGATAATAATGCATACTGGTGAGATTGACGACCACTATGCAGAGTTTTCATCAAACATTTTGACCATCGACCGAATCTTTGGTGAATATTTGGGCGATATTATTTTCACGCATAATTGCCATTACTTAATATAATCTAGTAGTAAAATCAAAAACATTGTTTTATTTACTGCTAACTTTGATCCATCTTAAAAGAATGCCTTCAAGATATATTATAATCTGAAACGCATGTGATAAATTGCAAAACATAAATATGTAGAAATAATGAGATGACATGAGTTTAAAAAACGCGTTTCACCTACGTGTGCAAGGTAGGCGTAGTCATGCTTGAATGGAAGACAAAACTGCATGTAAAGAAAAGGCGTTGAAATTTTTGAAGAATATATAAAATACATATGCCTTATCATATGCAGCAGCCAGAAAGAGTATGTTTTCGTATTAAAGACGCTAATGATGTCTGTATTCAATACATTAATATAAATAATTAAATATTATTTATAATGAATATTTTCACAAATAAATAAAAGTATATCCTGGAAATGTTAGCTAACGGTTTAATAACAATTATAATGTGAAAACATCGACTTGTATAATAAAAATTGATATAGTAAAAATCGAATTTGTATCTATTCATCTTTACTTTAATACTCCAGAAATCAAGCAAAGAAAAAAATTAAACAACAAAAAAGGAAATGCATAGATTTATATATATGTTAATGTACATATAAACATAAGGGAACCATTCAAAAAAATTGATGGCTTTAACGTAGCTCCAAAACGACCATTAATTTTGTTTCAGCCCAATAGATCAGCAGGAATTTTAAACTGGGCTTGTAAATTCCATAAACCCTTCTATTAATCGCTTCTTTTATATTCCCTCTCCGCAATATATGATAAAATTTATGACATAAAAAATAAAATAGCCATGCATATATCAGTATATTTTCTATTCGTTATCAATTGACTGAAGAAAAATCTTGAGAAACTTCTAGACTTAAAAACCTGTTATAACTCGCTAACGGTTATAATATTATGTCTCGGTTGACTCCAACTGTATTTTAACATTCTATCCGAACTCTCTCGGAATGCTGATGAAACACTTGATATTTACCTAAAATCTTCTCACTAAAACGAGATCGCTTTTAATGTGGGGAACCGAAAACGCACACTCAGAACAAAGGTCAAAATTTTCATAGTTTTCGTAACTGCAGAATCAGACATTTTACATTGTCCATTATTTTCAGCCGAGTCACAGTCCGTAGACACGTCCCCGAATCAAAATTTGCCCAAAGCCAGAGAGCTTGACAACTGTAAACTGACTGAATTTTATATTTAAGGTGTATTGCCAATTCATTTGTGCTACAGGGGGTGTTTTATTTACTCCACAATATCCACACTTTTGAGAATTTGTATTTTCTTAAATATTTTGTTTTATTTTTTATTATTCACCCACTTCTCTTTCTGACGAGTTTGTCACGTACGGAAATTTGTATGTCTTTCGTTTTAGGCCGACCACTTGTTTTTCAGTTCGTTTCCTTTTTATGGTATTCATATTTTTATACGCTTAATGAAATCTTGAGGTGTTGGTACGTCAAAGATATCATAAAAAAACAAGCTTAAGGCCTGCCTTTGTTGCCGTCCATTTCTTCAGTAAATATTTTCTGTAACTGATTCCAATGTCTTTTCTATTTTTTCCTTTCACCGTATAAATTATTTTTCTAATTGCTAATCTTACAGCGTCTTCCCACATTTCATTTACATTTTTATATATCCTGTAAAATATTTGTCGCTAATTTTGAAACAGTTTTGTTTTTTTGCTAGCTGTTAGTTTTTTTTTTATTTTGATTTAGTAAAACACGTGAAATACCTATTTAATATTTCTTGTGAGCATCAATTCTGCCGGTGACATACCTGTCAGTGTATTGAGATTTGATGTTATTCGGTATATTCTTAAGAATTTTTGTAGTAATTCTTCACTCACCTTTTCACTACTTTCTTTTTTAAAAGCTCCCTTAAAAGAATGCTTAGACTTTTCAGTTTGTTCGTTTAACAAAGGGTGATACGGCGGGGTATTAATATTCTCATTTGAAAACAATGTAAAATATTCTTTAAATTCGTAAGTAGTGAGTTGTGTAACTTTATCCGAAATGCAGAATGTCATATCTTGCACAAAGTTACTGTAAAAGATTTTACTGTAATTACAGAAGATTTTTTTTTATCTTACTATTTTCAGGCGACTTAGTAACGCTATCCACAAGTACCAGGAAATATGATTCATTCATTAGACCTGCAAAATCTGAGTAGATGTCTTTGGCCAAGTTTATAATACTGTGGTAGGTAATTTTGCTGCTAGAGTACAACCTCTGCAGGCTTTTACTAATTTTACAATGTCTTGATCTATATTAGTCCAGTATACATGACTTCTCATGAGAGATTTTATCCTCGAAATGGTCAGGTATTCAGTATTAAATTAATTTAATATCCTCTTTTCTAGTATGTCAGGTATGACTTGTCGTGCAAATGTAAATACAACGGCAGATGGCGAGTACATGTTCAAGTCTAAATTTTGTTCTAAATAACATCTATCTTTCTTATTTTCTTTAAGACATTTTTTAATTTTTGAGATAAACATGTCTTGATCTGATTTTGCATTTACTTCTTCCAGAATAACTGGTAATTCGTCAATTGCATTGCTTAATCAATATTTCATTTTTTAATGCTGCAATCACAGAACCCTCAAACGTTTCAGTAATTTTTTCTATAAATCATGATAAACCATTCGCATGTCCGAATTTGTTAGACGGTTTGCATTCTATTCTAAAATTGTAATATAATAAGATGGTACCTAAGAGTTGAAATTTATTCACTGTATTCGTCGAAAATCCGTTTTCTGAATTAAAATTTGAGAAAAAGAGTCTGTGATCTATCTGAAGAACAAAGCGTCCCGTGTATAAATTTTAAAAACGTTTCACTACGAATATTATTTTTAAATCCTCTATTTTATCCAGCTGCATGTTTTTCTGCTGTATATATGAGCCTTTCAAGTTACTGCTGCATATGTGACGCCTTTTAAGTTACCGTCATCATCCCTATGTATAATTAACGCTCCTCTACCATAGTTACTAGGAACTGAAATCAATGATAAGTCTGACGTTAGTATTTTCTTGATTTTTAAAACGTCTTGTAAAAAGTCAAGTTCTACTTTTCGTATTTTTAAGCAAATTGTTCAGTGGGGTTTTCAAATTATGCATATTAGGTATTAAGTACCCTTTGCTTTTGATGTATTCATATAACAGCACCTATAACTATTGTCATTTCTGACAGACCAACGTTATTTCTCAATACGAACTTGAACTAAATGTTTTACTGTTCGAAAATATGATGTTTAAAATATTCTAGATTAATCGAGAGAATAGCAATGCTGATTTGAAATAACTGTGATTTTCACTATGAACTTGAATTACTCTTTTTACTGATTAATGTAAACATCATCATTTTTTAATAATCAACTTAATTTCATCAGGCGCCTATTTAACTCTCGTTGTAGAGTACGTGATACTCAATTTTTTTAATATATGAGATGGTACTCTAGAGATGCAAAGAACGATTATATCTCTTTGAGAAATATGAATTCACAAGGGTCCCAAGATGGCTACGGTTCGTGGAGTGACAAACCCCAATTAGTCTGTAAACTGCAAAGCAAGATGTGTTTTTTTCACTGCAATCATGAGATTAACATGGAAATCAAGCGCTCATTCCAGGGATCATACATGACATCATATCTACGAAAAGATACTAACATTTATTAAAATATATAAAGAGACAAATCTCTCAACTCGGAAAACCTAAACGATATCCCATTACTGATGTTTTTTTCCGATCATTAATTATGTTGGTGCTATTTTCATCATTAAATATTTACAACCCTATCTATCTATCTATCTATCTATCTATCTATCTATCTATCTATCGTTTTTGTAATCATTTCTCCCCAAGCAAGGCGGGACCGTCACTAGTGCGCAGGAGGTTATAATGAAAGAAAAGACAGGGTACAGTAGATATTGAAGAAAAGATAAAATATAAATTGGATTAAAGAAGAAAGAAGATAGTCTTCTAAAGTTTTGGAGATTGTAGTTATCAGGAAAGCAAGTAAATGGAAAGGAGTTCCCCAGACGAGAAGTATGAGAAAAGAAACTGTTCGAGTAAAAGTGGTGGTTACATTTATCTATTTTAACGGTAAAAGAGTGGGACGTAGATGCCAACATAGCAGCACGCTTGAATCCATGTGATTGGATCACCAGGAAGAATGCCATGAAAATACTTTCAGAAAACACAGAGAGGAGCAACGTTACGTCGGTAAGAAAGTGGTTGAAGTCGAAATGTTTAATCAGGTATTAAAGCAAAGTTAACACGAACATCCTTAGCAGAAATTCGAACTCGGATCAGTGATTCTCTCCTTCGTGATTATAAACGTGAAGCTATCCATGATAAAGGAACTATTATAATAAACAAGAAAACAATGAAAAACACTGATATTTCTGACATGAATAATGATGTTCTAACCCGGATTAGTTTTATGTTATGCTTTATCGCAAATAGTCATTAAGAAACTTCAATGGAAAAAGAAAATGATCCCCCAGTTGGAGACGTGTCATTTAATTGGAAACGTGTCATTTAACTGAAGACATGTTTAGTATTGTCTGCTTAACATTGTTGACAGTGAAAATACGAAAGCACGTCAACGGGCGTTATTCAAACTTGGCACGTAACCAGATATTTACTTCTACGAATACATAGTAATATTATATCACTTCTTCACTAAAAGAGTGATAATCAACCATATTCAGATTTCTAAAATCTGGAATTCTAAATAATTAATAATTCTGTTTGCTATCATTATTCTACCACCATAAAATTCAACAGAAGAAACTGAATAATTTTATAAAAAGTTAGTAGTTAGTAATGGTTTAAGCATATTTCTGACACGTGATGAGTTTTTAGTACATAGCCATTTTAATCTTAATTTCCACAGACAAGTAATTTCGAAAAATGTCCTGTATCTTTAAAAATAATAAGTAAAACATAATACGTTTTTTTCAAAGATTTTATTGTTTTCACTAGAAAAAGAAACATGTATGAAGTACGATAATACATCACGGATACAAATTTAGTTCTTTAGCTTTCAGTTCTGCGGAAATAAAATTATTCTTAGCTGTTTTCTTCTTTCTTTTTCTATTCTGACCTGCTGCTATACTCCTGCCAAAAATATTGCTCGGGCGCCATGATGTCACTCTCTGTATCTGAATCGTATGAACAGAGCAAGCTAAGTTAGTGAAAGGCGATCAATATGATAGAGGCGTGGGCCATGGATGGGTATGGGTAATTGGAGAAAAGATTGGGGAGAATATTTAGAAACGTCTAAATATGTGCCAAGAATCTGCAAAAGAAAGATTTTGCTTCACGATCAGGAATGCAAAAGTCGGACTATTTCTGATTATTGAACTGAAAAGTAATAGTCGAATCCATCAACACGGGCTTCTTAGCTATTTACTACTTTCGTGATGGTTACTAGATTGGCAGCTAGTCTATACCACTGTTAATCCATTACAAAATAAATAACCCTCAAATAGGTCGACAGACTAACGATGATTTATTGACAAAATCTTTGTTTTTACTTCTTTTTAATGTACAGGTTTAGATCAATCGGACAGAAAACAGCAAACGTCTAGGATCAATCATATTCCAGTAGCATTTGAATTGTAAACTTTTTTCTACTGTTTTGAGAACCTCAATGTGAATAAACTGAAATGCAAGTATTCACAATAATTACCATGCTATTGTGGCAGTGACATTTTTTTAAGTTTATATATATATATATATAAATGTATATATATCGATGTATTCACATAAAATTACTACTTCTCTATATAGGAAACCAACTAGCATAAATTCATGTCTTCTTAATTATAGTAGTGAATGCCCCCAATGATATGTTAGCTGTTATAAAAAAACTTACTTCAACGCACACAAATGATATCTTCTTCCAAATCTATATTTTATAAAGCATTACACAACATTAAGCAAACACTAATCAATAATAGATTTCCTAACTCCCTTATTGATCAACAAATTAAAATGTATCTCAACAAAATTAACAATAGCACTAACAATAATGATAATATTAATAATAATGGTTTACATAAAAATAAACATAACACTACTAACTTATACTATTGCAACCAAATACATAATAATTATAAACAAGATGAAAAAACTCTCAAAAACGTAATACCTAGAAATGTTAAACCAGTGGAAAGTAATAATCAAATTAAACTCATTATATATTATAAAAAGTTTAAAACAATTGACCTCATAGTCTATAATAACCCAATTATAACCCAACAAGCACTAAACTAAATTCTCTACAAAGAACCAATGTAGTGTACAAATTTACATGCCCATTCAGAGATTGCATCTCTGATACTAATCAAAAACCTAGTACATATATTGGTTTTACTACAACCACGCTCTCCCGTAGACTTACATGTCTTCTTTCTGATCAGAGTACTATTAAACAACATTTCTCTGAAAAACATAAACATATAGGTAATATCAGACAGATTTTGGCCAACAATACGGTGATCCTTACTCATACACACAGTAAGAGGAACCTGCAGATATTGGAGGCCATGTACATCAAATCGAAACAACCAACACTCAATAAAATCAACTTTAAAACAGGAAATAATATATTACATTGCATTTGACTATATGGTTTTGTTGTCATTTGGCGCGATCCCGCGGTGTGACGTCATAAATCCGCATAGCAAACTTAAGAACTACGTTTATTATTTTTGGTAACTATTGCCGTTGCCAAGCGGAGTTTTATGTCAACACAAAATAAAATCGTCGGTGATTGTGGATTTTATAATATTTCAGTTTAAACGAAAGCTTAGAAGAAAACCAATAAATAATTATCCCAATATTGGAGAATTTTTGTCTTTATTTTCAACTGAAATTAAAGCAAAAATACGACGTTTAGAACGGCTCATGATTAAATATAACAGACATTCATTTTCTCTTATATTTAACAGCATATGTTTAGAAGATATATATATATATATATATCCGAGTGAGTACAGAACGAAGAAAGATATTTTTTTCATCGTCCAAAACATTAATTAAAAGAGTGCTTGATATATGATGCATAGAGCTGTGTATATTTATTATAAACAAACTTCAATTATTATTGAAACAAACATATGATTGTAGAGGAGAGGACATATATAGAAACAATTATGTATATGTTCTAAAACATAATTTATAATATATATATATATATATATATATATATATATATGCATATTATTGTAATATTTTATTATAAAGATTTATAATAAAAATATTCTATATTTTTACTATAAATGGTTATAATTAAAATATTGCAATGATAATATTGCTCTACTTTGTATTGGTCCTTTTTAAAAATGTAAATGCTATGAACTGTGGAACTTTACTTCATTCGTTCTTATATATAGTCATCCGCAGACAGATCTGTTTCGATGTATCCCAGCTCATCAGTAGGGTTAGACCCCGATTGCTTTTTAACCCTGGGTTGAAACCCGACCGAATTAGCGTCAGTCTGCGATTCTACCTCTGGTCTATGAGCGTTCGGTAGAAGAAGGCAGACCTTTTAGCGTCTATATTATAATTATACGCGCCCAATAGACAGTGTGCTCTAATTACATTTTACTGAATGAGCGATGCGTACATGCCAGAGTAGCTACTGTTTTTGAAAGTTTAGCATTCTTCCAGAGTTCTCAATCAGCGTATGAGAGCGTGTATATATATATATATATATATATATATATATATATATATATATATATTTCGGTGAATATAGTTAAAAAAAACTAGATCTGTCTTAACCGGGTAGAACTGCTTGGCGCTATCATAAAAATGTCTAATAAAACAATGCACACTATTGATTAAGATGACCTCGAACTCCTTGAAGAAACACTCAACATTAGCTTAAACTTTTCAAATTAAATTTAAAGACTTTCTAAACTTGTATTTTCCTAAAGCTAAGGTCTTCGCCCCGTTTTTAGTTAGATACACGTGTATTCACATATATATGCACAGACACGCCCATTTAAATATATATATATATATATATATGTAAGTCTGTGTGTTTGTGTGTATGCCACTTTTTTCTTGTTTTAAGATTCACATGTATATGAACAGACACGCCCATGTATATATGTGTGCGTGTATATATATAGGTATGTGTGTGTATGTTTGTATGTATGCCACTTTTTCTTGATTTAAAACTTTTGTTTTAATTTTGTCTTGTAAGATTGTACGTTTCTGTATTAGAAATCGATTTGAAAACTAATTGTAAACAAACACTTTCCCCGAGATACGCAGGAGGCAATTTATATGATTTCTTTTTCTTTTACTCTACTTGACATTTACAAGCTCTCTTCTATTGTATTGACTCTAATTTCCATTGTAAAATTCAAGATAAGTTATGCCAATTCAAGATTAATGATAAAAAACAAATATATGTGAATTTTATAATATTTGGAACGTAGAAAACAGAATAAATGAAAAAAAAAATAAAACTAATTCTAATTAAAATCTGTAGACGAATTCTAGACCAAATAATTAATTGGAAATAATCAGTGAATTGAAACGGAAACTCAATTTTGCTAGCTGATGCGTGAAATGTTGCTTTTGATTAAGACATTTATTTTAAGATGAACTTCAAAGTAGATCTTAGGTGTTTTCATTTTTTCTATAATACAGATCTGGTGGTCAATTGCCAAATGTAATAGATGTCCCTATCATTCATGGGTTGACGATAAACTAGATCTGACAGTCTCTGAACGAGTGACTGAAAGTTTTGAGGAGCGTTTAACGACACAACTGCTGTGTATTACTAGGTCTATTTTGAAACAAAGTGGTAGCACCTGTTAGGTTCTCTGTCATGGGCAAATAATGAACACATAATAAAGAAGAAAACACAATATAAATAAAAAATACATGTTTATATTAGAATTACTGATAATACAATTCTAAATCAAAATGAGTAAAAATACATTTTATAGCAAAATGTCGAATAATATATTTTATATATAGTTGAAAACTAGCAATTATTTTTAATTAATATTTAGTTGCAGCCACAAAAGCTTGTTCAAAATATATGACTTTGTTAGTGCTATATTATATATCATATAGTCTCTTTTTATGGAAATAACACTGCCCAACAAAATTTAAAGTTTTTAAACAGTACATGCTATATTAGACCTGTTTCGTTCTAAGAAAAGTATCCTGATATCAAATCTGACCTTTATTTCTCTAGATTAGGCAGAGTTTTCATATACTATAAATCATATTTATTATTATTGGTTATGGGTGAAAAACACAGAATTGTCAATTTAAACAACATTTGTTTTATTAACCCTTTTGTGTAAAGTGTCGTCCTCTTTTTTATATTCCAGCAGTAGACTGCCAACATGCCGGGGTTCCATTTTCCTTTAAAACGTTTCTCCATCACTGAAATATTCTGATGGAATCTCCCGCCATGTTCATCAATCACATCACCAAGATTCTCCGCAAAAAATCCAAATCAGAGTGGAGAACATGAACTTTTAGAGACATGTTACATCCCATATCATGATAATAATGCAGATCATTCCCAAGTTGCACATAATCATCCGAACAATGTTTTCCCAGGAAATTATCACAATCTTTCTTGAATGATTCAAAGGCAAATTTTACTTTTTTCTTGAGATGTTTGTTGAAAGTTTCATCAAGTACAATTTTTCGAATTTGGGGACCTATGAAGATACCTTCTTTTATTTTAGCTTTACTTAAGGAAGAGAACGTTTCTGTAAGATATGCAGATGCAAAGGAATCCTTATCTAGGGCCTTCACAAATTGCTTAAAGAAACCAAGTTTAATATGCAAAGAAGACAAATTTATTCTATCACTTTGCAGAAGTGGTTTGTGCATAATGTTCAGTTCTCGCTCTGGAGTCCCATAAGCACAGGAAGCACCAAAATGTAGTATAACCAAGTTGCAAGCCACTAAGCATGGTTATAACCTTAAAATTTGCGCAAACATGCCATTTGTAGTTAGTATATTGTATTCTCGTTAAAATTGTTTTAAAATTTCCATATGATTCTTTCATAGTTGCGCTGTAAGCTATGGGAACAGATGGCAGAGTGTTACTGTTGTGTAACAAAACAGCTTTGATGCTTTCTTTGGATGCATCTAAGAAAAGTCGCCAGGTGTTATTATCATATGGTATTTCCAGTAATCTTTAATTGTAAACAAAACATGCAGTTTTTGTGCACGTTTTCTGTAGAATGTTATCTTCACTACTTCTTTAAGAAGATTACGTTCTTTAAGACTTGATTCCAGAAGCTCACTTTTGTCTTTCGTTAAATAGAGATCTCTACATAATTCATTTAAAAGTTATTGAGAAAATGGTATTGGTTTATTATTGCTTTCTGAATCAAAAAGTTCCGTTGTTTAATCACTGTAATATTCATCTTCACTATAAGAACTCCACATTTCTTGAGCTGGGGGTTTTGATACAGGAATATATTTTAAGTGTTCAACTGGGCGCGTTGCTGATTGCAGATTTGGGTAAGCAATGTTTTTCTTTTTCTTTACTGTAGTACAGCCCATATAGTCTTGCTGACAGAAATATCAATCATTGGAATGGCCTTTCAGCTCACGCCAAATCATTGGCACACAAAACTTCATGTGAACATTTTTCCTTCCATACCATGTACTCAATATCTTCACACACGTAAGCCACCAGACATGAGGAGCCCATGGCTTGTCTTATGCTCCTATTTCACAATGAAAGTAAGCGTTGTACAATTTCTTGATATGGCTTGTAATGCTGTGCTTTTCCTTAGCAAATGTTAATTCGCCACAAACATAGTAGAATCTATTTGGATCATTTTTACACTGTTTTGACATCATTGTGAAAACCTATAAAAAAAAATAGAATAAAGGAATATTAAATCTAGATTTATTATGACTTATTTATTGATCAACACGGTTTAATATAAGCACATAATAACATATACACAATATGTAAGCGCAATGATGTGAAAAATTCAGTTTTGACGTTTTTGCTAAAATTCACAAAAGATACAAATTTGCACAAAAACTATCTAACTCAACAAAAAGAAGTCAAGAAATGTATTTTCTATGCCATTGCGAATATAAAAATAGGCACAGGTGTTCTGTACATTTTCAAGTGTTTCGCGGTGTAATTATTCTCAAACAAATTGCTGGAACCACTATGTCTGACATTAGGTGCTGGTACAAATGATGAATGTTGCAAATATAGGATCAACGATGTTCGAATGGTGACAAACATTAAACTGCATGAGTTCTGTGGTTTTCACAGCAACTTCTACGGCGACGATACTTTTCAAATCTTCAGGGCGATGATTAAACTTCAAAATCCGCAACAATTTCGGGACTATGATCAAAACTTTCAACTCAAGCCATAAACTTTGTAAGCATTCAGTCAACAAATCTTCTTCACAAAAATCAGTTTCACATAATCTTTTTCCAATCTTCTTCTTCATTTTTTTTACCTTCATCATTACCGTAAGCAGCATCAAATACAATCTGCAACAAACGCCTCGAAAAAATTAGGACCAGACCCAAATATATTTTATTTTTTCATACAAAGACAACTTTGGTAACATACCATGAGTTAGGAGGTTGTTTGGTCAGAGTTGTCAGCAACCTACATCAGGGAGACCTCGATCTTACGCAGTCGTTTGCTTTAGTGGTTGTATCCAGACCCTCATAATCAAAATCAAGATTACTACTAAAGATTTTCCAACTGTCAGCTTGACGTCACTTCCGTGTCATTGACAGCTATCTTCCAGTACAAACCCAAATGGGGGACATTAAACTTTTGACCTCGCTAAACAAAAAAATTCAAAATACGAGGATGTTTTCTTGAATACATATCTGGCTAACCATTTACAACAAATTCATTTCACTCAAACCTCCAAATATGTCAGCGAGCGCAAAATACACTTCATTGTCAAAAATTTCATAGTTCTCAAAAATATCGTCCATGGGCAAATAAGGAACCCATATAAAAGAAAAAACACGATATAAATCATAAAAATACATATTTATATAAGAATTACTAACAATACAATTTTTAATCAAACTGGCCAATACTACATTTTCTAGCAAAATGACTATCGATATATTTTATCTGTTGTTGAAAGCATAAAATAATTTATTTACATATTTACTAGAAGCCACAAAAGCTTGTTTCATATATTTAGATTTTGGCATTAAATAACGCATAAAGATTGATATGCCAGTAAACAAAATCAACCAACCAAATAACCAACATAAAATAATTTTTCATTGTATTAATCAATATAGTATCCTACAATTTCTCAAAGACCTCAAACTGTATTAAAAAAATATAACCTCAGCAACAACTGCAACACAAAACACACATATCACCGTCTCTAGTAATTATGTTCACAAAACCATGTATTGGGTGCGATGGATAAACTGTCGTCTCAATTACGCGAAAACGCAAATTACACTGACATCCCATTTAAAAGATTGATTTAGCAAAATTACACTTACATATCTTTAAATATTAAAGAAAATAATTTTTCAATAACATCTACATTAACCACATCCACGGCCTATAGACAATTTCGAACCTAATATATATTTTCTAAAGGGTACCGTTGTTTAAATTGATGCCGTCATACTTGCCTTCTGTTCATCTTTGGTGTTATAAGGAGTTTTGTTGGTCTCTCGCTCACCTGCACTCTACACAAAATAATGAAGTCTTGTGTTTTTGGTGGCCTTATGTAAGATTTTATTTCAACTAAATATTTTACGGTTTATCTTGTGTTTTTATATATATTCACGTCACTTATTCTTGTCTTAGAGAAAACCACAAAATGAAAATCGAACTAGCATATTATAAAGCGCGGAAGGTTAGCGAATCACTGCACTATATCAGATACCTAATGATAAATTACAAGTTACAAGGTATTTTACGGTTTATCTTGTGTTTTTATATATATATTCACGTCACTTATTCTTGTCTTAGAGAAAACCACAAAATGAAAATCGAACTAGCATATTATAAAGCGCGGAAGGTTAGCGAATCACTGCACTATATCAGATACCTAATGATAAATTACAAGTTACAAGGTATTTTACGGTTTATCTTGTGTTTTTATATATATATTCACGTCACTTATTCTTGTCTTAGAGAAAACCACAAAATGAAAATCGAACTAGCATATTATAAAGCGCGGAAGGTTAGCGAATCACTGCACTATATCAGATACCTAATGATAAATTACAAGTTACAAGGTATTTTACGGTTTATCTTGTGTTTTTATATATATATTCACGTCACTTATTCTTGTCTTAGAGAAAACCACAAAATGAAAATCGAACTAGCATATTATAAAGCGCGGAAGGTTAGCGAATCACTGCACTATATCAGATACCTAATGATAAATTACAAGTTACAAGGTATGAGGGCAGCAAGTATTTAACATATTTTTAACGCGTAAGGTAAGCTTACTAACTACTAAACCATCCATATTTACATAGTCTTAGCCTTGTAAGACACAATACTACTCATATTGACCACCACGGGGTAGATTAGAATCATGTCAATACTAGTGGTTAGCGAGACGAGATTGGTAACATTCATTCTACAGCGACGCATACTGATATTTACACAGGGTATGTCACATATATGGACTTTGTCAGTGATAACCAAATTCGCGTCAGATATAATGAGGCAACCAAATTTCTGCTGAATTTGTTTGGTTCAGAATAATTACAGTACTTTTTTCTATCTGAATTTCTAAAAAGAGTCAATATTATTTACATTATATACACAAGATTCAGGCGTTGTGCAATCTGCCGTTCACCGTTAGTCAATCCGTTGGAAGTTCAGATACTTTCGAAACGAAGATTTTAGTTATTTTAAGTCGTTAGCATAGAAAGTTAAAGCATATGTCCATGAACTGTGTCATGGTAATTGTGAGTTTAATCCATGGACCCGATAGTGCGTAATTAGCCTCACTGGAAACGGCGAGAGCAATAAGAGATCCGGATTAATTAAGATGATATATGCGCAGGTATATACAACAGAGGGGGAACAATCTACCATGGAGATAAGATATACAGTTCAGTTCGAAATCCCTGAAAGTTGCACTGAATGATATGCAGTTGATGAATGCTGGAGAGCACAATGGCCGAAACGATTAAAGATTAATAGAATCGACATCTGTCATTTTCTCACTGACGTTATGTGGCTTTCGTTTGTCTTTTCTAAAATATTTTGAATGGCAACTTCTTTAGTGAGCTTTTTTCCCTGGTGCTCGTCCAAGTGAATTTAAGCTTGCTACTAGTTTGACATTTAGTTCTTACCATCTTACCCTTGGAATAGTTAAATGTAATCAAGACTTCTACTCCAGAAGTTTCCTTTCTCGCATTTCCCGTGTACTTGATTCCTTGATACCTACACTCTGCAAAATTGCCATTTTCTACCTTCTTTATCCCATTCATCTTTTATTCTTTCTTCAATATTCTTTGTACTCAGTCGTTTATTTCACTGGAACTCCCAGCACACTAGTGGTGGTCCCGTCTTGCCAGGGGTGTTTTTTCTTTAAGTCAGCATATAAATAATATAAATCTTTTCGTTTATTTTATTTTTTCTTGATTGAGGAATCGAGTTTATTCGTTTATCACTATGATGTTATAAATAAGATGGTCGTGTTAATTGAAGCGCAAGGTAATGGAAGAAAATAAGGTTACACGTGGTCACTGAATAAGCCAAAATGATTGTCGGTTAATCAACGACAAAGTGAGTTGAGAAAGATGGGCTTGAAAGATGACTAGCTACGCTAGTTTACAGATTAAATTGTTCAGTTTATCAGAATGCTTAGTTTATCTCAGGACCTTAGGTCCATACAATGCCATGTTAGAGTGGGATGCCTGGATTGTACATACTACCCTTCCAGCTTAAGCAAATAGATAGAAGAAAAAGGTTTAGAAATATAACATAAGTGATATGAAGATGTGGAGGACCACAATCGTTTACGTCTTAAAGTGAGTTCAGTCAGTTAATTGCCATACGTGATACACACTTTGGGCGGACATGTCTGGAAAGAGTTGACTGACTGTGCAAAAGCAGTAGCTTACCATTGCTTTCTGCGGGAGACTGGTTGCCAGCCAAGGCTATAGAACCCAATCTATCCTGTTATTTAACCCAGAACTGGAGAGAAAAGACGCAATAATACTTTTCCTAAAGGTATCTGTGCGTAAGTGAATGGAAGGAATTCAACTGGAATTCGAAGGCGGCGCCTCGATTTGTCGTCCTGAGTCGATATCCACTACACCACAACGCACATCCCTAAAGTTATGGAGTACACTTTCAAATTTTAATAAATAAAAAAATACTCATGGATTTGAAAATATTTCAATTTAGTTAAGCATTCTTAAAGAACAGTGGAACAGTTTTCATTTAAAGTGATGTATAACTTAAAAGAGGACGATAATGACAAATTTAAATCCATTGAAAAATGTAAAAAGATTGTCTGCATCTTAAATATTAAGGAATTTATTCTTTTCCTTCTTTAAGTGCCGCGTCCTTTCTGACGTCGGAATTCAGGAACTTCCAGTAGCCCCTGTCCCTTTTCTCTCCTAATATATTTCCTCTTAATATCTCTCACAAACCCCGCTCCAACACCCATTTGCTCAAACTCCTCAAATATATCTCGCACTGCTTTCCTCTGCTTCTGTTTCCCTCTATCCGTCTATGTGATCTCTGTAATGATCACATTGAAGCGTTAATATTAAACTCATAGCTGTAAGCGCTCAGTCACAAATATTGTGCACTCTTTCACAATAAATATAGTTAATTTTAACAATATACATATGTATATCAATATTACGTGTGTCTGTGTGATGCGAAACACATTATCTCTTTAGGAATAAATGCTTATGCAATTGCAATTACTCTAATGCACGTTTTTTGTCAAGCACTAATAATATGGAAGCAAAATTCGTCGAGAAACGTAAAGTTAGTTCGAGTGTGTAAATAAGTAAGACATTTCTCCAATTACTAATTAGTTTCGGAAATTTTTGCATTGCAACACAGAGTAAAATTGAAGAAACGAAAACGTCAAAACTAACTTACAGGTAAATGTGTAATCAATTCCGACAGCTCAAAACCACACATACACAGATACTCACCACATGCACAATCATAAAAAATGCGATTTCACTTATTTTAAAAATCAATTTATCGATGTCGTTCAGTTTTCCCAATGGGAATGGACTTTTTTTTTCTAAACTGATTTTCCAATACAAGAACACACAATGGAAAACTTTTAATAGGATTTAGCCAATTATCAAACACACAAAACCAACACGTTAACCAGGTTGGTCGGTTATGGTTGTTTATGAATAAAAGCAGAATGTTTTCTTTAAATTTCCCTGTGGATAATTTAAAGCTAAGTTTTGACTTTACTCGGCTAAAAAGCTAAAAAAAAAAACATTAGAAATCATCTTGTTTGTTTTCTACTTCTGAAACTTTTGATTAAGAAAGTATTTTAAAAAACTTTTTCCAGAAAGTGATTTGTAAATTCTTTTACATCTTCAGCCGCAATGTTCCGAAAACGTTTGTTCTCTGTATGCTTTCGGATGCAGATAAAAATATTTATTTATGCGTCTTTGTGCATTTGATTGAAAATAATCATTCTGTTACTAGCAGATTTTGCGCCGCTGTAGTCACCACTAACCTCGCTCTCACAATTGAGATTCCTGGTAATATTCCAGGTAGAATAAGGCATTGGCTTGTCGGTTTCACGGGGATATATAGATTACGCCGTTCGTACTCTAATATGATAAGGATACCGATAAAAAATATCATTATTTTCTGTGCTTCTATGTGTATTTTATTAAAAAGAATGGTTTATTCGTTTATTCATTTAGCACATTTTGCGCCACTTAGTGCACAATTCCCTCAATTTCACGTTTGTGGTTTCTGGTAAAATTCAAGGCAGAATAATGTATTGGCATGCACGTTCCTTTTTCATTGGGAATGTTGAGGTTACCCCGTTCATCTCAGAATTTAAAGAGGCAAGTCCTATTCGGCAGTAGATAGTTTGAACTGTGTGTCTCTTATCCTAAACTGGCGATGATATATTGAGACCTTCCCCTGCTCTGTTTAATGCCTCCACTCTCGGTCGTACCAACAAAACTTAAATGAATGCAGAGCTTTATATTGGTGATGGCTTGACTTCAGAGGTTGCCGTAAAGTTTCAGTGTTGACAGCCTTCTTCAGGGTCAACTCCGGACATTTTTCTGGATTTAATTCCATAGCATTTTCCAGATATGACATCAAGCTAGCAGAGCTTGAAAATCAGGGATTTCCTTCCCTTAGCTAGGCAGTCGTCTTGAGTTCTTGAGCTCTATCTACCCGAAGAAACTGGTTATTGGCCTCCAGATTTTCCTTCTTTGACCATTCTCCGGCTTGAACTAGACTTAGTTGACAGAGGCTATTTGAAACTAGGAAGGCATTTCAAGAAGATCTGACACAAAATGTTTTTTGTTTCTAATTCATTTGTTTTCGGTTTCTTGCCTTTATATTGACATAACGTAGCCTGTATTTTTAAACAGCTTGTTTTTTTATTTTTACTAAAAATACTTGCGTGAATAACATTAAACAAAAGTCATTGAATTTTAAAATTTATATTGATGTCAATCTATGCTACATTCGCCTCCAGTTTAAAGTACAAATTCATGCATTTAATCAAAACTTTTACACAAGTAATTTTTACATTGAGCAAAAATATATTTCTGTGCTACTATAGCGTGAAGTCTACCTCAATATATCGTCTACCCAGATGCAGCGCCGTGCCCCTCCCCACATGTGGCCATATAGCGACAGGAGCACAGACACAGGTAATTAAGCGATCGTGGTTAGATGCTAAACATGGTGATTCACAGAAAAATGCGAGGTATTGGTAATCTGCTGTTCCAGTTATTTCTTGATCATCTTTGCTGAAAGATGATAACAAAAAATTCCAATAATCTATTCGTACAATTCCTAGAAGATATATGAAGCGTTTATCGCTAAAATGAATATATATTGTATTTGATAACGTGTTTACGTTTACTTCTCTACCTTCAATATAAATATTGATAGAAAACAGAGATATAAATATTAATATAAGCTTTGAATAAATACGTATACACATACAATATTATATTGTAGTTCGATGCTGCAGTAGATCTCAGGCAAAAGTCGAAATGGAAGGTAGACCACAGGCTATATTCAGGCAGGCGTCAAGTTATATTAAGGCAGACCTCACACTATAGTTGATTTAATAAGCGCCGCTTAGATGTGACACGAGGCCCAAGGTATGGGGTACCCAGTGAGATTCGACCTCGCTACTCAAGTGTAATAGTTTCCAGCGAGACAATTTTGTTAACCATTACACCATATCTCACATTATAGTAGCACATCTATTTCTTTGAGTTTACAATTTAACAGCTGAATAGAGCCACACCTATATAACATAAATAGCAAATATTTCCAGTTCCCTAATAGTGTGTATGTTTTCACTTTGCATGGAAAACAGCTGCTATTTGATCTAGCTTGATACTACCAGAGGGTGCAGATGAGTATGTCTAACCAAGCACGTCTCAAGGATGTTTAAACCTGAGATGTGATTGCTTGGTGTAGTTGAAAGGAATTTAATGAAATCTACATGATGCTCCCATACATGCAGAATAGAGTTTAAGTCTGATGGGCGAAGTATTAATGGATTTGCTAGAAGTCAACCTAATTTTCCCGAGACCCATTTCGTATTACCTTATTATGATAAACATCCGTTATGTTGTAGGTATTACCTATTATCTCCAGGAAACAGTGGCGCGTATAAAAGTGAGCAAATAGTCTGAAACAAATTCCATGTATGTCACAACTGCCAAGTTATTCCTTAGTTGCACTAGTAGTTTTTCCTAACACAAGAATAACAGATTCTACACTACTACAGAACCATCACCAGTTATCTCAACATGACATCGCTAAAAGGCTTGATCCATGGTCTCATATGGTCTACTCTAATCAACTAGTCTACCCTTTGCCTGGAAACGTCAGTTATCTGACCATGTGTTATACCATCCAATGACGATGTTATCTTACCCGGGTGCGGAGCACTAACCAATGTCTTAGTGTGAATAAGTTTATCCTTATTCGTTGATGATCATGGAATGTAGTACACGCTTTACAAGACATTGACTAATAGGCTGAGCAGTGAGAGAATTGAATCCGAATGTGTTCTGATACAATGTCCTCTTACCACGTTTGTTATTTGTCGGCAGGCACACTCTTAAATTACTTACGCGAGCTTTCTGTTTTCGCCTTGTAGCTGATCTTTATACAGAATTCCCATATCGCTGGTACGTGATATCGAACCTAGTGCGGTTGTAACATTGGAGATAAAGTGCTCTGTTTTTTGTCATCCATCATTCAACAGTTAACCCTCTAGGGCCATTCGTATCATATTTGATACAGTATTTCCCTATAAGGAAACATTTGGTATTTCCCTATAAGGAAACATTTGGTATTCATTGACTGAGCAGTCAGTACTGCTTTCATTTGAAATTTATAAAATATTTCTCTTAAAAAAATTTTCAGGAAAATATTTCTTTCAAGGCTTGTTTTCATACTGTATCAAATATGATACGAATGGCCCTACAGAGTTAAATTTCATGTCCTTAACCGATGACTTCACTTTAACCCTTACATCACTTTCATCTGGCTGAATACATTTCTACAAGCAAGGGGAGGGGAAATATCCAGTATACTTATATTTTGCACATCAGTTTGTGCGGTTTATTTTATTCAAAACGAATATATATTTCCATTTTAACATTAATCTAGTCTTAATTAACAATTTTCATGGAATAGACGAGAATAAAAATCTTGATTTTTTTTTTAATTTATTTTTTTAAATGTATTACATTCCCGTACGCGTAAATATTCTTGGGAAAGGTATGAATCCATATCTTCTCCCTCTACCTATCGGTTGACTATCAAAACAGATTGGGTTCTTTTACTTTTGTTGGCAACCAGTCTGCCACAGAAAGAAATAGCAACCTAATGTAGAAAAATATTTTGCCTAGTCAGTCATGAAGCGAAAGAGACATGACCACCCAAACGTTTATCACGTAGCACATAACTGACTGATTGATTCCTCCTTTAAATGAAGAAAAAATTGCGGAAACACAGGTGTTTTACAAAATTATGCTGAGCATGCCATAGAGGCTTAGTTCATGGTATGTGAATAATGTTGACGTTTTATGGAAAATGGAAACAAAAACGTACCTCGTATCACAAAGAAATAATTGAAATTTTTGCGACATATAAGGAGAGGAAAGAAGACTCCTACAATTTGATACTAACAGGGAATATTGAAAGCAAGAACAAAAGAAAGAAATAGTGACTAAAATTACCTAACAAACCTCAGTGAACAACGACAGGGAAGAACTAGTGGGAGACTCAGAATATCACACGTTCTGAAGAGACACGGTATCTATAGAAAACGAAATTGAATCTTTATGATGACTTTTTATCTGTTCACAAGCAAGTGCAATAAAAATGATTTTATAAAATAATCTAACCTCTATCAAATTTGGTTGTTTATCGTTAATTACTAAGCTTAGCTTATTTTCGGAAAAAAAGACATTTTTGGTACTTAATGAAATTTGAACTTTTTACTTAGTCATGATCAACTAGATTATCTTATTTATCATAACCCCGCCACAAGGCTCATTAATTAATTGAGACGTATTTAGACTTCATTGTATAAAACTGTTAATTGTTTGTTGATCGATGACAAACGTATGAATGTTTTTGTTTTTTTGTTTTTCAATATTCAATATGAAAAACACTCAGTTAACTGCAGTGTTTGAAATTATAACATTTTGTAATAAATGTTTGCGTCGTGTTTTGATTTTTCGGTTTCGGTTTCGCATCTTAAAAGACTCATTTCATATGTTAATTGACAGTTATATTAATCATAAAAGGCACCAGAGTGAATCAAATTTGAAATCTGTAAAGAATTTTCATGGAAACGAAAAACAAACTTCTTAAGCTATTTAACTTTTGAAATGCAGAAATCACAGAGAGGGGCTCCTCGTTTTTCACAATCAAATAAATTAATAACTGGAGATATCAAAATGTACATGTTCAGATGTTTGTGATTGTGATAATTTTTACTCGTTTTTAGATAATAAGGAAATCTCTGGAAATTGCAGTAAAATATATCCTTTCTTTTTTGGATATTCCTTTATTCTTTATTCATCAAAATATCTCTATTATCGTTCCACTCGGGCCAAATGATTGAGTTTACCCTCTTTATTAGCATCTTTAAATTGTTTCGAATCTTTATTTAGTATATTTAAGAGGTTCTTTCCTTCTATATGCCGTACTGCTTCGGGACATTGCCGATCATGGCTTTCCATAATTCTCTGCAATTTGTAACACTCATCAAATTTTATCCTTATATTATCTCTCCTAAATTCTGTTCTTCTATTCATTTACATAAGTTTAAAAATTCATGAATTTCAAATGTCTCCTTTTGATGTTAAGTATACATGTCCTTTTGCGCTTATTTTCTTTAAAACTTCGTCGCTGCTGAAGTATTCGATTTTCCAGCATTTACAAACATATAGGAGGACTGATAATACGTAACAGCTCAGTAATCTTTTCTTTGTTTTTAACGAAAACTTTCTATTTCATAATAGCTTGTTTAGACTTTGAAAGGCAACTTCCTGTTATCGCAATGCGACTTTCAATGTCTCATATTTCATCCTCTAATAAAACACTTCATAGATATTTAAATTGTTGCACTTGTTTGATTTTAGTATCTCGTCTTATTAATTTGACTGTGGAATCTGGAAGAACATTGCAAAGTTCCCCATAATTTTAATTTTCATAACGCTGTTTCTTAACGAATCTCACTTATTTTAAATATCAGTATGCTGCTAATGTTCGTTTTGGCGCTATGAATATCGGCTTGGAACGAGAAATCGGAGGACCGAGTTCAAATTTCAGTTGAACTCTTTGCATTTACTTACGCGCAAATGCCCTTGGTATGGGTTAAATAGCAGAAGAGATTGGGTTCTTTATCCTTGATTGGCAGCTAATATACTGCAGATAAAAGTGGCAACTTGCTGCAGACAAATCCTCTGCCTAGTGAGCCATTGATCGAAAGAGAAATGATCGCCGAAACATGCATTACGTATATCACTTAACTGCCTGATAGATTCTATGTAGTACGGTATATCTAAATCTCTTGTGGACATTTTTTGCAACTACTTCCCTCCGAACTTTCTTGAACCAGTATTCCATGCACTCGTAATTGCAAACATATCACCTAATAGCTTAAAGCAAATTCGTGATATTCCTTTATGAATGCCGCTATTTTTAAATATCACGAGCTAGCTCATGAAGTGTCGTCTAAATCTTTTTTACCAGCTTCAATCATAAAAATCGCTTTTTGCGAAATCATAGAGGCAAAGGTTCCATTACCTGGTGCATTAAATTGTACTATCGATACAAGTATTTGTCTATATTTCTTATTTTTTTTAAGGACACATGGCCCGGTGGATATAGACGTGAGTTAGTTCCAGTGATTGACCCAAAATGAGTTGTGAAATCAATACCAAGCTACAGCAGTGCGAGCAAGTATTTAGAGAGTCTGGCTGGAGGGAAATAACTCTTGACTACAAAAAGAGGCTTCACACAAGGAATGAGAACGATATACCACAGTGATCGTAATAAAGGGTTCGGTTCAAAATTCCTAGCACCTGAAGAAGGCCGGTAGGTACAACTGCCGAAACGTCATACATATGTCAACAAAGATAAGAACAATAGTCTAAGAAATGTATTTAGTGTAGATACAAGTCATCTGAATAGGTGAAGTCATTTTTCCGTATTTTTCTTTGCCGCATTTTTCTGCATGTCTCTTTATTCCAGACTTCCCGTTTATTTAATCCTCCTCTCCCTACATTTTACTTTCGAAAGCGATTAAATTTTTAATTAATTTTCCAATCGACTCTGTTATTCGGACTTACACTTTGATTTCAAACTATCTTAATATTCCAGAAAACAGATACTAATTATTTACAGATGTGAGAAATGTTCAACTGTATGAGTATCAAGCAAGTCACTCTGGTCTCTGAGAATAAAACGAACAGTATTTTAAGATGAATATATAGCATAGGGTCACTTGATTATCAAGACGTTTTTAATTGATTCTTAAAAAACATTTTTATATTTGAAAAAACATTTTTATATTTGAAAAAACATTTATTTATATTTGAAATCTTCAGGAGTGTCTTCAACTTCGTGTTGATTGAAATCTATACGTTTTTGTTTTGTCTGGGGGATATACTCAGCCGATAGTTCTTTTGAATACTTTTACTCAAATTCAGAAGATACTGAGAGAAAGAGAGATGACTTTGTTAAGAAGAAATTACAATGAAAGAACAGGTTTCTGGGAGACAGAATATGGCATTGCATTTAAATCTTTCTTATCGTAGGTGACATTACGCCAGCAATGAGTAAATAGCATGAAAGGCTGGTTTTGATAACCTTGGTTGAAGACTAGTCTAAGAGAAGGAAAACTATCAATTAAACCTATCTTAAAGAGGCAATCTTGTCCAAGGAACATCATTGCTATTGCAGCTGCAGTACATGCTGGGCTTCTTGACCGTAGTAGACACTGAAGCAAGAAACCAGAAAAATCTTTCACATGTGAACAGTGAGATAAAATAAATTATTAGAATAGAACTTACGGTTCACATGTAACTATTTCAATAGAGAAACGATGAGACCTAGTTCCCAGTCTTTCAGTACGCTTAAATTAAATTAAATGAGTCTCTGAATAAATAAAAAATTGAAATAACCACGTAAGACTGTTTATTATGGTTTATAAATTAGAATGGTAGGATTCCTTATACAGATTGTCAGGTCATACAAAACTTCTCTTTGAAAAACTTATTTTACAAACTTCTTTTATTTTTTTAATTATTTGTGAAAAAAAAAAGAAAATCGAAAAGATTTCAGATTGCTTTCAAAGAAATATAGAGAAAACGGTTACGTATATTGTATTCAAAGAAACAGAGAAAGAAAATAGACAAAGAATGGTCGAAATAAAAAACAGTCAATATAAAGAAATAAAGAGCAAGAAGCAAATAGGAAAGCAGATATTAACCAGGTTTATATTGATGGTAGTTTTAAAATGTTTTTCCTGCTTTCTTTAAAAACAGAACAGGATCCCAAATCTTTATTTTTAAATCGGATGAAATAGTAACCATTGGATCTCGTGCGAAATATGTATCAATGTTACCCACCGAACATATTCTCAAAAGACATAAAATAAAAGAGTATTGACAATTTTCTTGTACTACTTTGTAACTCTTTTGCTGCATCTCGTGCTTTCAATTTTACTTTTAAATATTTAAATTTTAAATATTTTTTGAGACACAGTGGAGTAACGATTTCCCAGTTCCTGAAGGAAAAGAGCACTTAACAAAAACTGAACTTAATAAAATATTTCGACATACATACCGTATAGGTGGGGTGTGTTTATACAAGCAACAAATGTTTAAATAATAATTGACAGAAATCTTAGGAATTTAGGATCTTTAGACGATGGAATGGCATATTGTCGCCGAACCAAGAACACACACGCTAAATAAGTAACTGTTTTAAGACTAGGAATATAATTCATCAGTAATATAGAAAACGTCTAATGAAAACCTGTAAGAGCAAACTAAGTTATGCTAAAAAAAGGAGCCTTTGTGTTTATCAAATATTACTCAATGTAAAACGATGAATAGAGATAATGATTTTGTCAATTTTTAAAACAAAAGTTTCCCGTCAGTAACCTTTGCCAAACATCTTCTATACGCATAGAATGGCTAGTGTTGAATAAGATAAGACATTTGGCATGAACAGCATATTTACTGGAGACAGAGAAAGGCGCAATGCTGAAAATGTTAAGGCGCTGGTGGAATTTGCGCTGAACGAATCAAGAATAACAATCGGATACTACTTGGCAGCTTTCAATATTCTTATCCCAGTCACGAGACGGATTCTGACAGCGTAAGTAACTTGCTAAGTATTTTCTCTGATCCACTTTTAAGACGGTAAAGACAGTGGACACGATAATTACTTTGCTCAAACAAAACATATTTCATGCTCAGCTTACTGGGAGATTGTTGCAATAATGACGATTAGCACTCTCGTTATATGGACCTGATATTAATTTGATGGTAAGCATTACTACAAGATGAATGAACCTGAAGAATTTTTAATATCTCGTGCCAAGATCCATTTATGTCTAAAATAACTATTAATAAAAGTACATTTTTATTTGAAATATTTTAGAAATATTTTATTTTATTAGAACATAGAAAAGTATTTTCACGTACACTGTTATGTATTAAAACTATTTATGACTATTTAAATGATTATTTAAAAATATATATGAGACTACAGTAGTAGTAGTAGTAGTAGTAGTAGTAGTAGTAGCAATAGTTGTAGGGAAGTATCTTAGCTCAGAGTTGAGAGGGTTAATTTTCTTTTTAAGATTTAAGAATAATTCTGCAATTTAGGAGTCATATATAGATCCCAGTCAATTAGAGATTGTTTCAGAGGAGTCGATTACTCGACAGAAAAACATTTTGAATTAAACACTGTATGCAATATATGCAATACTTTTATCACAATCTCTCATCGTATCGATCACATTCGTCTGCGATGCATGTGGCTGGTATACTTTTATCAGACTTTGTGTGATGATGGATGCATTTGAGTTCATATATTTGTATATTGTTTACATTGTTTGGGCCTGTTCTCTCACTTAAGAATTATTAGAACAACAACAACAACAACAATAAAAGCAACAACAACAATAATAATAATAACTCAAAAAAATTGTAATGAAATTGATCCTGACCAGGCATATAGTCTTCAGTCGTTATCTCACCTACCTAACACGGCTTACCTCTTTGCGTCTTTTCTGCAAATATTTTCATGTAAACTTCTCTAAAGAACTTATTTATTCCCTGGTTTCCCGACTACATAAATTTATTGGACTGACATTGAAGTCTCACCCTTTTTATATTGAAATAGCTAAACGCAACCGAAAATTCCACTACAACAGTTTCATTTCTCGTACTTCTCAACTATGGAACGCCTTTTGTTTTACTTGCTTCCCTGATAGCTGCAATATTCAAAAATTTAAATGCAACATTAATCGCTATCTTCTGTCTCCTTGAATCCTGTTCACCTTCTGTTCTTTCCCTAAGCCTCCCTATTGTCAGTCTTCTCTTTCACTTTCACTCCCAGTAACACCCTGCATACTAGTGGCATTCCCGCCTTGCTTAGAGTAAATTAATAAAAAAGAATTTCTCGTAATATGTACCTAGCGGAAACGGACAGTGATTGTCGTTATATTGCTAGAAGGAATGGCTTTAAACGTTTAATTCAATCTGGGCTGGAACACATGTTGTTTTTCAAAAAATACTTAGTGATCATTTCTAACGGATCACTACAATTCTTTACAGATACAAAAAATAGTTAATTCTTAAATGAATCTAAACACACTTTGAAAAGAAAAGATAAAAATTTCCAACCTCCATGTCCAGATGAAATCATCACAAACGATCCTAAGTAATAGGGGTTAAGCAATTAAAAAGAACATTTGCCAAAATACAAAACTAATATTCACTTAGAATGTAAAATGTATGTAGATAAACACCAAAGATCTCAATAATTAAAGATCTCAGGCTTACAATTGAAAATAGAGACATTTGTAAGGGTTTATCAAAACTTTAAAGTTTTTAATTTCTATAGAAACATTATAAAAGTTGCAGGTAGAACATGTAGATTATAGGATTAAATTAATATGTTCTCGTTTGATCTATTCTGCATTAAGATTGTATTCTATAATATAATCATATATATATATATATATATATATATATATATATAATGATTCCAACGAAATAAATGTGAAAAAGAAATATAACGGATATGAAAATTAAATTCAACTAAAAATTAGTTATCACTTTAAAATATAAGCAGCCTTAATAAACTCTAGTTTTTGTCAAAACGACAAAATTAATAGTTTGGGTTTTCAAAGATATTAAAATAATAGTAAATAAATGAGTAATGTGCTATAATGCAAAATATGCTAAATAGATTTGAATGAAACTTTGGAGCTTGATTGTTCTCATTACAGGTACAGAACGATTGTAGGTTCGATCGGCTACGAAAAAAGTTTCCTTGTTATTTTCCGTTTTTTTTAAATAATATTTTTGAACTTTACATGGTGTGCATTTCATTTTAACAGCGGTTGAGTTCTTTTGTTCGTATTTTTACTCTTGTGAGCGGTCAAGTTCATAGTAGTTATTCTTTCTCATTTTGATAGTCATCATTTGCTAATCGCTGAGATGATTGTGATCTTTGACTGCTCTTTCTAGTAATTATTATCATCATCATATTCTATCTCTGGTATTGTCACACTACCTATCAAGTCTGCGAGAAGACCTGAAGCAGTTACTGTTGTGTTTTAATGCTTACATTTAATTTTTTTTCATAGCAGACTAGTGTTACATGGTCAAAGTTCTTCTTAGTGTCTGAGCTGTACTTATCAAGACATGTTTTGTATTTCCTCTTAGGCTGAGATTTCCAGGCAAATCTTTCAATGTGTTTCAATGTTTTATCATTCCATGCGCACCTATTATGACTAGCATTATTTTTGTTTTAAATTACACTTTTTTTATATTTCGATTTTCAGGTCGTTATACTTCGATATATTTCAACATTCTTTTGGTAGTATATTACTGTCCGCTGGGCAAGCCATACTAATTAGTAGACATTTTTTCCGTTTTTGAAAATTATGCGTGGATTCTTTGAATCAATATTTCTCTCTGTAAAAATCGTGAAATTCCGCAGAATTCCTAATTTTTGTATTTCTATAACAAGTGCTTGGTGATGTTCATACCAGTTTTTGCTAATATCTTTTCAAAAGTGTTTGCACGTTGTTTAAAGAAAAGATATTCTATGCAGAATATTACATACATTTAAAATACATAAAGGATCTCGGGAGGGCATTCTCATGATTAGCAAAAAACGAAAATCCTTTTAACACAATTTAATATGTTAGATGACATTAAACAACTTTCCACGAATTATAATTGTTACTTAAGTTCGTAAATATAGTGTTGACTAAGTAATAATTATATTCACGGCTCTTTTGATATTTTCCAGACAAAATATATGTCATAGTTGTAGGGTTAACACTCAAAGCATTATGTAAAAACACATGAATATATATCAAGAATCCATTTTTAGATTCATGACCGTTATACAAGAGTCTATATACCATAAAGTTGTTAATTTATGCGCATATTCGATACCACAAGTTGGGGAAAAGTGATTCAGATTTCTTTTCCAATATCGTTCATGCGAAGCATTATTCAACAGACTGTATATTTCAACTCAGCCATAAAGTGGTTCTACCGTACCGTAAATAAATTTTCGTGAGATGAATTATGGATAAAGCTGCATGAGAATTTCAAGTTAAATACTTGTTTTTATTTTATGATTGAGTTGAATTAGTATCCTAATATGTATTGTTATTTATACCAGTACGTGGATACTGGCCTTGTTATCTAAACTTATTCATTAGGAATATTCAATTATTAAGATAAATTTGGACTTGCGGTCTTATTTATATTCATCTTTATCCTAACTGTTTTGAAAAACGATTATCAGTAGCCTAATACATGAAGGTCTTAATAATCAAGAGCGTAATATTTCTCAATATACAGTAGCCTTGGAGAATAATTTAAATGTCAAAAATTGTGAAATTTAAAAACAGGCACGGTTAATTAGCTTCTGGGGTTCGGAAAATTTCTACAAAAAATAATGATTTCCTTTTCAGTTACGCAGCAAGAAGTAGAGCATTCACTGCCAGAATAATAAGATTTTGAACTCGCAACTGTATCAGCGACATTTCTTAAAAGTATAAGCATGATGCATTTTTACAAGCGTAATTATTTTTAAATGACATGACGTTATTTACCATGTGCTGTCTACATCATATTTACCAGCGACACACATAAACATCGGCCTTTCGTGAAAATATGTAGAACTAGATTTATTTACGAAGTCGGTATAATTAAATTCCATTATTTTAAGTGGTTGAAACCTATAATGGCAGAAATATCTCTTCAGTCGATATGATATCATACATTCTCATTAACTCTGTTCTTTCAATGTTTACCGTTTGGTAAGTTCACTCTCCGCTCTGTTATCCTTAAATGTTGCAACTAATTTAGTTTCAGCTGCTTTTTACTGAATAAATTTTGTCGCAGATTTATATCTCCCAAACTCTTTCTACAACTTAATCAACAATAATAATAAGTTATAACAAATTTTTCTAGTTCAAATTTGTGAGTTCTTTGAAGCGTACTGATGGAAAATTTAATAAAATCATTCAAAATTCCTTAAGAATTAAAGAATGCAGTATAAATGTGAAGAATACTAGCGAGCAGACCGACCCCCACAAAAAGGTAATCAAAACTTAATTCTCCAAATAATTAATGGAAAAATGTAGATATTCATGTCAGAATTTTAAACAATAAAGGAGGTAGCAGATCACATCAGCCGATATATATGATGAAAACATAAAAGATGAAGATAGTTGTTAAAAATTCTCAGAAGAATAAATTATAATTTTGTTTAGAACTATTCTTCAAGCGTAACACATTCTTTGATAAAATGAGTTATTTCTAAAGAATATTACAAAATTCAGTCTATGTTTTTCAGTGTTTTTAGAATCTTCGATTTGTTATTTTATAAAACAGTAATTTCAAATCTGTAATGGCCAATCTACTCAACATAGGAGATACATCTCGCTCAAAATGTTATAAAAATTCGAACATGAATTTTGTTTTTAAATCTGCGTAGAAGACAATAAAAAACACTACAGTCCATGTGGCCGTAGAAAAGTCACATAAAATATATTAATCGCAAATCTAAAAAAAAAGAATTCTTCTCGCCGTCTCAAAAATTGCATAGATTTTGAAAAATTACTGAATATATCTATCAGTACGAATAGATAGAAAGCTTGTACGAGTATTAACGTTTTTAGAGACAAAAAGAAATGAGTTATGGCAGAAGAACTTCAGATATAAGTTCATCCTCGTAAAATTTCAGACTTTTCCTTTCAAAGCCTGTGTGTTTATTTTTTCTTTCTGACATTTTCTACAAAGATCAATGTAAGAGTAAATATTTTTCATCAGCTTGATTTATTGGAGATAGTAACTGTGCGTTGATGGAAGAAGAAAGACGTTATACAAACAAATTTGTGTGTCTATTTGTGATTTTAGGTTGATATTAAATCTTCGGAGATTGTATCCTTCTGACTGTCAAGCCAACAACTGACATTCTTCATATGTTACAAATAATCAGAAGATAAAATATACAATACGAATTAAGCTACCAAACCAGCGTTTTGAAATTGATTCAGTGTTTCTTGCGCATGCGCTCGTTTTATGTCTTAGAAATCTGGTGTCTGTAAAGGAAGTAGGCATACAAGTATGTGAACAATAGAAAGCGCTGTTAGTGTTAAATATAACGTTTGCGTTGTGAATTTAAAATGAAAAATAAAACAAGAATAAAACTAAATAAAGGACAGTGTAAATCCATTGCAATGCGCAGTGGATATTATGCAGTTTATTTTTTTTTTATTCTAACGGTTTTTTCTTAACGGTGGTTAAAGTTGCGCCCATAAAACTTTTAGAAATTTGTAAGGAAGTTGAATGTTGACATTGTTTGTTTTGCATATAGTATTATATGAATAAATGAACAAATGGTGTCCAAATTATAATATATATAAAAGTAGTTTTCATTATTATGCATAATACATTTACCTATTCATTCACTTAAAAGCCAAAGGTTATTTTATATGCTATTTATCAGAAGTAGTTTGCTGTTTACTTATAACTTTTAACAAAGACGCTTTATGTATTATACATTCATGTAACACGCATTATTTAGCTACAAATATATATATATACATATGTCGTACTCGACTTAAGACTGACTGTTTTTGACCGACACTTCTTAAATCGATCTAGTAGTCAGAAGATGCCCTCTAACTAATATCGGATTCTTTTTCTCTTTCTTTAGGCATTATTATATTTACATTATTTACACTGTTCGGGCTGTTTTCTACATCTTTATTACCATGTTTACAATGCTTTGGTCGTTCTACACTCTGGCCAACTTTAGGTTCTAAAAATGTTGAACCAAACCCTTTATTTCGACCAATGGGGTATAATATTCTCATTCCATGTGCAACGCCACTTCTTGTAGCCAAGTAATTAACTTCTTTTAATTTAACTCTCTAAGTTATTTGTTCACCACTGCTGTAGCCTCAAGGACACATGGCCCAGTTGATAGAGGCGTTCATCAGTTCCAGTTAAATCAAGGTTAATAAAGAAATAGGTGTAACTAAAAGGGAAGTGAGTAATTTTAGGGGAAAAATTTGGTTAGATGGAAATTAGTTGGAGGATAAATATGTTATCCTTCTGCTTACATAATGATGGTTTAAAAATTAAATATATATGGCCCCCAACACTTTAAAAGAGTAATTAGAATGGGATCTACTAAGAACAGAAAATGAATCCACACTGGTATTTACTACCTCCTCACTAGGAATAATGTCTATGGTAGATGTGACGATAGTAGAAAATTTGAGCCTGTAATCTCGACAAAAAATCATGTAAACACTGCTTAAGGCAGGGTAGGGCACTTGTCTCTGTACCACAGAGGTGACTCTACACTTCGGTAAAGCATCGTTTGTGTTCTTCTCCACCCGAAGGCAAAGTGTTGTTCAAGTGAGTGATGGTTCACTCGAAAATGCGTGAATAATGGTATTAACCACTTCCCCACTAGGGTGAAAACCCAAAGCGGATGCAGCACATGGCCAATTAAAGTGGGAAATCCGTGACATGAATGCTCGGCAAAACATATCTCGTACATTCTGCTAAAGGTAGGGTTGTGTTCTTGCCTGTTCACCCCGGACGAGAGTCTACACTTTGGCTGAGACACTTTTGGGTTCCTCTCCACCCAGAGACAGAGAGCTGATCCAGCGAGAGAAGGGTTTACTCGACAATGAGTGCACACTGGTAGTTACTATATCTACACTAGAGCGGATACTCGAAGCGGATGCGTCACAAGGCCAATTAATTTTAAAAATCAATGCCATTAAACTCGGCTAAAATATTCTGTAAAACCTGCTAATGACAGGGTAAGGTTCTTGTTTGCTCACCCCAGACAAGACTCTACTTTCGGCTGAGACTCGTTTGTTTTCCTCTTTTTTGGGGAGGCAGACAGTTGATCAAGAGTGTGCTCGAACATTAAAGCGCGATCACACCAAGGCGGATGGGACACAAAGACAATTAAAATGGGGATTCTGGGCCTTTAATCTCAGCCAGAAATATCCCGTAAACCCAGATAAAGGGTGGGTCGGGCTCTTGTCTGTTCCATTACAACGAAACTCTACCCTTCAGCGGAGCCTTGTTCGGGTCCATCTCCGCTCGAAAGCAGAGAGTTGAAAAAGAGAGCGTAGTGGTTCACTCGAAGATGAGAGCACACTACAATTAGCGGCACAATGTTGCTTATTTATTTGGTTTTCAACAACGGAGGACATGTATGTGTTGGTCAGAGAGTTTTGCACAGAATACTCCAAGTTTTCGGATTTTTATTCTGGTATCCAGTCTGTGTGTTTTTCTCCTATGCAGCGGGAGCCACAACTATGTTTAAATGAATAAATAAAAAAAAAGTATCATGATGTGGGGAAAGAACGTTTTTCCATATAGACAAAAAGACAGGTTTGACAGAAAAAAAAACACTAACGTAAGCAGCAGAATAACTACCTAAGAAACCCGAGTAGCATATCTATTACTGATGCTACACAGCCAAGGGAGGCGCAGGTACACAGGACATCTTTGTACGCTAGCCGGTATAACTTTATTGACCACCAGAATTTTGTTCTTAATTATTAATTGAACAATACCCAATGGATAGGCAAAGAAAGTGGTGGTAATAAACTTGAGTTCATCATACAACTTAGTTTAAAGAGCAGATCATAAAGGCCCTATGAGTAAGGGTCTTAACTAAATTGATTTTGTTTTATGGAACAGAAAAATTCTCACCTGGTATACAAAGCAGTAAAGCGGAAAACCATAAAATGATCTGCTATCCAAACATCAAGAAACGGAAGAGAAGAATTAACTTCCATTTCTTGTGTAAATTTTACAGCTGAATGTATAATATTAAGAGACGAAACAAAACTTTTTTCGTTATTAAAAAAACAAAAAGTGTAATCCACATAACGAAAATAAACGTCAAGTTTTTTTTATTTAGATAACACATTCTCTTCATAAAATCCGACAAGGACGTTTACTAAACATACAAGATCCTTCCTTTTATTTTTTCATATATATTTTACAATATTCGTATGTGTTCGATGGTGTGAATAAAGTGTCCGAAGTTCATATTGTGTTATTGTTGTTCTAGTAATTTTGGCAATGGCACATCTTCAGTAGTAAGAATTCTTTTCTCTACATCCTGGTATTCTTTGGGAAGCTTAATGCTTGAAATTGTCTGGCATGACATCATGTTTAACGACTATAGAAAACAAGGTCGCAGAAAAAACTATTATAATTAATTTTTGTTTTATTTTTAATTCCAATATAATATGTGCACACATCATATGCCCTTCAAGATACCATCTGCGATGAACAATATTTTATTTAATGTAGACTGTTTGTTTTGTATACTAATAGCTTCTATGTTTTTGAGTCGTTTTGAGTGCAATCTGCAAGAAGTTATTAGGCATCTGTGTCCAATGTAAGTATTTTATACTGTTTTTGATTATTAGTCTTGAAGAGGCAAACTCTCAGTAGAAAACAAATTTATAGACACAATTATGTTTTACATAGCTGGGTTGGGTCCGGGTTAAAGTAATCTCTTCTTCATAGATATTATTCTACAAAACATTAAGCAATATGAAACAAAGCCAAATTAGGAGTAACTTCCATAACCATATCGTCGATAAATAAATAAAATTATTCTTAACGAAATTTAGAAAAAATATTTCAAAAAATATATCACGGTTCATATCACTGAACAAACAGCTAAAATTTATTATCTACTTTAAAATGGTTAAAACATCTAATTTGATTATTATGAATAACACCCGGCCTCAAAAGACTAATAAAAGACATATATTACTGTGTGGTATAGATTGTCTGTTTCTGGAGCCCTTTTTACACAATCAGAGAAATAACTATCGATAAGAGAAGTAGTAAATCAATGTTTATGCTACAGAAACGATATTGATTGCCTCTGTCTTCAAACAGAAATGTTAGGACACGTCATCACTAAATACTTTATCGATTCAATTGTTAAATGATTTGGGAGAGTAAACTGAGCCAACCAGATAATGGAACAAAACCCAAAAGACAAGTGAAACACAAGTATTAGATCAGCAAACTTGCAATTATGAAACCAAAATAGGTCAATGAATATTTCACGAAAAATAAAAAATCAGCCTTATATTAAATGATCGGTATCGTTGCACAGAAGATACGTAAAGAGTTAGTTATTTGATTTTGTTTAGCGGCATTTCAACCGCTGTGTTTATTTAATGCGGAAATCTAAATGTTTTTAACAGAAGTTTATGGCTTCTACTCAATATATCTTGAAGGCAGTTGTATGCCTTCATTATAGATAAAATGTATTGACGATTATGTATTATCGTAGCTGCTTTTGAGCAAATGAGGGGGTTTCTACTACATGGATTGTATCTTATCACTAGGTGGAGTTGCAGAGTTAAAGTAATCTCGTCTTCGGCGATATTATTCTACAACGAATTTATCAACATTGGACAAACCCTAATTAGAATAGCTCCCATAACTATATCGTCGATAAACAAATAAATTTAGTCTGATCGAAATTTGAAAAAAATATTTTTTAAAAATATCATAGTACTTAGAACTGAATGATGCAAACAAACACCTAAGATTTATCATCTACTACAAAAAGAGGCTTAAAACGTAATTTAATTGTTACCAACTACATCCAGCCTCAAAAGTCTAATAAAAAAGCATATATTAATGTGTGGCATACAAACCTTATTTCTATTAGCTCTTCTTAAACAGAATAAGACTTGTAATTATGAAACCAAAATAGAAAAAATTTTTAATGAATATATCATGAGAAAAAAACAAAAGCAGCTTTATATCAAATGTATTGTCAGAGCTGGTTTGAGGCAGGTGAAGTGGGTTTCTATTGAATGAATTTTCTCTTGCTTCTGGCTTAAAGCGATGAAAGGAAAGTCATCTTGTTTTAGGAAACCTTCAAGGAAACTAGCTGAATATGCCTGACAAATGTTCCCGTTGTGTTTTTGATCTAGTGTCAGAAGGCATGGTATCTACCGAGCAGAAACATTCGTCATGCCAAGTTCATTGTACAGAATGTACTCAATTCTCTCACGAGATATACTAATAGCATTGGCTATTCGAATTATAGTCAATCGATTATTATTGATCATGGTCTATATTTTCCTTGGTGGTGGCAGTTGCAGAACGTCCAGCTTCTAGGCCATCTTTAAAACTCTTTCTTCTTCTCCTAAATTCAGCTGCCCACCTCTGCGCTGTTGAGTGTAATCTTATAATGTAGCAACCATGTCAGTTTGAATGTCCTTGGGAGGGCTAAACCATTTTGTCGCTGGTATTTAATGTCAAATATCGTTCATTGTTAATAGAAATCGCTGTTAGTTACCGTTGAAATCTTCTTTGAACAGTTAGATATTAGTTTATGTAGAAAGACAAAATCCATTTATTAATAAGAAAAATCAACAAACGAAGATTTTACAGCTCTAGTATGAATTCTTCATATTCATCCTATGAACAGTTTTAATTGATCTAATCCTCTGCTCTATTAGTTTCTGTAGAAATTAATTTATTATTTTATTATTATTTTTATTTTTATTATTATTATTATTATTATTAGTAGTAGTAGTAGTAGTAATAGGGCATCAGAATATTGTTAGCAGGTAAAGGCCCAGAGTAAAATAACTCCATCAATTTGACTAGTGTTACTTTTTATCATATTATTATGTCATTTCTCATTTGAAATCGATTTCTGCGATGGTCACACTACCTACCAAGTCTGCAGGAAGACCGAGGGCAGGCATTGGTGTGTTGCTATGATTCCATCACATGTTTTTCATATCTCTCTAACTTCCTTAACGTTACATAGAAAAAGTTCTCCTTAGTGTGTGGGCTATACTTAACAAGACCATTTGTTGTATATCTCTTATGCTAGAGTTTCCAGGAATTCTTTCAATATGTTTTTCGTTCCATTTTTATCATTCCACGAGCACCTATTATCACTGGTACGATACTTGTTTTTAATTTCAACATTATTTCTATTTCAATTTCCAGGTATTTATATTTTGAGAGTTTTTCAAATCCCTTGGTTGCTATATTACAATCCGCTGGACAAGCTAGATTAATTAATGAGCAAGTTTTTTTCTTTCTGGTTTTTAACAATAATGTCCGGGCTATTTGCTTCAATTTTTCTGTCTGTACAGATGGTGTAATCCCATAAAATGTTGACATCTTTGAATTCTATAACCGGTGTTGGGTGATGTTCATATCAATGTTTGTTTACATATTTTCCATAGTGTTTGCAATTTGTCTAATGTAAATATTGCCCCACTCTATCGTGACAATTTTATATTCATTTGGGGAAAATATAGAACATTCTGAGATTTGATGGTTTAGTGTTTCTTCGTATTTATCAGAGAACCTGCATTTTAGATCTACATTATTATGTATAAAATTTGCCTGAAAGTTTTTAGTGAAAAGTTTCAGACTTTAATCCAGATACACGTAACCATCGATGAGTATTAACTTTATCAACATTGGGTCTATTAGCACGTTCTGGATATTGGCCATGCAGAGGTTTGACTTACCAGCGTTGTTTCATCTGTTCAAGAGCTTTGTTCTTGGCTTAGTTTATCATATTGTTTGTCGAAATAGTTGGTTATTGGCTTCTGTTTTACTTTTCTACTGAATCTACCGAATTTCGTAATTTGTAATCATATTTCCATTTTTGCTGTGGTTGCACTACCTAGCAAGTTTGCGAGAAGACTTAAGGCAGACTGTGGTGTGTTGTTATGGCTCAATTTTATGTTTTGTATCTCCTCTAACATTCCTAGCGTTACATAGACAAAGTTCTCCTTATTATGTGTGCTGTACTTAACAAGACATTTTTTGTATATATCTTAAGCTAGGGTTTCCAGGGATTCTTTCAATGTGTTGTTTTGTTCCATTTTTTATCATTCCAAGTGCACCTACTATCATTGGCACGGTACTTATTTTCAGTTTCAACATTTTCTCTTTTTTAATTCTCAGGTCTTTATATTTTGACAGTTTTTCGAATTCCTTGTTTGCTATGTCACAATACGCTGGACAAGCGATGTCAATTATTAGGCACGATTGTTCTTTCTGGTTTTTAACAATATCATCTGGCCTATTTGCTTCGATTTTTCTGTCTTTGTAGATGGTGTAACCCCATAGAATGGTGACATCTTCTATTTCTGTAACCGAATCTGGGTGGTGTTCATATCAGTGTTTGTTTACATATTTTCCATAGTGTTTGCACATTGTCCAATGTAAATATTAACCAACTCTATCGTGTCGATTTTTTATTCATTTGGGGTAAGTACAGAATGTCCTGTGATTAGATGGTCTATTGTTTCTTGGTAAATATCACAGAACCTGCATTTTGGATCCACATTATTATTTATATTTGCCTGAAAGTTCCTAGTGAAGAAAACTTGGTCTTGCGATGCAAGAATATAGCCGTCAGTCTCAGAATTTAATTCAGATGCATGTAACTATCGATAAGTATTAACTTTATCAACATTGGATTTATTGGCACGTTCTGGATATTGGCCATGCAGAGGTTTGCCTTGCCAGCGTTGTTTCATCTGTTCAGGAGCTTTATCCTTGGCTTTCTTTTTCATATTTTTGCTGCAATAGTTGGTTCTTGGCTTCTGTTTTGCTTTTCTACAGAATCTACTAAATGTAAATCTTGTTTGTTATTCACTGTCTTCTTTCATTATTGAATATTTTTTCTTTCTGTTTTCATGTTGTTTGACTAATTGTATCATCCAGTCCTTTGTTGTTTCTATGTATGTTAGTAAGCCAATAGGTGTTGTCTTGTATGACAATTCTAGCTGAATAAAACCTTTTCCACCTTCTTTACGGGGTATGTATAGACGGTCTACATCAGTCTTTCGATGCATCTTATGCTTAGAAAGAAGCTTTCTTGTTTTAGAATCTGTTCGTCTGATGTCGTTTAGAGTACAGTTTAAGATGTTGAAACTATATTGGACACCTGGGATAGCAAGGCTATTAATGGCCATAATTCTTTTCTGAATATTCAATTCAGTTTTTAATATCATTCGTAGCCTTCTATAGTACTCTTTACGCACTATTTCTTTAATTTTTATGGTGAATTTTTCACTCTCATTTACACCTAGGTATTTATAAGCTTCTTCTGGCTTTAATTCTTTTATTGTTACAGCAGTGTCTAAGCTAATTGAGTATCTTTGTTGTATCGATCCACGTAAAACTGTAGCTTTAGCTCATTTATTCAAATTGAATTCCATTCCAATGTTTTCGCTGAAGCATTTTACAGTTTACAGAAGACCTTCCAGCTCATTTTCATTCTTAGCATATAACTTTAATCATCTATGAAGATGTAATGAAACTAAACGTGTAAAGAAATACCACCGACAATTTAAGGTGGTAAAATGAATGCGACAAAATAAGGATGGAAAATGCGGCCACAATGGTATTTATTACCTTTGCACCGAGGCAGATATGACACAAGGTCATTTAAAGTGGGGATTCTGCTCCGCCAAAATTATACAGATCTTGTTTGTTCACCCCAACCCAGACTCCCACCGTCGTCAGAGCTACCTTTGTTTTCTCTCCGCTAAGAGGCAGAAAGTTGATCAGAGAGGGTGGTGTTTCACTTGAAAATGAGTCCATACTGGTATTTAACACCTTCCCACTAAAGCGGAAGCAACACAAGATCAATTAAACCCGGGCGGAGAGGAACACAAACTCCGCAGAAAAGTAGAGTCTCGTTTTGGGTGAACAGACAAGAGCCCGATTTTTGGCCGAGCTTACCGGCTCAAATTTCCCATTTTAATATTTTTTGTGCCGCATCCGCTTTGATTGGGAGGAGGTAAATACTAGTTTCGCATTTACAAAACTTTAGCTTGTCCCACTCAAGTTATCACCTTAATGTGTTAGAGACCATTTATATTCATCCTTTAAAACCTTTATTGTGCAAGCAAAAGGTTCATATATTTGGCCTCCAACTCATTTCTATCTAAGAATTAATTTTTCTCTACAGCTTACCTTTCTTTTTAGTGATAATTATTTCTTTATGAACATCGATTTATCTCTGTTGGGCGCGGTTCGAAACCGGATAGCTAACCTGTTTTAATTTTATTTTTTAAATATTATTATCATTATGATTGCTATTAAAAATAAATATTTGTTTATATTTATAGCAGTTATGATGTTTCGTACTACTAAACATATTTTCAAATATGTATATGTATATGCTGAAATATCATTTCATCTTTAGCTTAAAATGAATGATATATTACCGATTGATATAATATGATAATCTTCAAGAATTGTACACTGACTACATCTGGCTACAACTTGTATTCCGACGATATTAATGAGAACCAACAAAGCTTTTTAGTACTATGAGTTGGTAGTGAGAGGCTGTGAGTCTTTTCGGTTATAGTAGCATGAAACCATCTCTGAATCCAGGGTCATCATCTGGTGAGGGCTTTTGTACAAGCGCTTCTTTGTATAATATAGCAATATGCCATGGGTCCTTACCTATAACTACAGAATGAACTCTTCTTGACACTATATATCCTACGCCTCTCAAGAGGGAGAGAGAGAGAGTCGAGGTAGTATTAGTAGTTCACTCCAAACCAGACTGATAGTCATACTAACACCTTCCACATTTTGTATTATTTCTTGTAATATGAACAGCTGAAGAGGCTCATCCCTTGTTTCCTGTTTAGGATGCGGTTTCCGTTTTTCTCTTTTCTAATCTTCTCACTGTTTTTTTTTTAATTGGAGTAGATAGACTGAACTATCGCCCGGTTCACACTCCACCCACATCTATTAAACAGGTGTAGAGGCTCATCCCTTATTTCCTGTTTAGGATGCAGTTTCTGGTTTTCTCTTTTCTAATCTTCTCACTCTTATGTAGCCCCCTGCACATCAGTGGCGTTACCGCCTTGCTTGCGGTGATATGATTTTAAAAAAATATTTGTTATTTCTACCCTTGTGGTCATGTTGTTCTTTTCAGGCCTTAACCTGGTCCATAACAGTGGCGACGAAAATATTGAAAAAACGGATTTTGCGCGAAGAACAAAAGAAAACCTTTTTGGCCATCGGTCGCCCATACCAGTGGTGATTAAGATACCGAAGGAACGGATTCTACGCAAAGATAAAAGAAAGGAATGTTTGAAAACCATAGACGAAGATATAAATAAGAAGTTTCTACCTATCGACCATAACAGTAATGGAATTCTACGCCAAAAACAAAAAAGAAATTCTCATCAAGTTTCCGGAACAACGGGCGACAAAGAACTGAATTCTGCACTGAGAAAAAAGTAAAAATATTTTACTCAAGTACACAACTCTAGCTACAAAGTTTTTAAGGAAAGATTTTTTACACATAAAAGCGACCAAGAGTTTATACCTAACATGCACAAATTACGCGCACTTGTAAACAAACTGTTGAAGAAGGAAAAGGTTTGGGAATGGTCAACCGAATGTTAGGAAACTTTCGACAAAATCATAAAGAATCTAACAGTGCATTTATTTTTAACGCATTAGGATCCAAAATTGGAAATAATAGTCGCGATTAACGCGAATTCCTTTAGTGTTGGGGCATGTATACTTCATACAATGCCGGATGGGACACTAAAACCCATAGCTAGTCGAAAAGAAGCCTTGGGGATTATCTTTGTGGTTACGAGATTCCACGGATATATTTACGACTGATTCTTAACATTAAAGACGGATATCTAGCTGTTACTGACAATATTTGGATAAAAAAATGCCTACCTGTCTACCCTGCTAAGATGGGGAGGGATTTTATTAAATTAAAGCTTCAAATTAGAGTATCTTCTCTCAAACATAATCGGGCATGCAGACAGTCTTTCGAGACTAGTATCAAAGGAAACGGAGCCATTGGAAGATTCCGTAATTGCATATTTATGATATGAGGTATATATTAGAACATCATTATGCAGTACAATTCGTGACCTCCCCATTACAGGAAATAAGAAACGAAGCAGTGAATAACGAATTTATAAAGGAAACAAAAACAAAAATTGCAGTAAAAGATAAGCATATCCCAGACAGTTTTTTGTTATGTGATAATGTTCTGCTATATAATGAAAAAGTAGTAATCCCGAAAACGCTACAAAGGAGAATCCTCAAGGATTTCCACATGGGCCACCCAGGAAAAAAGGATGAAATCCTTAATGCGAAGTTATGTGTACTGGCCAAACATGGATCAAAATATTGTACATATGGTGAACAAATGCAAGAGCTGTTACTTATTAACCAAGGCACCTCCGATCACTCATAAGCCATGGCCGAAGACAGATCGACCGTGGTCGAGAATCCATGCAGATTTCGCAGGTTTATTATAGGGCTTCTATTACTTGATTGTAGTAGACAGTTACACACAAATAGCAAAAAGTATTTCGTTGTAGAAAACCTACTTTTGAGACGACAATCCACGAGCTGTTTGCTAGAATACACAATGCACCTCTCCTCCACGAGCCGTTTACTCGCTTCGGAGTGGTGGATTGTCTAGTCACCGGTAATGGGACATAATTTACATCTGCGGTCTTTCAATAATTTTGTGAAAACTTTCAGGGGAAACACATCAAATATCCGCCATATCATGCAAGGTCAAACGGGCAAGGGAGAGGTTTGTAGATACACCAAAGAGATCACCAAGGAAAATTTATGGCGTACCAAGAAAAAAGCATTACAACAATTTTTGAAAATCTATAGAAATACGCCGAACAATACTACGCCATCGGTACTATCGTTGGCGGAAGTAATGTTCGCTCGAAAAATTAGATCAGTATTCGACAAGTTACTGCCGAAACAGACAAAGCAATCAGCAGCATCGTTTGTACCGAAAAAAAAATTAATCCAGGGAGAAAGGTTTTTTTTCAGTGTTCAAAAACAACAAATCCTATTGGGAACCAGGTACAATAGAGAAATGGATCGAGAACATGATTTACATAATTCAGGGTCCGACGTTTTCACATAAAAGGCATTTAAATCAGATAAGAAAGAGGCTGTTAAATGATTCTAACAGTCTACATCAGGAAGAGGTGGAAGTAATGGACACAATATTTGACACATTCGATATGCAAAGGCCTCAAACAATTTCAGAACCAAGGAAATCTAGCAGAAAAAAAATTACAGAGCCTTTGATGATTAATCCGAAGAGGAAAAAACATTAAAGAACCCAGCGGGGTAAAGCTTGGAAGGGGGATGTCATGGTTCCTTACCTGTAACTCCAGAATTAACTCTTCCTAACGCTATATATACTACGCCTCACAAGCGAGAGAGGGTCGAGTTGGTAGGAGTTCACTCCAAACCAGACTGACAGTTATACCTTCCACATTTTGTTTTGTTATTTCTTGTAATATACGTTTGTTATTTCTACCCTTGTGGCCGCGTTGTCCTTTTCGGGCCTTAACTTGATCCATAACACAATGTTTTGTATAAATGTATATATTATCTATCTGTTAGCTCATAAAAATCTAAAAATGCTCAAGATAAAGGCATCACTAGCTGCTTCAGAATCTATAATGATAAAAATAGTTTAGACGAACTGAGGCGTTTTATTAGACCGCAACACATTTGATATACAATAAATACTGATGTCAAATAATCTGGTTATTATTCTACTTGTGTACGCCTGCGTGAAGAGAATTTATTCATTGCTTTTGTTAGCAGAAGAGCGGTAACCAAAATCTTTTGTTGGATACATTAAGCACTGTCCAAAATTCAGCACAGAGGATCTTCTCAAATCACACTCCCAAGAGGTGGGGAAGTTTCATTCTCGCCATAAACACGTGCAGGTATTTCTAAGTGTAAACGCCTATCTGTAAGCCGTTTGCTATTGCATATATCTTATTCCATTCCTGTGTTAACTGAGAAATGGACTCGCTGTCCCAAACTGTTTATCACTTTCTTTCAAATCCATTCTCGTTTATACCCTTGGGATGTTAGCATATATATATATATATATATATATAAGCAGATATATATATATCAGTTTATATCATGATCTCTTTTCTTGCTTTAACTCTGAGGTTACAATTTGGCATTCTTAGATATATCTCTCAAAATTCCTTCTCTGGCTACTATTGTAAAAACACCGACCACCTACGATATTTATTCGATATAAAAACACGGGCATATTCATCCAATTATACCAAAAACCTCATTCAAGCAATGGATGGTATGGTAGATTTGCCGACTGTTCCGATTTAACTATCCCACAAATTTTGTCTCTGCACCGTTTTTTTAAATAACAAATATATCCCAAGTTTTTAGAATGAACAAACACGATAAAAAAAAGGCAAGTATTTTAACACATAATAAAATAACTTTTATTCATTTACTGCGACAGAATAGAAAAGATTATGTTGGATTTAAACCATGAGTTCCACGCACGTGTCATCTTTTTATCATGTCGAATTCAGAAATGTTTATTGCTATATATATATATATATATATATATATATATATATATATATATGATACTGCTACTGTTTATTGTAGTGTGTTTGCGTGTTGCTGTGTGTCTGTTCGTGTGTGTGTGTGTCTGTGTCTTTATTTCATACATGCACACACACATACAGATACATACACATGTATGCACGTGTCACACACACATATATGCACACACACACACACACATACAGACACACACACACACACACGTTACAATAAACGGCAGCAATTGCATATATATATATATATATATATATATATATAGCAATAAACACGCTTCCAATTCAAACTTTACATCAGATCGTAAAACGGTGTCCACTATTACTTTAACAGAGACGCAAAAATGCCAAATCATGATATCGGTCAACCCACACCTATATAGACCATAAACACACACACACACACATACATCCTCACACGCACATAAAGGCACAAACACACGCAAACACATAAATGATTAATAAACAGGTAATAACCAACATTTTCCATTAACTTCCTTTATTTTACTAAACGCCTCCAAAACTTACCCATACAAAAATTGAAATGTTGTTGTCATATCTGCGCTAGAAATATGGCAATAACATTACTTAATACTTTCCAGGCTTGAGTTAAAAAGTATTTACGCAGTTTTGTTAAGGGGGCGTCTTAATTTCTGCTTAAACATCTTCCTATAGATGCAACGACGTAAGTCTGTTGCTACACATCACTATTTCCATGGCAAACTTTTAGGTGATTTATTCTTTATTTTAACTAGTTCAGATCTTTAAAATTATGACCTGACATGCTACGACCACAGAGTCGAATAGACATTTTACTCACACAATGAGAATGGATACTTCCTGGAATAGATTCCCGCATAGACGCTTACCTAATCACTACAATTTTAATCTCTGCAGTCAAGATTTGTAATCCTTATAATGTTCATTGTGAGTGCGCAGTGATGTAATGGATAACAACTTTGACTAAAAAATCAGAAAGATGAGTTCAAATTTAATTCATTATATTTACAGGATGTGCGTTCCGATGCAGTGGATAACGACTCGGAACGGAAAATAGGAGAGCCAAGTTCGAATTCTAGTTGAATTCTTTGCATTCACTTACGCACAAATACCCTTGGAATAGGGGCATTAATCCGTCTCTTCCCTCTATCTGTGGGTCAAATAACAAAACAGATTGGGTTCTATAGCCTTGGTTGGCAACCAGTCTACCCTAGAAAGTAATGGCAACCTACTAGGGGAAAATCTTCTGTCCAGTCAGCCACATTGCTTACGAAACATGATTGCTCATGTATAACATATGACACTTAACTGAGTGACATTGATTTACGTGCATATATCTATTTTTTCTCTGCTCAGCTATAGGTAGATAGCAGGACAGACTGGACACTATAGCCTTGTTTGGAAACCTGTCTAGGAGAAAGATAATAATACTTATCTAACTGAGTGACATTGACTTACGTGCATATGCCTTGTTTTTTCTCTGCTCAGCTATAGGTAGATAGCAGGACAGACTGGACACTATAGCTTTGTTTGGTAACCTGTCTAGGAAAAAGAGAAAGAGATGGGCACTGACACGTTATCTTGCCCAAGACACACCACTGCAACTACGGCTGCGGTGTATGTGGTACCCCAACGACCCTAATTGGTTATGAGTCACGTGATAATCTTTATTTTCTACCACCTCTTTTTCACTCATAGTTCATTCGTCATAACTACTTTAATCGCAACCTTTTACCTTAAACATCTCTTGAGCACTGTATTGTGAAAATATAATTAAAAAATATATTGTAAAATCTAGGATACTTGCTCAAAACCAATGGAACAAATAAAACTGAAGAAAAGTACTTAAAATTATACTTATTGTTTATTTTGGTATCGTCCTTAGAAGACGATAACAAAAGAAACACTAAGTGTAATTCTAGTTGACAACCGAAAAAGAAAATATACGTTTTATTTTATCTTTATGGCTCTCCACAAATTCGTTTTCTTTATTATCTGGAAATTTCAACGACCATTTTGAGAAAAACAGTGGAAGGATTATCCGTTGTTTTCTTCAAAGATTTGAACTCGGGGTAGGTTTTCCTGAAAACCAGCTGTGGCAGAAGTGTTTCGTTTCCCATGATCTTCACTCCATATGCACAACTACGTGCATGAAGAGTTTGATTCGTGCCTTTTTTAAATGCGAAAGTCAACACAATACACTAGGTGAGGATTTGGATAGGGCCAAATTGTTCCATTTTCCGTACAGATTCTACATCTAGATGCTAATAACATCATCACGGCTACCTTTTTTTTAATCGTTTCACCCCAAGCAAGGCAGTAACGCCACTGATGCGCAGGGGGCTACGTAAGAAAAAAAGATTAGATAGGAGGAGAGTAAAGAGAAAGACGAACCAGTTAAAGTGGGTGTCAGAGAAGAGAGCTAGAGAAGGGTGGGAATACAGGTGTAAAGACAGTGGCAAATATTCTCAGACAGGCAGTACGTCCACAGCCGATTTGCTAACGACCATCACGGAGTTTATATACCAAACGCTTGATAAGTCCGGCGAGGCTCGTGCTGTTGCGCTGGACATCTCCAAGGCTTTTGATCGGATTTGGCACGCTTGCCTCCTACGCAAGCTACGGTGTTATAGCATCACCGGACGCTTGCTTGATCTGATCCAATCTTTCCTATCTAACCGTTTAATGAAGGTCGTATTCTACTGTACAAACGCTGGTATCCCTCAGGGCTCTATCCTAGGCCCGACGCTCATCCTTAATTTCATAAATGATCTCCCAGACATAATCAAGTGCCAAGTAGGCATCTACGCAGATGAAACCACAATTTACACCCGCATCAGTAAGAAATCCGGCGAGGCAGAGAAACATAACCACGCTGCTGATCTTGAGAGGTATCTACACGATGATGTGAATTGGGGTAAGAAGTGGTTTGTAAATTTCAATGCGTCTAAGACCAAGCTGCTGTCTGTAAATCATCACAGGCAACCTCTCCTGCCTCCCATAAGCATGGACCAAGCGAGTCTCCCCAAAAGCAATACTCTGCGCCTCCTCAGCCTTGCCCTCTTCTCTGATCTCAAGTAGAACCACTACATTGGGTCAATAGCTAAATCCACTGCTAGGAAGGTTGGGTCACTGTGTCGGGCCAGGATGTTTTTCTCACCTGGAACCATTCTGCATATACACAAACCAACCATTCGTCCGTGCATAGAGTACTGCTGGCATATATGGTCAGGTGCCCTCGCTGTTCATCTCCGTGTTCTTGACAGGCTTTAAAGGAGAATCAGTAATATGATAGGCACCGACTTGGCGGCTCGACTACAGCCACTTTCCCACCGACGAGAAGTGGCTTCCCTTTGCCTATTCTATAAATTCTTCCATGGCTTCTGTTCCAACGAGTTTGAGTCAATGGTGTTTACTCGTGCAGCCAGACTGGCGACTGGGTCTCACCCATTCACAGTTAGATCAACAAAATGCGGACGACAATTCTACTTCTGCATGTTCTTTTCCCGCACTTCCCGCCTGTGGAACTCGCTCCCTTATTCTTGCTTTCCTGACGGCTACAACCTCCAGGAATTTAAATGCAAGCTCAATTCTCATCTCTTAACTACTTGACCCTACTTCTTTCCACACTGTCCTGTAGATCCTTTCCTTTCTCTCCACCTTCATCTGTCATCACAACTGTCATCTCACCTGTATTCGCATCCTTCTCTTGCTCCTTTCTAACTTGTTCGTCCTTCTCCTCAACCTCCTCTAATCCTTTTACGCTTATGTAGCCCCCTGCACATCAATGACGTTACCGCCTTGCTCCGAGTGATATGATTAAAAAAATAATACTAATTTGTGTTTGATTACGTGATGAATTGCATTCAGATCAAAGCGGAGTTCAGTCATACAGAAAAAGGTATATTTCTTTATTTAGTCACTTTCACATCTCCATAATCTAGCTTCCCTGTTACTTTTCTATAAATACTTTCATAGTAATTGCTTTGATGAACTTTTATCTGTGGTACCTGGACTTTATAAATTTAAGTACAGTACCAGATTGGCAACAAGATCTCATAATTTTACATTTGAATCGAATAGATGTAACCGTAAGTTCTTTGCTAAGAGTTATTTTCTCGCACTTCCTGCTTGTAAAATTCTCTTCCTTTTCTTTGCTTTCCAGTAAAATTTGATCAACAGACATTTAGACGCAGTGTCAGTTGTTAATTTTTGTGTTCTTAATTTGTTTTTGTATTGTTCTCCTTTCTTATTTTTATTTTTTATTTTATTTTTTAAAATTTAGTAACTCTCTGTGTGTTAGTAGTCATGTAGCCTTGTTTGGAGTGAAATGATTAAAAATATACATATTAAAATATAATAAATAAAGACAAGTGAGTCTACAATTTGGACATCTCGACCAACCACGATATGCAAGGATTTTCTCGTTACATGTCAGGAAACGTGGAGCCGCTAGATTGTGGATATTGTTTATTCTGCGGATTACGGCCATAATGCGCTGACCACAGCTTGAAGTAGAAAAGAAAAAAAAGGGAAAAATGCTAGGACCTCTTTAGAATATAAAGAATACCGTAGAATAAAAACATTAAACTCCTGAGATCAAGAAACAAATACTAGAATTGAGACAGTATATAATCACAATTCGCCGAAGAACTAAGAGTGTGATAGCATTAGTGTTTGTAAAGATTTTGAGAAAAGATTTGGAGCATGAAGAGACTTGCTCTCCTTCATTCGTCAACTATAACTACATGGCAATTGATGGGAATAAGCATAAGAATAGAAAATAATTAACTCCTGCATAGAAATGTTGAGTATTTTCGACCATTGCAATTGAAAGTTGGCTGTCACAACACAACTTTTACTTCACCCACTTCTTGAATATATGAGCGTGTTAAAGCCATCTCTTCTCTTTTTACTAAGCTGCAAATGAAAAACTGGCTATATTAACGGTAATTACCCGGCAGATAGTTGTCAGGCACTTTCCCACCAACGTAACGTAGCCTCTGTCAACATTTTTATGAATAGTTTCATTGTAAATGTGCTGATGAGTTGTTCTTCTTTAGTAACTTGATTTCACAAGTTTAAGCATAATACTAGATTGTTAATTAGGTCCCAACATTTATAACCGTAAATTCCATGATAATGTTTCAGCATTCGCTCCTCTCGCTTGTGAAACTATTTTCATGTCCACTAAGATCTCTCAAAATTTGAATGCAATCGTCGTGATCTGTTTCTTCGAAACTTAGACTTTTAATCTCATGTAATAAAGTTTCTCTATTTTTTTTTTTGTTTATAATCATTTTAGCCCAAACAAAGCAGGACCGTCACTGGTTTGCAAGAGGCTACAGTGATAGAAAGAACAATGTATAAAGGATGTCCAAACAAAAAGATAAGTGATGGATGGGAATCAAAGAAGTAGAAGATTGCAATTTACATTACATTTAAATTTTTGGAGATTTGAGCTCCACAAACAGGAAGTGCGAGAAATAAAAATGGTAGAATAGAAGAGAGGATTACATTCATCTATTACGACGATAAAAGAGTGGAACATTGATGCCAATCTAGTGGAAAGCGTAAATACATGTGGTCGGGACCAGGAAAAAAACTTGTGAGTGCAATTGCCATGAAAATATTTTTAATAACCTTTTGTTATGTTTATGGATTTTAGTCCTCAGTAATATGGACATTGAAGTTAGCAACCAGCGATGACAGCCTCTTTAATGTTTATGTGTATCTATCTCTGCATCTATATATTTTATCGTATAGAGTCATCCGCAGAGAGACCTGTTTCACTGTATCACAGCTAATAAGTACGGTTAGATAACCGATTGCTTCTAGGCAGGATTAAAATCCGACCGAACTGACATCAGTCGGCGATTCTACCTCTGGGCTATTGGGGCTCGGTAGAGGAAGGCGGACTTTAGCGTGCTATATAAGATGTAATCACACACCAGTAGCCGAAAGAATTCAAATTAATTACTAAATGAACGATGTATAAATGTGTAAGTAGCTACTGTTTTCAAGTCTACTGTTTCTTCATAGTGGCATGCAAGAGCTTATTTTTCATTACACAATAACGTTTCTAAATACTATTAGCATAAATATTAAAAATGACGACAATTTTATTAATTTTTTGTGTCATGTAAAATGTGTTCTTATATCTTTTATTGTCGCAGTTATTGTTCGAATACCTTAGAGATTCCAGATAAATTGGATTTCCGATTGTAGAAATTAAAGTGATCTTTCTTTCGAAAAAAAGAGAACATTTTGTTGATTTTATAACTTCCCTTAGAAAATAACAGATAAGTAACGCTGCAAGGTTCGCCATTCTACATTCCGCTAAACTGGATGAAAATCATCAGACGATTAATTATGGAAATGTTCATCAGCTGAAAGGAAATCATAATGCGATCAGAGATTAGATTCAGCCTTTCTATTTTGACGTATTCAGTCTGATATAACGAGAAACGATTAGGGAAACAATAAAGTCATGTTTGAAAGGAAAGAATACTAAACGACGAATAAAATGTGTCTTTTCCGTAAAAATTGTTAAAAGACTGAAAAAAAAAAGTCTGAAGATTCATAGGAGTTTTATCCAGCGCCAAAGTATTTTACATTTTGAGCTCTGAGCAGTTTGATCGACAATTCAAGTAAAAAAGAATCCGACTAAAGACTCTATGAGCCGAATTTTCAGATACACTTCATCTATTTCCTCAATATTTTCATCACTTTCAGTAATCGTCTTTTTAGTTTGAACCGAATTGATCGTATTCGCTCTGCATTAATTATCTTGGGAAAGACATTAATATATTTATTTTTGTCTTTTATGGATTAAATACAAGCAAAGAGTTGTTTGTTTAGCCTTGGATGGTAGTCAAAACCACGGAGAAGGCAACAATTAACCACCTTACTAGTCTTAGCAAGTAATCATAGCAATTTATAGAAATTAAACAAGAGGAATCTGTGGAGAGTCACGATCGCCTACGTTCATGAGGAACAGGGCATTTAAAAAAAGATGTCATAATTGTTTATAATATTCTTTTATATAGTATAACAGTTCTTGTAAAGTTATCTCTGCATTTCCTTCTGACACATATAGACAAACACTTTACTAAGTTTAATATCAAATCAATGTCTAATATTTCCTTTAAACGTTGTAAAATATAGAAACTTGTGTCTTAAATTTTTATTGTCATTATCATACCTATTTTTATAATGTCTACTATCGGAACCCGGGAAATTTCTACGAAAGGATAATTATGATTTCCTGGAAAAAGTTTACTTTGTCATACTACAAATGATATTAACGTCTTCAAACATAAATGTATTAGATAATAAAATAACGATAACACAGAGTGTAATTTTATTAAATTATCTATAAAAGTAATCTTCATAGAAGCTACTTTACTGTAATCTTATGTTAAGCGGCGTATGCACAGACCACAATCAAAATATTGTACGCTATTTTGCGAGAGATTTTGGAAGAGGAAATGTCATTTTTATTACTGAAAAATCATGGCTTCCTTTTATCAAGAGTTTTAAAAAATAATAATTTCGCAAATAATTTCATTTATTTGTGAATGAGTAGTGATAGTTTCATTAATATTTGACAATTATTTGGTTTTTGCGAGAATTTCCAAATTTATGTGTTTGTCACCAAAAAAGGTGGGTGATGCAATCATTACTTTTCCATTGTAAAACAGTCGTAACGTTTCTTTAACCGCGAACTCAATTCAAAACAAAACTTTCTGACAAAATTTCAAAAATGTTAGAAGTGTTTAAAAATTTTTAAAAAATAATTAAAGTTACTTTAAAGTCTCCTGTGTCCATTGTAACCAGAAAAGACCAACTGAGTAATGGCCAAGGGTGTAGAGGCCAGAAATTTCGTTATTAGGTTGCAGGATACGACAAGAAACCTACCTATTTTTACTATATTGTATAGTACACACACACACTTCACACAGACACACACACACACACACACACACACACACACACACACACACAATTACTGCTACAACCACCAGCTTAAGCTGCTGCTGATACGGTAATTCTATAGGCTTTCCTTCTACTCCCTCACTCTTTACTACCCTTCTTTTTGGCAAAGGTGAGAGAAAGGCTAAGGAGAGTAGCGTTTAAAAAATAGAGGGGAAGGAAAAGTGGCGTAAGGGACAGACGAACTAAGTAAATAAGGAAGGAACAAGCAGAATTATTATATGATGTTTAGAGCACACAATCTAGAGCAATAACAGCCGGCTAAGTACAAAGATGTCTTTCAAAATCTCTAAAAACTTCTTCGATATCCTAATAAACCCTCGTCACACCGGGTGCAACCAATATCAAACTGTTTTCTAATTCTCACAGTTGCGTAAGTAGTTTTTTTCGGTTGCTTGGTAAGTTTATCATGTTTTGTAACTTTTCTTTCTTCTTCATTATAATCTACCGTGCTCAATGGCAGAGCGCTCATTTACTATACGGGAGGCTGCGGGTTCTATCTCTATCCGTGTTATACCAAAGACTATAATAGTACTCGATGTCTCCCTGCTGGGCACTCAGCAACGGCGAGAATAATAATAACGTAAGTGGAAAAATCCAGGAATCCAGTGGCGCCCGCCTCTCTCGCAAGGTATCAACGAAAGAAAAGTAAAGTTTGGTATCCTTCGTGGAACTACGTTAATATTTGATCGTCTAACTCTTAATGTTTTTACTTCCACAACAGTCTCTAGTCTGTGCTTATACTCTCTAGCACAGGTAATTTACACAGTTTATGGCTGTTCCCACTCTATATGTTATTCATACTAACCAGTATAATGTATACATTTAGATGTAGTTTTAATTTTTTTTATACAAACACTTTTTATATTTTGTTTTTTCCTTCGCTTTGATATAACAAATTCTGATGTAATTGTTTTGACGACAGTTAGACTGTCTTTTACTTTTCAAGTATCCTTTGGGTATAATGTCAATGAACTTGCAATCATTCCTATTTGCCCTTTCTACTTTGAATAGTTTTCTTTTCCCTACTTACTTTATTCAGTGGTTTCTTGTCCTTGTATCTATAGTCACACACTTTCTAGGGATTTTCTTATGTGAATCGTATTGTCGTGTAGTGTACCTCTTGAATCTCACTTGCCATTAAATAATCAATCTTATCAAACAAAATCTTGATCATATTATGGCCAGATGACTCTAAAAGTAATATATATATATATATATATATATATATATATTATATATATGTTATATCTTTCTGCTACGCTCTAACCCTTTTTATTACATACTATTCCACAATGACAATATAAAATGTTGAGAAAATTTAACAAATTACGATTAAACAACGATCACATAAAGCAACTCTTACTTATCTGCTCTTATTTGAAATGTTCGGATAGATCGTCCACTGAACATAACATGTAAAGAAGCAATTTGATTTATATAGTACTGTATGCATTAACTTTTTAAATTTATTTTCACGCAAACTTCATCAAATATAAAATTGTTATCCCGCACTAACTCAATGCAATCGTTTTAAAAGAGAAAAAGGGAAAAAAATAAAATATAATTTGATTAAAAAAGGACAAAAATAAGATGTATGATAAATTTATCCTGTAAAAAGGGGAAAATAATTTAATTAATCATATCAGCAATAAAAAAGACAATTATTTTCAATTGATTTTCTTTATCCCCAAAGGGAACTGATTTAGTAAGCATCACCAGACAGAAAATCAATGAATCAGTAGGTAAATGAATAATGGGGAAAATAAAACAGGATTAGGAGGAACTTTTTCTCAAAATTTATTCTTTAAATTGAATGATGATGTATACGTTTGCAAATGCAACGTTTCTTTTCTTTTCTTTCTTGTTTGTTTCAGATAATAACAGAATTTTCGAAGTGGGATGAAAAACCTATGAAATATAACCAAAGTAGAATTTATTTGTCAAGAACATAATCGTCTTATTAGCATAGACCTGAAAATTATTCGTTATTGAAATTGAGTTTACGTCCGTATGACTGAAACACCAGTTCCGTAGAATTACAAAAGTTAAGCAACGTCGAGCCTGCTCAGAACCCCGCTTAAGAATACGCTGTGGATCTTCGTCGCCAATTTGTTGTGAAGTTGTAGCGAAATTTCGCTATAAAGTTGTAGTGATCACAATGTGCCGGAAGTAAGACAGGGAACTAGAAGGTAAGTTTAAAACAGTGTATTAGTATAACAATAAACACGATATTCGAATAAAGTGTTAATAATAAGCAACTAAGTCCGAAGGTATTATTAAGCTGCTTAATGCCTGATTTGTAGCTGTCGTTAACTGCTCTCGTTAACTGCCTTTTCGGAAGTCACGCTGGTAATTTATATATAACAAGCCGAACAGTTCATTCCTTGTAGGAGGGTACAATAACAGAATATCAGCTCCTGTAAGCTTGGATGAATGGATTGTGTAATGGATAATGGCTCGGAATCGAACATAATCGATCCCAGTTTCAATTCCAGTTACATTGGTTATATTCACTTACGCACAAATACCCTTGAGAAAAATATGAACCTTCTACACTGATTTATGGGTTAATTAGTAAGATTGGTAACGGTTAAATTCTTATTATTTTTTATTTTTAATCTCAAAATTTAAAAATACTGTCTGGTGCAAAATATCTTGCAAATGGTTGATAAACTGAAGAAAACGAATCAGTTTCTTAAAAATGTCTTGGATTGAGAATGAAATGTCATATATTTTAAATTGATCTCTTTTCTATTTCTAAAAGTTTGGCCACTAAGAAAATCTTATAATAATCTGAATAAATATATGTTTCATAAGGGTAAATCTAGTGAACAAGATGGCGACTTAGATACCCTAAACAATATGAAGTTGTCAGATTATTTTATATACGATAGCATTCTCATTCTCTGTTGCCATTGAGAAACTGAAGTTACCAAATCTATGCATTTATGAATAATATTCAAACTTTTCCCTTCTTCTTCTTATCAACATCATCATTTCTGTGCAGTGTCCCTTCAGGAAATTGGCGATCATTGTTTTCCACAATGTTCTCTTCTTTCTAGTTCTAAATAAATTTTGTCTTTTTGTTATATTTACTAAACCTTATTTTACTATACGTTTACTAAAACTCGATATGTAGGTTATGCTTTGCCGTCTTCTCTTCCTCTTGCCGTCAATATTTCCTGTGAATATCAAGTTTTCTAAGTTATCATTCCTTATTATATGCACTAGAAATTACAACTCTCTTTTGCAGATATTAACTACAAATGTCGTTTTGGTTTCTGTTTTCTCTTAAACCTCGCCGTTGCTCACATGTTTAGTCCATGGTATTCTCAGAATCCCTCTGTTGCTATTGTTACAAGTCTCTTCTTAATAATCATTTCTTTATCTACGAGGAGATTGTCCGACATTTATTTTCATGCAGAAGGACTGAAATTATGTAGAGTTTTAGTACTTTTATATTTATAACAAAATTTTCCTGTTTCCTGTTTCTTAATATATTGCTTAGCCCCTTTTCTACTGGACAATAAATAACTACTCTACGTATCTTGATCTAAAATTAATAAAAAAAACATCATATTCAACTGACTGTTAAGCAGAAAAGGTTTTGATTTCGATATTGACCTGGCCTGATGTTTTATTTTACTCTTTTGAAACATGTACAAAGTCCAAGTTTGAGGGACACCAAATAAGGCTGTTTTATTCAAATGAGTGCATATTATGAAGATATGTAGAATATCTAACAATTTTCCCCAGACAAGAAGAGGGTAATACTGTGGTGATCGGGGAAGTATTCACCCAAGATTCTTTCTCCTAATGCAGCGGCTATTGTGAAGAAGCTGTCTGAATGAATCTTTTACTTTACAATCGAAATACGAAGTGAGTAAGGGGGATTGGTCCAACGCTGTGTACATTCTATTGAAAAATTCATCCTTCTTTCAACACAGAACTATTAAGAGCAACATTTTAACGACTTACTGTAAAAGTATATAGCAAACATCTTGTATACTAATTCTGTAACCATACATATGAAATAATAAATTGTCCATTCTTTGTATTGTCCAATGTGACCTAACAGTAATTAAAACAGAATGATCATAGATCTTGTTGGATGTGTGGGATACAAAGCATTCGTGAGAAAAACCGTTGCAGCCAGAATTAGAACGCGATTACTTACTTTCTTATGATATATTCCAAATAATTCAGAGCAAAATTTTAATCTGGTTAATATCGTCAAATTACAAGTCTTTTAATTCATTAAAATCAAAAAGACACTATATGCCATAGCATTAGTGACATGTATGACGAAAGATAGTCTGATTCAACCAAACCCTCTTCATGCTGGTTTCTGAGTTTTCCTTCTAGTCTAGTTCCCAACTTGAAGCAAGATAGCCAGGTGAGCTCTGCTATGTAATCCATAGCTTTTGATTTCGTTTGCATTATTTTGTTTTAGAGCATATTAAAATAAAACGGTTATTCAATGCCGACAATATTTTTTACGGTAGGTTTGTATGAAGAGAATATGTGTTTTTTGTAATAAATCAGTTTATATATCAGGTTTCAGTGTTGTATTTTTGTAAAGGGTTTTTTTTTTGCCAAATGTATTGCTAGTATTTTTTTTTTTATTTTTCAAAGATGTTTCGCTTTTTTTAGTATAAATATGTATTTTACATCTTTTTAGAGCTTTGAAACCAGTTTGGGGGTTAACACTTTGCTAATAGCTCTTGGTTGATCTGGAAAAAACAGCAATTAAGAGGTGCTATAGCTTTAGAGGTGGATTCATGTTTTACTATGTGTATGAAAATAATGTAAATGAAAGTAACGAACTGGGCTGGGTTTGTAAGTGTTTACTAAATAAACAGGCAAAATCAGTAACATTATGTTGCCCACAGATAGAAATAGATAAAATAATGATATATTTCTGATTTAATGTTTCCTTTAACGATTTTGATATGACATCTTATTTATCTAACAACTTCAATACATATTGATGCATTTCAGTAGAAAAATAGAGACTCGTTACGTTTATAATGGAGTTATTTCCCTGGTTTTGATAATCTAAATCCTTTAAAATAAAAATTGTTTACCGTTAAAACAATGTGATCAAAGGAAAACGACCAGATCTTCACTGAAGATCTTTAGCTTTACTAGAATGTGCGTTGTGGTGCAGTGGAGATACGTTTATGTTTCTAATGATTTTTTTGTTTCTTAGCCCCTTTTCTACTTGGCAATAAAATGTACTCTAACTATCTTACTCTAAAATTAATTTAAAAAACATTATATTCAACTGACTGTTAAGCATGAGGGGCTTTAATTTAGATAATGATATGGTCTGTTGATTTTTTAACCTTTTAAACCAATACAAAGTCCGAGTTATATTTTATGTTTTTTATGTTTTCTCAGGACGAGAAATTGAAGAGGCGAGTTCGAATTCTATTTGAATTGATTGCATTCACTTACGTGCAAGGTTAAATAACAGCTCCGATCGGGTTCTATAACCTTGGTTGTCAACCAGTGTATCACAGTAACTTATGGCAACCTACTACCAGAAAATAGTGTGCTCCGTCGGCGATGTCCCTTTCGAGACATGATCGCCCAACCGTATATCACGTATGGCACTTGACTGCCTAACCGTTACTAGCCAAACACGTTGATATAATCTTTTGTCATCTTCCTACCAATCACTTCTTATTTACTTTTAGAATATTATTCCTAGAGAAAACAAAATTTATCTTGACTTGCGGTCATACTTTATCCGTAAGTTCAAAAATATATCGAGAGAAAAATAATTTAAGTTCAATAATTAGATTTAGATGATAGCCAAAAAGGAATATGCAGGCAATTTAAATGTTTACGGCTACTACAGACATTTCAAGAAATCTTGAATATACCCTAAAATAAGAATCTTTCCTTGGCATAATATCGATTTTTTGTTATTTCTGGACGCCAAAATTATTCTTTAATTTTCTTCACATAAATATTTCAATCCTTTACACAAGTGAAATACTCACTAAAAATGTCAAATTTAACTACAATAATTATGAGGAGGCGATGACTAGAAAAAGATTGAAAATATCTAGCAAAGAAAACGATAAGTAAAACTGCCAAAATAAAGTTTACCACAAAAAATAGGTTTTTTAATTATTAACTTTATTCAACAAAGAAGAACATTGCTGCTGCTATTAAATATATAGACTTCTACAACCAAAATTTACTTTTTATTTTTAAGAATCTTTCTGATAATAAAGAAACTCGGTAAAACTTAATTTTTTTTTTTTTTTTTTTTAATCATTTCACCCCGAGCAAGGCAGAAACGCCACTGATGTGCAGGGGGTTACATAAATGTAAAGAGATTAATTACAAAAGAGTGAGGAGTACAAGCTAGTTAGAAAGGAACAATAGAAAGCTGAGAAAGCAGGTGCAATGACAGGTACATGGGCGGAGAGAAAGGGAAGGTTATACAGGGGAGGGGAGAGAGCTAGAGGCCAGTGGTTAGTAGGTGAGTATTAACTTTGCTTTTAAATTTCTGGAGGTCGTAGCCGTCAGGAAAGCAAGAATACGGGAGTGAGTTCCACAGGCGGGAAGTGCGAGAGAGGAAGCTGCAGGAGTAGAATTGTCGTCTGCGTTTGGCTAACCTCACTGTGAATGGGTGGGACCCAGTTGCCAGTCTGGTTGAACGGGTAAACACCTGTTGAGGAGGCATCAGTGACTTAAGCTCATCCGAGCAGAAGCCATGAAAGTATTTATAGAAGAGACAGAGGGAGGCCACATTTCGACGATGGGAAAGTGGCTGCAGACGAGGAGAAATCACAAGACGTAGGCTAAATGGGTGTTGAGAATAATGTATTATTTCCATGCACAATAAAATTAATGAAAACACAAGATAATAATTTATGTTGGAGACAATGACGCCATACACCAAAAAATATAATACGTACCGAAGACAATGTAGCCGAAACAGAAAAAAACTGCAGTGTAAAAGATCCTGCCAGTTCAGTCGGCTGAGCGGGTGTGAAACTCATTACAATATAAAAGTCCAGAAAAAGAACAAAAGGAAAAGGGAATCGACATTAACAGTAGTAATCAGCCAAACCGAAGAGGACCCGTAAGTTCAGTTCATAAACAACAAGCTGCTTCCATTACCTGCTATATGCCGGGTAGGGTTTTTCACCAAACATCAGAGTTGACATGGGTATAACAGCAATAAAGAGATTATTGTACGTTTCTCAAAAGCTCTTTATCAAAGGTCTTGCTGTCGGATGAAATTTATAGTCATACCCAGGAAGCAGAGTAACTAGATTCATGTATTTTAAATTTATTCAAATTATGAAGTACTGATGAAGGTATATTATCAGGATATACCCTACTATTTTAGTGAAACGAGTTGTGAAACAAGGTTGGTTTTTTAAGGTCGGGAACCCGAGCGCGTACGCTTAGGCCACAGGTCAAAGATTGGTTACAAAGCTTGTCTTAGCATGCTAGAACTTGATATAGAATACCTAAGATTGCCTTAGTTTGTCTCATATTACCGACAAAAATGTACCAATGAAGTATGATGACGTCTTATTGTCAAATCGTTTATTCTCTACTCTCCGACAAATGATGATGTTGTAAATATTCGAGATACACAATGTATCTATAAAGCTATAAATGTTTTTTTAACACAAAGAAGTTAAATGTTGTTTGTGAGTGAAAAAATAATCAGATGAAACTCTTCATTACTGACAAATATTTTACATTGTGAGTCCTGGGTTTGACAATAAACTACAACAGGCAGCAAGGACGCTCATCAAAAGTTGTAAATTTTGAAGAGCGTGGAACCACCTCTGAATTGCTACTGTTACCAGGTTCACATCGACCCTAGATGGCAACACAAGTTATGGTCCCATCTATGAGCAAATTTTAAATCCTCAAACAAAAACCAAATATACATGTTTTATAGTAAAATTACCAACAATACATTTAATGGTATACATGATACATACCTAAAAACATTACCTTTACTTGAAAGTATAAAATCATGTACAAAATATCAGTTGTTGAAAGCATATGATTACGTACCAAATATTTAGATTTTGGCAGTAAATCACCCATATATTTTGAGATGCTGCTAAATACAATCAACTAACCAAACAACAAACATAAAAGAATTCTCTCGTGATATTAATCCATACAATGTCTTAAAAAATCAAACTTTATTCGAAAATATAATTTCAACAAATTACAATGTAATATACGCATATCAATGCGATGACTGAACTGAAGTTTAAATTAAGCAAAACAGAAAATAGCCCTTATTATTTATTTACTAAAATTACACAAAGATGTATTAAAATACTTAGAGTAATTTTATTCAATAAAATTGCCATTGGCTTTAACCACGGTCTCCAGACGACTTAGGAAACTCCTGCAACTCATCCGGAGGCTTTCCTTATTTAAGTTCGTGGATGGTGTCATAAAGCTTGTCTTCAGTTCATCTTTCGTGCCACAAAGTGGTTTTGCTGGTGTTTTACTCAACTGCGACTAATAAATGATAATCGGAGGGGTTGTCTTCCGGAGACTTAGATGACCATATGTAAGTGGTTATGCGGTCGCAGAAAATTGTTTAACTTCCATGACTGGTTTCCCTTGCTTGTGTGGCATTGTGCATTTCTGTTACCAGACATATTGTTTTCAAGCATCCCAGCTCTTGACCCAGGAGAGTAATACCTCTTTAAGGCATTTGATGTAGGCCTCCATGTTGTGTTCGTGTCCCTGTGGGAATATAAATGGAGGTATAAACTCGCCATCACTAGTGATCACTGAAAACACTTCGTAATCACCATTAGACTCCTCCATACACTTTTCGAATGCTCTGCACCCAAACACTCTGAAATGTTCGTATTAAAGCTTTCGGTGATAATACGAAGCAGTACAGCATGCGCCATCATATTTCTGACGAAGTTATTTGCATCATGGTGTTTTTTTTCTCATAGAACACGCCCAACTGCTTTTACTATACTGCGCAGTCGACAAAGAAACAAACAAACAACGTGCATGCAGGAAATTTATCCATCACATCCTTTATATGCACACAAGCTAAGTATCATCAGTCATGTATACGATTGTGAAAAAAGAATAACATATATCATTTTTGTTACATCAAGCTTTCAATAAAATTAAATTGTGACATTACGCAACTCATAAAGAGTTGCTATATCGTTAACCAACAAAATAACATATATTACAAATTTATGATGTATTTTTGGGTGATCATGCTCCTTTTGAATTCAGGATTTTATCAAATAAAGAATTCCCGCTGTAGGCTACCGTTGCTTTCTGAAATTGGCAGTTTGTAAACTAAAGCTATATAACCCAATGTAACCTGATATTTAACTCATTCTTGGGGAACATATGGATTCATACTTTTCCCGACTGTATTTTCGGGTAAGTAAATATAACAAGCCACGACCTGAATTAAAAGTATACTCTCAGATTTCTCACACCAAACTGTTATCCATCTCATCACTCTGACATCCATGCTCAGCTATTGGCAAGCGGTCAGCATCAGCTTATTGGGTTCAGTGTTTCTTAAATTTGGTGATCGGACACAAACCGATCTTTTGAAGTGATAATGCCGTAATTACAATATTGCATATATTAATTGGTTCATGTTTATTTTTTATTATTAGAAATTATTATTATTACAATACAACACAAATGTACATGCGCATATATATATATATATATATATATATATATGACTATAGTATGTATATATATATATATATATATATATATATATATATATAAAAGTCTGCTCATATCTATATATCAAATTATCTGGGTTACGAACATGTAGCCTTGAAACACCGGCTTATGTACGATCCCCGAAGTTACGTAACGCCGAATCTGATCTGTGCCTAGATTTCTGCACGCTAATGATTACTAGGGGTTGTAAGCTTGGGAATACAGGTGATACAATGGATAACGGCTCTGAATTGTTAAAAGATGAGTAGAGTTCTAATTTTCGTTGGATTCTTTATATTCAATTACGTGCAAATAACCTTGGGAAATGTATGAATCATCCTCTTCCCACCTCCCAGTTATGAGTTACTTAGCAAAACTTGTATCAGTAAAAAATTATCTCTAAAATAATGCATCCTTAAAATCTTAAAATATTTTCTGGTTTTGAATAACCGGCAAGGGGTTGATAATCAATGAATCAATATTTATTTATCCATCTCTGCTTGTCTATTTCTGCTCAATCTCTGGTCATCTATTCTCTTATTTTGTGTATTTTCTCACATCAAATCCGTCAATATTTTCTTATTGGTGTCGTAGATTTATGAATACAATTCTATTTATATTGAACAGAAGATGAAATTCAATTTGTTTTTTCGTTTCTTTGGCCTCAAGAAAGGAAGTTGTTATGTTGAAAGATCAATTATTACCTTTCTCCAAATATATTCGAGATGCAGACATTTTGATTTTTTCCTACGTACCTTAAATTACTGTCATTAATTCTGTTTGTTTTGAGACAAACGTTTTTTAAACGTGTTGCTATGTTTCGAGACAGTGTTTTTTCCAAGATATTACATAGTTTTATCGGAAATTCAATTAGATTGTCGGATTACTTTAATCTCCGATAAATATTTACAAATAGAAATATTTACGAAGGATTAAAATTTAACAGTTTAACTTTTCATCAGTTTGAACTTCTTTCATGATAACTTGATTCTTGAACTTCTTGATCACTAAAATACTAACATGATTTTCTGCAAAAAAGAAAAAAGCATTAAAACTAATTGTTGTAAGTAAAAACAGTCATACGCGACTTTGTTAATGAGTGTTTTGGAAGTGAAGTCAGAGTAAAAACATTGCTTATCGAAAACTGAAAATTTGTCCGCGTTATTAAAAATATTAATTCTCCATATTTAATCATCAGTTTTCTATTTAAAAAACTGAAATGCACGAGTTTAGTTTTTTCAAAGTCACGCAAAATTTAATTCACAAGAAAACTGTTACTGTAGAACCAATTATATGTCCATCTATATAAATGGTGCGATAGACAAATTGTCGTCATAATTATGCAAATCTGTAAATAAAACTGACATCTCGTTTTAATAGATATAAACAAATTTACAAAAGAATATCTGCAAATAATAAAGAGTGAATTTATTAAAAGAAATACACCACTAGCTTTACACACGGCCTCCAGACGACTTCAGGATCTCCAGCAAATCTTATGAACAGTCTTCTTGTAATGGTGCCCTATGAATAGAAATGGACTAATCCTCCGTCAATAAATAATAACCTGCGTGACTTCAGAGGATGCGGTCGTAAGGCAGTCGTGTGTCAGTCTAGAGAAAGACGTGAGGCAGTCGAGACGCAGCCTAGTTATAAGGTTCAGACTTACACTTCTATTTGCTGACTACTAACTCTTTACTTCGTATATATGTTCTATTATTCTAATACACTGGTTAACCTACCTTCTTGTTTCCTGTTTCTAACAGGCCGAAACAACTTTGTAACGAAGATTTTAGACAACACTTGTTGATGAATGTTGACATAATCCTAGACTTCATCTTAAGTGTTACATAAAGTTTTGTTACTCACTCGCCCAGCTAATAATCGAATTGCAATTTAGGTGGTTATGTGATCAAATGTAAGGGGTTATGTGGTCGCGCAAATTGCCTGACAGCCATGACTGGTTTTTCCTGCTTGTATGACAGAGTGCAGAGTTCTGTTACCAGACATAAGGCCTTCCAGAAGCTATCCACTTAAACCAGGACATCACTAATTTCTCAAGCCACTTGATGTAAGCATCTGTTTTGAGTCTGAGGTCATGTTGTGAGATGAATAGAGGAATAAAGTCTCCATTACTTGTGATCATTCCAAATACTTCGTAATCACCATCAGACACATCCGATCCGGCACTCTTCTCAGATAGACACACAAACACTCTGAAATGTTCGTATTACAGCTTCCGGTACAAATTCAAAGCAGTACAGCATTATCGTTGTCAAACTTTTGCCGGATTAAAATCTGTTATAATGCATTTTCCTCAAGTTTGGTGCCCTGCTGCCTCTACTATACTGTGCAGTGGACAATATCAAAAAGAAACAACGAGCATAAGTTAACTAAAAATTTAAATAATGTCAAAATTTAGGCATTTTTACTCTATGCATACGTATGTATTTTTTATTGTTGTTGTTGTTTTTGTGCTCAAATGTATAAGAGTGAATTGTTAAGTAATTTTAAAAATTTATTTTCCTGGTTTTCCTGATTAGATTTACAGATAACTTGTGCAGTGTCATGACTGCTTACCGCTTACATAAGCTATTTTGAAATACATATATATATATATATATATATATATATATATAACGTAATACACTTGGTATGTAATCCGGGTAAATTCCAAAAGAGACGAACTCGAGAGAACTCAATGTTAAATTCATTTATTTAATTTAACAGAGTAATATTTTATAACAGATTTTTGATTATTACCTTGGATAATACATATTTCACCGCTTTGATATTCTTAACGCGGCTCGTCAGATCCAAATGGTACAACAGTAGGCAATCGAAATATCACCCCTCCCCACCAAAAAAATTCTTCACTTTTATTTGATTCTCCGTAGACGCCCACATGTCCATATTAGGACGGACATTTGTGACGTTTATATACGAAAAGGTTCTCATTCATTTGAAAAGTAGCGCCAAAGAAATGGGAAGGCGAGGATATGGGAGGGTTGACGATTGATAAGTGCAAGGAAGAGAGAATTGACGATTGATAAGTGCAAGAAATAAAGTTGAAACATAGGAAGAAAACGGGAGAACCAGCCATATATATATATATATATATATATATATATATATATATATATATATAGCACCATGTCGGTTTTGTTTATTTACAAACCTTTTGTATTCTCATCTTCACGATACGATAGCACATTCTGTCAGTTGAAAGCGCAATGATTCGCTATATTATAATTTTGAAAATGTCATAAGCTATTTTTTCGCCCTGAGATAGATAGATAGATAGAATGTCAAATTTTCTAACATTATGAAAATATATTATGAAAGTTTCTCAAGTATAATTTACACTCTCATTTGTTAAGAAATTAGATTTCGGGGTGTTGTATCGTGGAATGAAGAGATACACCGAGAAATGTAGCTAAACTACTTTATAAACAGATTCGTACAAACAAGATGTATATACAGTATTTACAGTCTCTCGCAGAAGTTGGTGTAATTTCCGAAGTCCCGTACTAAGCGCACATTGTTTTTATACATCCGGGCGACCAGATGTCACAAGGTACGAGCCACGACATAAAACGGGGTTAAGATAAATTCTTACACGCTATGAGATTACTTAAATCCTATGAATTTTAAGACAGGATTTTGTGAAAGAAAAAAAATGGTCTTAATGAAGAGTGAACTAGAGAAAAAACAATGAAAAGAAATGTGTAAATCAAGAAAACTGTTCGCAGATCGGTTGAGGTGTGGAATTTACTGCCATTATATAATGATGAGTCCTATTTTCAAAGTGTTTCTAGCCGTAATGGATCTATATCTTACATGGAACTCTTTCTCCATGAATATATCTATATATATATATATATATATATATATATATAAACATTTTTATATATCTGAACAATTTCACTGTTATTAGGTGTGCACAAACTTTCTCAGTGCCTTATATGATGTGTTCAAACTTTCTCGGCATTATCCGACATTTTCAAACATTTTTAGCGTTGTTTTTAGGTGTATTCAAAATACACTCGGCATTATCAGATTTGTTCAAACTTTCTCAAAATTATTAGATGCGTTCAAATATTTTCAGCATTAATAGATGTTTTCAAACTTTCTCTGCATTATCAGGTGTATTCAAACATTCTCAGGGTCATAAGGGCTGCTCAAATATTATCGGCGTTATCACGTGTGTACAAACTTTGTCGGCATTAACTGGTGTGCTCAAACATTCTGAGCGTTATTAGTTGTGTTCAAACGTTCTCTTGGTTATCAGGTGTGTTTAAACACACTCAGCGTTATTCAGAGTGTTCAAACTCTCTCAACATTATTAGATGTGTTCAAACCTTCTCAGCGTTATCAGGTGTGCTCAAAATTTCTCAATATTATTAGGTGTTCAGAGATTCACAGTGTTATCAGGTGTGTTCAAACATTCGCCGCGTTATTAAGCGTGTTGATCAATCTCAGTGTATTTGGTGTGTTCAAGCTTTTTTAGCGTTATGTGTATCCAAACATTCTTACTGCTATAAGGTGTGTTCAAACATTTCAGCATTATCAGATGTGTACAAATTTTAGACGTTATTTGGTGTATCCAAACATTCTCAACGTTAACTAGTGTGTTAACATTTGCGGCGTTATTAAGTGTTCAAACGTTCCCAGTGTTATTAGGTGTGTTTATTTTTCTCAGGTGTGTTAGGTGTATCTAAACATTCTCAGCGGTGTTAGGTTTATCCAACCATTCTCAGCGTCATTACGCGTGTTCAAGCTTTCTAAGCGTTATTAGTTGTGGGTAAATCTTCTCGATGTTTTTGCATTTATTATCATGAAGCTCATTTTTCTAATTTGTTTTCAGCCTCTAGTCTTCAAAAAATAGGAGACGTGAAATTTCCGTACAGCTAAAAAAATCTTTGAACTTGTGCTTATAACTTCATTGCTTTTAGCATTGATATTTCAGCAAAAATAAATTTTTGAGCCATTAACTCCTCGTTACATTCCCCACCATACACACTCACACACAGCTACCTACTAGTTGAAACATTTGGTTAAGCTGGGTAAGTTTTTATTATGAATAAGTAAAATGATTCCATATATTTTCCCTATTTTTTTATCGGATTCACTTCACTCAAGGTAGTAAAACCACAAAACGTTGCTGAGTATAAAAAAAACTAAGCACAGAAAATTCAATAATGAGCGGTTAGAGAAAAGAGAAATCGAGGGACAGTGATATTGCATTTAATTTTTTGCTAATTAAAGTTTTCTGGGTAGCATGGAGCCGGAAGGGATTTCCACAAACCAGATGTGTGAGAAAAGAAACTGTTAGTTTAGAACTTAAGACTACATCTAGCCTTCTTAAGTCTAACTTGATGAGGTATCAACGCCTGCGATTAAATTCAAATGTCTATGTACAATGAGACAAACCTTAATTAAATTCCATCCACATCACCAAAGTGAAACAAATGAAAAGTATAAGTAAGAAAGATCTATTTTACAATTTTGTTGTCAATAAAATGTATTGCTGTCGGTAGTCAGGTTACATTTCCATTGGTACTGCTAATGTTAAATCCATATAATAGAAAATATATAGACATGGTATTTCTCATGATGAACAAAAGATTTATTGCGTTAAAACTTTACTCCGGTTTTCTTATTTGTACGCGCCAGATTTGAAGTGGGTGGATGAAATTTATTTGGATGACTCGAGCAAAGTTATAAATAAACAGTTCTTAGCCATATATGTAATTGTCCATGAGTGTATATATTTGCATACTTTTGTTTTTGTTTGATCTTGAATAATATGACAAAAATTCATGGAACTTAGTTATATTTGTAAATAATTCGTATCAACGTACTACCTAATCTCTTAGAGTAAATTGATTAAGCTTGATTAACAGACTAACGAGTTACAAGATTTACTAACAGAATGAAACATGCACCCAGGGTCAAACTTAAGTGACTAGTAAAAACAACCTTCTTCATTAACATGTATAAAGTTAAAAGAAGACATTCCCAATATCACGAACTACGTTTATTGATTTCCAACACAGAGACATTCGATATTGATTTTAAATTAGTCTTTTTTTCTCTATTTTTTTTTTTTACTTGCTTTGTTTTTTCACTTTACCTTTTTTGACAAAGTGGAAGTATAAGAAAATCTAAATAGCGTGAATGACTTTTTTAAACTTTCAGTTTGTTTACCTCAACCTCTTTAAATAGTTACTTTTTATTTACTGTTGATAAATAAATTCTTGATAAATACAGTTTTAATTTTTTTTAAATTTGAAAGTTTTAAGAAAATTTAACACTTAAATGACATTTCAAAGGTAAGAGAAGCAGAAGAAAATCAATAAGAAATCTACTTGAAAAGTTTCATCAAATGGATAGAGTGACAAAAATGACAACGGTAACGAATCGTTAAAGGGGGAGAGAGAGAGATTTGTTAAGAGAAACAATGTAGATCCAGGGAAACATCAAGAAGACAGAGAAAGTGATGTTACTTTATTACACAAAGTTTTGTAGCATTATCCGTTGGTTTGCGACAACAAATATCATTCTTATCGTCAGACAAAGTTTACTTCATTTTAGATTTCTACATTAGTGCTGAGAACCAAAGATAGAATGAATGGATATGAAATATCATTTAACCATGGCAGTAGCTGAATATATTCTTAAGACCGACATTGAGTGAATCGAGACAACGTTCAAGCTTCAACAGTAATTCAGTTCTCAACCAAATTGTAAACAGTTTACAGAGTTAGATAGGACACATCCTTAGCTACATTTTGAAAAACAATTTTTCAATTTTTGTTTAATAGAAAAAAGTTACATCAAAATATGTGAAGTCCGAAAAGGGATACTAACTTCATAAGTACGTACGTGAGTGAGTGGCTAACGTTTCTAATAATAAATCTTCTTCTGTATAACTTTTTTTGCATGCAGTTTTCAACTTTTATATTCAGATGATATCTTTTATCATTTTTGTCAATCAAACTTTGCTTATCACTTATAATTTTATCAGAATTGATTATAAGAATTAATTACACATAATCAATATTTATTATTTTTTAACCAATTGCATATTATTATTTTTTCCTTTTAATATTTTTTATTTGTTTTCAGCATTCAACTTATATTAAATTATTAGCAATGCCTGGAAAACTCATGGATGACATGGAAAAATGCGCGCGTGAAATGTAATATTCTTAAGATTGTATTAAACCTGGAAAAGGACAGGACAAGTTATTAAACCTGGAAAAGTAAAGGTCAAGATGAAATAAAAATTAAGAAATTTCTTGCTTATAATATTGCAGCTAAAAATTAAAATTTGAAAGCAATGTTTTGAGTAAGAAATTTCTTACTTTTACTTCACTAGAATACCTTGTCGTTTACTTTTTCAGGTTTAATAATTTGTCATGTTCATGTGCAGGTATAATATAATCTTAAGAATATTACATTTTATACGAGCATTTTGCCATGAAATATTAATATTGAGCTGATATTATTTTCTTCTTTTTATTTTGTTGAGCGGAGATTTTTGCTTGTATGTATAGCCGATTTTTTTAGTTGATCCAAGTTTTTAATAAAATGAGCCGAGATATTTTTAGTTGGACCGATTTTTATTTTTAGTTAAGTCAAGTTGCCTGTTATGATTTTCTTTTGTTTAGGTATCGAACGTAATAAATTAAATGAAAAGATGAAAGCAAAACACTATTTAACCGACAGTTGAGGAGTGAAGTAATGAATTTATGCCTTTTCACATTCGGAAGTATTTTGTTCTTCCCTCTATCCTTTTCTGTCTATCAGTCCCGTGAGTATTAGATTTTTCAAGCCCCCACTTCTTCGATATATCTCCCATAACATTTAGCGGTTTCTTCTTGATGTTTAGTATAACCGCAGTTAGTTTGATTTATTTTACTGTTTGGCACAAAAAGTTAAGTTCATCCAATTTCGATTAAGGATAGTTCGGATATAAATATTTAACTTTTAAAAATTCAACCAGTTTATTGGAGTGTAAGAAATACATTAATATATATTTACGATATAACTGATTAGAGCAATATATATGACGGGTGCTGAAAATCATTCAGTCTCACCAAATTACTGAAACTAGTTAATCATTGAAATATTGATTTTGTAAAATGTGTCAAGCTGATAACGTTTCATCGTCCTCATATAATCATATAAAGCACTATAGAAGACTGGAATATTTTTAGAGGAAACCTTCCTGTCCCACGAGCTTATTAAGACGCAAATAATTAATTTCTGATTTTCCACAGAGCTCAATCAGGAAACACTAGTCATGATCGATTTAAATTTCTGCTCCCATGCTTTTATGATTGCATTGTTTAAGAAACAGTGTTACCTTGTTGATTCCTGAATATTTTCAGAGTTACCGTGTTTTATTAGTGCATAGATAAAATTTAAAAACTTAAACATCTTTAACTTAAATTCTAATTTTTTAGTCCATTAAATGATTTTTCTAGCCCCCACCCGGTTCATTGCATATTAAGAAAAATCCATATTTTTCTTATTATTGGAAAATTAGAACTTCATTTGCATTAGAGACCTTGGTATATATATATATGTATATATCCTAACCGTCACGCTCGTGGAGAAAGAAAGAGAGAGAGACTAAAAGGTTAACAGAAGCATATATCTAAATGCAATGTAATGTTTTGTGACCAGATTGAAATGTGATTTTATTAAGTGTGGGTTGTTTTGATTTAATGTCGATAGCCTCCAATATTTGAATGTTCTTTTTATTGAGTTTATGAGTGAGTATTATTGTGTTATCGACTAAAATCTTTCTAATATATATAGTCACCCACAGTTACATTTAGACTCCGATTGCTTTTAACCCAGGATTGAAACCCGACCGAAGTGGCGTCAGTCGGCGGATCTACCTCTGGGCCATGGGCGCACGGTAGAAGAAGGCAGACTTTTTAGCATGTATATTGTCATTATACACGCCCAATAGCCAGAGTGCTCTAATTCATTAGTGAATGAGCGATGCGTATATATATATATATATATATATATGGGGGGGTGAAGTGTGGGTGTGTGTCTGCGTGTGTAAATGTGAGCATGAAGCAGTAATAATAACGATCAGCAACAAATAATAAAGGAATAAACAACAAAATACTGAATAAAAAGTTAATAAACAACATTGCAAAATAGACACAATCTGCATTCTGACCTACAATCATATTTAATCAAGAGCACCTAAATAATCTGAAACACGACCGTTACAGCACACCCAATACGAAAAAGAATACTACAATAGACTTACCCATAATGCAAAGACGGCATGAATATGCTCTCTTAAAGAGATAAACTTTTCATACCTATATATATATAAATAGCACTAAGCCACAAGCCATCCTTACGAAAGGATTGAGTGTACTTGTTGATCACATCAGGCACAAAAAAAAATGTACCTTAGCATGCATCTGCAACAAAGATTGGTTAGATGCCTTAGCAAACGATGCATGTCCGTGAACAACAATTTGTTTATGGAGCTGTTCTGCGTCACGTTTCAAAAAACAAGTGACAAAAAATTATTATGCTGTGATTCTAAAGGGTTCTAGAGATGAACAGATTGCCCTTGCCCGGAATGGAAAGACATGAGCGACAAGTGTCACCGAACCATTATTCTATGACTGTTCACAACAAACAGAAAATAACTAGTGGAACCTGCAATGTTAGAACCACGAACAACTATGCTGGAAAACGTGCAGCAGGAAATGTCTACATTGAACATAAACATTTTAGGCATATTTGAAATGAGGTGGCCAAACAACGGAGACTTCATCAGTGACGAGCACATAATTATATACGCTAGAGTTGAACATGATGAAAAAGGAGTTGGCATTATACTAGATAACGACACAAGAAAATTCGTCATGGTATACTGCCAGATATCCCAGAGAATTCTAGTAGTTAAAATGAAAAAAATCTTCTCAATATATTAGTAATAGTGGCATACGCAAAGTACAGAAGAAGAACTCGGGTCCTTCTACACCATGTTAGATTATGCCAAGGCACAGTGCAAATCACAAGTTATCAGAATTATAATGAGTGTCTCTGAATGCCAAAGTTGGCCAAGGAAGAGAAGGTCAAACGGTCGGCAATTTCGGACTAGTCATCACAATAGCCGTGGTGAGAAATGGATCCAATGGTGCAGAGCGAATGAACAGATAATAACCAACACCTTGTTCTAAGAACTCCAAAGAAGACTATAGACATTGAAGAAGACCAAGAGGAGAAACTAAAAACCAAATTGACTACATTACTATCAACAAGAGATTTAGAAACGCAATCCTTCACTGAAAGGCATACCCAAGTGCGGAATACAGAAGCGATTATCTGCCAGTTGTATTCAAACTAAGGATAAAACTAAGAAGACTAAAAAATCTTACACAGCCCTAAGACTGCAGTGCAATAGACTCATGAATGACCCGAACCTGCAGGAAACATATACGGAGAGTGTGAAAGCGATCAACGAAGGACAAATTGAAAATGGAAGCTCAAAATGGGACGCACTAAGAGCGAACGACATCATTGTAAAGGACAAGGCATACCGGAAGAAAATCTAGTGGTTCAACGAAGAGATTCTTGACCTGATGCAAAAGAAACAGAAAACGACGACAATATATGGAACGGAAAACAAGAGACTACACAAACAAATACCGATCAAATTCAGACAGACTAATGGAAGAAGGCTCAACAACAAATGCGCCGAAGTAGAGAGACTGAGCACAACAAATACTGGAGACATGCAAAAAAAAAAAGAAAAGAAAAAATAAGCAAAGGACATGCTCAGCAACATTATGTATACAAGCAATGGATGGCACACTATAAGAAAAATACTTCAGAGTTGAGACAAGTATGTCGGAGATCTCTTCCACAACAAAAGAGACAAGCAATGCACAAAATTACGGATGGACCAAAAGTATTAAAAACTAAAGTGGTATCAGCAATGGCCAAATTAAAAAGAAACAAAACAGCAGGACAAGACGGGGTTGTAATAGAGATGTTAATATCCCTAGAAGAATTTGGCGTAGACAGAATAACTGAAATAATTAACGAAATCTACAACAGCGGCAATATACTGGAGGAGCTAAGCAGATCAATTTTCATAAAATTACGTAGGAAGCCAGGCGGAAAAGAATGTGAGCTCCATCAAACTATCAGTTTAATAACCCCAAAACAAAACTCATCATTCGGATTCTGATGATACCGGAGACATGCGAAACAGAATAGTCCCAGAGATAGGACAAAAAATGTGGGTTTGTAAGACAATGATGTGTTTTCTCACCACTGTTCAACCTGTACAGCGAAGCAATTATGAGAGAAATAAAAGTCTTGCCAGTATTCTTCATTACCAGTCATGATCTCAACAATATCAGATACGCGGATGAAACAGTGCTGAAATATTTTGAGAGAGGATGAAAAGTGTGACATGGAGATCCAAAGACGCATTGGTATGAGCAAAAAAGCATTTCAAAAGCTAAGCAAAATACTGAAAGAAAGGGAAATTTCATAAGAAACAAAGACAAGAGTGCTGAATTGCTATGTAATATCTGTCTTTCTGTATAGAAGTGAATACTGGATGATTTCATCAAAGATGAAGAAGAAGCTTGAGGTAGTAGAAATGTGGTTTTAGAGAATGATGCTGAAGATACCATGAACGGAGCACATGTTGAACGATGAGGGATTGCAAAGAATGCAAACGAGAAGAAAACTTATACTAAATATCTGGAAGAGACAAATGATGTTCCTGGGAAACGTAATGAGGAAGAAGGGCCTGGGGAACTTAATACTCACAGGTTGTATAAAGGGAAGTAAAGACAGGAAAAGCAGCGCGAGACGTACTTGTTAGGTCTGAAAAAATGGATGGCGGAGCGAGGCTTTGAGATACCAAGAGAAAATATTGAAAGCGACAGGACATAGAGCCAAAGAGAAGTCGATGATCGCCTACGTCATGAAAGAACATGACACATAAAGAAGAAGAAGAAGAAGAAGAGTAGATTGACAACTAGGGATCTTCGTTTTACTTCTACTCCAACACTTACTTTTCTCTAACTGATCACCTGTGAAACTCCCTTCTGATTCCTTAGTGATAAATGCCACATTAAAAAATTTAAATGTAACGTCAATCGCAATTTTCCGTCTTCTTAATCCCTGTTCCTTTATTTTCCTTTCCTTCAATTCCTTCGACTAAAAAATGTTCATTCACTTTCATTCTCTGTACCCACCTGCTACGGCCTAGTGGCATTGGCTTAATTAGGGTGAAAAGATTAAAAATAAAAAAAGTCTGTATTACAACCTTTCCGCGCTGACTATCCTACTACAAGGAACTTTTAGTCAGACCCTCTTCTATAGACGACATTCTTATTCTATGAACTCATGTGTACTTTCATATCACCAAAAACCCTACTGCTTACAAGCAATTTATTTGTATACATTCACTTCTAATCATTATATTCACCACTGTTTCTCTTTAACGGTCCCTGGTGAATTATTCTGAGTATTTTTGTTAGAAAACCTACATTTTCTTCACTTCATATTAGTGTACTTTTAATTCGAACGTAAAAAACTCGAAACTCATCAATCAAATCAAATATTTATTCCGAGACAGAAAAAATAAACTCCACAAGGTGCAGCTCTGTCACTAGCAAGTAATTACCTCTCTGATCTTCGACCTGTTAAAAATTGCTATAAATCTTTGCCTTTAATCAAGTAAGTTGTGAACGTTATGCTTCTTTGATGAACAAGAAGAAAAGGTTTTTGATGGCCTTCTCTCGAAACGGTGTCTTGCTCTTAAGACTTTAAAGCTGACGAGTTTATAGACATAATGAATAATTAGTTTCATTTGCCACAAAATAACAAAACGAATATATGAGTAGATATATATTTTTAAAGCATTCATAATACTACATTTAGCGAAAGCGTTAACACGGTTCAAATTGTAAAAGATGTTTTAAAAATAAGGAATTATATTCTGTGTGAATTTGAAAAGAAACTGAAATTATTAAATATTAATTACATATTAAAATATGCTTTGAATTGCTAGTTTAAAAAAATGAAATTTCAATACCTGACAAATACCTTATTGTACTCTGTTTATGAAAGCAAGAAAGATCTGTTTGATGTGGTTTTTAAGATCGGCACGATTTGCCTCTCTCTATCTTTTAATAATTATTAATATATTTTCTACAATAATCATTACTAAATTCTGCATAATAATCATTATTATCTTCTTTATAACCATAATTATTACATTCTTTAAAATAATCTTTACCATATTCTGTATAATAACTATTAAGATGACCGTTATAATAATTGCCATATTCTTTATAATGATCATCAATATATTCTCTATAACAATTATTACCACATTCTTTATGATAATCATTGATTAATTCTCTATACTAATCACTACGATATTCTCTAAAATAACCATTCCTATATTCCCTACAATTATCATTACTATATTATTTATAACAATCATTACTACATTATTTATAATATTCCTTACACTACTGTTTACAAAAAACATTACTATACTCACTATAATAATCATTACCATATTCTTTATAATAATCATTAATATATTCTCTATAATAATCATTACTATATTCTCTACCATAATTCATTACTATATTATTTATAATGACCATTACTATATTCTTTACAATAATTATGACTATATTCTCTGTAACAATCATTATTACATTTTTATGATAATCATTACCATATCCCTTATAATAATAATTAATAACAGCCATTATAAAAGCCATTACTTTATTCTTTATAACGATCTTTAATTCTCTATCATAATCATTACTATATTCTGTACAATAATCATTACTAAGTTCTTTATAGTTATTCCTACTATATTCTTTGTAACAACCATTACTACATTCTTTATAATAATCCTTACCTTATACTTTTCATTAACCATTACTATATTCACTATAATATTCATTACTATATTCTTTATAATAATCTTTAATATATTCATTTGGATTATTATTTTCATATTCTCTACAATAATTCATTACTATATTATTCTTAATAAATATATATAATATATTCTGTATAACAACCATAACTACATTTTTTATAATAACCTTACTTTATTCTTTACAATATTCATTACAAAATCTCTTTAATATGCATTACAATATTCTTTATGATAATCACTAATATATATTCTCTGTAATAATCATTACTATATTCTCTACCATAATTCATTACCATATTATATATAATAATCATTACTATATTTTTTACAATGATCATTATTATATTCTCTATAACAATCATTATTACATTTTTAATAATCATTAATATATTCTCTATAACATTCATTAGCTTTTTATCACAATCAATAACTAGTTCTCTATAATAATTATTACATTATTCTCCATAATATTCATTACTTTGTTCTTTATAGTAATTCCTACTATATTCTCTATAACAATCATCACTATATTATTTATAATAACCCTTACCTTATTCTTTTCATTAACTATTACTATATTCACTATAATATTAATTACCATATTCTTTATAATAATCATTATTATATTCTCTATATTTATTATTACTATATTCTCTATAACAAACATGACTACATTCTTTATAATAATATTTATTTTATTCTTTACAATAATCATTACTATATTGACTATGTTCTTTATAGTTATAATTAATATATTTTCTACAATAATCATTGATATGTTCTTTATAATAATCATTTATATATTTTTATACTAATCATTACTATATTGACTATAATACTCATTACTATATTTTTTATAATATTCATTACTATATTCTCTATATTAACCATTACTATATTAAGAGATTGGGCTAAATTAATATGTACTAGCAGTATAGCTTTTATAGATATATATATATTATCGATTTTCTGTACTATTGTAAGAACTGCAACCTTGAAAATTCTGAATATCGTTTCTTATGTATTTGTCTATGAGTGTATCAAATTTGATTAAAATCGAACCACTCCTTCTATAACCTGGTCTTTTCGATTATCGATATTCGATATTTATCGCGGGTAACTCGACACAAGCCCTAGCTAAGAACAGTCGCAGACGCTTATAGTACAACTTTGTAAATTTTCAAGAAAATCGGTTCAGCAGTTTCGGAGTCTATAGGTAACGGATATACACACACATACACACACACACACACACACACAGACAAAGTTCCATGTATAAATAAGTTTAGATATGTTATCGATTTTCTGCACTATTGTAAGAACTGCAACCTTGAAACTTCTGATTATCGTTTCTTATTTCACAAAACCTAGCTAAGAACACTCGCAGACGCTTATAGTACAACTGTGTAAATTTTCAAGAAAATCGGAACAGCCGAATCTATAGTTAACGGACACGCACACACACACAAACAGACACACACACAGACAAAGTTCCATTTATAAATAAGTTTAGATCTGATCATTTTATTATCGAAATTAAGTATATAATCAATTAGGTTTGGCCTCATTACTTTCAAAACGTTTTCCAATTGATTCTGTGAGTTTTATCTTTACAGATGATCTAATTTAGAAATCTGCTGAAACATCATATGAGTAGACGATGCAAAGCTGCAGTAATTCACAGTTGTCAATGTTACCTGATAATTTCTCGAAACAAACAATAGAAATCTTCTGGAATACCGATGCGAGTGAATTCTTATGAAAAGGCTGATTCTATAAAAAATCGTCTTAAAATATATTCAAGGACATGGATGTTTGAAAAGAAGGTGATTATTAATGAACAGTAATTCTGTATTTGTTGTCTATGGAAAAAAAGTTTAAATTATTATCCTACACAATACTTTCAGGATAATAATTGTATTCGTCCGATATTCTTTAATTTCACCCAAAAAACAATAAACAGAGGATATAAAGATAATACGTTTGCACAATATATATATATAGGCGGTAGCGCCACTGATGTGCAGGGGTTACTTAAGAGTGAAAAGATTGGAAAAGAGAAAGCCGGAAACCACATCCAGAACAGGAAACAAGGGATGAGCCTCTATACCTGTACAATAGACGTGGGTGGAGTGTGAACCGGGCGATAGTTTAGTCTATCTACTCCAATTGAGAAAAAAAAAGGAAAAAAAAAAGAAAAGATAAGTGAAAAGATTTGAAAAGAGAAGAGAAAGCCGGAAACCACATCCAGAACAGGGAACAAGGGATGAGCCTCTACACCTGTACAATAGACGTGGGTGGAGTGTGAACCGGGCGATAGTTTAGTCTATCTACTCCAATAGAAAAAAACGTGTAAAGATTGGAAAAGAGAAAGCCGGAAACCACATCCTGAACAGGAAACAAGGGATGAGCCTCTACACCTGTACAATAGACGTGATATATATATATATATATGTGTGTGTGTGTGTGTGTGTGTGTGTGTGTGTGTGCATTACGTTCAGATAAATTCTGTCTCCGAGGGCAAAATTAATAAAAAAAACAGGACAAAAAATTTTCTTAGCCCACACGATTCGTCCTCGGAGGGACTTTATCAAGTCAATGTATAATTTATTTTGTTGCACGTGAATCTATGCAAATATGAAGGTGTCATTCGTTTATAAAATCTTTTAAATTTGACAACGTTCTTTGAGTTTTGTCAGGTGATTGAAAGGTCAGTCAAAACATGGGGAGGACTCAAAGTATTATAATTCAAAGCTAGTTACAATTTAATCAGTTAATTGACATACGTGATACACGCTTGAGTGACAAGGCTCTTTCGTTACATGACTGACTAGGTTGAATATTTTCCCGCAATAGGTTGTTATTTCTTTCTAGGGTAGAGTAGTTGCCAACCAAGGATATAAAAAGTAATATGTTCTGCTAGTCAACCCAGAGCCGAAGGGCGCAGAGATAGATTAATACTTTTATCAAGGGTATTAAAATTCTTGGATATTACTCGCTTAGTGTGTCGCCTACAGGCTTAACGTTTAACGCGTGTAGAATTAAGTTAACTGAGAAATGATTCGTTTAAAAATGTCAGGTTATTTATAGCAATAACAGGTAGATATGATTTTACATATGGCAACGCTAATAATAATGGACGCCAGGCTACACTGCAGTATGATATTGCGTTTCCAGACCGAAGACAGCCGAGTCATCCTACCTTTGTTTTTAATTATTGTTGCGTTGTTGAGAAATGATCCTTAACTGTGACAGAAATATCAGTTAATTTGACAAAATTTATGTGAAACTTATATAAAAAACATATAGTCATTCGACCAAACATACACACAATTTTACAATCATCCAGACACGTCAACAAATACGAAATTATCACATTAAAGAATGAAAAGTTACCCACATCTACCAGGGAACTAACACTTTTGATCACCTAACTGAAGAAGTGATCGAGAATTAAACTAAATAATGTGGTGTGACAATAAACATAGATAATCCTAGCTAAGTTAAGTTGTCGTAAAAACTAAAAAGCAAAACAAACTTAATCTACCCTATTTTTGTCGAGGTTGACAATATTTGAATACTGCGTCCCCAATTTCCTGATGTCTAAAAGGCATCAACAGTTGACTTTTTTCACTCAACAGATGCGCTTAATACTCACCCATTTTTTGTCAAATTCTGATTGGGAGAGTCGTCACTTTTTGCCCTGATCGTAAGCACATATTTAAAGATCAAGATCAGTTTGCAAGAGGCAAACTTCTCGTCTCCATAGAATTACCTCTGTCACGTCGACTATATCAGAACTCGCATAACACCCAAGCTAGCTGAAGAAGGTTTCTGCTGACCCAGAGGGCTCTTTTATTCACTAGCCAGGTGAGTGATACCTCATCATTAGCTATACATTTAAAGACAGATGCCCAAAGCACTTCGTTAAAGATCGTGAATTAGATCATCTTAACAGACCCCCTCAACAATACCTGATATTATATCAGATATTACGAGATAACGCCTGGACATCGAAGAAATCATCCGTCTTAAGCAAGAGGGGCTTCATGACTAACCGGCATTCACAATAGAAGGAGTATTTGCATCAACGCCTTCTACTTAAACGTGTGCACACTTCTTTGTGACTAGAGGTTCTTACTGGCGACTCTCCTCCAGAATTCGTCATCCCTATTCGTTTGCGAAGACATTCTATCTCGAAACGCGGTGCGAAACGTATGTTGACGAATCTTCTAGCTAGGAATATGAATCCACCTTCATAAAGTTGGAGGCAACAGACCTCCCAATATACATTAGTAGCCTTGCATCCCCAAAAAAGGAAAACAGGACTCTGACTAATTGCATTAGTGTCTGCATACGGGAATAGAATCACAGACAGCCGGTAAAGAAGAATTTGTAGATGTGCGAAACGCATAAATCTGCCTCCGCCTGTATGGAAAGAGTCCTCTGGGACCACAGACGAACTGCGCCCTCAATCTTCTCCCGCATCTCCGACCGATTCCTTTCCAGGAACAGATCAGGAGAAACCAGACGCCGAATATCTTGACTGGCATTTCCGTCATGAAAAAGGGTTCTGGAAGAAAAACTTCCTTCCACGCGTCCAACCTGAAGCCAACTGAATTATCCTCGATTGATCTTGGCCCCGTCACTGTCTCGTGCACTCTGATCTCTCAGCTCTGCTCGATTCAAGAACCAAAACTTCGTCAGCATAAGCAGAGTACCTGGTCAAAATGGCAGCATCAGGTAAGAAGATTCTGCATAGGACAAGATTTTCTTTTAACTTGTGAAAGAAAGGCTCCAACGCAAGAACGTAAAGCAAATAAGAAAGTGAACAACCTTGATGGATAGAGCTAGACAATATGAAACGCTCCGATTATATCCCATTCGCTTCCACCACTTTTTTTTTTCTTAGAATAAGATCAAGGGGAACTGAATGTGCTTCTGTCTGCCTTTAATTCCAGGGGAAATAAATGTTTTAAGGAATGAACCTGTTCGCAACCGTTCCTCAACACACATGCCGAGCGAACTTTACCATCGTTCCCGGTAATGAGTCTAAGCACCTTACCTAGACTCCAAAAAGGTCTAGTCTTATTAGGAGATTTGATTAATACAATTTCTCCAACTGACACCTTTAGAGGGCAATCTCCCTTCAAATTCGTATCCCTCTCTCTCAGAGACAACAGATAATCATTGTGCCACATCTTCCTAAATTTTTCGACATATTTATGTCTTAACTCCAAAGATTGCACCAGCTTTATTCTACTAGGGGGATCGGGGCACAGATCATCCGATCCATAGTTACTAATTAACAAACGTGGATTGTAGCCAGTTTGTAGAAAGTGATTGGGGGTTAAAATATCTAGGCCCCCTTCTGAAGCGGTAAAATAAGTCAGCGGTCGATCGTTGATCGCTTTCTGCACGTCAGAAATTATCGTTAAAAATTCAAAATACTGAATTTTCCTCCTACCTATTAATTTTTTCAAGCATTGCTTCATGGTTTTGATCATTCTCTCCCATGCGCCCCCATACCAGGCGGAATAAAGGGGAATGGTGTGATGACTAATGGAAGGGGACCTAAAATGTTCCCTGAATTCGTCGGAAACGAAAATTTCAGACAACATAATGCCGGATGCTAGAAAGGTTTTAGCATTATCCGAATAGACATGAGAGGGAACGCCAAAAAGATGTTATATTAACAAGCACTAAATGTCATCATAACAAGCACTAAATGTCATACTAACAAGCACCAAATGTCACCATAACAAGCACTAAATATTATATTAACAAGCACTAAATGTTATATTAACAAGCACTAAATGTCATCATAACAAGCACTAAATGTCATCATAACAAGCACCAAATGTCACCATAACAAGCACTAAATGCCATATTAACAAGCACTAAATGTTATATTAAAAAGCACTAAATGTTATTCTAACAAGCACTAAATGTTACACTAACAAGCACTAAATGTTACACTAACAAGCACTAAATGTCACCATAACAAGCACTAAATGTTATATTAACAAGCACTAAATGTTATTTTAACAAGCACTAAATGTCATATTAACAAGTACTAAATGTTACACTAACAAGCACTAAATGTCACCATAACAAGCACTAAATGTTATATTAACAAGCACTAAATGTTATATTAACAAGCACTAAATGTCACCATAACAAGCACTAAATGTCATATTAACAAGTACCAAATGTTACACTAACAAGCACTAAATGTCACCATAACAAGCACTAAATGTTATATTAACAAGCACTAAATGTTATATTAACAAGCACTAAATGTCATATTAACAAGTACTAAATGTCATATTAACAAGCACTAAATGTCACCATAACAAGCACTAAATGTCACCATAACAAGCACTAAATGTTATATTAACAAGCACTAAATGTTATATTAACAAGCACTAAATGTTATATTAACAAGCACTAAATGTTATTCTAACAAGCACTAAATGTTACACTAACAAGCACTAAAATGTCACCATAACAAGCACTAAATGTCACCATAACAAGCACTAAATGTTATATTAACAAGCACTAAATGTCATTTTAACAAGCACTAAATGTCATATTAACAAGTACTAAATGTTACACTAACAAGCACTAAATGTTATATTAACAAGCACTAAATGTTATATTAACAAGCACTAAATGTTATTTTAACAAGCACTAAATGTCATATTAACAAGTACTAAATGTTATATTAACAAGCACTAAATGTCACCATAACAAGCACTAAATGTCATATTAACAAGTACTAAATGTTACACTAACAAGCACTAAATGTTATATTAACAAGCACTAAATGTTATATTAACAAGCACTAAATGTTATTTTAACAAGCACTAAATGTCATATTAACAAGTACTAAATGTTATATTAACAAGCACTAAATGTCACCATAACAAGCACTAAATGTTATATTAACAAGCACTAAATGTTATATTAACAAGCACTAAATGTCATATTAACAAGTACTAAATGTTACTAACAAACACTAAATGTCACCATAACAAGCACTAAATGTTATATTAACAAGCACTAAATGTTATTTTAACAAGCACTAAATGTCACCATAACAAGCACTAAATGTTATATTAACAAGCACTAAATGTTATATTAACAAGCACTAAATGTTATTTTAACAAGCACTAAATGTCATATTAACAAGTACTAAATGTTATATTAACAAGCACTAAATGTCACCATAACAAGCACTAAATGTCATATTAACAAGTACTAAATGTTACACTAACAAGCACTAAATGTTATATTAACAAGCACTAAATGTTATATTAACAAGCACTAAATGTTATTTTAACAAGCACTAAATGTCATATTAACAAGTACTAAATGTTATATTAACAAGCACTAAATGTCACCATAACAAGCACTAAATGTTATATTAACAAGCACTAAATGTTATATTAACAAGCACTAAATGTCATATTAACAAGTACTAAATGTTACACTAACAAACACTAAATGTCACCATAACAAGCACTAAATGTTATATTAACAAGCACTAAATGTTATTTTAACAAGCACTAAATGTCACCATAACAAGCACTAAATGTTATATTAACAAGCACTAAATGTTATATTAACAAGCACTAAATGTTATATTAACAAGCACTAAATGTCATCATGACAAGCACTAAATGTCACCATAACAAGCACTAAATGTTATATTAACAAGCACTAAATGTTATATTAACAAGCACTAAATGTCATATTAACAAGCACTAAATGTTACACTAACAAGCACTAAATGTCATATTAACAAGTACTAAATGTTACACTAACAAGCACTAAATGTCACCATAACAAGCACTAAATGTTATTTTAACAAGCACTAAATGTCATATTAACAAGTACTAAATGTCATATTAACAAGTACTAAATGTCATATTAACAAGTACTAAATGTTACACTAACAAGCACTAAATGTCACCATAACAAGCACTAAATGTTATATTAACAAGCACTAAATGTTATATTAACAAGCACTAAATGTCATATTAACAAGTACTAAATGTTACACTAACAAGCACTAAATGTCACCATAACAAGCACTAAATGTCACCATAACAAGCACTAAGTGTTATATTAACAAGCACTAAATGTTATATTAACAAGCACTAAATGTTATATTAACAAGTACTAAATGTTATATTAACAAGTACTAAATGTTACACTAACAAGCACTAAATGTCACCAATTTTTTCTTCATCATAGGAAGATAAGGTTTCACTCTCGTCGATTCCAATAGACTCGAGAGAGAGGAAAAGTTCAATTCCGCGTTCAACAGAGGAATCCTCAAAAAATGGGCCAAGTGTATCTGAATATGAATATACCGGATTTAAGGCACTGTCAATTAAGAACGACGAACATTCAGGCAAGGATTCAATAATTTGATAAAGGGGGGGGCACACTTGCTTATCCTCCCTAATAATAACCGGCTTCAAAAAATTGTACCTATTGCCGAAGGGAATGATTTCGTCAGAAATTCTCCATGCAGTCCCATTTAGACATTCAACCAGGATAACATGCGAAGAGAGAGAGAAATAAGGAAATGTCAAGGCTTTTCCAGTCAAACCAACCCCCTCTCCGACAAATTTTGAAAAAAAATTTTTTTTTTTATGTAGCAGACAAGAAGCACCAAAAAAAATCACACAAATAACAATTCTGGAAGGGAAAAATTTACAATAAAATATGTAACGCACATATTTTTGCAATAAAAGCTATGTGAGAAATATATTCACATAGCTTAGCGCTTAAGCAGTGAAAGGAAATTATCAAACATAACAAGACATACCTGGTATAGAAAAAACAATTTATTTGTCTTGCAAAAATATGCTGAATTTTGCTGCTACAGTGTAGCTTGGTATAGTCTCTTTTCTCTGCTTAGCTTGGTATAGTATCCTCCGTCTAGGAGTGGGATGAAAAAGACACAAGGAACTGCGATCCGCGACGTACAGGAACTTTCTTCTGGGTCAGCTTCTTTCACAGTTTCTTATCTTGGTATAAGATGATAGTGCTTAGAGAATTTTTCTCTAGGAAGGCAAGGCTTTGCCCATAGGGTATCCTTTTTAAGGTAAGAAGGGTAACAAGAGATTTTCCCTGTTACAAAGTTATGGCATTAGCCTAAAAGATTACAAAGAATTGGTAAGATGGTCTCGATATAGCGAGGCAAGTGGGCGCCAATTTAGGCCCTGCTGCAACAAAAATCCGGAGCGGCACAAATACGTCCGATACTGTTCGTGCTAGCTGAAAAAAGGAGAGAACAAAACCCATCGTGTAAAAAAAACATAAAACCTCTGGTAAAGCCCGCCTAAAGTTCAAAACGAGGTTCGGGTTAAATCAGCCAATCAGGAGACCCGTTACATCTGTAAATTTCCGACAGTGCACCGGATGACGCGTAAAGAAGTCGAATTCAGGTGCGAAATACAGACTAAAATCGGCGGCCGAAACGAAATCCTTCATAAAACGATTATCTACTCTAACAAATGCATTGAAGTGATCTTAATTGATCGACGCATCTTCAATGTCAATTTTCTCGACGATCGAGCGTACCAAATGAATTTTACAAATCCGGTATGCTTATGTTCTTTAATGAAAGAACCTTTGAACTCGACCGAAATTTGAAGAAGAAATCAGTGAAGTAGCCCAGTAGAGTTACTCTTAGTGATGCATACCAAGATCAAATATTCTGTGGTAGGCTACAGATTCATAAGTAACCAGGCCCATGTCATTCTAACACAATTCTCTCGTGGACTAAAGCTAATTATCGAATTATTGAATGTGTTCAATGGTTTTGAGGAGGCTATACATAGGAGTGTTCTGTTTGCAACATGACTGAAATACCGGAGAGGTGGCTGACCGAGAATTTTATTAGAATGGCGAGTATGTATTACAATCAACCAATCAGAAAATGCAGTTGCCCTCTAGGCAACATTGGAAACTTCCTCGAGGCCGAAGTCATTTTAACTGTGCACAATCTGCTGTATATTTCTACATATGTGAAGATAAATATATGGCTATGATTTCATTAAAATATACATACAAACAAAAAGAGGCAAAGCAAAACGAACTAACTAAATAATAATCTATCTATCTATCTATCTATCTATCTATCTATCTATCTATCTATCTATCTATCTATCTATCTATCTATCTTATGCTGTTCATATCTATCTATGTGAATATCTTCGAATATCCGTATAGACTATTTTAGTGACTATATATATGAGTAAGAGGAATCTTAGCCGACGCGTTTTGTCCTCCGGTGAAATTTATCACAATATTATAAGGATTTTAGATTGAATCAAGTTTTCAAAAAAAAAAAAAAAATTAAAATGTTGTTTTGTTTTCCAGAATTCTAAAATTTAAAATACCAGTCAGTATACATCATACTAACTGAAAGTCAAAGTAAATTATGGATATGCTAAGTATCTAATTTAATGTCCAATAAACAAAAGTTGAAGGAAGGTTTTATGATGCAATTATTGCTTGTATTATTTTAGTCCAGGAATAATTTATGTACATAGTCTCACTCGCTCTCTCTCTCTCTTTCTCTCTCTCTCTCTCTCTCTCTCTCTATATATATATATATATATATATATATATATTAGCTTGTTTTCTCTTTTGCAATGTGTGTGTGTGTTTGTGTTTTCTTAATTGTCTTTAGTTTTCAAAGAATGTTGCATCAAATCGTATTTCTTTGTTTATAAAGCAAGCAATACGGGTATTTGTTTTCTCTCTGGTATTGTCTTATTTCTTTCATAGTTTCCTTCCCTCAACTCATTGTCTGCGAGCCATGAATGCAATCACTGTCTTTGCTCAAGTGTTTTCTCTTAAACCTAGGATCTGATTACTGATACATCTCTGATTACCGATGCATCTCATTGAATACAAATGCATCTGCAGCAAAATTAATCATTTACATCGTCGTGCTAATTCATTTTGGTGGATGGTTATTGCTTTTTTCTGCTGTTGAAAACTCGATATATACGGGTATCTATTTCGCTATTATATGCCCGTCCTTTACAAAAAGTAAATGCATGGCTCATTGTCAATATAAAAATTTGGCAGTTGCCGTGGTTGCATATGAAAGTAAAATCTTACGCTGCAATACCGACGCTTTGGCTCTTATTTTTATTCAAGTGCTACGCATTCATTGCGTTGTTCTTCCTTTAATAGCAGTGGGTTATATATATATACTGCTATAAAATATATATATATATATATATATATATATATATCCCAGCCAGAAGCAAGTGGATGCGTCTAGCCTCACTGATGAGCTGTGATACAGTGAAACGGGCTTGTATGTGGATGACTAATATATATATATATATATGTACATGTACACATGCATAATGTATCACGCACAAACAAACGTATATATATATATATATATATATGTATGCCAGTGCTATAAGATATATATATATACAGGATTAATATCTAATATTAATAGAACCCTTTGGATGTTCCCACCAAGCCGGGTTTTTTTTATTTTTGGTTTATAACCAATACACACACACACACACACACACACACACACACACACATATATATATATATATATATATATATATATATATATATATATATATATCGGATACTAGATTATTTTAATCATATCCTTTGTAACCAGTTTACAGTTATCTTCACTTGTTCCTGATCATTTTTTTTTTTTTTGAGGTTTGATATACCACACCTCAACTGCCGCGGCCTATTTATTGGCTGTCCTCGTGCGGTGAATGTGCAAGCATCATATATATATATATATATATATATATATATATATATATATATATTGATAGATAAAGAGAGATACAGAGAGAGTAAAAGAGAGAGACACAAACAATCAGAAAAACTGAGCATGTATTTCTTTTTCTCGTTTTTTTCATGGAATTTACTTACTGTTTCTTCTGTGATTAATAACTAGATAAAAAGTATATTTCAATCTACTTTTGACAATAAACTGATCATGCAAAAGATTTTTTCGAAACGAACGTAAATACTGAAAACTGAAATAATTGTTGATATTGCTTTTAAAATTCACTGCTAATGGAATGATTAAATTACATTTTTGTATTTTTATATAAAAAAAACAAAAAAGAACTATGTACTGATTAAAGCGTGTTTTTTATAATCAATTACTAACAGACACAGATTAACATTCTGGTCTGGTGGACCATTTTCCAGTTCATTCTGTTCGATTCCTACTCATTAGTCTACGTATGTGACAATAGTCCGGAATGATCAAAGCTCAGTAACTATAATCATTTTATTTGTTTAACTATTTGTCATTAAACAATCAATATTAGTACTAAGACCTTGACTATGTACTTGAATTGTTTAAAGGTTAAGTGAAAATAAAACTTAAGACTTCTTTTTTCTTATTCCACATTGTTCAAAGAATTGAACTTCTTCTAAGTATACTATCTGTTATTAAGAAAATATTTCGGTTGATTAAGTTTTCACCTTCCTTCAGATAAAAGGAAATCGCATCAGAGGCATAATTTACGACCCTCGTGCTGTGTTGGGCACGAGGAAGTCGGTTGGTTTTTGTAGTGTTTTTAAAAAATCTGTTACAAATCTTTTGCCATTTTTTCTGAAAAAAAGAGTTTTATAAAGTCTCACGTAGCACACCTGACGAGAACTGAAGAATGAATCGGCTAAACGTTGTGCTAATTGAACGTTTGCATTCACATAATTTTCTTTTTTAACTTGTTAGAAATTTTTGTGGCAGTTGGACTCTCTTTCTTTCTTCTCCCCACTCCCTCACATGTCCCATATAGTGTAGTTAGTAGTCTCCAGCTCTGCCTGTCCGAGTATGGTTTCTGATAAAAAGTTCAGATATTTACCTTACAAGCCGTTCCAATTGTAGGCTATTAGCTTCATAATTCTCTCCCCCTCTCAAAAATGCCTTTTTTGCCCGTGTCTGGCGCGTACTTGCATTAGATTTCACTTAGCTCGAATTCTCTAAATGTAAGTCATTTTCACGGATCTTTGCATTTCTTTATGTATATATATATTTTTCTTTCATATTTCTGATATTCTTAATTGAACGTTTGCCGTCACATAGTTTTTCTTTTTCTTAACTTGTTAGAAATTTCTGTGGCAGTGAGACTTTAACTAAGTTAAAACTTTGTAATTCTTTATCTTACTCATTTTTTTAAGTGGGGTAGATAGTGTCGCCCGGGTATTACTCCTCCCACCTCAAATGAACAGATGTAGAAGCTTAACACTTGTTCCCTGTTCAGGAAGTAGTTTCCAGCCCTCTTCCTCTTCTCAGACCTCAATATAGGTGCTTCCGTGATTTTCCTGCAACGTACGTTGTCGGTTGCAACGTCTCTTTATTGTGAGGGTACCGGGTCGGCAGTTTTCTGGTTGCTGCTTCCGACTGGAATCCATAACTTTTGCGTAGCGTTTAGAGTGGCTGCACTGATAGACAGTTGCATAATATCGGGATTCTTGCAGCTCCATGTCGCGCATGGATAGGTGCCACTGCAAACGCTTTCGGTAGGCAACCACGAGGCCACACTTTGCAGCAGCCATGGTCATTCCATTGCAGCAGCCATGGTCATTCCCTTGCAGCGCATGTAACAGTTAAGGACCGTCTGCTTCCTGTACGCGAGGACTCTCCTTACCAGCAACAAATATGAACAACCATATCTCAGCAAAAAAGCTAAATCAGGCAAAGTAAAATCACCTGACCCTCTTAACGTTTCCTACACTAACGTCCGGTGTGTTAGTACCAACTTCTGTAGCGTTGAATCTTTCCGCCACGAAAAGTCACCTGACATCCTAGCGCTCTGTGAGACTAATTTCAACCTCTCAATTCTCTCCTCTGACCTCTCGGTCACTAGCTACCTTCCCCTCTTAGGGAAGGACTCTACTGTCCATATGCATGGGCTGGGGTTTAAGTCAGTGAACACCTCACTCTAGTTACGGTGTCATCTCTCGAATCCCCTGAGCATCCACACGTGTCTCTGTCTGTCACTTCTCAAATCAGTAAGCTATCTTTTATTTCTGTACTGTCCCCCTTCCCCTCCCGACTGATCCCTGCTACACAGCATCTCTGACAATATAGATAAGGCTACTTCTTCCCATCCATTCGCTAACATATTTGTGTTCGAAGTTTTAACGCCTATTATGCCAAGTGGCTGAAAGATTCCTCCTCTGATTCAGCTGGCATCTACGCCATGAACTTTGCTATTTCTAAATCTCTTACGCATGTGGTAGATTTTCTCACGCGCTTTCCCAGTATCTCTTCAGGAGACGCTTCTCTACTAGATCTCTGCTTCACCTCTGTACCTGACTCCTACCAAGTCTCGCAGCTTTGCCCCCTCGGTAACTCCGATCATTCTGTTGTTTCTATTAATATATCTCACCACTCTCACTACCCCCAGGAGCCTCCTACCAACGGGATCTCATACTGCCACCAAAGATCAGACTGGGATGCGTTTCGCGATTTCCTATTCGACGTCTCTTGAGAAAAAGTGTTCAGTTTCTCAGTTAAGGACTGGGTCTCTGAGGTCTCTTCCTGGGTGAAAGCTGGCTTTGATGCCTTTATACCGATCAGGAAGTTCCGTCCTAAACCTCATACCCCTGATTCTTTTCCTGCCTGTCCGTCCACCATTGCTCACAAGAACCATTAATTCCGGCTATTTCGGACCACAATAGGCGCCTATTTGCCTCTGTTCGTAATTAGTGTAAGAAGATCCCGAATAATGCAAAGCTGTTGGTTGTTGAGATAATGAGGCAGCGCATAGCTGCTTGCAAGTTCGACTTCAAAGACTACTGGCGGATCTGCAAATGTGTAGTGAACAACAGCAAATCCTCCATCCCTCCCATAATCAAAAAATTCGAGGTCCTCACGGCATCCGTAGAAAAGACCGAGCGTTTTGCTCGCAAAATCTCATCAAACTCTACATTTAACTCGTCTAGAGTACCCTCACCCGACTTCCATCTTAGAACTGAGGCTCAACTGAACGATGTTTAAATAACCCTGTCTCTGGTATCTAAATATCACAACTTGACCCCCACAAGGTGAGGGAATGTAATGGAATCCCGGTTACTATCCTGAAGAAATGTGCCCATAAACTCTTCTCTGTCCTCTATAAACTATATAATTACTGCCTTTCTACGCCCTGTTTTCTTGCCTGCTGGAAGTCCTCCTTTGTGGTTCCTGTATTTAAGAACTCAGGGGAACCCTCGATCCCATCCAAATATCTCCATATTCGGAAAAGTGTTCGAGGCTATTATTAATGCTAAAATAGTTCACAATCTTACTACCCATAAACTATTCTCATACAGTAAACATGGATTTCCGCTTTGCCTGGTCTACTGCCAATAGCCTAATGACCATCACCGAGTACATATACCAGGCCCTCGATAAATCCGGAGAGGCTTGTGCTGTTGTCTGGATATCTCCAAGGCGTTTGATAGGGTTTGGCACGCTAGCCTTCTGCGCATGGTACAAGGTTATAGTATAAATAAACGCTTGCTTGATCTGATCCAATCCTTCCTATCTAACCGCATAATGATATTTGGCTTGAATGAGCATGCTTCTACATCCTACTGCATGAACGCTGGTCTCAAGCAGGGCTCTATCCTAGGCTTAACGCTATTTTTATCTTCAAAAATGATCTCTCAGACGTGATCAAATCCCAAGTAGTCATCTGCGCAGATGACACCAGCATTTACTTCCGCATCAGTAAGAAATCTGGCGAGGCGTACAAACATAACCTCGCTGCTGATCTTGAGAAGGACCTCCACTCAGTGGTGAACTGGGGTAAGAAGTGACTTGTAAATTTCAATGCTTCTAAAACGTCCCTTCTCTTCCTCTCATTGTTCCCGAGAGGATTCAAAAGAGAATCTCTAATGTGATTGGTCCCTAGCTGGCAGCTCAACTCCAGCCACTTTCTCATCTTCTACAAATATTTTCATGGCTTGTCCTCCGCTGAACTTAGGTCACTGGTGCTCCCGCCACGAGAATTTACTCGTGCAACAAGACTAGCAACAAGGTTCCACCCTTTTGCAGTCAAATCAACCAAATGCAGCCGACTCTTTTATATGGCCCCTGCGCATCAGCGGAAGTGAAACGATTTAAAAAAAAAACAAGTATATGAAATTGAGTGAATTGACGGCAGAACAAATGCAAAGATAGATGTTCAAAAGTTCAATGTTATTGAAAGCAATAAAAACAAGAGTTTTGGGAGAGCTATGGTCTCTGAATAGAAGAAGAAGAAGAAAGAGTTAATGACGTGCATGACCGAGTAGCTCACTTTTAGACATTTGGTTTATGGGAACATTAGTCATGACATCTTCACAAGGAAGTGATTACTCGAAAAAATTCAGCAGCAGCAGAAGAAGAAGAAAACGAAGAAAAAGAACAGTAAAAAAGAAGAAGAAGAAAAAAGAAGAAGAAATGATTCGTTTATTTCAACATTTTTTCATGTCAGTTTAAGCTAAAATCCATAGTGTATTAGCGCAAACTAATCTTGTCCGTTACACAGAAATGTTATCGTAATAATTTTCAAAGGAAAAAAATGTATATTTTTAATAAACCTTCCTTTTTTGTTTGTATTTATTACTGGGATTATTTTTAGCGGAATCATTATCTTACGAGATAAAGGCAGTATGTTGCATAGCCTGTCGACCGATTCTACCGAGTGCTAAGTCATTGTAATACAGAAAAGCAGCTAATGACTCTATTTTCTAATATATTCTTTTATTGAACCAAAAATGTAATGCACTCGAGAAAATCCAAATTACTTTTGCGTAGGATGGCCAACATACAGATTTATCATTAATCAATACAAAATGGCACAGACATTATAAAATTATTTACTCGATTTTGTAAGTAAATATATGCACATGAATAAATAAATTCAAATGTGCGAGCGGAGGAAAAAATATAGCTGTTTTGAATTTATGAATATATATGTCACAGGATCTAGCTACTAAGTAAAATGTTCATATATACGTTTGTCCATGCAAAAATTACCGCCTTACTTCTAGCATAGTCTTGAATACTATTGAGGCACCCAGCAATGACCGAAATAAAATTTGCTTACAAAACGTGCCCATGAAACTGTAGGGAGATGGTTGAATGCTTATTGAATTAACCTTGTGTAAAACTTAACTAAACTTCTTACAACTAACAGGCTTGATCAGAATTATCAGAAGGTTATCAGAAAGTGGATATTGTGGAAGAATAAAAGTATACCTTTCGTATGTTTAGATAGAAATTTATTAATGGAAGAAATAACATGAATTGGTAGAAGTTAATGTTCATTGAGAAACATTATTAAGAAGTTAATGTTATCAAGAATTCGTAGTAGTAACTTGTGTGGATATAGGCTGGAATGTATGTATGTATGTATGTTTGTATGTATGTATGTATGTATGTATGAGCGTTTATTGTTGGGTATGATAGTCTTTGAATTCATTGCTCGGGGTGAATGGTGAAAAGGAAGAAGATGAGAAGTGAGAGGTGAGAGAAAAAGATATAAACAATAATAATAAAGATCGCTTGAAGTTTTTCAAGGGTGCATGTTAATTACGCTCGTCATCTTAACTGTCTGGCAACGGTCGTCTTGTCCCGTCTTTTAAATCGTTTGTAGGTCACTTGGGAATTCACTCCCGGAAGTGATTCTGGTCTTTCTATTTTGTTTTTAGACGTTTCCTAGTTTTCTTTTGGCCGAAAAACATTTCGCATAGAGGTGTGAAATTTTGCATGTTTTGTGTGTGTTCAGCAAAGTTTGTGATTTCAAGAAAATTTATTTCTAACAAAATCAATGAGTCAGTGCTTAGCATTTGAATTTTTAAATCTAGAACTTGTTTTGTTCACTACACCTACATTTATGAATCATTTAATTTAAACACATAAGAAATTGTACGTTGCACCAGATAATTTACGACACATGTTTAAATTGTCATGAAAAACTAGAACGTCAAGTTATGCTGCATGTGCCAGAAGTTAATGTTCTCATATCGATAAAAACTTTTTAAATTTCAATATTCTGATTTTAATAAATTTAAAATTTTAACACTATCATATGAACAAAAAGATTTTGTAGGGTTTGACATTCTTGTAACATTTTTTATTCTAACATTTTCCTATCAATAAAAAGTTTTATATTTTACCATTCTCATTTTAATAAGTTTTTAGATTTTAACATGCTCATATCGATAAAAAATTTTAGATCTTAACGTTCTCATATCAATAAGATTTTAGATTCTAACATTTTGATAGCAGTAATGATAAATATGCAGAACATTTTATAAATATAGAAACAAAAAACAGCGAGTCGATTAAAACATCGAAAAATCATTTGATAAACACTAATAATTGAAAGCAAGAAGAAAAAATGAGAACAATAAGAAAGAAACACCGAATAAAGCATGAAACTCGTATTTGAAATTTGAAAGTTGACATATCTGCTTTATATTCAGTTAAAAAGTACATAACTTGTGTTTTCTAGTCTAAATCGCCGTAGATTAAACTAGAAATGAAAATATTATAAAACAATGCAATTATGCTCGAGTATTTTATATTATCCGCGTATTTTTGCTGACTCATTGCATTTAGTTGTGGTACTTTAATCGCCTTGTCATTTCCTTTGTGTTTCATATTCTTTTTGTAGTTACACGTATGCCATTCATAATCTGATTTCAGAAAGAGCGGCGTCATTTTTTTTCTTCTTGGTATAATATAGTTTGTAGATCGGATTATTAATAGGAATATATGCATCCAAATTCGACATCGCAAAAAGATTGATCTGAAGAATAATATATAAAAAATGTGTAAGCCGAATGCTTATTTTTTACGATAGCGTTATTAAACTTAATGAATATGATTAAACTCCACTTTAGACTTGCCAAGACTATCCAATAACAGTTTTTGATATATTATTCAAATGTTTTGATTTTCCATATCCAGTTTGAATAAAAGGAACCTAAAACAAAAAGACTTCTTATCGTAACGCTATATTATAAGCAACCCTTGCAGTTTTTTTTACTCAAAACTGTTTTTAGATAATACTTTTTTAATCACATTTAAACCTAAAAATGAAGGCAAGGAAAATAAAATGATTAGGATAAAAAAAGAAGCACTGAAAAAATCAGGAAACACCTTTTTGAATTTTGAATGCTGAAAATATGCTTTACATGCGATATTAATTTTGATGAGCGAACTCATCATTCATGGCGTTAGTAAGATTTTTTTTTAATCTTCCTTCCAACTGAACTTAATAAAAGGTCAAGAAATCTCTTTCTATTTGAAAATAGTAAGGTATGAAATTGAACAAATGGTCCGTTTTTATACAAGAAAGATTCGGCATTCACTATTAGAACAGTCAGTGTTACTTTTCGACTATTTGAATATGTTTTAGGAAATTAGATTTCTCAAATCCAGTAAATTTCATAGCTATTTCTAATAGTGATAAAAGTTTCCTTCCAAACATTTTATTTTTGTATTGTGTAACGTTTACAGTATTTACATTATTCGGACTATTACTCTCATCTTTGTTGCCATATGTACGAGGTTCTGGCCGTTGTACGCTCTGGCGTTCTTCAGGCGATAGGAATCTCGAACCGAACCCTTTATTACAATCAATGGAGTATATCATTCTCATTCCTTGCGTAGTAATGTTACGATTGAAAGTTATGGGTTATCTCCCCCTAACCCTGCAAGTTACTTGTTCACCACTGCTGTAGCCTATTGAACTCACAACTGATTGGGTCATGTCATAAGAACTAATTAACGTATATGTCTTGGACTGTGTTCTTAACTTTACTTGTGTAAAGGTTATTTCTCATTCTAACCATTGTTATTGTTGCGGTTGTTGGAATCCTTTAAGTGCTATGATTTTAGTTGCTTGATTGATTCGTTTTCTAAGGTTTATAAAGCAATTTTAAGTTATGTAAAGCCAAAAAATATTCTTTAGATAGTAAGAATTTTGATGGGGAGATGACAATGATTTATTGATACAAGTCTTAATAATTAACAGAAAGCTGCGGGAAGAAGAGGTTAGAAAGGAAATAAAACCCAAGTGAATATAACAAGTGCAACTGAAAAGAGAAATTGTCTCTCCGATTAACAATACCTATCTAATATCTATTACACCACTTGCACACCATGCTTACAGCACCTTGTATTCTCAAGCGACTACACCTTTAGTTTCTAACCAAGGTCAATGTTGCTTAATTTCGGTAATCATTCAGAGATCGGTTGTTTTAAACATGATATGGCCGAACGCATTTTTTGATGTATCTCTTTGTTGGGGATTTTGTAGCGCCAGCCTATATAGTCTAATGAAGGACTGTTTTTAAATTTAACCGATTTATTCGTAATCTTAACAAATGTGGGGATAGAGATTATATTACAGACGTTTCTACATGAGGTGGACGGCATGAGTGTCATTCATAGCTTTCATCTATTTCATTTTTTATGTTTCTGTTCATAGTTCATTATATGTCTCGTGTTCTCATTGTGTTTGCATGATTTTCAACGATCATTAGAAAAGAACTGATTGCGCCGAGATGCTTCTGGTATTTTTCTTGTATTTGATAATGAGAGGAATGGATGATCTAAATATGGAACATTCTCCAAAATATACCTATTAGTGTTGTCATCACTAATTTCTTTTGTCCATTTTCGGTCTAAAACATGGGCTATATCGTTAACGAAAGTTCAAATGATATAATCCCTCTCTTCCTATTTCTCTCTCTCTCACTCTCTCTCTCTCTCTCTCTTAAACCCATCCCACGACTAATAAAAGAAAAGAAATTAAAACATGTTTTGTTGCATATGAAGACAAAAATATACACAGAATTATTTTTTTTCTTTTTGAAAAAAAGTTGCAAATTAAGAATCGTTATTAATTAGGTGAAGGGCTACCAGCAGGAAGAACGGAATCTGTGAGCAAAATTTAATTTTTTTAAAATGTTTGTGTTCTCTGTTTACATTATTTTATTCATTTAATCTGTTTTGTTACAACCTTTCTGTACTTCACAATATATATATATATATATATATATATATATATATATATATATATATATATATAAAGCATCTATTGAGCTATTATATATTTAATTATGTATGTCATGGCGAACATAATTTTTGTTAATAAAGTAGACAATAGTTATCCAGAGTAATAATTATTGTATAGAAAAATGATAAAAACCATGGACTGAATATTTACATCTTTGACTGTCATGGTATAAAAATAATTTGTTTGGCCACGGGTGATCCATCCTATAAGCATTATCTTACCAATGACGCTGGAGACGTAACTGCAATTAAATTTAAAATATGGCTGCAAATGTAATTTGAATTCCATCTCCTTACATACAACGCTTTAATAATTTGCCGGAAATGCTACAACAGCATGATTTTGAATTAAATGTAGTGGCTTACAATAGCTTCAATATGGCGCAGCTAAATGTTTCGTTACACTCATTCATACGCAATTCAAAAATACTTAGACCTAATTATCTAGCTTAGGAAATATATTTGCTATAACAATTGTTCATCTATGTTATCTCGCTTGATGCTTTGAACATCATTGTAGCCTCATCATACCAGATCTTCTTACAACGAGTTTTGGTTTTACTAATAGCTTTTCTTCGTCCATTAATTATTTCTTTCCAACAAGCCGTTTGTCCTCTCTTTGTTTATCGTAGAGAGTTTTAGTTTATGTCTCCCCTATGTCATGGATTTAAAGTTAATATTTTCGTGCTACCAAAAGATCATAGCTTACTTCACAGAACATTCACAGATGTAATACATTTAAAGCAAAGCTGGACAGAAAACAATACGAAAAATCATAGGCTTAATGTGTACAGCAGCGAGGAGGAAATGGGTAACGTCTTATAAAATGTTTCATAAATAGAATTCGAAATATATAATCTTTCTTTTACTCAGCCCTTTGAACATAATTTTTTATTAGAGAATACATGATTGAAATTATATGTCGGTAAGGTAATGAAAACAGAAAAATAGTTAAATAGTTTTTCTTTTAAGTATAAGTATATCTTTTGAGCTAATACATACGGAATAATCACTCTGTATCAAATTTTATGATATAAGTAAAGATTTTCTTCAAATCATTGATACTAACCAACCGATGTTGGGACAGTTCTTAACATATGCAAATATTAATATGCGTAATATATAGAGTGCAATTTTCAAATAAGAATATCTGTCGTTATTAAAAAATACTGCTAATAACTTGACTTGTGGGTTACTGATTGATTGATATTGTTGTGTTTTACGGCCTATCACCCGCTTATCACTCGTCTGAAGGTTATTTAGAGCTAGAAAAATGTTTTTACACTGCAAGGACTTTTTATAATAATGATTTACTGATACAAATATCATGATTTACCCATAGCTGGGGAGATAATAAGTAGAGTTATAACTTCCTCAAGTGTATTTTCACGTAAGTGAATGTAACGGACACAACAAGAATTTGAACTTGTCTCTCTTATTTTCAATTCCGAGCCGTTATCCTTTACATCTCCCGCACACCCAAGCTTACAGCACCTGACATTCACAAGTTGTCGTCTATCTAAGTACTGATGAGGCACGACGTTGCTTAACTTCAGGAATCGTACGAGAAGCAGTGTTTCATTTGATGTGGCCATAAGACGTTTTGTGTCTGTCGTTTTTGTGTATGCAAACATAGTGCGATACAAAATATATAGGCGACAGAAAAATATTTGACTTGAACCAAAGAGTTGTGAGTTCAATACCTGGCGACAGAAGTGGCGAACAAAAACAATAAAGAGCTGTAATAAATTAAGATCGCTAAGACATCCGAAAATATAATGACTCATGGAACGAGAACAATCTACCCCACTCAATAAAATAAACGGTTCGGTTCAAAATTCCAATCACATGAAGAAGGTCGGAGCGTACAACGGTAGAAACGTCACGAATATGGCAATAAAAATAAGGACAAAACCCAAACAATGTAAATAATGTAAGTATTTAATCTCAGAAATATAGACAAATAGAGAAATATTTGTTTAACATTATGTTGTATATACCTGAATAAATTAATATCTTATTATTTTAGCTCAATGTGTATTATTTAATACCTCTAAATCAAAGCAAGTAATGTTTCGTCATCACTAAGCTGACCCCACATTTACTCCGGTGCTGATGGGCGGTTGTTCTTTCATTGAGGTTCCTTTCCTTGAACGCATATCGAGGCTAAAGCTCACTCCAGATCTCATGAGAAACGCTTATATTCGTTCCCTGATTAAAGATGCCAGAAAAATGATCGGTTCCGTGTTCCTCTCCATAAGCTACCTGACTCTTACTGCTATGATTTTACAAGAAACAGATATGACTAAAAATGGAGTATATGTGCTGACATATATGGGCTGTTGATGCTCATTTCTCATGTTCAACATTGACAAAGCTACGTTTAAATTGCTGATGATGAATTATTTTTCATACTGCATCCCATTTCCTACTTACGAAATGTCGATATCTTTTCCGTACTCAAACGCTATTTTCAGGTCAAATGTTTAGAGGAGCAACATTTCGTAGTTCCACTAATTCAGACCTTCACAGTTACATTTCGTGATGCTACTTACACAGGGTCAAAACATCCTCATTCCCATCGTAATCATTTAATAAGGAAAACATTCAATCCCAACACGTTCTACATCTGTCAATTTATGGAAGGGACGCCGAAGAAGATATTTCCAAGTCCCTATAATCTTATCTTCTTATTATGTAGAGTCAACCGTTATCTATCCTGCATATCCTCATTATATTTCCTCCATTTACAACAATCTCATTTAGTACTTCTCTACCTCCATAGGATCTTCGATCCCTTATTGGCTGAATAATCGAAAAATTGATATGAGCTTCTAGCTATTTTATAATATATATCAGCTCTCTAAATATGTATTTTTCTACTGTTTCAAATTTAACATAAATTGTGACAGTTTTTATTTATTTGCATAAACTTTCTTTATTTGAATATATTTTTATTCGCATGCATTTTTTAATGATGAACTCTTTTTTGATTATAGGAATATCTTCAGAGGCTGGACGTCATTTGGACATTCCGTTAATTTAGTGTGTTTAAAAGTATTTTGTTTTATATAAAACACAAAAGAAAGATTTGTAGAATGCGAAATAGAGTTATTTGCCTGGAATTTAGTCTTTAGCTCAAAGTGTCGTGGTAGTTACCTCCATCACTCAAGTAAGAATTCTTAGAAATGGTGATAATCCTCTTCTTATAATTTCTCTTAACAACATCAACAATTTTGAAGGGACCTATAATTTTAGATCGCACAATACGAGCAAAATTCATTACTCCACCTGCACACTGCAGTTTTCTAATTCATGATGGGAGGATATTTTTATGAGAACGAAAATTATAACCCAGCGATGTTTCTCATCCAAAAGCTTTACACTCATCACTAAATAGTTTAGCCTAATTTATGTCTACCGAAAGTTGCTTTCATCTTTTGGACAATGTCTAACAATATTCAGTATTTTTTTTAGCAACACAAGCTTCTTCAACAACTTTTTTAGTAGTTAATCTAATCTTCTTGTTTTTAATTATTTTTTGTTCTTTATTTTATTTTATTCATACAGAAAATTTTGTAATTATGCTATTGGTTTAAAATACGTTTTTCTTTTAATTTAGACTAGAAATTACTAGAACCAATACCATAATTTGGTAAATACTATTTTATTACCATGAAAAATACTTTATAATAAAATAAAAAGTAAAGCATAAAAGAGACATACGTAAAACTCACACACATTGACACGTATTCACACGTTAGACAAATGAATGATCTTTAATGCCAAAAAACAATATACTAATATTTATATTATACAATTAATTCTTCTTCAGAACGATGGGGGATCATCAATTTATTAATTCCATCATTTAATTCTTTAGCACATTCTATATATATGTATAGCACATTCTATATATATATATATATATATATATATATATATATATATATATATATATATGATACCTAACGGTTGAAACCTGGGTAGTATAGTAGACCAGTTATTTTTTTATTTCTTATATGTACTTTAGTCTACATTTCTTTTAAGCGTATTGATCACATTTTTGTTGCTACCTTGAAGCAGCCAGTTTGTACCTCCTTCTTTTACTATTTACACAAAAAAATAACATTGATATTTTATTTCAACATTATAAATATCTTAAAATACTAAGCAGTAAATTCATTCAATAAAATCACCATTAGTTCCAACTACGGCCTCCATAAAATTTCTGTATCTTCTGCAACTCTTCTAGACAGTCTTCTTGTTTAAGTTGGTGAATGCAGCCATAATCCTTGCCTTCATATTTCGTGTTACCAGATGTTTTGTTAAGCTTTTGCTCAACTGCGTCCTACACATAATAATGAACTGAGTTACAGTCTGGAGAGTTATGTGGCCAGATGTAAAGGAATACATGGTCGCAGAAATTATCTGTCAGCCATAAATGGGTTCTCCTGCTTGTGTGGAATGGTTCAGAATCTTGTTGCCAGAGATAGGGTTTGCAACATCCACTGTCCTATCTCACAGAAGCACTATCTCTTCAAGATACTTGTTGTGGCTTCCGTATTGAGTCTGAGGCTCAGTGCTGAAGATGAAGCAAAAAGTCGCCATTACTAGTGATCACACCAAACACCATAATTTGGAATGGGTATTTGATTTTCATCACCATTGGTACGTATTTTGGGGGACATAGCATGCCAACAGCTTCCGGAGCGAATGACAAACATTCGGCTTACAAATTTATGGAGGGGTGAATTTTGTCATGATGATCTTTTCTATACAGTCGTTGCCCAGCTGTCGACAAAAACAATTCTCATGCGTGAAATTAAAAATATAAAATAGCCATAATTTACTCATCGCACCATGCAGAATATTCTCAGATCTTCAGCTAGCCTCAGGTATTAAATGCTCTCATAACCGATACAATTATCTGTGGATTGTTTGCAAAACTATGTATGAAACCATTGTTAGAGGCATGCAGTAATATCACTTTGAAGAGCCTGTCATTGTACGTTCACCGAGTTAAGTTGTAAGCAACATCAAACCTGCTCAGTAGATAGATTAGTGACCACTTCACAACACCAGGTACTCTAAGCTTGGATCACTTGGATCACTGAAAATTGTTAATCAGAGAGAAGAGTTTCAATTCCGATTTGGATCCTTACGCGTATATACTCTCGGGAAAGTTATGAATCTACCTTTTCTTCCTTCAGCTCTGGGTAAATTAGAAAGACATATATAGCTAAATCATTATTATCTTCACCTCCAAAAAAGTATTTGAGAATCTAAAAGCATTCCCCGAGTTTAAATAATCTCAGAATATTAAAAAAAAGTAGAAAACAAATCAATTTATCAAGAATCTATAGATAGAGATCAATCAAGAGTACACCAAAATAAATCATGATATATAAATATATGATTAATACATAGAAGTTCGTCATGTAACTGAGCTAAGTTTTCGAGCTGTAGAGAAAATTTAGCTTTGACATTATGACTGTGTCATCACGAAACTTCGAGTTCTGCCTGAAAGTGACAAACTTTTCTGCATTAATCCTATTAATTCTCTGTCTCTAGCCCGGTATTGAGCAATTTACAATAACAAAAACCTGCTTGCCAAAATAACTTTTATCAGTAAACTACTGAAAAACAACAATGTTGGTGCTAACCATTAACACAATTCAACACTATATATATATATATATATATATATATATATATATATATATATATATATATGCAGATACTTTAATCCAAACGGAAAAAGCAGGAAGGTAAATTCCAAAAACCCGATCCTAATTAATATTAAAATTTTATTTTAATATTAAAAAATGATACAGGAAGAGAGCTCCTTGTAATAAAATATTACAGAGCAAATATAAAATAACTAGGATTAATTCAAGGATGTTGAATGACCATTTCGATATGAGATCCCCACAGGGGATAACACATCACCTCAGCAACAAAAAAATCCTTTCTGAAACTGGAGAAAAAATCAGTCTATTTTTCCTTTTTAATAGATTTGCAAAAGAAATTAAAAATAAAGAAAAAGAAAAAGAAAAAGATAAAATAAAATAAACAAGAAAAGAAAAAAAGACATCGTCTGAGTTCGCAAAAAAGGAAAGAGATTTGTAACGTAAAAGGAACAGACGGCGTGTTGAATTGATATATATAAATCCACACACACAATATATACGTACACACACATATATGTATACATATACACACACCCACACACACACACACACACACACACACATATATATATATATATATATATACATTACACATATGCACACATACACACATGCATATAAAAAATATAAAAATTTAATGAATATTATGAAGGGAAATTTAAGAAGAGCATTTAAATAGCTAAAAAAATTTTACACACATAAATACATATATACACACATATATATATGCATATATACACACATATATACAAATATACACATACACACACAAACATACACATATACATAAAAATTATAAAAAGAAAAATTTAAAATTTAAAAATTTAAAATTTAAAAATTTAAAATTTAAAATTCAAAATCCGCTCTATGACGGCACTTATTAATGAATTCCTTTTTAAGATGCAAAAGTAAGTCCTGATGAGGATACTTCAAAATCAGAATCTTCTCCAATAGACATAGACGGCACCTATCACGAAAATTTTTAGGGGTACAGGCTGAGCCTGTTAGTTTCTAGCTGATTATAGGGTCCTGCCCTTCCTCCTTCATTATCCAGAATCTACGTGATAGTGCCGTCTGGAATCTTCGGTTAGGGTTCGAAAACGAGTACCTGTGGTTGTAAAGTCTCTGTTTGAATGGGCCCGCGGACATACCAATATAAGTCTTGTAATTGTCTTTGTTGTTAGATGGAGAAATACGGGCTTCATAAATTACTTGGGTGGATTTACATTTGCCCTTCACGGGCGGGTATCCACAGAATTACAATTGCATTTACCAACAATTCCAGATTTGACGTCGGTATTATTTAAATTCATTAAAATATGCCTGTTATGGGAATTAATAATATCATCTATATTTGAGATGCAAGAGTAACTGATTTTAAGGGTGAATTTATTAAAAATTTTATTTAAGGGATTATTATTATTAAAATGTATATCGATTAATCTGAGAAAATACTTACCAATATTGATATTAGTTAGCTTAAATTAAAAAGGGTTAAATCAAATTATCTTCCTTTTTCTACATTTTCCGGTGTTTTTAGTTTTAGATGATTCTGGGTTTATAGCAGGCTTATTATACGTTAACTTGTTAATAAAACCGCTTTTCTGAAGGGCCTTATCGTAAATTTCTTTACTTGCGTTGAAAATTTTTATATTACTTGATAATTGGTTAACCCTATTATTTACTATCTTGGGTATTTGTCTTATAATATTTTTGGGTTGGTTGGATAAAATATTTATATAGGTGGGAGAACTATTTTCTTTGAGAAAGGGTTGGTAGGAACCATCATTTAAGTTAAGGGTGATATCTAGATAGTTTAAAATTTTGAAATTGCAAGTAACCTCAACCTTAAAACCTAGAAAATTTAGGGCTCTGATAATTTCCTTATGTATTCTATTCGTGTAAGACCCATTGGAATTGGGAATACATATCAGTATATCTTTCCAATATAGGCCTATTAGTTTAGGGTCTAAAAATCTACTTAATATATCTAAAATATAAATACCTATTAGATCAGCTACCTGAGCTGAATCATAGGCTCCCATAGGGACATCAAAACTACCTTTAGGCCCTTTTGTCCAAGTAGAATTATCAAAAGTGAGAATGGATTTTCTAGCTCCCAGTATAATCCTGTAGTCCCTATCCGAAATATTAACATAATTTCTAGCAAAGTCTAAACAATCCACTAGAAGTTTTTTTTATATAGAGGAATAGAAATCCACAATATATATATATATATATTGATGTAATGAATAGATAATGAATATGTATGCAACTTGGTTCCCCATTACTGGAATGTGATTGAGTGATGTCCGCCATAAATATAGACTAAGGCGAGGACGTCCAGAGAGATCTATCACTAGAGGTCTATTGGTCTTCCACTAGAGATATACCGTTAGATATCTACAAGTCTTTGATTAGAGGTCTACTGACTGCGCCTACGTCTCAGGATACTGCATACGACGAATACCGTATATTACGTCGACTTGCTAGGTTGTTCTTCCTAGTTACATTTGGTCAAACCACTTAACTACTTTGAATTATATATATATATATATATATATATATATATATATATATATATATATATATATATATCCCTTTCCGGTACATATAATATATATATTCATATATTTTCTAAACATATTGTTAAGTATAACAGACAATGAATGTCTATTATGTTTAATCAACGGCCGTTGTAAACATCGTATTTTAGCTTTAATTTCAGGTGAAAATAAAAACAAACATTGTCCAACATTTGTATATTTTTTTATTATACTGGTTCTAAGCTTTCGGCTCATATGAGCCATCTTAAGTGAGGTTACAGGAACGTCAACATAAAAATATCTATCATCAAAGGTTATATTATCTTGTAAACATTGGTATGCGACTTTTAGCAGTCACCGAATAGCAGACGCGTGTCGTAAATTTGTATTGCGGTTTTATGACGTCACACCGTGTGAGAGACCAAAATTTTAACAGAATCATATGTCTAAATTCAATGTAATATGCTGTGACTAGATTGATATGTGATATTATTGAGTGTGGATTGCTTTGATTTAATGTAGATGGCCTCCACTATCTGAAGGTCTTTTTAATGTGTGTATATGTATTGTTGTGTTATGGACTAAAATATGTCTAATAATTTTGGCAGCAGACCATTATTTAAACATATATTGTGAATTATAGCAGCCACTGAATGTCTATTCTCTTTAATCTTGAGCCGTTCCAAAAAATTATTTTTTTTTTTACTATTAGCTGACTTAGATCGTCGAACGTCATTTTCTCCAGCTGTCTTGGATGTGAATTTACTGATACTTTCATAACAGCCTCACTGTTGCAATTGCCAGTTAGAGATCAGCTATCTGGCTTTCACTTCCAACTGATTTCAAATTTTTCAGCTTTCTGCTCAAGTTTAAATACTAGGCACATAAACTACATTTGTAATTATCAAGTGATAATTGTTCCTTCGGCTCTTTGGCGACGCCGTTGTTGTGTAATGTTAAGAAATCACAGGAAGTTGTAAGCAAACAACTGCCTCATACATAATAGCTGTAGCTATTTATACTCTTGGTGATTTCCTATGTAAATCAGTCACCTCAGTTAACGATCCAAATTAATCAATCTGCCGTTAGTCATAATATAGACTCGAGTTCAATAACAATATGAGTTCTTCAAAAAGTTATTTAAGAACATCTTTCTGGTTTCGGTTTGATAGACATACATGTATTATTTTGCTTGAGGGACTTTGTCACATACGTTCATGTGACCAAAAACATTTTGCTTCAGGTTTTTTTGGCACATATTCTCAAATTTAAATATGAATTTCTGAATGGCACACGCATTTCAAGGCCAAGCAAATGGTTGTTCAAGTTGATGAACGTTCAGGAAAAACAATCACAAGCAAATCAAGAAATGAGAAAGATATTCGTAAACAAATCCATGAGGACTATCTTGTCACTTAGATATTTGGAATCGGTGACAGACACTGCCAGGAATCAGGAAATTTTCCGATTCCACCTCGTACGGTTTTGATTCCTGTCTCATGAATTTATTCCCATGAGCTTTTTAAAATAATTCATTCTATACTCCAGGAAATGCAATCATTTTATTGTATTTTGTCAAGGAATTATTTCTACGTCAATAGTCTGCGGTTTTAAAACGACGAGATGGATTTAGAAGCTTCGGGAGAGTTTCAAGTTATTTCAGCTTGACTGAACCAAACTACTTATCCGAGTTTTATTGGAGTTGTTCTAAAGCTGTTCTGAAAACAATATGAACGGAAAAAATAATTTTTATCTTCGTTAAAAAAATCTTTGAAAGATAGCTTTCTTCAAATCTGATTTTTTTTCAAAGTCCTTTGTCGAAAATAAAAAAATAATAATGGTAATCTAAATGGGGAGCATTGTCTGTATACGGAATATTTTACGAATGACGTGGAAGAAAAGTTTCGAATAATACACATTTGAATTCTTACTGTTTTATCTTGAACAAAATATTTATTCTTTACTATAACACCTATGAGTCTAACAGTGGCATCATTAATTAGTGATCAAACCATTATTGTTTAGACCAAAAAATTTATTCTATATAAAAGATTAATTCCAATCTTTACTAACATCATCTCCATAACCGGAAGTGATCGTAGGATCAATGTGCAGATGAACATCTGACAAACACTTTTCATATGTATCGACTGTGGGCCAATCTATAAATGTCTGTAAAAGATTTTTCAATCTACTCAGTCATCTTTTTACTCCATTTTCCCTCTATTTGCTTCTTATTTTTTATTAATTTGGTACCTTAAAAAGTTAGTTCAATACCAAAGGAATAAGTCGCATCCCGTCACTTTTCTTTAAATGTAAGCGACGCTCAATTCCATATTAATCTTAATAGATCATCGATTGTAATATATAGTTTTAATAAATTCTTCTTCATGTACTATGTTCCTCCTTTATGTAGGCAATCAAAGATTTCCATCTGCCCCTGCCTTTTCGCTTTTTATATTTTTCTTCTTGGTATCTCTCCCAAAACCCGCTGAGCTATCCATTTGGTTAAGTTCATCAAATATGTCTCGCGCTGCTTTCCCCTCTCTGTCCGTCTTGTGAGTATCAGATTTTCCAAGCCCTCCTTTCGCATTGCATGTCCCAGGAAACTCAGCTGTCTCTTCTTGAGGTTAAGTATAAGTTTTCTTTTAATTTGCATCTTCTCTAGCACCTCATCATTGCTCACGTGCTTGGTCCATAGTATCCTCAGCATCCTTCTGTACAATTATATTTCTGCCTCCTTGAGTCTCTCCTTTGCCCTTGAAGAGATCCTCTAACATTTGCCGCTTTATAGAAGGACAGATATCACACAGCAGCCCAGCACTCTTCTTTGTTTCAAATGAGATTTCCCTGTCTCTCAGTACTTTGTTTAGCTTTTGAAATGCGTGTGTGGCCTTGACTGTGCATCTTCGGATCTCAGTGTCGCATTTTTCATCCTGTGTCAGAACCTTTCCCAGGTATTTAGAGTTCTTTACTTGTTTTATTTTAGTTTCCTCGACTAGTAGTTAACAATTTGGAGTCTTTTTTATTTGCTGATGACCATACATTCAGTTTTCTTGAAGGTTATGCTCAGTCTTTTGTTTTCGTGTTCTCTTGCAACCTTTTGTAGGTGGTCTTGCATTTTTCGTTTCGTTTCTGCCATCAGCACTGTGTCATCTGCGTATCATATATTGTTGAGGTTGTTGCCGCCAAGGATCTATCCTGGCAAGTACTCTGTCTCACACGTTTCGCTGTATAGGTTGAATAGATCCGGTTAGAAATCAAATTCTTGTCTTACGCATTTTTTTATTTTTCTATACTTGCTGAATTTATTTCCTGTCGTTTTGCTGCCAATAAGATTGCCGAGCATCTCCCAACAGTCTTTGAGTTGTACTTTGTTACATACCTTTGCATAGTCTATGGAAGTTCAGATCCAGGTCCTTCTGCATTTTAATTCCTCTTTCAGATAGCATTCAGAGTGAATTTAAGTAACTCTTGACGGGTATAATGGGTTACAAAGTACAAGCTACAGGATTAAATCTGAGCGAGAAATAACTTCGGATTTTTTTCAAATTTATTATTGCGAAATCATATGAAATTACTCTAAACACAATTTGAACTCCGTTCGCCGACTGTATTTTATAGTCTAATTACTATTTCACACCTCTATGGAAAGTGTTTGACTTACGTCCACTTTAAAAGAACACCCAATTGTAATTTCAATCCATCAATTCCTTTAATATGATCAACAAATTTCTTGAAGTATATCATCAACAAGTGTTTTTTTAATCACATAAAAGAAATAGCATACTCGGCCACAAGCAGTAATGGTTCCGTTCCTTTAGGTTCAAGCTGATGTAACTGTCAGTTAGTCTAGAAACGATGAAACGCTTCTTAATCCTTCACAAGAGCATTCGTCTAAGATATCACGAAGGATTATGACAAAACGTGATATAGGAAGTCCTATCTCTCCCCAGTTATGACATTTATGGACAGTCTTCTTAACTATCAACCCTTTTCTCCCTGTGGATCAAGGAAGTCTGTAGTTAATGGCTAGTCTCCTTAACGCTCATGAGATCAATGCAGGCGTTTTTCGATGAAGCTATTTTTAAGCTATCTATAAACAATCGGAAAGCCGAGTTCGAATTCCAGTCGAATTCGTTGCATTCACTTCCACACAAATACCCTTGGGAAAGATATTAATCCGTTCCTTCTCCTTCGAGCTATGTGTTTATAAACAGGACAGATTAGGTTCTATAGGTTTGTTTAGTAATCAGTATACCGCAGCAAGTTATAGCAACCTACTGCGGGAAAATCTTCTGCCAAGTCAGTCTTTCAGATATGATCGCCCAAGCGAGTATCATGCATGGCACAACTGACTGATAAACTACTTACTAAATTAACATACCAATTAACGTACCACTCAAAATTTAGGTATTAAAAACTTGTTAGCTTATCTCTACTTTGATCCTGCTCGAAAGCTCTATAGGAGAGGAACTAACTTATAACATTCAATACCTCCCTAATCAAAGTAGTAATGTTTCATGACCATAGAGTAGAGTTTTTTCCTGTCTTAATGAACAACTATACTCAAAATGAAACTCTTTGATGTCTTAAAATTATGTGTCAGACGGATCTAATACTATTTATATTGGAAACGATATTTCAGGAAACTGAAACCATTAAATATGAAATTTGAAATAGACTAAATTAAGTAAACAGTTTATACATTTCAAAAATGGAAGGAAGCTTGATAAATCGGGCATCATATTGATGCAGTTAATTGATATTTCGACTATTTTCGACTCCATATCGCCTCATTTGGTGATTTCGATTCTGTAACGCAAATTTAATAATGGAGTACTTTGACTCTCGGAATGTCTTCGAATAAGAAACATAAAAAAGTTAACCAAAAGAAGATAATTTCACTTGTTTAACATTTGCAGAAATGAGAAGAATGTGTGAGAGATTTTTTTAGGTTTTTGTGCTTATTAATATCTTTTCAAGAATACTTTGCTTAGACATATATATGTGTTGCATATTTAGAAAAAGAAACGCTTATTTAAATAAAGTATCGATTTTAATGTTGAACTACATTTAGATTAAATATACATATAAGAATATAAGATATTGTTATAAGTCATTCTATATTTATGAGTGAAAGTGTTCAATATCAAAGAGAAAGCATATTTGAATATTAAAGTGAACATTGAATTTAACACACAGAGACAAAATCTGTTCAATGCTAAATACAATCATAAGTCCATGTGTGTGTGTATTTCTTGATTTTATATATATATATACAGGTCATTGATACCTTGTGATTAGTGTATTGTACTATTCTAACGGATATTTTGGAGAGCGTGGTTTGTTAATTTGTTTATTAGTCATTTAGTTTATTTAGTTATTTGTTTAGATTAATTTATTTTAGTAGCTTTTGTTTACTTATTATATTTCATGTATTTGTTTTCATTTACTCTTGCACATTTTCAGTTTTTGATGTTTAAGTTGCGTAGTAAAATTATTTTTCGTTTTGAGATGAGTTCTTTTGTTTATGTATTGGTTTTAATCTGGGAAGTTATATTATAGCTTTTTAAAATTTTTAAAGGTGGATGTTCTTTACCTTATTTTTCATGATATTTTATGGTGATTTGTTTTTTGTTATTAATCGTCCAGATATGTTTAGAAAGCATTGTGTTGTTAGAGTATTTACAATTTATAACGGAAGTTTGTGTGTCTAGTTTCTTTGTTTTTAGAGTCCTTCAGTTACTCCTATGTATATATGCTTTCTTCCATATCTGCTTATTTTACAGTATTTTGGTATATCACATTTTTTCTGTAAGCAATTGCCGTTTAATTTATTTATTTTTTTTTTTTATAAGCGTTTCACCCCGAGCAAGGCATGTCACTGCCACTACTGTGCAGGGGGCTACGTAGAGTGGAGAAAGGCTGGTTAAATATAGGAAATAACAGAGGGTGGGTGATAGGCGGGTGAGGATACCGAGAATGAGGGTTGGGTAGATGAGAGTGTTGTGAGAATAGTTGGGAGTTAGTGTGATAGGAGGTGTTGTTCTCTATTTTCCAGTTACAACGTTCATATCACTTGTTGATTATTTTCCTGCTGTGCTTTTTATCATTTGTGTTATATTCTCGCTAGAAATGTAGCTGATTTCTATTCTGTTTTTGTTGAATATCTAGCAGAGAGTATTTGATGCAGGGAAGTATTCGTGTATACGTTATATGAATATTTTCCTTACATTTTTTAACGTTTTTGATGCACAGTACGTTCGATTTATTTCTGTAGTGTGTTGTGTGTGTGAGTGCTGACTGGAATCCACTATCTTTTAAGACTGTTTTGTACGTATATATATATATATATTTGTGCGTGTGTGTATTATTAAATATAATTCCAACAAGTGTATTTCCAAGTGTTTATCAATATTTTTTCGAATAAATGTTCCTTTCACTAAGTTTATACACCGATGTAGATATTATTAGCTATAAATAGTAACAGTTTCTTTGTTACCATAAATGTTCACTCTACAGAGATAAGTAAATTTTCCATCGATATATATTGTAATCTTTTTAAACTTCACAAATTAAATATTTAGGTTTTATTTTTTTGTGGCCAATTTATTATTTTTCACTCGTAGATAAAGAGTAGTTTTGTATTTATATTGTACTTATAACATACCGCAAATTTAAATATTCGCATTATTTTCTTATGACAAATGTAATCTAGCGCTTATATATTTTATACTACTAAAATATACAAGACTCAAGAATTACTCAATGTAGATGATTAAACTGTGACGTATTTTTGTTCCTTAAGTATACTTGGGAACTTTGCTGAGGCATTTCAAATTTGTTTAATAGAATGCTCAGCAATAAATTAAAGTTTACTTTGATCTCTGGAAGATCTTTCTGGTCGTAATTGGTTTCCATGTCGAACTCAGACTAAAAACTCTATATCCACATCATAGTTAACATTACCAGATCGACGTCGTTGGTTCCATTTTCCTTACCGTTATGGCAATCTTTTGCAAGTAGAGGTCATCCTGATACATATTCGCGTTCTACTGTTCGATAATGACGGTTAAATTGTTCCGTATCACCGTATTCCTTTTTAGGGAATGGTTTATATCTGGATGAATAACATCCATGTATAAAGGAACGTTCAGGGTCATCAATACTTATGCTGGTGAATTTCAATTAAGTGCGTTTACATTGCATGTAACTCTGTAACCCCCGAATAATATTTCTTGATGTGGTTTTTTTATACTTCAAGTTTGAGATGTACTCTCTTAAAAGTATCTACAAAACGCTCCACTTGTTCATTTAGTGAGGGATGAAAAGATGGTGTCATAATTTATTGAATCCTATTCCGTGCACCGAAAGACGAAACTGCAACTGAAGTGAGTGTAGTGCCAATAGCAGACACTAGTAACTGTACTAATCAATTGAAACCGTTAAGAATCGTTTCAGCCCAAGCAATTTGATTCATTTTTAAAATTGCTGGCCATTCGCTGTAAGCATCAACGGGGACAAACTAATACTTCCCTTTGATGTTCCAGACAAAATCAATGTGATGGCGTGATCAGGGTGATTCAAGGATAGAACAAAAACCGAGGGAAGTTTCCCGGAAGATTTTACTGAGAGTTGGGAATTGAAACATGTGCGTACCAATTCCTCCAACATCTTGTCCATATCTGGCCAATAAACATAGCTGCATGCCGTGGATTTTAAACGGTTAATATATTGATGACCATTATGAAATTGGTTTATCATTCTTTGATGTAAGAGGGGACAATAATACATTCTCCAAAAAGAAGAGAGTCGTTGACTTGGCAATAAAGGTCGATGCTGAAGGAACTGCTGATTTTACTTTTTATTTTTTTTGTCAGTGAATTCTTCTAGCTATTTTGTACGCTAGAACCATATCACTTTTTTAATATTGTATCAGAAACTGTGACTTCACACATATTTGTACAATGAACTAGTAATGATCTTCAAATGAATGCAAACACGGAAGTGACTTCTGGCTATACAGGTAATTTTGCTGATACTTTATTTTGTTCAGTTATGAGAACAAATAATGCATCGGATTGGCCAAATATATTTGGTGAATTATATTTTATAGAAAAACTATAATCTATCAGAACAATAGCTTATCTTTGCATGTGGTTTGATTTTTACACTGGGATGCCATTTTTAGATCCAAAAATACTAGTAAGAGGCTTATGATCTGTGACATCTGTGCAGCATTTTGTGGATTTCTTCAGTAAGAAAGTCTATTGATAAATCTTCTTTTTTTCAGTTTGGCTATAATTACACAATGCCTGTCTCCGTGATCTGGGCTGCCATCAGGAAAAATGTGAGAAATGACAGCTCTAATACCAAAACTGGAAGCATGATAGACCACAACAATATCCATTGATCGGTTGTAGTGTGTCAGAAAATAATTGGAAGTAAGAACATTACCTTTTCAGATGATACCGGACACGCGTCAGTCCACTTTTCATTCAACATTGTTTTTTTTTCAAAATATTGTTGAGAGTTGCACGAACTCAAACTTTAGCACGTAATGGCTGACCAAGCTAAAGAAAGAACGTAATGTTGTTACATTTATCGGTGCTGGCATGTTTTTCATTGCTGAAAATTTTTCTGGATCTGGCCGTCTATCATTTTTGCGGAAAAGAAACCCAAGATTTGATTTTTGTTTCTCGGAAAAATCCACATTGTTCAGCTTTAACACGAAATTCGTATTGTTGAATTTGGATTAAAAAAGAAAATAAAAGTTTCAAAAATTCATCTTAATTGTTCCTGTCATCAGGTTAGCATGGCGTCTATTGTCTGTTGGAAAATGTCTGGTGCTGGTTTGACATAGAAGCTATGACGGATAAATCTGAATAATCCCTTGTGGGTGTTGATAGTAAGGAGATCTTTGAATTCTTTGTCAAATTCCATTTGAAGAAATGCATTGACAAGATAAACCTTTGCAAAACCAATTCTACAATTCTGTGAAAAGATCATTCAGCATAGGAAATGGGTCCTGTGAAAAGATCATCCAACACAGGAAATGGCTCCAAGAATCATTCAACCAGTCGATTAATCAGCCCATCTGGACTTTTCCATTTGCATTTTATAACTACAATAGAAGCTGCTCACGTGGAGTAATTAACAGGTTCTATTACACCTTCTTTCTGAAGACGTTGCAGTTCTTTTTCAAACATATTCAGAGTAGCATGGAATACTAGTCTTTTTTGTTTAAAAATGGACTTAGAACCTGGTTTTAATTTCAGAGTATATTTAGTTTTTGTACAGCATCCAACTACATTTAGAAAAACGTTACTAAATTTATTTTTAAGTTCGTCAGTGAAATTATTTTCTATATCTGAAACTGACTTGATTTTAAATGTATTGCATACATATTTGAGAGGAATTTTATAAACTTAAGTTGTTCTATCCAGTCGAATTACCTGTTATATAACACACACCAGAAATATTCTATTTCAAAAGGAGACATCGAAAGTCAGCTTGCTAACTAAACAAACTGTATTTCTACATGCACTCACTGCTATGTATACCTAAGAGACCAGTAGATTTTCAATTTGTTCCCATGTCGAATGCAAAATTAACATTGTGTCTGACGCTGTATAAAACTGGAAACGAACTGGTTTGTTGTTTATAGAAATAACAGTCTATTTTCTGTGGGATTAGTAATCTTCTTTGAATGTCACAAACACTGTTTGTTTTTTACCATTTCCTGTTTCAATTGTTTTTGTGAATTTGTAGAGCGAAATCTTTTTTTAATATTCGTGTCCGTAAAAAATATTGCAATTAACTTTCTGAACGAATAAAAGCGTGCATAATGTCAGTTGGCATTGTGCCATTATTTTTTTAAAGAAGTTTCTTTTTCTCACGGAGTTGTTTACTCGTGTGGATATTGCTGGTTATTGATAAATCATCAATTTTTTAAACCAGCATAGTTATTTGCTTTTACACTTAATAAATTATTGCATTCAGTAGTGAAAGCTTTTAATGTAAAGTCCTTGTCCTCTTCCAGTTTTGAAAGACATCAGCAAGAGGAGTTGTTAATCCTGCTATAAAAATTTAAACTGTTCCTTTGTAAAGGAATTTAATTTTTTTTTTTTTGGTTTCGGAAATGACGTAACCAGCAAATGTCACACAATTCGTTAGCTTTAAACAATTGAATTGAATATGAAACAAAGACTGTTTATCTCCGTATACTTCACCGAGTTGTTCCGATTCGGTGAAAATAAAATTCGTTACCCGATTTGGTAATATATAATTCGCATAATAGTCACATTCCTTAGAGCTTATTATACGAAATAAGAAACGAATTTTCTATTTTTCATCTTTGGGAGAAAGGTCGAAATGAAAGATAATCATCCAACGTTTAAACCGTGAAGCGAATATTTTTCCACACACTGTAAAATTATGTATTGCTGTTGACTAAAACATTCAATGAATTCGTATTTTAGTTTGTGAAAATACGAAAAATCTTGGGTTGTTTTTGGAATTGTGCAGACATTGTTATCAATAACTGTTGCTGCCACTTCTAAAACTGTTCTTACTGTTGGCTTAAAATTTCTGAAAGCATTTCTTGTGAGATTGCCATATTTATTTTGATACTCAAATCCTCGTCGTCAGAAATTCATTATATCCGAGGTATTTGGAATCAACAAAAACGAGTGAAAATGAAAGATACGTGTATTTTTCAACACATAATATTATTTTATTCATTTACTGTCTGTGAACGGCAAGAATTAATTGACGTTAAACCATGAGTTTTACGTGCATGTCAACTTATCAGCATTCTGAATTCAGAAGTGTCACGGTTCAACTAGCGGATAAGGGGCGTAACATAATTGTGTTTAGATTTATCGTCCTTTATAGGTTAAAATAAGTTTTAACTCTCTCAGAATTCCTTCTGGTGTACGTCGCATGACATCTTCCAGTTGTAAAGGTCAGAGGTGGTGAGACTAGTCAAACACATGCCATGGAAATAGCGTTAGAGGAGAGAGAGGCTCGGAAGGTTCCATTTGCGAGACGAGAATTTCATAGGTGAAAAGATTCATCATCCACAAAGTCAGGTAGATGCTTTTTAACTCTTTCAAGGTAAGGAACTAAATACTGGGCATTCCCAGCCTAAATATGGCAGCAATACTTCATTTTTGATCTGATCTTGTTCTTATAAAGAAAGCTTATAGTAAAAGAAGTAAGATAGTTACTGGAGTGGTACAAGGAACTAACTATTTCTCCAGCATATTTTGTAATAGATCAGATACGTGAGTTACTCTTGATGTGTTGGTAGAGTTTGAATCCCATTAAACGTTTAAAGCAAGCACCTCCTTGAAAGAACACACTTTCATTATGATAGGCGAAATTTCGGGGTCTGCTTGGTGCTAGTAGTACTTTAATAGTTTGCTTTTAACTGTATTGGATTTTACAAGCAAGTTTATTTTATTTCAGCGAGCAACCTGTTTTAGGTCAAAGGGGGACGTAGATAGGTTCTGGTTTTCCTGAAGATGTACAAGTAAACTGCTGTATCGTCAGCAGAGATAATCGCTTATGATCGGAGCAAACTCTTAGGTAGGTCATTAACATATAGTGGAAAGAGGAAAGGAACGGAGAGGAAACTGTGGAACGCTGACATTGGTCTTAAAGGAATTCGGTGACTGTTGGTTAATAACGACCTTCAGGGATCTACATGTTTGGAGGGACTGGATAAATGAGGGAGCTCTTCCCCAGATTCCATAGGTGGAAACTTTATGTAGCAACACCAGATACCACACTTTGTGAAAGCCATTAGATATAGTGGTCCTCGTAATGAATGTATTATCTCGTGCCTCACTGTTTTTGAGTAATGTGAGGTAAGTCAACGGCTGTTTATTCTTCATACTGGAATCATACATCATTTAGTAAGCTGTTCTTCTTGATATGTTCAACAATCCTCTTATTTATTATATATCCGAAGAGTTTGTCGGTGACACTAGGAAAGCTAATAAAAAAAGATATGGCAACAGACAGGAGGGCTTGTCTCCATTCTTAAAAAGAATTCATACCTTCTATGTACTAGGGAATTATATCTCCTTCAGACAGCCTTTGAACAGTTTTGCCAGAACTAGAGATAATTAGTACTTAAGAGCAATCACTGGGATTTTGTTGGGGACAGTGATCTTCTTAGAGTCAAATCTCGTGACAGAATCTGTGCTTCATGAGAAGGGAAAGTAAAATGAGTGGTGGTCATCATTCTTTAAAGTATAGGCAAATTTCATTACAAATAGCCTTACGTTGTCATAACTATTGTTCAATTTATGATAGTTGCCGCATACGCTTTGTTTTTATTGAAAGTTTATTCGACATTTTTCAGAATTCATACGATTTAAGTTTTTTTTTGTTTCACCCTTGGCTATGACTGGTTGAGCTTAGCTGCTCTTTGGCTTTTCTAGAATTCTTTTCTATCGATTTCAGGCTGTCCGGAATGCCGCATGAGTTCCGCTACACCGTCCACTAGAATAGAGAAAGTAGTAATTGTTACAGTGGGGGGATCTGGCTGCAGTTCGTTCAGACATGAACTAGAGTTACCTATTTTGTTTTTGTTAGAATTTCTTTTGGAGGATGAAATTATCAGTGCCTGATAGGATCCATTGACAGATGAGAGTGACATGTCTGAGTACTGTTGCACACACACAAACACACATACACACACAAAGATATACACACACAGACACATACACACACACATATATGTATATTCTTTCAATGTCGAAACAAAATTAACAATTTTATAGTGGTTACTGACAGGTTTTTGCCATGTACCACAATTGTACTTTTTACAATAGATTTCGTGGATACGTACAGGTTCTAATGTAACGGTTTAATACTATTAAGAAACATATATGGTGGACTCCCTTATCGTAAACGATAAATGAGGATTAGCAGTGGATGTTGTCATTCGTTTCACACTTATACATAGAATTTGTCCTGAATGCATTTGTATTGAAATCATAGCTATCCACCTACCGATCAATCAACACTAAAATATGTTTAATGTGGCCATTTGCCTATGCGTCACAAAGCACATACTCTCCATGAAAACAACATAGCCTTTACAGGTGCACTCTGTTCTACGCGTTAAGTGTTTGTGATCATAGCATGTTATATTATCAAGGAGTTTAACCTCACCGTGACCATAACTATAGACCACACAATACAGCACATTACTCAATATGTAACACACCTGACATATAAATGGCGCCAATAATAAAAAATCCATATAATTTTTATGAAGTTCTATCCTATCAATGGCGTGTTAAGTGTTATTCTACAAAAAGGCATCGAATGTTAGAGAAGCGTTGGAATCGGTGTATCACCCTAGAAGGTGACTATGATGATGATTAAAGTAGAATTTTTCTAAAAGTTGTTGTTTTATTAGTTAGAACGGGATTTATTGAGTGATGTGTTACATAAGTGGTTTCGATGTCAAATTTTTCAGTCTCTGGTACGAACGCTGGTGGCTTGGGAGTGCCCATGATTACTTTGCACAAGCTTCGAAAAACCCCAATATACGTAGACACACTCACAGTACATATATTCTTCTCACATATGCACACACACGCACCTGTAGTGCCTATTTTCGTTTCATCTATGAGTCAAATAGTTCGTGTGTGATTCTGAGAGTGCGTGTTTTTTATGTGAATATAAGTTATAGTTTAAACATGTATAAATTATAATTTACTACAAAAGTGTACATTTTGTTTCGACATCGAAAAACAATTTCTCATCAGGTAGTTAATAATGATGGTATTAAATTTTTGGATCGAGAACTAACAATAAATTGCAAAACCTTAATTCTAAAGAAATAATTGACGAGTCTCCTGAACAAGTCAATTTAGAGATTGACTCCAGAGGCTTCAGGTATTAATGTAAAAATTGTCTTCTTTTTTTTTATTTGATCAAATACATGGAAATATTCGATTGCAATGACATCTCAAGAACGAAAAAGAAAAATTAGGTGTAAGCATTAAGACTGCATCATTATTTTAGAAAAAGAAGATTCAAGAAACTCACTTCCTCATTATTTTTGGAAAATTGTACGAGGTAAAGATGATAGAAAAGAAAGGAAAACAAAAAAGGAAATACAAAAGGAATTAAAACAAAAAAAGAGAGAGACACAGAGGAAATAGAGGGCGCAGGAAGACAAGAGAGAAAAAAGAGATAAGATGAAAGAGTCGATGATAACGGCTCAGAAAGAAATAGACTTGGGTCTGTTCTCTCTGAGCTGTTCTATGGCATGTGTTCTGACCAACTACATTCTACCTCTGACCTTTACAATTGTGAGATGCTATGTCACGTACACCAGAAAGAATTCTGAAGGGAGTTTTAACTTATTTTAACCTATAAAAGACGATAACTCAAAATACAATTAAGTCCCCTGTCTGCTAGTTGTACCGTGACACTTCAAATTCAAAATGGTGATAAGTTGACATGCACGGCAAACTCATGGTTTAACTTTAACTAATTTTGCCGTTCTCAGACAGTAAATAAATAAAATAATATTATTTACTCAATGCCATGATTCGAAGGTAGGTCAGTATTTTCTTCTAAGAAATGCAACCAAAATAATTGATTTAAGTTGGGCAAATTACTAGACAAAAATCTAAGGAAAATTACGTCAAAACCTAAACCAAACAAAAGAATTAATAAGAAAATTGCAGTTGAATTTCGCATATCTAAGAAGTCACGGGGGAGATAACTTCTTTCGGTTCCGGTCTCAGAATAGCTTAATGTAGAAACTTAATTATCGCACTTCTGCGCAACTGAGTGATTTAATTCCACGTAGTTCATATCAATTAACCAAAATCACTCACTATTCATATATATATATATATATATATATATATATGTGTGTGTGTGTGTGTGTGTGTGTGCGCGCGCGAGTAAAAAAATATTCTCAGACAGAATGTATCTGAAGAAGATATTAAAATGAATGAGTACAATAAATAAAAATGTCATACTCATCGAAAGAGAAACCAATTTACTCAGAGGAAAAATGCTCTAGGGTGGTACCATTGAATATTATCAAATGTTTCAATCGCAACTTTCCCGTAATAATTGCTACTTATCCAAGCTTATATACATAAACATTTTTGTTGAAAAATCAAAAGGAAACGGTTAAAAACAAAACACTTCATCTTTTGGTGATGTGCAGCACATATGCTCATCAAATACCATAAGAATCTTAATATAATCTTAATAATATTCATTTTAGAAATATTAGATATTACCTGTTTACTTTACATTTCACCAGATTTTGAAATATGACGCTTCTAGCATACATCATCAAATGTATAAGTCTTTCTATACAAACACGTGCAGCAAAAAAATCCTGCAGTGTCTTTATAATGTTTCTCAGAGAACGAAACGTGTCGGTTAAGAATTGTTTTTTTTCTTGGCTGTTTTTATTCATATATATATATATATATATATATATATATATATATATATATATATATATATGTATGTATATCAAGTGAATAAAGAGTAAAGGAAATATTAAAAACGTTCAAAACATTTTTTAAATATAGAAATATAGCAATTGATATTTACTGGCTATAAATCTTGTTTATTGAAAAAGTCTTCAAGACTAGTCATTCTTTGAAATCTATAACGTTTAGGGCTAAGATATCTACAATTGGCTATAATATAGTTAACGATATATGCCTCCAGATAGGAAGAGCATTAAAAAGGATGTTTATTTATTTATTTCTCTTTTAGATAAATAGATGAGTGGTATAATAAATCACTCAATAAATCCCAGACCTGACTAATAGATTTTAAAGCGAAATTACATTTATTCATCAATATAATCTCCTTCTATGGTGATGCACTAATTCCAACGTTTCCCTAACAATTCGATGCATTTTGTAGAAAGATTTGTCTTGTGCCTCAAAATACACCTCACTTTCCGATACGACTTCCTCATTGGAGTCAAATCTCTTTCCCTGGGGCATTCTTTTGACGTCTGCAAACAGCCAGTAGTAGCGGAGGGAGATGTGGAGAATAGGGTTGATGCGGAAGCAATTCGAACTGCAAGTCATGTAACTTTTACTATCGTTTCGATGGACTTGTAACACGGTGCGTTGTCTTGATGAAAGATCATTTTTATCCTCATTTGTGACCGTCTTTTGGCAATTTCGTCCTCCAAACGTACCAATAATGCTATATAATATTCGGTATTGATGGTTCTTTCTTTCTCAATGTAATTGATGAACCAAATCTCACGGCCCATGGGCTCCTATCGGACAAACAGTATGGCTTCCGCTTCATCAGGTCAACTTCTGATATGCTAACGACCATCACCGAGTATATATACCAGGCTCTCGACAAGAATGTCGCCCTGGATATCTCTAAAGCATTCGACAGAGTATGGCATGCCGGCTTTCTACGGAAACTGCGAAGCTACGGCATTAATGGACTTTTGTTGGACTTAATCCAGTCATTCCTCTCCAACCGCACACTGAAGGTGGTTTTAAGCGGACATGCCTCCCAGAACTACCCTACAAACGCGGGTGTCTCCCAAGGCTCTATCCTAGGTCCTACGCTCTTTCTAATCTACATCAATGATTTCCCCGATGCCATAAGAACACAAGTAGGCAGGTACGCCGATGATACCACAGTATACGCTCGCCTCGATCAAAAATTTGGTGTTGATGATAAGGCGAACCTTGCGGGTGAGCTTGAATAGGACCTCCAATCCGTGGTGTATTGGGGTAGGAAATGGCTCGTAAAATTCAATTCTTCCAAAACGAAGCTGCTGTCAATTAACCACCACAGACGACCGCACCTCCCTACCATTAGCATGGAACAGGCATGCCTCCCAGAGAGTAAAACACTACGCCTGCTTGGCCTGACACCCTCAGCGGACCTCAAGTGGAATGACTACGTCGAATCCATTGCTAAATCCGCTGCTATGAAAGTTGGCTCTCTGTGCAGGGCCCGGAAATCCTTTCCGCCTGAATCTATTCTGCACTTATACAAATCTACCATCCACCTTGTTTTGAATACTGTTGCCACATCTGGTCGGGTGCCCCTACTATTCTCCTCGGGCTTCTTGACAAAATACAGCGAAGAATCTGTAACGTAATTGATACCGACTTAGCTGACCGCCTGCAGTCACTCTCCCACCGGCGTGACGTGGCTTCCCTGTGCCTCTTCTATAAATACTTTCATAGCTTCTGCTCTGATGAACTTAAATCACTGGTGCCCCCTAGGTGTGAGTTTGCACAAGATACTAGATTGGCAACTAGGTCCCACCCTTTTACAGTGAAACCGATGAAATGTAACCGCAATTTCTACTCCAACAGCTTCTTTTTTCTCACTTCCCGCTTGTGGAATTCCCTTCCGCATGCTTGCTTCCCCGACGGCTATAACCTCCAGGAGTTTAAATGTCAGGTCAGTAGACACCTCCTAAGACACTAACCCTCCCATTCTCTCCATCTCTTCCTCTATGTACATCCTAACTCGTCTATCGCCCTGTGTAACCCCCTGCACTCTAGTGACAGTGGAATAACTTGCTTGGTGTGATATGATTAAAAAGAAAATACCTTGCACCTCCAAAAATACGAAGGCCAAAATCTTGCCTGCTGATGTTTGCGTCCTTGGTCGCTTTGAACGGCTTTTACCTGCTGCTTTCCAATCAACTGACTGCCGATTTGACACCGGAGTAAAGCGGTGGATGCATGTTTTATCTGTTGTCACATATTCTTGCAAAAATCCTTTCTTGTTGCGTTGAAAATGTTGCAAATAACGCTCTGAATCGTCGACGTGTTGCTGTTTTGGATCGATTGTGAGTAATCGTGCCACCCACTTTGATCACATCCTTCTCATTGACAAATATTCATGCAAAATTGTGAATGCACTGCTATTTTACGTAACTTCAATTTACGATTGGCCAAAACGAGTTTGTAGATTTTTGGGTGTTTCCCGGGACAATTGCTGATTTGGGGCTACCTAAGCGTTTAACAATTTTGTATCTGTACAACCGCATTTAATGTCAGCATATCACCTCTTAAATGTTGTTTCTAACGGAGTAGATTTCAAATAACACTTATCAAGTCACTGATTTGCTTGAACAGTATTTTTTTTATCTGAAAGCAATCCTTTTTTGCAATGCTTTATCAACACATGAAATTCAGATTTTTACATTGTTTTGAAAGTTTGCAACTGTAGCTTTAATTAAATAACTGTAATTTGTAAAGTAATGCGTTTATTGAGCCCAATGGTTGTCATATGCTATTTGAAGATTAGTAATTTATAGAAATAGTATTGATTTCTTTATTAGTTGCACTACGTATATGTAAGTGCCCGGACTTACTGAGTGACTTGTTAGATGTGTACTATTCTGTTTCTTGGTAAGAAAATTTCATTCTTCCGAGAAAGCTTAATTCTATTCTCCGAGAACGAGTTTAATGTTGTATAGTTTCTTTTTGTTGGTGGGGGGTAGTTCTATGACTCCTGGTACTTGTTTAGAATGTATTAATATATAGTTACTTGGAAGTATGTATTCGGTTAAAAAAGGCGGGATATTTTTCTTGGCATGGCTCTACTGAGATGTCAGCATCTAGATCACATTGTATATAGGCGGTTCTTAATTCGGATTTCAATCAAAGATAGTAATCGTCAAAAAGCCTCCAACTGTTAATAAAAGTCCCTAATATTCAATCAAAATGAAAATAGACTGCTTGATGCCTTGATGACCAGGTAATAATTTTCGGATTTTGGTTGAAATATTTTCACAAATTCGTTATATTCAGGATGTATTAATTCTTCGATCTGCCATTTATTTCAGTCTTTAGAAAACTGCAGAAAGCTGGTAACATTGATACAAAGAAATAGATATTTTATAGATTTTAGTCAATGTGAAAAATTAAATTGATTCAATTTTGTTCTTTCTTAATAACCTGAGTGAGCTTCTATATTATTTTGTTTCATGTGTACATTGATATAAAGCTAATGTTATGTGATGTAGCGAAAGGATGTATCGCCAACACAATGACATAGTAGAAACGGTATGCTATGTCCAAATTTCTACTTTATTTAATTTGTTGCGTTCACTTTCGTAGAAATGCGCTTGTGTATATACCTCTGTTTTCTTTCCAACTCAGCTATAGGTTAACTAGTCGATTAAAAAACACGTCTGATAAGGAAAACTGAATTCTTAACAGTAGAGAAAGCAACAGGAAAAAGCAAGTGCTTTTTTACTAAGATTTTTTTTAGATAATTACAGAAAAAAAAGAAAAAGGGATCTGTGGAAATTTACGATAGCTGAAGGAATCAAGATCATTAAAGAAAGAACTCTAGCAAACGAAGAGATGATTTGAAATCACGCCTTTAGTTTCAAGAATTAACTTGTTATATTTATCTTATTTTTGTTTTAGTGGTTCGAGGTTATGACCAGTGCTCTTCTTTCTTTTAGAGAAAAGTAAACGTTTGTAACATTTCTATTAGCTATGCGATACTTCTTTTTACCTATATTAACTATGGAGATGCTTTATTACTTATGTCATCGATTACATTTTCTTTATTATTATTATTATTATTATTATTATTATTATTATTATTATTATTGCTGTTATTCTTGTTTGTTTTTATTATTTGTACTGTTGTTATTTTGGATTGATTGTCTAGTTATTGACCTCCACCAACTCAAATAGTGTCAGCTTACCCTTGTGGTAATTGGATGTTGACGTGTCTGTCAGAAAGAGGCTTTTTTCAGATTACCTGATGTCTTCTGTTTCAGTAGACCTGTCATTTCTTGTAAAGTCTTTTTTCCCTTCAATGCATTTACCTATTTTAAGACCAACAATGAGAAAGGAAACTATGACGTGATACTCAGATTTTAATTTGTCCTCTTCGTGCCGGCTTTATTACTTTATTTTACTTTGTTTTATTTTTGACATTTACAGGCTTTTATTTCTCTTCTAGAAGATAGAACTCTACCAATCCGATTGAATATATTGCTTTTTATAAAAGTGGTCACGTTTTAGCAACTTCTACGTAATAACAAAATGGTTGTAAATTAATGGTAAGCATGAGTTTAGTGATAAAGTGATATGTTCGAAATTTTAAAACAAATTGAAAATACTGTTTAACACGAAATTATATTTTTTTCATTTTATTTTCTTGAAACTGTATCTCTGCTTCAAATATTCTCATTCCAGAAAGAAATCAATTCTGAGAATTAACAGAAAAAATATCGTTTGCTTTGACTTCTTACACAATTTTCATTCACAAACATTGCAAACATTATAAATGGAACAGTTTGACTGAATTCAAATCTTACTTAAAGCTTTGTGTATATGTTTGTGTTAATTGTTTTAGAAAAAGCATGAATCAGATTTTTTATGGCATTTGTTTTATCGCCAAATATCATCAAAAATATTTCATTACGGTCAAAATGACTAACTGAAAATATAGTGGATAAGAGATTTATCTGGCTAAAGCACTTTCATTGATCATGAATTACTCATCGGACATGCATGAAAATTAATATAAACACTTAGTTAAACTAAAATAGAATAGATTTCCTGATAATGTTTGATAATGTGTGATAATGTTTGCAAGACATTATTTTCCAAGGAGAATAAAAAGATGATCATGCAAATTAGCTTGATAATGATCGAATGGTTAAAATCATATATTTTTATAATTATAGTGTGAGATCTTTTTCTTCTTTATTTACATGCTGTGTAAAGGATGTACATCAGGACGTGAGTGATCATGGCCCTTTACACCCCTCTTTTAGCTTTAAATACGTTTTTCTTGGTATTTCTTCCACTGTCATCCACTTGCTCAAGCCCATCAAATATATCAGGCGCTGCTTTTCGCTGTCTCTTTATTCCCTTTATCCGATCTGTGATTATCAGATTCTCCAAGCCTTTTTTTAACGCATTATGTTTCCCAGTAACTCCAGCTGCCTCTTCCTGATGTTAACGCCGTTGCTCACCTGTCTGTTATTTTTGTATTCTCAGCATCATTCTGTAGAACCATATTTCGATTCCTTCAGCCGTAAGTTCTACTCAAATAGTATATGCGCTTGTAGTTCTCACCTGAAGTAATCTACTGTAGTTCTGGTTTTTCTGTCAACCATGATCATCAAAAATTTAAACGCAAACTTGTTACTTTATGCCCCTTTAAATAACGATCTTGTGTGATCCTCGCTCGTTCCTCAATAATGTTTTCTATATAATCGTTTCATCCCAAGCAAAGCAGTACTGGCATTGATGCATAAAGGGTTTAGTGAGAGAAAAGGGAAGAGTAAAAAGAGGTACAGGGGATGTCGAAGAAAAAGAAAAATATGTAATCAAGAAGATAAACAATTACAATAGACGTTGCACGGAAACTGTTTGAGATTGTAGCTAACAGAGAAGGAAGCCTACGGAAGGAAGTTCTACAGACAGGAAGTGGAAGAAAAGAAATTGATAGAGTAGAAGTGGCGATTACATTTGCATATTTTAACGGTAAAAAGGTGAAACCTAGTTGCCAGTCTATTAACAGGAGTAAATTTGTGTTAGCCAGGCACCAGCGAATGAATCTCGTCAGAGTAGAAGCCGTAAAAATATTTGTAGAAAAGAATAAAGTAAGCCACATTCCATCGTTGAGAAAATAACTAAAGTCGATCTGCTAAACCTGGATCGATTGCATTGCAGATACTTTTGGGGGTTTTATCGAGAATCCAGAAATAAATAGCAGGAGGATTCAACTAGATATGACAACAGTTTTCAATGCACGGACAAATGGCAGATTGATAAATCTGCAGGTTGGATTCAGGCGAGAAAGACTCTCTGGCCAAGAAATGTAACCTAATCTTCTTAGTAGTAGATGTAGCTATTGTTTGGATGCAGTAATACCAATTGAGATTGACTGAGAAATTGAGGCCGAGAAGGCACAGTGGATTAGCATTATTCATAGGGGATTAGCATTATTCATACTCATAGAAGGTAGGAAAGGAAAGAAAAACTTTTGTTCATCAGAGACCCACAGTGCGTCTTAGTGGCTTTATAACTTCATTTGAAGTGAAACGATAACAAAGCATAAATATCTTAGCTGAAATTCGAATAATTTCCATTTCCGTGCGAGTAAAGGTCATGTCAGCCAACGTTATCATGAAACAGTAATTTTAATAAAATTACTATAGTTATTTTCAAATAATTATACGCACTTATTTTAATTTTTGTGTCTGTTAATTATTGAAAATTACCGTCAAAGAACTAGTTTCTCGAATTCCCATCGAATTATTTCTTTTTTCATTTCGTTGGTTCTAATTTTAGCAATCTAATTATTTGATGCTTTATCCGCGTGGAAACTAATATCAGCTATGTTGGTTGGGATAGGTTTCTATTCCTGACAGAATATCTCTTGTGTCACTAATAACTAATAGCAAAATAATTAACTTGAATTAACTTCAGCCTGTCGCAAAGTTCACGCAAGAATTGTTCAGTTGTACTTTCAGATATTACGACACGGAGCCAAATGCTGGTCACTGGATAAAGTTCTGAAAAGTGGTAAGTCTCTCGAGATGCAGTTGAGTTTAAAATGGTTACTCGGTCAGTGAAAACAACGCAGTACTGGTTAATTGAATACGGTAATGTCTACCATAAATGTGGTGGAAAGAGAAGTTTCAAGATATATTTCTTACGACTTGAAACAAAATTCAGAATGTACTGTAGTTCTTTAGTTAGCGGCAAGATTTAACATGCGTATAAAATTCAGGTATATCTATTCTTTCTAAACTTATATATCACTCTTGTCCCACCGTAAATAAATAATATAATTTATGCAAATTAAATCATAAATACACAAATATGTATATATTAGCACTACTAAGGTATATGATATTTCACATGACATTTATAAATCATGGAATACCGTTTGTAATTCAATGTGACAGATTTTACTTTTGATCTGATTTAATATGCTTGATACAATTATTCAGGTTAATAGAATGTCATGAAGCATAATTTTGTAATTAAAGTTTTAACCACAGAATGCGCGCAAACTCTGCAAAAGTATAAGTTTTGAAAAAAGTTAAAGACAACGTTAATATCAATTATATGCTACATGTTCTGGAATCCATTTAAAAGTCAATCTACAACTGACTTTGGAAGCTGGTTACGCCATATTCTTGATTATAGTCTATCATATATTAGAGCGCTGCTTAACAATTATTTGTCCTGTCTACTTTCAATAATCTATTCATAGAACGAAACATCTTTAAGAAAAATTAGAAAATGTCAATAATGTCAATTTTTTATGAAGGTTTTAATTCTGCTGTTAGTTTATTAAATGATTTTATGCAAAATTTTCTTGGCCTTGGTTTTCTTCAATCGTGTTGTTTTTAAAGAATTAACGTCTGATTATTATTGAAGAATAGTATTTCTCAATAAGCAAATTATTTATACGTTGTTTTAAATAAGCATTGAGAGGTTTTAACGATTTTACTTTAATAAATATTGCCATCGGTCAAAATCATATATAAAGAAAACAAATAAGAAAACGTGTTTTGTTTTTGTTTTTTGTTTTTTAGTTTTATTAAATGAGGCTTTTCCTTACAAGAAAAACGGTAGGTAATCAAGAAAAAGTAAGGTAATTTCAAGATTCGATGTTTCGTATCTCGACACTATTACATTTTTTTTTGTCCATTGTAATTAGATTATTAGATATTTACTATCTCCCCAACTAGATACTGCGACACAAGGTCAAGATTTTATGAAGCAGAACGCGTGCGCATGGGTAAGGCCAAAAGTTGCCCAGTATTGTTGGCGACTACCGATCTACCTCTCGGTACAATGGGGTGACGCCGCCTCAGGACACTGATTCCCAGAACCAGACACCCTTCAGTTTAATTATTATCAGTTGTATGTTTGTCCTCGGACGAAGACACAACTGAGACTTACTCTGCCTGAGAACAGAGACAACTGAGAGATGATAGTCCCTGCTGGTAAAAATGTCCTACTAAGTCTGTTAATTATTAATTAGATACAAATAATTATATTATTGTTATCTGTCTGTATATCTGAGATGAGGTATCTAAACTTATTTATAAATGGAACTGTGTTGTGGGTATGTGTGTCCCCGTTACCTATAGACTCCGAAACGACTGAATCGATTTTCTTGAAAATTTACACAGTTATACTATAAGCGTCTGCGAGTGTTCTTAGCTAGGGTTTTTGTCGAGGTATTCCGATAAATATCGAAAATCAATAATCAAAAAAATCGGGTTGTAGAAGGAGTGATCCGATATTAATCAAATTTGATACACTCATAGACAGACATAAGAAACGATATTCAGAAGTTTCAAGGTTGCAGTTCTTACATTAGTGCATAAAATCGATAAAATATATATATATATATATATATATATATATATATATATATTCCTTATATATATATATATATATATATATATATATATATATATATATAGGCAATATGTTTGTGTGTGTGTCTGTTTCTCTGCCTGTATGTCTGTATTTTTTTCAGCCCTTTTATTTTAGTTTTTGCTTCGGGTTTGGGTATAATTGTTGTTCTTAGTCTCAGCCATGCTACCATTTACTCAGAGGACTTATTTATCCTTCAAAATTCAGTTTACGACGAAAACAACTTATCTGATATCGATACCAGGAAATCAAAATTTGACTTACATCTATTCATTGTTCTTTCAGTCTACGGTTTTGCTTTAACTGGAAAAAACTATTGCTTTTTAGTTTTTCGTGCCAACTTTCAAAGGGTCTGAGCTCCAGAACCATGGATTAGTTTTACAGCTTTCATTACACCCGAGCAACGCCGGGCTATACTGCTAGTTGTAACTATTTACATTGTTATGTATGTGCTTTGGGGACGGATATGCATTGTGGTGCAGTTGATATCGGTTTGGAACAAGAAATCGGAGAGCTGAGTTCGAATTCTAGTTGAATTCGTTGCATTTACATACGCGCAAATACCCTTGGGAAAGGTATAAATCAGTCGCTTCTTTCTCCAGCTAGGGTTAAATAGCAGGACATATTTTTTCCTATAGTCTTTGTTGGCAACCAGTCTACCGCAGAAATTAATGGCAATCTACTGCCGGAAAATCTTCTGCTCAGTCAGTCATGTCTGTTTCGTGACATGATCGCCCAAGCATGTAATATGTATAGCAGTAAACTAACTGATATTGTTCGGACTGCTGTTCTCATCTTCATTGACATATTTGCAACATTTCAGCTGTTGTATTTGAAGCTGAAAGAATAGACGGGTAAATGTGTTGGTTGAAATAGATCGGTAAATTAACCCAGAGTGTTGAGAGTTCAGTACCATAGTAGAAGTGAACAAACCCTTGCAGAGTTGAGTTACTAAAGAGAAATAATTGATACTGATATATCTATCCAGAAAAGACATTCAACATGGGGCTCAAATAATCAACCTCGGTAGACGAAATAATGGGTTAGGTTTGAATTTCCGACGTATCTTCCAGCGGAGAGTAAAACGGTTGAAACGCCAGAAATATGACAATAAAGAAGTGGGCAACAGACCGAATAGTGTAATATAATAAATGTAATGTTGTATATGAATGTTTTTATCGACATGCCTAATATATACCAAATTGTTTAGCTATATATATATATATATATATATATATATATATAATGTGTATATATATATATGTATACACACACACACACACACATATATATATATATATATATGTGTGTGTGTGTATATACATATATATATACACATTATATATATATATATATATATATATATATATATAGCTAAACAATTTGGTATATATTAGGCATGTCGATAAAAACATTCATATACAACATTACATTTATTATATTTGCCTTACACATAAAGGAATTCAAAAACTAAAATATTCTGTTAAACTTTTTGAATTATTTGTGAGCGTTTTTATAGTTGCTAACACTGTCTGTTTATAGATACGTAATTAAGAATAAAGCTCATTTCGTCTTTTTGCCTTGATAATGTCCGTCACAGGACAAAACGCGTAGGCGATTTAAATACAGTTTTCATCTTGTCGTCTTTTTATTTAACCATCCTGTCTTTAATCTCAGATCATAACTGAGAATATTTTACATATAGTTATATATATATATATATATATATATATTAGATGAGAAATTGTAGGAGGATTTGAAATATTAACTTATTCATCGAGTTTTATTCAACCTCAACAGAATACAGAAAGCACTGAACGGCTGTTTCGTCCTATATTTGGGACATATCAGCAGTGCGCATCAACTACCAGGATTGAAACCAAGACAGTTGCGTTGTCATACCAACTGTACCACAGGCACCGGTGAGGAAGAGGTAACGAATTAAAATCGATGTAGCGCCGCTCATTCGCATATTCCGTGGTGGAATTCTGCTGAGCTCCTTTTAACCATAGGACTGTGCCTTCAGAGCCAGCTGGTATGACATTCGCTCAATAACGCAACTGTCTGGGTTTCAATTCCTGGTAGTGGATGCGCACTACGGATGAGTCGCAAATATAGGACGAAACGGCCGTCCAGTGCTTTTCTGCATTCTGTTGAGGTTGAATAAAACTCGATGAATTACTTGCTTTATATATATATATATTAAAACTATATAACTATATGTATTATATAGTTCTGTATGAATAGTTTATATATATATATATATATATATATATATATATATATATATATATATAAAATATAATTATATAAATTAATATTTATATATAATTATAAATGCATTATTTCTTGCAGAAAAAACCAGCCCCAGTGGTTGAAGACATAAAAACGGTGTCTTCACGGAACTTTGAAGTCGGTATGAACTTGCACAGCTGAAGTGACAAATTATTTGCATTAAAACTATATCAATAGCCTGATATTGATCACTTTGCGATAAAAAATCTTGCTTGCTTAAATGCTTTTATCAGTAAAACTACTGAAAAATCAACAAACTTGCCACAAAAGAACGATTACAACTTAACACTATATATATATACACACACACACACACATATATATATATATATATATATATATATATATATATATATATAACATTTTATACATTTTATTTATGTTCTTATATATAATTATAATAGTTCTACAAAAATATATTACTCATTTCTAATTATTAAAATGTCCTCTTAATTTTATATCAATCTCGTTCAGAATTTAAATGAAAACATTGAATATCACTCATCTTAAACATGAAACTATTGTTGCTAAAATTAACTGTGCATGGGGGTGAAAGATACACTAGTGATTGAACAGTATGGCGCGGACTTCTGAAGTCCCGCATTGGTAATATGACCTCTTGAAGATCATGGTCTTGTACACCCATCTGCAACTGACAATTACCTTCTGAAAGCAATAGTCAAACAATCGTCAGAGAATTCCTTCGTCAAAATTCCAAAGAAATTGATGTCAGCATTTCAACAATATCAACTATATCAAGAATATTGGCAAGGCAAAGAAAATCAGTAAATGGGTTACATACTAACCCATTGAAAGTCAAAGACATTGAAATTTCAAAGTGTGTTCGATGCTGCAGCTGCGAGAAACGAATGATTCACTTTTGATCTAATAGTAACTTGTTATCAGAAATGGAGATCAGAAATGTATATACATATGACAATCGTAAACGATTGACTCAAAGGCGTGATCATGACAAAGGACTTAAACACTTTCCAAAACCGAAATTGTATCAGCAAGAATTTATGCTTACTGTCTAATCGTCCACTACTGGCGTTATCTGTTACAGCTTGTTCAAATGTAACAAGGGCATTACTGCCAGCAACCGAATGAAATGAACATTCAGTAAGTAAAATTCGGAAAACATCGATTAATCAGTGAGGTCCAATTCTCTTCCAGTGCTAGGTTCCACCGGATACGAAATATTGTCACATTTACCATATTTACGATGTTTCGGCTGTTGTACGCTCCGGACTTCTTCAGGTGATTAGAATTTCGAACTGAATACCTTATTTCGTCCACCGGGGTAGATTGTTCTTGTTCTACGTGTCATGCTTTTTTTAATGTTTCAATGTCAATTATCTCTCTTTAACTCAACTCTCCACTGTGCCATATATCCTCAACTTCTTGAATATAGCAACGAAGTCCAAACAATGTAAATACGGTAAATAATTACAATGCCCTACCTCAGAAATATAGATAAATGCTTGAAAAATGGTAGTCAGTCGGTGAAATGTCAGAAAATTATAGTGAATATAGCGAAGTTTTGTATCCCAAGTCGGTAGGCTTCTGTAGTGTCATCCCGGCAATAAGTAGCCGAGCATTAACATATCAGAAATATTGACAAATTGGCAGAAATGTATAGATGTCAAGGGTTCCTACTTTAACTTTCGGAAAATTCCGGCAAAAAAGACTTTATAATTGGACATTAATTTCAGAACAACCTAATTTGTATATGGTACTGTTCTAAGCATTAAACTCACTACTCTGCCATAATTGATTTAACAGGTAAAGAAACCACGTTGAAGTGTCTTAACTATATATGAATATGGTTGAATTTTTCATTGCAATTTTATTCTTGTATTTAGTGGTGCATTTGATTTTTGTATATCTTTATGATATAGTTATTAATCTTGAAAAATAAGGTTTATACTAAAATTATATTTGTATAAGTGAAGTGTAATTTGATGTTCAACAATATAATTAGAAAATCTGCTGTTAATAGATGTTTGTTTTTATTATTCAACTCTTTAAGAAAATAGCGTTAGATACGGTATTCGTTTAGCATATTTAAATTAAATTATGTTTAAAACTTGTATCTTTCAATACAAGTATTATGTAGCTTAGAAGGCAAGAAATATTATTTTTGTCATTTTATATAGAAAAGAAATAACATTAATTCCGTTATAATCAGTATGTACATCTACAAAAATGTTTAATTAAATTTAATTCAAGGGTAAATTTTAACATTGAGGACAAACAGAAAAATAAAAGAAAATACAATAGCTGCAAGAGCCAAAATTTTGAAACCTGAATAATGCACCAATTGAAAATAAGACTGCAGAAAGACGAAAGGCATAAAAACATTAACAATTGCAAAAACATAATGTGGCGCCAGAGAATAACCCACTTGCTTGAACTCTTCCGAAATTAGATAATCAAACTTACGGTTCCTGGAAAGAGGCAGTAAACTTTTGTTAGGCCCAGGATTTATCCAGTGATGCGTTATTCTTGAATAAGTAGTGGAATTTATTGAAATCTAAAGTTATGTCCTTTGTAGCTGAATATATTCGTCAGCACAATCTAAATAGATTTGCAGCACAAAGTAATGAAAAGCAAGAGTTGATCGGACAAATAATACCCCGTGATAGCTTGGGCAGAGATGACCTACTTGATTATCAAGGAGGATAAAGGGATAAAACTGTTGTAGCTAGGGCTAGGTTTTAAAAAATCTCTCCGCCGGCAACAAATATAGCTACTGTATCTCCTACCGAGCAAGTTAGAAATGCATCTAATATGCATATCCCGTGCGTCATATTGACTACACTCCTTGACTACAAACGTAGTTCAATGCCATATTTGGCCGTCTTTTGCTGTCTCAAAACAGCTGAAGCGGCAAGATGCAAGGGTTTCGTTGCAGAATGAGATTGTGGACCGTGACAAAACTCTGGGGTTATATAGTCTTCCTAGTGAAATGTATTTAAGGCAGTCGCCTGTTTTTGTTTCCTTGATAACATTGATTTACTCCAACTGGATGAACCAGTGTTATACACTTCAACGCTTTACAAAAGGCATGATCAAGTTTTCACGCAAAAACAAGTACGGTGGGGAAGGCATAGGTAACTTTCTGTCTGTGACGATGCTAAGTACAGATTTGAAGATTTTAACATAGATCTTAGCTATCCATTTAGTGGCTGCCTGTCTAGTCTGATTGACTCTGTTCAGACTTGCGCTGTAAAGGATGTAATTATCCTGAACTACCTTCATTTAGTAAGCTTAAACATAGAGCAAGTCAACAGTGAAGCTGTACTGATTACTTTAGATCAGTCCTAGCATTATGTAGGTTTTGTCATGTTTGTCTTGCGCCTATCTTTTTAGCTACCGTTTACAAGTCGTACATTCCCACCTGGCTCCGTTTTTTGTACGCAATCCCCGCCCTCGGTGCGCTGGTAAAAGTGAATGGGGCACGATTAGAATCTTTCGTGTTGTCTCGCTCCCTTCTTCAAAGTTGTCCACTTTCTTTACGTTCCTACGCGTAATCTCATATACCCGGTGCTCCCACTACGATTATGTACTCCGCCTATGCTGATCTTTTTCAGTTATTTTGTTGAGCAGGGCCGAGATTGACGAAGTCGGCAAAGAGATCAGAGGGTACGAACAGTGACAGGAATCAAGATCAATCGTGGTAAGTGTTGGCTTGCAGTTGAATGCATGAAAGAGAGCTTCTCTTTCCGGAGCTTTTTCTGGACAAGCTGGTCAAGATACTCGGCATCTGGTTCGGTCTTGATCTCTTCCTAGAACTGAACTGGTTAAAGGAGCAGGAGACGGCTGAAATCGCAGTGCGTATGTGATCCCTGAGAAATCGTTCCTTAAAAGGAAAGGCCGATGTATGTTTTGCTCTTCTAACCGATTCTTCTTGACTGACTCTCTGTTTTTTCCATTCTCGTATGCCACAATAATACAATTAGTCTTGTTCTTTTAGGAGGCAAGGCTCCCAAGGTATGTCGGCAAGAACTGTTGCTTCCACCCTTCTGAAGGCGATCAGGATATGCTTAGGGATTAGATTTGTAAATTGCACTTCGGATCGCATTCCTAGATCCAATGTGTTTGCAAGCGGACGGGAATGACGAATTCTTAAAGGATGACTCCAGTCAAATCTTCCCGTCTCTAAAATTTATGCACTGATACGAGGAAGATGCCCGTTAAATCAAAGGGCACGATCGTATATAATCAACCTCTATATCTCTTGTATATATATATATATATATATATATATATATATAGTCATCCGCAGACAGATCTGTTTCGCTGTATCACAGCTCATTAGTACGGTTAGACAGCCGATTGCATTTGACTCAGGATTGAAACCCGACCGACTTGGCGTCAGTCGGCGATTCTACCTCTGAGCTATATATTATTGTTACGTACTGTAATTCAAAATCTATTATGTTTTGGTGTTCAATACACCATCACTACCTTTCACTGTCTGATGATGGTGTATTGAACATGAAACATAATGGCTTTTGAATTGCAGTATACTATATATATATGTATATATATATACATATATATATATAATTACGCGATTGGATTGTAATGTATAAGAATTTTGAAAACAACGTTACAGAAAGAACAAAATAACATGAAAACAATCTAGAGCAGGTTGATGCAAGTTCATTGCAGATATAAAATGGGTATTTGTCAAAGGAAATTTATACAACAGAGTCGCTGAAATGAGAGCCCTGAGAAGTGAATGTAGATTGAAATCCTTAGTGAAACAGTACGCATCTTTTCGGATAATTCATCTAAAATAATATAAAATTACAGATTGCAAATACTTATTCATCCCAAAACATTAGAAATTTTAAATTTAAACGTTGTTTGTTTTTTATTAAATTTTTGGCGATGAATTTGACTTGATGAATTTCAAGTCAAATTATTTAGCTTGCCATGATGATATGAGATAGAACAGCCTCAACATTATTGGATACAACTCACTTCTCTATTTTGCCAGGGACGACAACTATGGCATTTTTAAGTACATATATTTTTGCAGGATGATCCCAATTCTATTAATCTGATTTTAAATCACAGTATGAATTTCGTTGATTCAGAAATATCGGTTCACAAGCAAACAATAAAATATACCAGACAAAACGCCAAAATAAAAAAAATAGGTGCATGTTCGCAACTCATCGCAGCATGGTAGAATGTTATTTTTGTGAGTTCATTTAGAGGTGTAATGCAAAATTGTTTGTTTTTTATTAAATTTTTGTGCTGTTTTGAAATTCTAAATTCTAAATCAATGTTTGTTCGCTTTCTTATTAAACTTTTGTCATTCTTTTGACATTTTATATTAAAACTTATTAAGCTTGTTATAAAGTCGCTGGGGTTAATACGAGAATACAACGATAATGAGATTGGCATTCACTTTTTAAAGAGAGTATATATCATTCCTCCTTCGATGAAAGGCTCTGAAAAGCATGATATGAATTTGAATGCCATGAAAATAAGTGTCTAATTTGGGTGAATTAATATTTTGGATTGAATTAGAAGAAAAAACCCAAGAGCTCATTGAGCTCTTGTTGGATGTCGGTTAGTTTCTTAACTAAGTTGAGATAACAAGTTTAAACGTACAAAAGATGAATATCGAATTTGACTAAAATTGTAGATGCTTACCAAATGTATTAACTACATCAGTGAGACGACACAGGCATAATTACAATTTAAATACTGTAAGATAGCAACATTATTCACTTATATAATTTGCATATAATCTATAGAACTAGATAAATGATACGTAGTAGCATTTCATGACGATTTGGTAATACGAAAGTGTCGTTTAGTTTAATAGAATATTGATATAGACATACTGTTGTGCTTTTTTGTCGGTGTTGTTTTTGCGTCTAAGAATAACGCATTTTATTCGCAACGTATGTCAATAGTTAGATAGTTCCACTTCAATGCACGGAGACGAACGGAAAATGTGTATATGTTAGAACGAAGGATTATGTCTGAAAATAGTTTGTTTTCCAAATATGGCGCCAATTACATTTCAGCAACGTTAAGAATATCTCATAATCAGAACAGAAAAAATGTATTGCACACACATTTACTTTGATTTACTCCAAGTCTATTTGATATATATATATATATATATATATATATATATATATATATATATATATATTAAAAAAACTAATCTTAGCCGACGAGTTTCTTAGATAATATTTTTTCCTTTATTCATATTATCTTAAAATAGATATACTCTGTCTGAAACTTTGCACCTACACACACACATAGATAGATAGATAGATGCTGCATATATACAAAGTAGTCAAATAGTGGCTGGTTGAACCAGCAGATGGTAGTTCGAAAAAAATTCTCAGTGCACAACTAACACAAACTAACTAAATATGCAGAGCTAACAATATGTTAAAGAACAAAACACGCCACTAGTTTGCCTGCATGGTCGACACCTGGGTAGCAATAAGTGCTGTGTGCTCAATTCTTTAAGATATATATATATATATATATATAAATGTTTACTTAAAAAACGACCGACAAGAAAATGCTGCGATCTTTATTCTTTTTACTTTAATCTTTTCTATTTTTGACCCCAGCTTCTTTGACCCCCTCAGAATAGCCAAGCTTAATATTATACTTTCTTATCATCAAGAATCATTCTTAATATTCATACTATAATCTTTGAGTGTTTATGAGTGAACCAGAGAGTTGTCAGAGATTCAGAAGTATTTTTACCTGGGATGTCACTTCTTTCTCTTCCTGATTTCGATTATTTTCTGTGAGCCGGCTCAGAGATTTACTCAAGGCACCCAGAAAACAATAAATACTAAAAATGCCATTCTTTCTTATGCTCTGTTTTCTTATAGGCGGAGAATAAAACGTTTCAAGTTTTAAAAAAGTTTAGACTCTGATCAAAGTAAATCAATTTAAAATTGTTATTGTATATGTCAGTGTAGAATGTGACCTTTAACCTTCAAAAATACACCCCAAAATAGGGAGTCGTTTTATAGGTCGGTTATAAAATAAGAAAACTTAAAGTTTTTAGAATGTGAGATAGTTGATGGTAGGCGAAACCCCGCCACCATTTTTTTTTGTTCATATTTTAAAATACGATTTGTTGAGGTGTCGTCTTGTACAGCGAAAATAGTTTGAAATCAATTAATTTGAAAATGTAGGGATCGTCTTATACGCTTAGTCGCTTTGTAGGCAAGCATCTAAAGTACTAAAAAATCTAGTTGGAAAGAGACATCTAATCATATTGCCTACTTTCTTAAAGCATTTCTTACAAAAAGCATCGTAAATTATACATATGGAAAGGTTTTGTTTATTGTAGTCAATCATCAATGGTTTTTGTATTTGTTCATTTAATCCCTAGCAAAACCATAAAATTCCGAATGCTATCTATCATATATTTCTAAAGAGTTTTATCACAAGAAAAATCATAATTTCCTTTTTTGTAATTGTTATAATGGTTTTATAAAAGCACAATATCACTACACAAAAATTCTCATTTTTTAGAGCAGAAGTGATCTTTCTCCGGTGATTTGTGGTTTAAAATCTGTGTGTTAAAATCTAAAATAGAAATTTGCTATCCGTCATATATATATATATATATATATATATATATGTGTGTGTGTGTGTGTGTGTGTGTGTGTGTGTGTGTAATATTAACTTGATATGATATTTTGCTCAGAGATTGTTGTTTTTAAGTGTTTTTACTGATAAAATGTATTTTGGCAAACAGGTTTTTATGGTAAAAAAACTCGATTTCGGGATCGAGATAGAGCGTTGATAAGCACAAAAATTCTGTCACTTTAACTGAGCAGATTCATGTCGACTTCGAAGTTTCTTGAGGATATCGTTATTCTGTTCTAACTCGTCAGGTTTAATTTTTATATATAATTGATTACGCATCGATATACACAGCCATACATATTCGTTCGATGTGCATAAAACCCACAGTTGTGATACTGATGAGGAAAGACGGTAGCACAATTCTGAATGAGCAGTATGATGCTATTTACTTTGCCAGAAATTGACATTCTCACCGTAAGCTATAAAAAGAACATTTCAGGGTAGCTGGGTGTCAATCTGAGGTCAGTAAATAGGATTCGGGGAAAGTTTAATGAGTGTAATGGCGATTAAAAAGGCACGGAATCTTGGAAAAATCACTTTGTTCGTTCTGAAATGAACACCGAATTTATTAGTGAGAACCTCAGATTGAACCCAGAGGCCGACATCAAGTGCCTTGAGAAGGTAGTGCTACCCCGTGTCACGGAGGTAGCTCCATTAAGATATTTTGTCTGACAACAGAACTATCCTAATGTCACACAAACAGGAGAACCCAGTAACTACTGTCAGGCAATTTCTGATACCACATCATAGCTTATATCTTGCCACCTAAGTCCACGGTCTGCAACCCCCTTGATTATTATGTGTGAGGTGCAGTTGAGAAAGAGTAACACCAAAACACTAAAAATTAATTGGGGGCAAAGATTATGACGATATTCACAAATTTAAACAAGGAGGACATCTAGAAGTGTTTTAGGAGTTTTCCATGTCAAATGAAGTCTGCAGTTAAAGCTAATTGCGATTATATCGAATAAATTTACTCTTAGTTATTTTCAAGATATTCTGTTAAAATGTGATGTGTTTTAATTGCATTTTTCTTAAATTAAACGACATTTTATATATATATATATATATATATATATATATATATATATATATTGTAATACAGTGACAGAACACGTAGATTTTAAACCACAAATCATCCGCACACTTGTGTTTGTTCAACACCCACAGAGCCCACATGTGATTTATAGTGAGCAGACCTTAGTAATAGTTTTTGGAAGAGAGCGCGTTATCTAGTGTGAACAACAGTCTGAGAGAGGCCAGGATGCTCAAACACTCGGTTACGATAATTTGTGACTTCGAGCTAGCACAAACATCGACGACACTTCAACGAGAGCCGTTTACCCAGTTTCACTTACAATGCTTGGGTCAAGCCGTAATATGATTTTCGAGCACTTTCCAAAGAGATAAAGTCACGGATTAACCTTCCTGGCAAATCAACCGCGGTGCGATTCGAACCCTGCCTTCGAGGTCAGAAAGCCAACGTTCTCACCATTCATTCACGAGCATATATATATATATATTAGAAATTGAAATATATATATATATATACGAGAAATTTATTACTTTCCTATTACTTTTCTTTTTTAAGTCTTTTTTTTCTATTTCTAATATTAACATTGATTTCCCGAGTGTCTAGTTTTTATATCGAACCGATATTATGAATTTTCCACCAATCATTTTTCTCTTTACAAGTGTTTGCCTCATACGTCTTTAGTAAGATTTTTTATTAAATGTTATAGATCTCTATAAAAAAAATTATGAAAGAGATAGGGATTTTTTTTCTGTGAAGTAAATTTTCTTAATTGTCCGTGTAAAGAAATTTTCCTGTTTGCACCCTTTTGTACTTCTAGAATTTTTATATGGATATCTTTCAATCATCTTAGTGGAATTTGTATGTGTCGAAAAAAGTGCAGAATAATTGCGGCAGTTATAGTAGTAGCTGTAATTTTTCGTGGTCTTTTATTTCTAGTACTCAATCAAAGGGTTCTTCCGGATAATAATCTTGATTCTCCTATTTGCTATTTTTCATTCAATTCGTTCTGGTGGTGTGACAGAATTTCCCATCATGCAATTTACTTCGTATTCAAATATATCGCCCTTTACTAAAGAATAATCATTGCTTTATTATATTTGATGACAAAAACAAACATTTTAATAGGTTCAACAGCCGTTGTTCTGAACAAGATGAATCGTAATGACCAAATCTCTCTCTCTCTTTCTTTCTGTCTGTCTGTCTGTCTGTCTCTCTCTCTCTCTCTCTCTCTCTCTCTCTCTCTACAGACATGGACACACACATATATATGTGTGTGTTTTGTGTGTGTATACGTATACTAAGCTTAGTTTAATCAAGGAAAAATAGAAGACTTTCCTGAACATTTTGGAATTGAAGAACAGTCCAAATTGTTTGCTTAATATGTAATTTCGAATAACAATTAATTTTTCAAATCCTCAATCGTGTGTAAATGGATGACAGTCAGTTAAGTGTCAAACGTGATACACGCTTTGGGCGGTCATGTCTCAAAAGAGACATGACTGACTGGGCAGAAGATTATCCCGCAATATTTTGCCATTGCCTTCTGCGGTAGACTGGTTGCCAGCCAAGGCCATAGAACCCAATCTGTCCTATTATTTAGCCCATGAATCAAGAAGAAGAAGAAACCAAGATCAACCTCAATAATATAAAACTAAATATAAATTCAAAGATACTTATCTTTTTGTGAAAAGTCTATAATTTTACATTTATTTAACATCACGAGTATAAATATTTTTCCCTTTAAAATTTTATTTACTAAAAACATGATGCTTACCAGAACAGTTAATTGTCATATATTTCTTCGGCCAGTTTTGACGCTTTAAAATATTTACTTCATTGAGAGGCTTTTGTTTTGTAGATTTATTGACAAATTCTTATTTTGTCTTTTTTAACTCCCTAAATTCTGACCTCTTCAAAGATTTGAGCACTGCTCAAAAGTAGTTGTTTCGCTCTTAATCACTTTAGTTTAAGTTGCCTCTCAAAGAGCAAAATTCTTAAAGATTATTCTTTTGCTTTGTTCTAAACTATATTATATTTTCAACATCTCTCTTTCTTGTTTGATGATCGCTGCGAAACTCTTTTGACATCACCAATATGGAATTTCTTTCGCTCAATTCTATTACGTGTTTTAATATATATTATGGAAAAACGAAAAAAAGTTTTTACTAGACTTCAGATACCTTAAAAGAATATTAGTTCTATTAGCATAACTTCATACTGCAATTTTTATAATAAATCTAATAACTATAACAAAACATGTTAAAACTAACTACAAATTCAACTCATGTTTTGATTTGAAAACTAAATTAAACGATTAAAATTTGACAAAACGTTTTTCCAAGCAAATTCGATTTATTGAGTTTATATTATTTTCGCTCTTAACGTCAGACAGCCTGTATATTGATAAGGCAAAAAATAAATACATATAGTTGAATTTTTAAGCGCCGCTTAGATGTGGAACAAGGCTGAAAAGTACATATATAGGAAAGTAAGCAGATCACAATATCGTCATGGTATGAATTTAGCGTGTGACCAAATATAGTGAAAATATATTTAAAAAATGTTTTTAATATTTAACTGCTTTCTCTCGAAAAAATATTTCAAAGTATTAAGTTTAGCTATATCTGAAAATAAATGTGTGGATAATCGTTTATCACGGCTCTCTTCAAAGAAGCATTTCCAGTAACTTACTCTTGGTGCATTTATCGAATTTTGTCATTGATTAATATCTATGAATACATACTGTTTACCTTAACCACAAACACACACACACACACACACACACACACACACACACACACAACTCGCATTTTACTACGGCATTCTTACAGTTGTTCACAAGTACCAATGTTTTAATTTTGTATTACGATTTTAACACGTAACTTAACATCGTAATATTTATTTTCAATAATAAATGTAAAGATACAAACGAAATATAAAATTACATCGCTTTGAAAACAACGCAGATTTTAAACATATTTAAAATAAGATTGTCTGAATACAAGGTTCAAGAGTCAATCCATTTAGAATATGACAATGATCAGCGAGGAGTGTGAATGAAAGAGGAGATAGTGAATATTAGAAAGAAAAAACAGATAATGATTGACCCTTGGCAAGACTATGTTATAATTGTAATATTCAGGCAACCGTCCACACAGTATTTTTTTCAACAGTGTGCTAATTAATGGGAAAATGTTGTCTTAGTAGAGTGTCATAAGAATCAACTCCTTAGAATTAGCATGATTTGTCCTTGCTTTAAATGTTTGATATGTTTAAAATAAAGAATGAAGCTTATCTGAACAATTGCCAATGAAATAGTGATAGAATCGAGACAGGCTCACAAAGACTACCTCTTAGAGAAAGTCGCAAGCCTATCGCTATTCGTACCTATGTTGTGATATTTTTCTTGGCAGTGTATATTTATTTTCAGATTATCAAATCAAATATTTTTATCATTATTTAGCTGACACTGTTATGCCAATAGCATTAACACTTTAATGAATATCGGCTCGGAATAGAAATCGGAGACCCGAGTTCGAATTTCAGGCAGGTTCGTTAAATTATCTTAAGCGCATATATCATTTAGAACAGCATAAACACACCTATTCTACTCCTATTTACAGATCCCTATAGCCTTAATTAGCAACCAGTCTACTGGGAAAAGAAACAGGATAATATTCCACCTCTTCAGTCATGAATAAAAAAAGACATTATAGCACATAACAGGCTGACTAGTTATTAGTGATATCTGGATTATTTCCTTACCCCTAATAATCCTAATTTAATTGAGTTTAAATGTATTCATAGTGTACAATAATTTAATTCAAAAGAATAATTATCTACAATACACTTCATCAGTTCTCTTTTCGTATAACAATAGAATTAAAATAAATTTCCAGATTTGTGGCTAGAGTATCATCTAGGTCTCGAGGTTTTACTGTTGAAATAGCTACATCAGCCGTTAGTTCTATTCGAATACTGCTTCCTTCTATGCCACCTAAGATTAAAAAAAAGTGTCGTCAACCGCCATCCTTCCTGAATCATGCTTCCTTATTTTCTTTTCTTCTTCTTTCTGTAAGCTATTCTCATTCTCATTCACTTTCACTGCATGTAAACCTCCGCGTCCTAGTCTCATTATCACCATACTTGTGCTGAATATATATATATATATATATATATATATATATATATATATATATATATATATATATATATTTAAAAAAAAACTTTAATCCAGAAGGTAAAGCAGGAAGGTTAATCCCAGAGGACCCGATCCTAATTAATATTAATATTTTAATATTAAAAAAAGATACAGGTGGAGGGCTCAATGTAATTAATATTTAAATTACAGAATCAGTTATAAAATAAAATAAATTTCGAAGTTCAAAACCATTGAATGATCATTTCAACATGAAATCCCTAAGAGAGATTTCACATCTCATCGGCATCTATCAATACTCAAAATGAAATTAAAAAATTAAGATGAACTTCGGAATTTATTATATATATATATATATATATATATATATATATATATATTGAGAAGAAAACTCAGCACATAATTAAACGGTTATAAATCCATAATTTATTTCAGCAACGTAAAAAAATATTTTGTGATTGCCTCGTTTGAACTGTTAATGAATAAACAAATGTTAATTTCATTTAGGACATTTTGAAAAACATCGTTTATCGCAGACAGATTTTTAAACCGGAAATAATTTGAGAATAGATAATTAAAATCACACATATATTACAATACAAAGTAAGGAATTAAATCCATTGAGCTCTCTATTTTCATCTAATTGATTATTCATACTAATTAAATAAAATCTTTTGGATTATCTTGGCCGCGTTCATGGGTTTCCATTTTCTTCAATATATATATATATATATATATATATATATATATATGTGTGTGTGTGTGTGTGTGAGAGAGAGATAGAGAGAGAGAAAAAGAGAGAGTATGCGTGAGCGTATATTTGTAAGTTAACATTCATTCATCCTCTTCATAAGATTTCTTAATCGTTGCTTAAAAGTCTCATCAGCGTTTATTTAAGAATCTATCAAAGAACATAGGCAAATGTCAGTGACCTTGCATTAGCAATGGTTAAAGTGACTTTTCCCATCTTTGTTCTTCGGGATTATCGAGAGCATATTATGAGATACTCTTGATCATAATGATTCTTGAAGACCACTTAGTGTGTGGTAGGCATATTGGCGATAAAAGAATTGATCAAATCCATAATAGAACAGATGGGAATATTCTGTTCAATCAAACATTGAATCTACACATTTCAGGCTTTATAAGCGCTCTATATGCTTTTGTTATGCTTGAATTAAATTGTCTACCGAGCTATTTTTTTAATTCACTCAGAAATTTAACAATAAATAATACAACAGCCACACATTTATTAAACACTCGGTTTTAAAGAAAATTTAGCATGTTTTTTCTTTAATTCAAACTGGTGGTAAAATTTCCTGAATTCCCTAGGAATGGTACATGACATGACAAATAGTAGAATGTGAATAACCTGCCCGAAGCAAATAAAGTGATCAGTTTAAAATTCTTGGAAGGGAACTGAATTTGATACCAACAACACCAGCTGCAGCATCACCACAAAAATGAACGCTTGAAATTACAACTGTAAAAATGTCGTGATAAAGGCAACGACGATGAAAATGTCATATCTTGTCCTAAATTAATGATCGTCTGAGAAATTTACTTTTACTTACTAGGAGTACATGACATCAAAAAGCCGACAATTAAAAAGTTAGAAAATGTCAAAGATGACAAAAAAATAAATCAATGACCTTTCGATATAAATTCTATCTGTATCTGTTATTTTGAAAAATGGTTCTAGCTTTTCAATTTAATTTATATAGAAGAAAACTAGAAAGTTAAACTGCAGAATATTTACATTTCTTCGTTACCTTGTCCTGGGTTTGAAGATAAAATTTATCTAGCAGGAAAGCTTCTATTCGGAAGATTGAAGGTTTTGAAGAAAGTGGAGCCAACTTATAATTACCAGTGTTCCCAATTCCATCTTGATCCGGCATAATATCACGTGCTAGGGTATGGGCAAAGAGTGAACATCCAAACAAAAGCCAATGGCACATTTTTTAATAATAAAATTACCAGCAATGCACTTTATGACCTACAAAAGTGAAAGTATACAATTTTATACGGAATAATTTCAAATTATGTTCGGAAGATTTAGATTTCGCCGTGGAGAGACATGTTGATATGCAGCCGAACAAAATCAATCAGGCAAATACAAACATGAAACGACTTTTTCATGACATTAGTCAATATATTATCTTACCAGAAATCAAATTGTATTCCAGTTGAGCAAAACTACAACAAAAAAGGCAAATATCATCGCCTCTTGCAATTATCTCCACACAAACATGTATAGACAGAAGAGCAGAATATCATCTACCACATATTCAAATAAGAAAGCAGAATAATAAATCTTTTTATTGCATGAAAGTTCCCAAGAAAATTCAATTTCGACATTAAATTACCCATAAGTACTTGATATGACTTTAAATAAAAAAAAGTTCTTTACTCGCTGTAAAGCTCTGTGAATTCATGAGAAAGATGATGGAGATTTTTCTCATTGCTTTTTACATAATTTAAAATTCAAGATGTTACTCGTATATGCTATCTGCAACTTAAAGCAGATAGCCAATTAATCCTGTTATTTAACTCATAGAGCGGAGCGGAGAGAAAAGGTGGAGTCATCTATGTTGCTTTTCTTCGGCGTGGATGATGTTAACCTACTGAAGAATCATTTATTGCTGACTAACGTTTACCACTAACATCAAGTGGAAACATCATATCGAATCAACTGCTAGGTTTTCTGCTAAGAAAGTTGGTTCCCAGTGTGGTGCTAAACACATTTTCTTTTTTCGACAGAATCTATCTAACATATTTATAAGTCTATCATTTGTCCATGCTTTGAATACTGCTGCCACATCTGGTCTGGTACTTTGTTGCAATGTTATTGGTTCTGACTTAGCATCTCAACAACAGTTACTTTCGCAACGCTGTAACATAGCTATTTTTAACATTTGCTATAAATGTTTTCATAGCAATTGTTCTGATAATCTTTCCTCTATGATACCTAGACTTTATAAATTTAATGACAATACAAAGATTAGCGGCAAGGGCTCGTCATTTTACAGTTGAAATGGATAGAACCGTGAGTTCTATGCTGACACTTCCTTCTCTCATATTTCTTGTTTTGCGTCTTGCTTCCCAGTTAAATTTTATCTTCGACAATTTAAATGCATCAGTTGTTATCTTCTATCTTCTCTCTTTCCTTAATAAAGTTTTTTTCTCATATTCTTACACGCTCAGTAACCCCTTACATCTTAGTGGCTTTATTGCTTTGATTGAGATGAAATGATTAAAGTTAAATAGGTACAGATGTAATCATGTCTGAAAACAGCCTTTGATTTGCTATTGACGAGTGTTTTTGTGCTGTAAGGCATGAAGTGCCATCCTCGATGAAAAGAGTAGAATTCTGTTTTAATCACAATTTGGTGCAATATTAGAAAATTTCCACAACGGGAATTCAAAGGCATTTCACTGAAATACTTATATTCATCTGCTCAATATTTGTTCAACGTCAAGATCCCTGATGTTCGACATTTCTGTAAGTTTTGTTACATTAAGAAAGGCTAATTGCCACGCATACTGAAGAGGAAATTAACTGAAACAAGAGAACTGAAGAAAAGTTATAATCATTACTGAGAAGTAATAGTTTGTATTTAATTAAAAGAAGCATTAATACGATAAACAGCTCCTAGAATTGAAAAACCAACATTTTAAGAGAAATGGTAAGACTGTTGTTCGGTCAATTAATGTACAAATCATTCCATATAAGGAAACATCTAATATTACCATAACTATGCATTCTTGATAACAGAAATAACACCTAAAAATAATCTTTGATTTTATATTTCTTCAAATATCAGTATAGAATTGATATTTTGAAATAAGTTTAATTGCTGTAATCATAATAGTAGTATTAGTAAAAAAAAAAAAGAATATCTAACATTTACACTTATTTACTTAATATTAGTCAGTTAACTGTCACATAAAGTACACGCTTGGGCGACCATGTCTCAAAAGAGACATAATTGACTGGGCATAAGATTATCTTTCTTCGGTAGACAGTTTCTAACCAAGGCTATGGAACTCAATCTGATCTGCTATTTAACACAATTGAAAGAAGAAGTGGCGGATTAATACATTTCTGAAAGGTAGATCCGCGTATAACTGGAATTTGAACTCTGCTTTCCGATTTCTTGTTTCGGACCGATATCCACTGCATTACAACGCACATGCTTAATATAAGAAATGACAAACTATATAGCATACTATTAAGAAAAATAAATGTAGAAAATTATTTTGCAAATTTTCACAGAATTTGTCTAGAAAGTTTGATGAATAAATGTTCTGAGTTTGAGTTTAAGCTTTGTTTAATAGCATATCGACCTCTGTGCATTACTTAATACCAAAAAGGTGGGGTTCTAAATAATCTTTTATGTTTAGTTATAGTGAGAAAGTTGATTTAGTCAGTTTTGTGGAAAAACTGAAGATGTCTTCTAGTTTTGTATTAAAAATGTATTGATGGTAAAATTTCTTTTTTCAAAAATATATTATGACAATATTTTTTCTTCAAAAATGTGTTAAGGTAATAGTTTATTTTTTTCAAAAATATATTGTTAGTAATATTTTTCCTTCAAAAATATATTGTTTTCTATAAAAGTCTATTTTTATGTATATATTTCTATAAAAGTCTATTTTTATACTTTCATAATTTTTCGACACCAGTTTGGGTCTTAACTATAGCCTATAGCTGGGACGCTAACAGGTGCTACCACTCTGTGTCAGAGTGGGACTGGGAACAACAGCAGGTAAGATGTGGTTTCATGCTCCTCACAACCTTTGTATCAGAGGCCTTGTTGCCGGATGCAGATAACCGTTATACACAGGACCAAATAAATGTCTCAAAATAAGTCCTGATCAGAAAAGTAAGTGTAAGTTGTGATGATGTCATTTGATAAAGATGCAAAATTTACGGCCATAAAATATTTAATCATTGGTTCTCGTACCATCATTGAAGTTAAGCAACGACGGGCCAGGTCAGTAACTTGATGGTTGAGTGCTTTGGAACATCAGGTGCTCTAAGTTTGGATGTACAGGTGGTGTTATGGATAATGGATCGGAATTGTTAATTAGAGAGCCCTTTTCCAATTCCCGTTGGGTTCAATACAATAATTTGCGATCAAATACCTTTGGAAAAGATATGAATATACCTCTTCACCCTAGCTATTAGTAATAATGTTACCAATAAATCATTGTTTAGTTTAAAAGAAATCCTTAAAACTTAAGAATATTTTCTTGGTTTAAATAACCTCGAAATTATTCATAATCTGTAGAAAATGAATAAATCAATCAAACAATTAAAATACAAGACTGATCAAAATAATCGATTAACTTGAATTTTAATATTGAATGCAATAAAGTAAGACGACTACAATAATCACATTCCAGTAAATTACCCTGTGTTTCAAAATGATTGTTAGCAATAGATGGAAGATTTTTTTTAATTTCCACGCTATGGGATCGGCTCAAATTGAGGCTTTCACGTACGATTACAATTCAAAAATGCTAATAAAACATTGATACTGCATTATCTGAAAGCTTCATAAAATCAGTCTGTGGAAAAGTGTGAGAAAACCGTTTTAAATATACACGAAATAAACGATCAATATATATAAATATTGTTTTAGAACATGTACATAATTTCTTCTATATATGTCCTTTTGTCGACAATCATATGGCTGTTTCAGTGTTTGGGACTTCATATATATGAAGCTGATTTTCCGTAGTTTTACAAAAAGCTGCTAGGACAAAGAGGATATTGTCAATCGCAAATTGCTTGTTATGAGGGTGAGAGAGCATTTCTGTTTTTAGTGCAAAGAATTTGTCACTCTAACTGAGCAGGTTCATGCCGGCTCTGATGTTTCATTAAGAATTTGTTATGATGTCTCCACCCGTCGGGATCTCTTTTTTTCAATAGAAAATAAACCTGCCCCACGAGTGAAAACATCATAACTTTGTCCTTACAAACATTCCAAGTCGTCATGAAACTGCTCAGTTAAAGTGACAGATTTTCGCACTATATATATATCGTTAATAATAAACTGATTCACTTTCAAAATATGTATTTTCCAACTTATATCATTATTTTTATAAGAAAAGGAAATCTATATCTGATTGCATATCAGTTATTACAAACCAAATAATGTCTACCAAAGAGTCAGAAAAACACGCGAAAATCGATCGCCTTTAAAGATAGATCGATTCAATCTTCCAAAAGAGAGAAACAGAGAGACATGAACAAGAGAAGAAAAGCGTAGTAAAGATTATTGTTAGATGATAATTCGAGAATAAGGAAGTAAATATCAATAAACTCAGTGGTTGCTCGGCAACGTTTAAGTAAAGCATAACCTTCTTAAAATTTTCTTGGCGCACAACAAAGAACGCCGGACGAAATCCGAGCGTTTCTATTGATTAATTCAACGCGCGTTCTTTCTGGGAAAATGTTGTACAAAATAATCGACCTATTCTGTCGAACGCTTTGCTGCGATATGTTTTCTATTGTAAACTCTGACCCATAATCTGTGGTGAAGCATATTCTTGTTTTAACATAGGTCATAGCCGTTTACCGCAGTGTAACAATTAAACTGGGATTTTTCGTAGCAGTGTAACCTTGTGCCAGAAATCTACGCTAAACTTCACAGTCGCTTCATTGTGATAAAATGTTACACCAAAATAAGGTAAACAAAAAATATGAAAGTCTTGCCTTATTTTTTATTTTTTATAATCATTTCCCTCCATGGAAGGCAGGACCGCCACTGGTGCATAGGGGATTTCAGTGAGGGCAAAAAACAATGTGCACGGTGTTGAAGGAAAAATAAGAGATGGAGCAAATGAAGGAAATAGGAGATGACAATTGACGTTGCATTTAAAATTTTGTTTAAAAAGAGAATTTAGCTATTAGGGAAGCAAGCAATCGGAAAGAAGTTCCACAAAAGGGAAATCGGATAAAAGAAACTGTATAGTAGAAGAGATGGTTACAGTTAACTATTTAGACGGCAAAATGGTGGGACATATATTCCAGTCTAGTATCACTTGTAGATACATGTGGTCGGGGAATCAGGAACCAAAGCTCGTCAGAGTAGTTGCCATGAAAATACTTGTAGAAAAGACAAAGAGAATTCGCATTAAGTCGAGGAGTAAGTGACTGAAAGCGAGTTGCCAAGACAGGATCAATTATATTGATACGCAGGAAATTTTTTATAACCACAAAATGAATAGCAGGAGCACCCAACCAGATATGGCAGCAGTATTTAATGCATGGTCGACACAGTGACCCAACCTTACTAGAAAAAAAACTTCTTATTTAAAAATATAACAAATTCATGTAAAACCAACTTAGTGATTAATATTTTAGAATAACAAAAAATGTACCACATGCCGAATAATAGTCTGGACTTACTCAAAAGATAGTGACTATATATAATAAATAATAAAAGAATCTGTGGAAAATCCTAATCGCCTGCGTCCTTAGAACATATAACATTAAAAACATGTACTTTGGTAAGAGAAAATTGAATTACGTAAGACCTAAAAACCCAGTTATTCTTTCAGACTATAGACTACAATATCCATAAATTTTGATAGTGAATATGATAGTGTTAATGAATATAATTTTTTAATGCTGATGAGCCGGATTTTCCCTGTGACTTAATCTATATCTCTTAATTGCATGTTGTCATTGTAAATCAATGTGTTTTTGTTACAAATTCAAGCCAATAATGTCAAGCAAACAAAATGAAGACGGATTTTATTAAGTAATTTTATAAATTGTCTTTAATAATTAGCATATTATATTCACATATCTAGAGCCAAACTATTTTGTCTATAGCCTATTGAACTAAAATAGAACAAGAATTCTCCAGTGGCCAAAAGTATCTTTCGGAAGCAGTTATTTGGTAAACTAATGAGCAGAGGACAAACTAAAAATAATAAAGAATTTCAGAAAAGAAGAAATTATGAACTATTTCCCCATTAATAGATCTGCCGTGATTACATATATTCAGAATAATGCTACATGTATTCAAAGTGAACCAAAACTCATTTTTGATCAATTTTCTACCTCAGAGCGGAGAGGAATACAAATAAGGCTCCGCCGAAGGGTAGAGTATCGTCTGAGGGGAACAAACAAGATTTCGGCCCCTGCATAAGCAGAGTCAACGGAAAATTTTTGGCGGTGCTTAAAGGTTCGGTCTTTTTACTTTAATTTGTTTTGTGCCGCATCCGCCTCGTGCATACGCCCTGGTGTGAAGATAATGAATATCAATTCGCCGAAACTTTCTTTGCCTTTGGGCGTAGAATAACCCAGACGAGGTTTTGCCGAAAGGCAGAGTCTCGTCTGAGGAAAATAGGCAAGAGCCTCACTATGCATTATGCTTTGTCTACGGTAATTTTTTGCCAGAGTTTAAGGGTTCGTGCCACATCCAGTCTCATTGGGATGGTACGTGAATATCAGTTCGCCAAAACTTGCTCTTCGTAGAACTCTCTGCTTCCGGGTGAAAAGAAACTCAGACGAGACTCCGCCGAAGGCAAATCTGAGTTAAATAGACGAGAGCCCGACCTCGCGTATGCGGAGTCTACGGGGAAATTTTTATCCGAACGTATGCACTTGGAATACCGTACGTTAAAAACCGTCCTTGAGCCACATCTCGCATTTGTGAAGAAGAGCGGTTAAATACAGACCTCTCCGAAGTTCTGACTTTGCCGGACGCTTTGCCGTTGGACAGAGAGGATTCCAGGCAAAGTTATACTGAAAGACAGAATCTCGTCTGGTATAAATAATTTTGCCTGTGCGTACGCATTCGGAAACTTCCTTGGTAAATATTGGCCCTATGCCACATCTCGGTTTTATTTTTTTGGCGATGGTTCTGTTATATAACAATTTTATTAGAGTTTACCCAGAGCGATTCTAGTCATACCACACGCGCACGAATTATCTTAGTCGTTAACAGATAATAACTCATATTTTTGTGTTGGACGTTTTGTTTAAGTTAATTTCTTTAATTCTTTTTTTTTTTTTTGCGTAAGATTTTTTTTGTTGTTGTTGCTTGTGTAACATCTACTTTCACTAAATTGTTGATTTACATGTTTGTGTATATTTAATTTTCATTTTCTTTTATTTTTCAGTCCCTGGCCGTAAACATTCCTTTCTTGTATATCATCGCTTTTGCTTAATCCTTTTTCTACGTGTTACTTTATTATTTAATATGTTTCTATTTATTTAGTGTTAAGTCAAACATTTGATTTAATTGGTAAAGAACACACATGTGCCTCTTTTTGATAACGTTTTTCTTTTGTACTATTCACTTACAAATTTATTTTCTTTGGTGGTTTTAATTTTTGAAAAAAATAATCTTTTAGTTGTTTTAGTAAATTTATTTTTTTCATTTTTTCAGGCATGACGTTTTCTTTTTAGCTTGTCTTTTTTTGTTTTTTGTTGCACTTGTAATTTTGTCTTTAGTAGTTTTTATTTCATAATATTTAATGGTTTTAATTTTTAAAAAGAAAACCTTTTTTAACTTCGTTATTTCAGTTGATGTATTTCTTCTATTTTTCACATGAAACATATTTTCTATTCTTTTTTTACTGTTAAATTTGTTTTCTGTCTTGTCGAGAAGAACGTTGTTTTAATTTGTAATTTACACATCAAAAATCCTTTTTGTTAAACCAAATTTGATAGTTGTTTTTGTTTTATTATATTCATAAATTTTATTTTCATTGTCCTGTATCTTATTAAATATTTCTGTGTATTATCTTTTTATTTTGCAGCTTAAAAATAAGTAATTTAATGCAATCAACAACTTCCGATAGACGTCGGTCAAATAAAACAGACCTGTTTGGTGCGAGAAAACCTTCCCGATAAAACATTCAATCAAGAGGTAACGCTGAGAATGTGACCACTGCCAAAATAATTGACGACCAAAATAAATTCTAGGAAAATTATGAAGACCAAAATCAGCCAAAATCAAGAAAAGGTGTTGCCACCTGACTTCGATAAAAACAACAACGACATCAGTAAAGCAAAAATGAAAATGCAGTGACTGCGAACTCGCCCTCTGGCTGAAAGTCTCCACGGGATTGCATAATCAATATGACTTAGTTCTTGTAGAGAGAGCCAAGAGCTATGAACAAATTTTCAAAACTGTTGAAAGACATTTAGGAATTACAGAAGGTAATTACAGAAGAATTGTGTCTGACTTTGTGGTCGACAGGTTTTCACGCTAAATTTGTCGCTCTAAATAAGATGCAGTGATAAAATCGTTACGTCCCTGATGGTTAAACCCCAAAGAGTCATAAGAGGCAAGAGATATTTCATATGGCACGAACTGTTACACACGCCTGCCGACTGAGAGAACGTTTCCAGTTGAACCCAATCACAAAAGATCTAATCACGAGAACTGGTTATGAGGGTAGGCAGAGTACCTATATATCAGTATTTGAAGTTTCGTCTCATATTTTAGGGGATCCCTTGGTCGCATATCCGGTTCAGTTTGTGCAGATAATCAGTGCTTCTTAACCTAAAATTATGATTACCTGTAAAGTCTACACCTCCATCTGTAACTGTCTGGAAGCAGAGGGACAGAAAATGCCGGTAACTTGACCGGTTATATACCAACTTGTTAGGGGTATGGAGAAACTAGACACCTCTTCTCTTCTTGTCAAGAGAAGAAGGCCTGGCCAGCTGAAATCCCTGTTTGACTGAGTTCCATCTAGCTGTAATGGGTATGCCAGCGACTTGGACTAGTAGCGTGAAACAACAGCTAGATTAATTCTGCGGCCCTCATCCCCCCAAAAGCCTTTGCCCGCTATATGTGTGGTTACATAGAAAAAAGAATAAAAAAAGGTCGTTGGTAATACATCTCCACTCCAGTTACTAGTTTGAAAGAGGCCACACATACGGAAAAGATTCGATAAAAAAAAAAAACTCCGAAACAAGATCAACTTCGAGAAGTTTAAAAGATTAGACAAGTAAAAAGAATAATATGAAATAAATGAGTATCATAAATATCTGTGAAAAAAATGAACAATTTTCTAAGATACCGTTCAACTCTTTCTGTCAAAAAGCAGATCGTACCTTTACTTTCCATTACAAAACCATTAAATCCCACCCTAAACAAAATGACCACCCTGAAAACAGTTCCAAAACGTCAACAACAACGAAAACGACTAATTATGTATCCACTCCTAAACCATGCCCTTCACGAACTCTTCAAAGTAATTGAAAAATAATTAAAAACAACGCAGCTCATCAGCCAAGAAAATTGGTAAAAAAATGCAAACCAACTTACAATACTGGAGTGGATTCGTGCTGAATTACGCCAGCACTGGTAGATAAAACCATTTCACATTCAATGAGAATTAAAGACATAAAAACTCATCTAAATCTTAAATAAATCGATGGAAAAAACGTTGAAGACCTTGCTCCTACTAGCCCAAATAAGTAACGACAAACACCTCTAGCTACCTCGACCGAGTTCTAGTTAAGAGTGTTGATGTGAGCTCTTAGAATGTTAAAGTTTCCATTTGATCTTTACTCGGATCCTAGGCTCGGGCAAGTCCGTGTAAACTTAGATAAGCCTGATATATGAACAGTTCTAAAACATCGATCTGCTAAACTTCTTGTCTACTGGTTTTGCCATGTTTTTTTGGGTATAGTGTTGGTGTATATTTGGTGTTTCCTTTTCTTGATCCTACTGAGATCACAAATTACCATTGGTATTATACCAGATTTTGTGTCTGAATTTACCTCAATTTCTCTTTCTGGATATGAATTTCTGTAGAATTTTAGTAGCTCACTTGCAAGAGTTTTATTTGGTGAGGACAGACATACACGCTTAATGCTATTATTATTATGTCATTTTCATCATATTTTGATTTCTGCTTTGGTCTCTCTACCAACCAAGTCTGCGGGGAGACCTAAGGCAGGTTGTGGCGTGTTGTTATGGCCCCACTTCATGTTTTTTCTATCTTCTCTATCATCCCTAGCGTTACATGGATAAAGTTTTCCTTAGTGTGTGGGCTGTACTTAATAAGACAATTTTTTGTATATCTCTTAAGCTGGCGTTTCCAGGGATTCTTTCAATGTGTTGTTTTGTACCATTTTTTATCATTCCAAGTGCACCTACTATCACTGGTACAACTCTTGTTTTCAATTTCCACATTTTTTCCTATTTCAATTTCGAGGTCTTAATAATTTGACAGTTTTTCAAATTCTTTGGTTGCTATGTTACAATCCGCTGGACAAGCCGTATCAATTAATAGACAAGTTTTCTCTTTCTAATATTTAACAATAATGTCTGGTCTGTGTGCTTCAATTTTTCTGTCTGTGTAGATGGCGTAATCCCATAGAATGGTTACATCTTCTATTTCTGTAACCGGTGCTGGGTCATCCCTACTAGAATATTTTGTTAAAGAAAAAAAAATAATGGAAAGAAGTTGACATACGTTTAAGTTTATTAGTGCTGTGAGATTTAAAATAAAAATGTAATAATTTGTTCGTCCACTTTATATTCACTTATTTTTTCAATAAAGTCGTTGGTCGAAAATAGGGTTATCAGAATAAGATAAATTAAACAAGTAAATTAAATCAATAAATAAATAAAAATTAATATATAAATAAATACGTAGTCTTTCTATAAAATAATATCGTAGATATTGTTTTTCATCGGATTTAATTTATTTTCCTGTTGTTTTGTTTTGTTTTTTGTTTTTAAGAAAATTATAATAGTTAAAAAAGAAATTATTACGAAATATCGACAGCTAAAGGAAATATAAAACGGATGATTTTATTTATTAGGATCATTTACAGAACAAACAGTTAGATTAAAATAGTAAAACAGAATTTCATATTTTAAAAAAATTCAATAAAATTAAATAATATATGAAGAAAAGTTCATGTTTCTGTTAAAAAAAAAGACCCATGTTTATGTTAAAAAAAAAAAATCGATAATATCTAAAGAAAAATTCATGTTTATATTAAAACAGAATTTCATATAGAGAAAAAGAAAAATTCAACGGAAAAAAACATCACTGCACTTAGAGAGTATTGTCAAAAGAAAAAAATTGTTGCTACCATCAATAGTCCTTGCAATAAAAATAAGTGTTAAGATGAAATTAAAAAAAAAATTTTTAATTTAATAGAAAAGAAAAAGTGGACATACGTTTGAGTTTACTACCGTAAAATTTAAAAATAATAATTTGTTCGCCCACTGTATTCTGTTAGTGTTTGTTATTCTTTCATTAAATTCAACGAGAATAAGGCTATCGAAAAATAAATAAATATATAAAATGAACGAATAAATATAAATAAATTATTACGTATTCCTTCTGAGAAAGGATATTGTACAAATTGTATCGAACAGTTTTTAGTGTTTTCATCGTATTTTTTTTTCCCCGTTGTCTTGCTTTATTTTAGAAAACTAGTTAATAAATCTATTAGGATCATTTAAAGAAGAAACATACAATTTAAATTATACACGAAGAAAAAATTAATGTTTACGTTTAAAATAGTAAAATTAACAATTAATATTTACGTTAAAAAAAACGTTACGTTTTCAGGAGCCTCAGAAAAACACGTCATTCTCATTGTAATTCCAATCGCATTATTATTATTATTATTATGTCGCACATTGACAGCCAACAAAAATTCTATTTTTACTAAATGGTGACAAAAAGACTATTTACAATTCAAAAAATCTTCTTTAAAAAAGACAGCAGTTTTATGGCGTTCCAGAATCTTGACCTCAATTGCAAATTTCAGTAAGCACTCTTTCAAGTACGCCCATTGAAGTAAACATATTATATAACTTCATTAACGGTCTAGTCAGATCCGGGTATTATTCAATGTTTTCAGTCTCTTTTTAAGCAGAATCAATAGATTGTCACTCGCTGTTATCCTTATCTCTCACATTATGATCGGATCACGTCCTTCAATCACATGATATGTCGGGACAGAGACATCCCATAGTTTCGTATCACTGTCATCTTCTACCATTGCCTCTGGTGCCTAATCATAGCATTTATCTGCTACATTGAAATCTAATTCAGAGTTTGTTTTTTTTGGGGGGGGGTTAGGTGGGGGTTGTTGTTTTGCTTTATTCACTCACGGAGCCCTTAGACATAGGGAGGTTACCATTATGTTTTTATAGGTTTATTTGATGGATAGAGTTCTCCCCAACATGTGGGCTGTGCCGAGAAACAATTTTATCTGGTTTCATTTTATCGGTACATGTAAATTTTACCGTTTTCTTTCTCATATTATTATCACGAATAAGTATTTAGGTTCTGAAAGCTTTAGGATATTATTCTATCCCAAATCACATAACCAATGAAGTTATACGAAAAAATCGAGAAGCAGAAGGAAATGAAGTAGATTCTAAATTTATTGTCCTATCCTGGGTCAAGCATTTTAAGTGTAATCATACCTCCAATAAGATCCAGAAGTAAAAGGCTATCAATTAGCAACAATGGCACTTTATGAATTAAAATCATCAAAACATACTAAATGCAAAGCATTAGCTAGACTTAAATAACATTCGTTGGTAGAACCATATCTAAACCACTTCAAGTATTTTCTTAATCTATGTCACAATACTACAGCATTTACTGCCGTATATGAGAGTTGATTATACTTAGAAATTCCGCATTCTTTTTGCTTAATTTACAAATAAATTTTCTTAACTCAATACTTTGTTTCAGTATCATATTTAATAATACTCCCCATATAGTTAAGTAGTCTAATCTCAATTTGCGTAACCATTTACTTTGCGATTAAACCTATAACATTTTGTCGGGATCAACGATTCCTGTTATAGCCCGGAGATATCCAGGCAGATATGATTAAATACCTCCTAGATAGTTTGGTTATAAATAACACAATGTGCCTGAACGATCTCCACACGTTGCATTATCTTGTTTATGGTAGACTGCTTCGTCGGCATTGCCTAATATTAGTGGCCAACAGCTGCGTCGATTTTGACGTGTGCTGTTCAGAAATAAGTCGCCATAAATTGTTATCTTGCTATGCAGAAAATATTTTCGTATTTATAAAACACTTTCATCAAATCTTCATATAAATGTTGGTAGACTTGAAGCGGCTGATCTCAAAAAAATATTTAAACAATTTTGAAATGAACGGAGAGGCAGCATTAATTAGCAAAAACATTAGGTAATGCTGTTCAGCTATGGATATGTGGGCAAATAGTAACAATTTTGTACTACTATAAATGGCAACGTTAGTCGATTGAAACTGTTCTATATAATTTTTTCTCTTTTTAGACGTATTTATAAATATTTTAAAGGATAATAAATGTTGTTAACACATATAACATTTCATGTCATTCCAGGTTCGTGCATTAATTCAGTGAAACAACGCCTCTCATCCGATAACCTGTAAAGCAATGTTGAGCCTGATCAGAATACTAGGGGCTGCAAAACGAGTCTATGAAGCCAACAATGAGTACAAACTCGTTTCTTATACTAACAGAAGACCACGATACGGATGTGCTTCTGGACTAACAGTCTGGAGTTGAGTGAGTTGTTAGTCCTTGACGCTTATACTCAGTTTATTATGTTTTATATGGATTTCAAGTTAAGCAACGTTGAGCATGATCATTACTTTGATAGGTGACCGTTGAAGAATAAGAGATATAGTAAGCTAAGTGACAAGTCTAGCAAGCAGGCAATTGATAAAAATAGGGATTTATACCAACAGCAGACCACGATATGGAGATGCTTCGCGACTGACAGGTTACATGACCTGCTTGGCGTTGAGTGAGTGACAAGAATCCCCTTCAGGAGGTAGGATAGGAGACCATAAAAATCTTTATTGTCTGTCAGTTATCACGTAGGCTTTGAAAGCATAATGATTTTAACATATATATTTTACAAAATTAGACAAAACTATTTTGAAATAGTAAAGAGTAAATTAATTTCATAAAATTCTATTAGTTTTTACTAGGCCTTCATACGACGTCGGAATTTCCTGTAACTCTTCTAAATTGACTTCTTGTTGGTGAATGCTGCCATAATTTTTGCTTTAATTCATCTTTGATGTTACATGAAGTTTTGTTGGTATACCGCTCATCTACACATGATCAAGGGAGCTACAGATTGAGAAGTTAGGTGACCAGATGTAAAACGTGATATTTTTGCAGAAATTGTCCGACAGCCATAATTAGGTTCTCCTTATTGTCGGGCATAATACAGAGTCATGTTTCCAGACGTAGAGTCTTGACCCAGGAAAGTTCTATCTCCTCAAGGTATTTGGTGTCGTATTCATGTTGTGTCTTGGGCCCCTTGAGAAGATATTAAGAGGCATAACGCATGATTACTCAAAACACCTTCGCAATCTCTGATTCAACTTTTTCCGAATCCTCTGCCCTGTCCACAGATTGGCACCAAAAACTTTGAAGTGTTCATAGTGGAGTTTTCATCGAGATTTCTAAGCAGCACAACGTGTTGTTTTAAAATTTCTGTCGGAGTGAATTGCTCTATGTTGGTCTTTTTTATCACTGACGGTACCCAACTGATCTTAAAAAAAAACAAAAAATAACATACGTGCTCGAAATTAAAATATAAAACTGTGACAATTTACCCATCGCACCTTGCACATATATATGTATATATATATATATAGAGAGAGAGAGAGAGAAAGACAGAAAAAGAATTTAAAACAGTCATAATTTCATAACTATTTTGTCTGTAGATAGCATTTTTCGCTGGCAGAAGCAAAATAAATTACTTTGAAAATTTCTTTGCTGAGTCCACTTTTTAAATTTGGAAAAGTAACCAATGATATTTGTGACCTCTCTCGTGTAAGGAATTTAACAGAGTGAGTGAACAATGTAACGTAGTCCTCATTGGAAACGGTTGCGAATAAACATGTCTTAAGGCTAGAGAGACACTGATATCTTCTTGAAGTCGAATGCCCAAAAGAAAGCCATTATCGATCGGCGATATTCTATGAAACCTCTCCAGTGCATAAATGCAAATATCTAGGGACTTTTTTCTTCCTGGAGGCTCAAAGTAAGCCAATGAACTATCGAATGCAGCTAAAACGGTGAGGGCAGAATTTGCACTCTACTTGAAAATGATGCCGCGTTCCACTAGTGATCGAAATCAATTGAGTACTAGCATGGACGATCCATGATGATATTTCCGCGGAATAAGACACAACAGATAGTTTGTTATTATGTATAGAGGGAGAGAGGGAATTCACGAGCCATCAAACTTTAGGTTTTGTTTTGTTTTTTGTTAGAAATTAATTAAGAAAAAATAATGAAATAAATATGGAAATGATTTCTTGAATCGAAAGCGCGTTTGAATAGTACTGGGAACAAATTTCACTTTTGACAAATTTAAACAACTTTTGTGTATCAATTTGATAAACTACAATGATTAACTGTAAAGAAAACTCGATAATCGTTTCGGGGAAAAAATTACGAAACATCAACTAGACCGAAAATGACTAGGCTTTTTTACACTGGAAAATAATGGATATCAGCATTTATATATAAAAATAAAAATACAAATTGTTTTAATTCGTTCTTCGGTGACTTGGCATAGAGTACGAGGTAGGCACGCGCAAATGAGCAGCCAGACGGCTGACTGAAAACTATCAACTTAAAAGTAACTTTCTGATTCTGTCTGATTTCACTTAAAACGACGAATCTCCCTGACACCTGGGACTCCCACGTGCGTTTTGTTATTTTTCGGGCGCTGATTTCTTTGACCCTGATCGTCAAAACAAAATTCAGATTCCCACCTGCATTCTACACACAGTGACATCTTAAACGCATTTATTTATTTTTTCCAAATCTTGCTACAAAATGCGAATACACTACGAGGTAAATGTCCACACTAGCCAAGATTATATAACCCAGCCCTTCATGATTCTATAATTTTATTTTGAAAGGAGGCAGTATCTATAACAATATGATTTTCTACAGAGTGGTGCTATTATCGCTCAACTTATACGCAGTTATATCAATATTAACTAATGATGAAACGTATTGAAAATATTGCTGTTTACACTATTTACTTTTAGGTTATTTGTAATCCTCTGGCGACAACCCATCATCGTTGACACGTCTATTAACACTCCTATCATTTCACAACTTACGCAGCACACTCCCCTTTGAGTTTCTGTTTTATCGTATTTTCTTCTCACTCTCATGTCTCTAGCTCTACAAGTATTGTTTGTCTTATCAAGTGAAACAAAATAGCTAATTTTGGAACTAAATCTAATGATTTGTTAAACTTAGAATTTAAAGTTCACAATAAAAATAAACTGAATTTAATAGTCGATTAATAATGCTGATCTCTATTTAATCAAATATTAATATTAATTCCCCCCAAAATTGTTTTTTGAGTCTGTTCTCATATTCTTCAAATTAGAAGTTACTATATTCTGATTAGTCCACAGTCTCTATGCAACAATGCCTCCCTGATTAAGGGGTTTTGGCTTGTTTTTAACCGTTTAAAACTCTTCAACTTCAAATAAGCATCATCACGAAACAAAATACTACTTTTGTAGTTATATTAAAACATATTTATGTTAGAATTTCTGAATAAATATTATAAGCTCTACTTTGTATCGAGCACTTTTTAAGAATAGTGTTTCTTTGGATACGGAATATTATTCCTTCCATACCTACTCTACACTTATATATATATATATATATATATATATATGTGTGTGTGTGTGTGTGTGTGTGTGTGTGTGTGTGTGTGTGTGTGTGTGTGTTAAATACTTCATAGCAATGGGTAAGTCGTAGAACAGACTGGGTTCTATAGCCTTAGTCTGCAACCAGTCTACTGCACTAAGAGTTAGAAACCTACTGCAGAAAAATCTCCGTACTACAATATACCTGGAGTCTGTTTGTATAGCAAAAATATCCGATGAAACTTCTAGGGAAGAAGCCGGCTCAACTCACCCATGATAAATAGCTCCACAATATAAGCAAGTATACGTAATTGTTGGATTAGAAATATATATTCTCATTCTATAATAGTTCAGTGCAAAATGAAAAAATCATGAATTAATTTAAATAAAGCAAAAATAAAAGCTAAATTTAATGTAATGGAATTTTTAATTGACTGAGTTTCAATATATTTTGTTGCAAAAGATTGTGTGTCTTTTATTGTTGTACTATTAGCCACTGTCACTTAAAATTTATAAAATATTTCTCTTAAAATATCTGTTTAGGAAAATAGTTTTCTTATGTTCAGTACCTGTTATCTCGTTTTCCATTACTAATAATGTTTACTATCTAAACTTCCGCTTCAAGTAATGTGAAAGGCCATCATCATGATTTTTTCGAGTTGCATTTGTTGTCGATTTTAGAAGTTACTGTTGTTGAAAGCCTTTGAATGTGTGATTTCTGTTTCCAGTCCTTTGTGATGCATGAAAGACGATGACTTATCCTAAGACCTGCACATTTCATTCGCTCGGAACCATTTTATCACTTGATCTGAGAAAACGATTGTATACAACTGACAGTTTTGATATTTCTGAATTTTTTTGGCTTTATTCATATGAAACCCTGGAGCAGACGAGTCTATTTAAGAATATTACTCGAGATTTCAGATTGATATATTGTTTTTTTTTTGTTTTTTTTTTAAACATGTCACACCAATCAAGGTAATAAAATCACTAAGACACAAGAGTTACTGAGAAGAAAAGATTTAAAAAAGAGACACATTCTTAAAGAAGGGAACAGGAGAAGAGGAATTAAAAAAACAGTAGAGAACGATTAATATTGCATTTAAAGATTTAAAGATCAAAGTTTGTTTGAAAGCATTGAGTCGAAAGAGAAATCTACAAGTGAGAAGTGTAAGAAAAGAATCTTTTAACATAGAACATACGGTTGCATCTAGCCAATTCAATTATGAATTGATGAGAACTTGTTGCCCTTCTAGCATTTTTTTTTATAGAAATGTTCAGTGTTATTCAAAACTACCTTTAAACAACCTATTTTATCTTAAATAAGAACAATCAGGAGATTTAAACTTTTGCATAGTTAAAACTCGAGTATACATACAATTACTTAGAGTTTAAATAAGTATATACCAAATAAGTAGCTCCAACTAGTATTAATCAACAAGATAATCTTTTCTGTCAGCCGAATATTGCATGCCATAAGTGAAAATAGATTTCATTACGCCATAACATTCTTTAAAATAAGTCCATAACTAAACTCTTATCAAGTTACAACCTCTCATCCTTTACTGTAAGGTTTTCTTTCCAAGTACTTAAGACGGCAGACACATCTTTGACTATGAAATATCAATACCGAAAGTAATAACATAAATATTTTATTCGAGTTAAATTAAACCTATTCTTCTGTCACATTCTTTTAGTAGTTTTGAAGTATCAGTGAAGAATTACTCGTGAAAAATATTCAGTGGAGTCTACAAATATATCTTACCTAAAGTTAATGAGCATTCCACAGATTCTATGAAAAGACAATTAGTTTCTCTTGGCTTAAATCTCCAAGCAATATTTACTGAAAGTAAACACTTATGATCGCAGCAATAACGAAGAAAATATTAGCTGCCTTTAGATTCAAATGGTTCTGGCCTTTGACCATGTTACTATGCTGAATGGATTTTGATTGACTGGCGCTGAGTGAGGTTAAACAAGTCAGAATTTCACTAGCGTTAAACAACCGAAGAAAAAGAGTTGTAAAAATACAGAGATTGTTTGGTTAGTGGCTGAGATAGTTGCGGTTTTTCTACTGGTGTAAAGCTTAAAACTTTCCCCTTTTTAAAGTTACTTCTTTGTAATGCGGAATCAATTTCATATAATTTTTGGGAAGTTGTTTCGTGATAAACATGCACTATTCATAATACTAGCTTTCTGATTTGGCTAAAACGATAAATTCTTATGGTTACAACGAAAAATCCATCCTCATCATCATCATTTGCAGTGCCACTACTACAGATTATATAGTAAAACTTTTATTTGGAAAATCATTGTTAACTCAAAAATTGTTCTTGCAATAGTCATTCATAAACAATATTCTTACAATTCAAATATATTTCTGATTTAATTAAGTCACAGTGTCGATAAGCCGAAAGACAACTCAATCAATCATAAAGCAATACTCCACGAATTAACAACATATTCACTTTTAAAGAAAATCTGAGTAAAAACATTCTAAGGAAAGTTTTGCTTTGCATGCCATGTTTTTAGGCATAATTGCGTCTCAAATACTTCCCAAGAAGGAAGAATAAGCCTTTGGGGGGGTAGTAATTCTATCACTGCCTTGTGGCGCAGTGGATATCGACTCGGAACGATAAATCAGGGAGCCGAGTTTGAATTCCAGGTGAATTCCTTGCATTCACTTACGCACAAATACCCTTTGGAATGGTATTACTCTGTCTCTTTCCTCTAGTTATGGGTTAAATAATAGGACAGATTAGGTTCTATAGCGTTGGCTGGCAACCAGTACTGCAGAAGGCAATGACAACTTACTGTGGGATAATCTTCTGTCTAGTCAGTCATGTTTCTTTCGAGACATGATCACCCAAATCGTGTATTACGTATGGCACGTAAGTGACTCGCTGAAATATAGGATTAATAATGGCGTGTCACCGGCTAGTTAATCCTAATTGCAGACGGCTGCCCAGGCACACTTTTTCATCATCCACAAATCCAACCTGTTGGCAACTATGCTGAGTGAACCTTAGTTAGAGTGTCTGAGAGAAAGCGGGTTGTCTAGCTTGATCAGCAGTCTGAACAAGTTCAGAATGATTTGTGACTTCCAGCTAGCACAACCATCGACGATTTCTCAAAGGAATCTACCCAATTTTACTCAACAGTGGTATGGTTTTCAGGCACTTTCCAAAGATGCCGCACGCTAGGATGGCCCTCTTAGATTGATAAATCTTTCTGACAAACTGACCATGGTGAGATACGAACCCAGGCTTCATGGTCAGAAAGCTAACGAATACGATATATGAGTACGGCCTTTCTAAATACAAGTCTTACTATTTAATCTAAAGTTGATAGAGTTGATTTCAACCATCCTTACGTGTGTCTGAATGTAAGAAAGTTGATTGGCATTTTAACTCAGCTCTCTAATTCTCTCAATCCAAGCCGCTATAATTTTCGGAAAATCTTGTCAAATTTGAAGTTTGAAGAAACGTGTTGTTTTCATAAGACTATGACTTCCAACTTATTTTTATTTAAATAATGTGAAATGATATAATAATGAATTTTAATCACAGTAAACTATCTACATATTTTTGTTTTTATTTTGAGTAAACAAAGTAAGAGGAGTTTTTCAAAAAGTATAAAATGAAAGAAATGTTTTGGAGGTACTTTTATGCATTGAGTCGTGCGCATGAATAATGTTTTTCTTTGTTTTATTCCAAAAGCTTAAACAAAAACAGAAGAATTAATAGAAATTTACAATAATACAAAAATGCATTAAGTAATTTTCCCAGGTATTAATTACCAAATCAGGAAAAAGACTGAGTTATAACGTAAAAACGAATCCTTTATTTCATTTTCTCGAATATTAAACGTGTCGTTTCGTATGTTAACCTTTCACGTTAGTCTCAGGTGCAGATCTTTTTTATCAGACTTTGAATCGATAAAGTATGACATAATGCTTTATTAGTTTCTTTTCAACGAAATTGGTTAGAAGTCAGAAGTAGCGTAAAGTCTCACAGAATATACGCAAATTAAAAAAAAACATAATTCAGGAAGTAGAAAGTTAATTAGTCGACCATTTAATTCTTTTCAAGTTCAATCTCTGATCGTTTAGTTTTTATAAACTGCCGGCTAACTGCCCAGGTGTAGTTTAATGCGATTTTTACAAAGACATTTGGCTAGTTACATCATCAGTTGTTATCAGTCTTGAATTGTACAGTTTTCGTTGTTCCCACTTTCAATAACTGTTAGATTCTTTTGTTTTGCCAACAACCTAGGGATGTCTCTAAAATAAAAGATTTCTACTTCTCGTTCTGTCTTAAAAAACTCCATGATGACGAATGAATGGCTCAAAAAGAATGTTCTAAAAAACTGGATGAGAGAACGTGAAAAGACTTAAAGCATTAACCAATTGTTCTGCCTGTGATTTATTTGTTGCCGAACTGTCTGTCGGTGAATTTGCTTTCTGCTAACCGTCCACACACGCATTAAATTCTGCATCTACTGCCTCGGTGTTTCCCTCTTTCTTGCTTGTCTGTCTGTAAACAGACTTCTGATGAAATCTACAATGGCCGAAACGTTGTGCATATAATAAATAAGGTGATCTTGCAAGTCCGAACCGCAAAATATATAATTCTGAAAAAAAGTAAAAATAATAATATTCTACGCTAGCAGCAGGACACAATTGATTTTCTTACCCAACTTACCTTAATAGGATACTAAGATTAGTCTGACACAAGACTAACGTAATTGATCACTTTAATAGATTTATTTGGTTTTTAGTTTTATCGGCCTTTGTGTAATATTTAGCAACAAGACATCTTTGAGTTTATAAGGATAATTCTTTATATCGCATAAAACACCTTTTTGAGAAAAACAATGATTTTTCGAGTTACAAGTTTTACGATTTAGGGGTGAGAGAAAAAAATTGTTTCAAACCTTTCCTAAGTTTATTTTTAATTAAATGTAACAAACTTAGTTGTTATTTAATCTCTAAAAGATAAATTTTCTAGTGAATAAAATTCCTGCTTTCTTGTTAGTTAAATCTGTGGTTCTAGCAATATTTACCTTTCACATACTCTTGTTCAATAACATAAAAGAGACAAGCGACAAAAAAGTTATTAAGATTGGTGAGTTTTTGCTGATAAAAAAAAATCCTTCGCGCATGGAAAGCCTGAAAGAGTATACCCTCGGGAATTAAATAAAATATTCAGAATTTAGTGAAGGCTAAACAAGATTAGTTATCTGAAGAGGGCCGGAGGGCACAAAAACTGAAACGTTGCAAGTATGAAAATTAAGACGAACTATTCTAGTCTGAATAGCAAAGCACATGAAAATCTGTTTCTTGAATTTTCATATCTCTCAAGAAATATAAAATCAGTGGTTCGTTTTGTTGAGTATTCAGGCTGAAAATTTTGAATAATACAAACTAAATTATTTTCTGTTGGGTACTGGTGATGTGTACGCACTTTAATAGAAGGAAAAGTAAGAATTTCATCTGAATTTCTTTCAAAACGCTATTTTCTAGCTTTCACTTTTGCATAAATCAACAAGATTCACCCTAATATGTAAATAAAAATACCAATCTCGTAGGCAGCATGCAAAATTGTATATATTGTTTCATTTTTGGTGTAGAAATATGTCTTCTGAGTAAAAAAACAATAAAACATCAACTAAATATTATGTTCACAAATATTTTCGTATTTGTTTTTCTTAAAAGCATTCTTTATTCAGGTGATCATTACACTGAACTTTCGTTAAGGTTTGACAAATTTTACTGGCAATCAAATGACAACAGTCTCATTATTCTATTTAATTTTAATAAGAACACACATTAAGATACACACACACACACACACACACACACACACACACACACACACACACATATATATATATATATGTGCACCCTTATATGTATATTTACATATATGTCATTATATATATATATATATATATATATATATATATATATATATATATGACATATATGTAAATATACATATAAGGGTGCACATATGTATAGTATTATAATTCATATGGTAATAAAACAGTGCTCAATGTATGAACAGGATTGTATTATATATATATTAGTTAAGTGTCAAAAGTGATACACGCCTTGGCGATTAGGTCTCGAAAGAAACAAGACTGACTAGGCAGAGGATTATCCTCCAGTAGTTTGCCATTAAGTTTTGCAGTAGACCGATTGCCAGCCAAGGCTATCTCTCCTGTTATTTAACCAATAACTCTTCTTTAAAGAGACTGATTAATACCTTTTCCAAGAGTATTTGCGCGAAAGCGAATGCAAGATATTCAACTGAATTTTGAACTAGGTCCCCTCCACCGATTTTTCGTTTTGAGCCGATATCCGCTGTACCACAATGCACATTATATTTCAAAATAACAGTTTAATAGACTTTAAGTTCACTCAATGTTCAAATAAATTAATTCTCATAAATTCAAGTTACTGTTTTTTAATAAAAATTTAAATATTATAAGGTTACTTGCAAATAACAATTAAAAATTAAAATTTAAAATAAAAATAAAAATATTAAAAATAATGTACTGGGAGAACTCAAAGAAGCGTAAATTATGAGAGAAAAAATATTACATGTAGATAAAAAAATCTAGAGAAAATTAAATTTTTAAAATTTTAAGTTAAAATAAAATAAATTAAAATAAAAATGAAAGAAAAAATTAAGAAGTAAAATTTAAAATAAAGAATTAAAATGTAAACAATGTAGGGAGCAAAATTAAAAGAGCTTTAATTTATAATTGTTAAACTAATATGGGGGAAAAGAAAAAGAAAGAAAGAAAGAATAAAAAGGAGGCAAGCGTATAGAGAAATTGATATCAATTTATAATTTAGATGAGAATTTTTTTCTTTGACAGCATGTGATCATTAAATTTCGTTTTTATTAATAATATTAGGATTCTTGATATGGTTTAAGATGACAAGTTTTTCTAAAAGGTCTAGATTATATCTAACACCTTTTCCATTGATAGTTTTAGATTTAGCTACGATATTACAGGTAATAATTAAGTCATTGTTGTTGTTGTTGTTGATGATTTTTAATTCTTATTAATGTATGAATAAAACAGTAATTTTGCTGTATTTACTGTTGTTTAAAGACAACAGGTGGTTGTTAAATTTTATCTTCCACTTATTAAAACTGCTTCCAAAGTAAAATTTAAGATCATTATCATCCGAATGAATTCGAGCTCTAAAAAATTATTTCGGACATACATTGGTCATTCAACAGCCTATACAAAATTATCCAATTTCTTCAAAGAACCAACTCTTGTAGTAAGAAAATTTATGTCAATTCTAAAATTAAATACATTAATGCTTTAGAAAAAATTAAAGTCAACATAAAATACTCCGTAAAAACAAGGTAGGCAAAAATAAGCAGAAATCACATAACAGTAATATTATTTGATTTAACCAAATCTTCAGTTGTAACGTCCAAACTAACATTGGTGATCGTTTCCTTAACTTAATTCACAAACATTTTTATCATTCACCCACACTAAAAACATCTTCAACAAAAGCAATGTTTAAATCATTTATAGTTGCGTTCAGAACCCAGATAAATATATTTCACAACAGAATGGCATGATGTCACCCAAATAATAACAAAAATGACCCTTCTAAAAACAATTGCAAATGCCGAAAAAACAAAAACCTGCCCATTGAATGTTGATTTATATATATATATATATATATATATATATATATATATATATATGTGTGTGTGTGTGTGTGTGTGTGTGTGTGTGTGTGTGTGTGTGTAGGGGTAGTGTGTTTCATTAAAATGATTTACAAAGAAGATTTTATGAATTTCTGATTTAATTTTTCTACTATTCTTACATGTTTCATTTTTGCCAGAGGTTCACTCTTTATCTCCATTAAAAAAACACTTAAGATTACTGGAAAATTTAGATTTTGGCCGATTTTAACCAAATATGTTTAAAGAAATTCACTCCTCATATATATATATATATATATATATATATATGTGCTTTGAATACTGATGTCATATCTGGCCGTGTGCCCCTGCTATCTATCTCGAAATCCTCGACAGGATCCAGAGGAGAATCTGAAATGTAACAGATACCGACCTGACAGCTAGACGCCAGCTACTTATAGTTTCACTCTGTCTCTTCTACAAATATTTTCATGGCTTCTGCTTCTATCTCACTGGTGCTACCACTATAAGAATTTACTCGAGCAACCAGACTGGTAAAAAGGTCTCACTCCTTTACAGTTAAAAAAGCTAAATGCAGCCGACAATTTTACTTAATAGCTTCTTTGTCGCACATTCCGCCTGTGGAACTCCCTTCCGTGTACTTGCTTCCCTGACGGTTACATTCTCCAACAGTTTAAATGCAAGGTCAATTGCCAACTCTTATTCTTTTGACTTCTTTTTTTTATCATTTCTCCAACACCACATGTATCTTGTTTTTCTTTCTTTTTATTCTACCCTCACAACTCCCTTCACACCAGTATTCCAATCTTTATCGTGTCGTTTCTCTGACACCCCTTGTAACCGCTCTATCTTTCTCATCGCTCTTCTCGTATGTAAGTTTTCACTTTCCTCTTATGTAGACCCCTGCGCACCATTGACAGTACTGTTTTGCTTGAAGTGAAACGATTAAAAAATACTTCCTCATATAGCCCGAGACGTACCAACTTTCTATACCGAATTCTAACTACAAACAAGTTTAAAAATCCTTAAAATATTCATAAGTATCATTATATTTCCTACCGATCCCAGTAAAAAAGCACCCACCTCCGAAAATAATTATATACTATAATAAATTTAACAAAAAATCCTTAATCATTAGCAAAAACTCTTCTCTGTTAACTAGTGTTTTGCAAGAAACACAACATTGTATATAATATCAAATGCCCTGTAAGAGCTTGTATATCCGACAAAAACGTAAGTGCATATGTTGGAATGGTGTCATCAACATTATCAAGATATCTTAAACGCCAAAATTTAAACACACATTCCTGCCCAGCTTCAAAATACAGAAACATAGTTGCTAACAAAACAAATATACTCTACCATGAAAACAATAAACAAAAACTTAAAATTCTTGAGATCCTCCATATCAAATGTAACAAACTCTCAACAAAATTTAATTATGAATTAGTGGCGATGTTTCGAAATGCATCTGATCATCATTCAACGACATATTGCATTCTTGATATATTAATTAGCTCACTTATTTTGTGGGCACTTGTATACAAAAAAGAAAGCCCCATAAGTACAACAACTAAATATAAAAGTTTTGAATGCGTTCATTTAACTAAGGTTACCACCCAAATATTTAGAATCCCGTTTGTCCTGCTCTTTACTCAAAGAATAGATGGAGTCATACATTACCGAAGGGTATTTTCTCGTGTTTGTACCGAACAATTTCTATAACTCCGCCGTGTATCCAGTAGTTATAATTAATTTACACTGGAGAAGTAATCTGCTTATTTCAAAATTTATTTAAATATAAAGCTCTTCATAGCCAAGCGAAAAAAGCACGCCGGATTAAATACGGTTTAGAATAAACCGTGCGTCTGCGCAAGTACAATATCCACTAAATTGACTTTATAAGTAAAAAATATGTCGGACTAAAATATAAAAAGATCAAGAAAATCTTTAGAAAATGCTTTCAGATGTGTTTCAAAACAACTGTACGACTAAGTGTATATTAACCTCCACTTGATATACGCGCACACACCAAAAAATTGTCTCATTTAAGCAAAAAATTATTTCATTTAAACAAAAAATCCACATAAAAGAACCTTTTGAAATTAACAATACGTGCACACACACACACACACACACACACACACACACACACATACACACAACTTAACTATTGCAAATTTTTTTCGTATCGTTGATCTTCAATAAAATAAATAATTAATTTCCGAATTAACTAACACCTTACACAATTTCGTTTCGAGCAAGTTTTAAAATTTTATTATATTTATTCTAATGTGTAGCTCTTCTAGCTGATTATTATACAGTATGAAAATTCAATCCAAACATAAGAATAAAATTTAAGATACAAATGTGACTATAAATACATAAATATAAAAGTAATCATAGAAGCCATGATAGAAATATTTAAAAAAATATCCGAATATATATATATATATATTAAGGAAAGTACCGGAGATTTACTAAATTCATTAACGAAATAGATTAACAATGATCAAACAAACAAAAGTAAATATGTCGGTTGTTAATCCATTTGGTAAATAAATAGTTAAAAACATTCCCACAATTTGTAATGATTTCTGAGATGAGTAATTTGCAATAATCTTACAATTATGTCAAACTATTATTCTCATCTTGGTTGATATAGATGTGATAACAAACACTAAGTTTCGACCAAATGTCCTCTGGTCGTCACAAAATGAATTATTTTGTTGATTATTGCAAACTTTCCTATGAACACAGATATTTTTCTTCCTGGCTCGTCCCTACATATCCAAGGATTGAACCCATGACCAATAGATGACAATATCACTTGCATAACCAACGACTATATCAACTAGGCCACTATCTTGAAGGATTTAAGTGGCGTATTTTTGAGTCTTTTATAACATCCGTATAACCAAGTTGATAATAATAGTTCTAAATAATTCCAAGATTATTGAAAATTACGCATCTCAGAAATCAATACAAATTAAGATAAGTGGTACAAACCCACTAACATAATCCATTTGTCAAAACCATCTGACACTGAAGATAAAATTACGCAAAAATGAAAATAACATGACATTTCGTTAAAACATATATATTTACTAAAATCAGACAAAAATATCTTGAAATAGTAAAGAGTAAATTTATTTAATCTAATTGCCATTTGCTTTAACTACGACCTCTAGACAACTTCAGGATCTCCTGCAATTTTTCTGGATGGTCTCCTTGATATAATTGGTAAATGTTACCATAATTTTTCCTTCTGTATGTCTTTGGTGTCATAAAGAGTTTCGTTGGTCTGTCGCTCAACTACGCCCTACACATAGTAATGTTGTCGCAAAAGTTGCCTGACAAGTATGATTGGGTAGTAAAAATGATAGATTAATACTTTTTGCCAAGGGTATTTTGGCGTAAGTAAAAGCAACGAATTCACTTAGATATCGAACATATTACTGCACCTATAAATAACACCTCTCAAGCTAAAAAAAAAATTTATTTCCAATCCAGACACTGGAACAGAAGAAATTACAAAATAAATAAATGAAAATTAATAAGATATAATACAATGAAACGATAATATTAAAAATGAGTAATAGAATTTAAAATATGTAAACTCAAGGTGACAAAAATATTTATTCTTAAACAAAGAAACAAAAATAAAAAAACTGCGTGAAAAAGTTTTTCTCTTTCCGTTCGTTGCTTAACCCTCCAGCGACCTATATATTGAGCCAATATAACTGGTTAGTATAGTCGCATGATTGCTTTAGGCGTGAAATTTCACCATTCAGTACTGATTGCAAATATATATATATATATATATATATATATATATATATATATATATATATGGGCATATTTGTATGCGTATGTTTAAGCATGCAGACGAATTGCTACATCTTGTTTCTTCTTATTTTATAAATCCACGAATACGAGAGGAAAGGAAAATTACCTTGAACGTCCTCAAATCAATATTCCTCAAAGATGGCTCAGTGGATTGAGAAATAAAGGATGGATATCATTATATGGAGATAAATACATAGAATGAGGGAAGTAAAAAGAAAAATCACACACTAAATTATATATACGTAAATGTAATGATAAACATCTGGGTGGGGGATAAAAAATCCAGTCCTTGTGCATATTAATGTCAGATGCAGCGGCCTGTATAAAATGCAGAGACCTTGGAAGCCGTTACGAAATTTGAATGTCTCCAGGCGATGCTATCCAGTTTCTCTTTCTCTAAAGCTGTTTTCACTTGGCGAAGCTTGGCAATTTCGTCCATGCCAATCCTCAACTTTCATTTTTCATTATTTCGAGTCTGTCATGCGCATGCGTCAAACCCAGTGAACATTTCACAATGCAACGATCTAACTCGTCAATCTAAACTCTTAAATAAAATTTGCAGTCGCCTTGTCACATTCATTTACAACAAATCAGGGCGCGCAGTGATCTTCTCATCCTGGTATATATATAGGCGTGATTATTTCTGACATACAGCAAGTAACTTGAATTAATTGCTCATCAATTATTACTTGTACAATCCAGAGATAAATTATCAATGAGCTTTGGTGAATAAAGAATATTATTAAAACTGGCATATGATACCTTAAATTACAAGCATAAAAATATTCAGGGGATACTGGATATACCGGTGTTAGTAAAACAGACTCTACTTTAATGACTCGTTTTAATTTGGTTGTTACTAGGTGGCATCCTCATTGAATTTGTATAATAATAATACCAGTCTAAATAGATACATTAATGTTTTCACGTATGTGTGGAACGAACGTAATATTTTGTTTTACAAATCAGTTCCATCGTGCAGTTACTTTGATCGTTGCTGTGTCCTCATTTACACTGGCCTTTCGCGAAGTTAAGTTCATTGAACCAATCGGTGGAACTAATGTCTATCGAGCAAGTTTACTATAATGATAGTAATTATATTCCATGATATATCACGTCCGGGTTTTAATATTATTATTCTTCATGTACCGTGTCTCTTCAGGGCGTAGCTGATTATGGACTTCTGCTTGACTCTGTCTCTTGTCGCTCTCAATATTTTCCTCTTGGTATCTCTCCCAAACCCCGCTTCGCCAAAAATTTGAATCAGCCCTATCAAGCACGTCTCTTGCTGCTTTTCCCTGTCTCTATATTCTTCTAGTCGTCCTGTGAGTATTAAATTCTCCAAGCCCTCCTTCCTCATTATGTGTCCACGGAATCTCATTTGCCTCTTCCTGTTAAGTATGAGTTTTCTTCTCATTTGCATCCTCTTCAACACCTCATCATGGCTCACGTGCTTATTCCATTCTATCTTCAGCCTCCACCTGTAAAACCACGTTTTTACTGCATCAAGCCTCTCTTTCATCCTTGATGAGCTCATCTAACATTCGCTTCCATGATTAGTTTACTATACTCATAGGAAAACTTCACTCCGTGAAAATAGGACACAAAATCTTCGAAATCAAGTGTTTCAGAACAATGGCTTGGGATAATATCGAGAACAAAATCAGAAGGCTACTATAAAAAAGATAGATGATATATTTTTCTGCCTAGAAGAATGGGTTGAAATTGGTAATCGAAAGAGGAGACAAAGATTTATGTATGGATCCTACGAAGAGAACTTTAATGGAAAAATCCACGTGGCAGACCATTCAATATTAAAAATAAATCGGGGAGAACAACGTGTTACAAATTTTGACACTTGTATAATTCTTTTTTCCAGCAATAATAGAGCAAATTTGGAAAAATGCACAAAGATCTCATTTGATCACGCAACTAAGTCAGCTATTATGTAATGAACTTTATTTTTACATGGTTCTACAAACATCTGATGTGTGTAACAGTTCTTGTCTAGGCTGCGTTATTAAGATAACATTGTATTTTTGAATGACGTTCAGTTCTCTAGGTTATTTCAAAGAACCTTTTTCTAGAGAACTTAAATCAAGAAAACCTTACTCTAATATACACGCAAAAACACTCATGAACACATAAGCATGCCCCCACACACACACAAACACACACACACACACACACACACACACATATATATATATATATATATATATATATATATATATATATATAATATTTACAACATAGGATTCGTTTTCTTCAAAAACATTGGGTTTCAACGGGTTTCAAAACTCTCAGCGTATCTTCCTCTTTACAAAAGACTTTCTGAATCGCCATCGCATGATAACGTATAATGCTTTCTGTAATCTCGGCGACATCAGAAATAATCACTCTCAACAGCAGTTTTAGTTTCTAGAAACACAATAATTCACAGGAATCCATGATATTAAATAGATTGACAAATTTGGATAGTACAGACTTTTAGACTTATAGATAATACAGACAAAAATATCATGTAATCTATCATGAAAAGTAAACAAGGGCATTTTCATGAATTCGACATTCATACAATATATACGCTCACTCAAAGGCATGTTATAACCGATTTGATAACCACAGAGAAGCGTTTTTACTCTCACATAAGTAATAAACGTCTCACTGTTTAGCATTAGATCAAGACTACACAATCTGTTTTCAAGATATTTCTAGGTAGAAACCGTTTTTCTTTATATATATATATATATATATATATATATATATATATATATATATATATATATGTAATTCTCTGAAATTTTTTACCAAATAGATTAACCGCGACATATTTTCATTTATTTGTTTGACCATTATATGAATAGATCCTATGTTTGTTTTAATAATTAGACAATATATTTATCTACATCTACTGGCCTCAATGACGTAAAATGTGACACTGAAATCCGAAGACGAAATGGCATGTACAAGGATGCATTCCAGATGCTGAGTAGGCTATTCATAGACAGGAAATTTTCACTAGAAATAAAGAACAGAGTAATGGATTGCTATATGATGACAGTTTTTTTTTATTATGGCAGTGAATGCTGAAAAATCTCATCAAAGATGAAGGACAAACGTGAAGTAACTGAAATGTGGTTCTGCAGAAGTATGCTGCGTATATCATGGACTGAACATGAGAGCAATGATGAGGTTGTGTAAATGATGAAAACGAAAAGGAAACTCATACAGAGCACAGAAAAACTAGAAAAAGATTGACCTGAATAATTTAGAAATCCTGCTAGAAAAATATATTCCTCTAGTGGGATTCGAAACCGTCAGTAGGTATTATGTATCTTAACCAATGGACAATACGTTCTTAAAGCACTAAGGCACTATTTGGTCTTTGTTTAACCATTAGTCCTGGGTGGTGTATGGATTAAGAAACGTCAGATCTATTGTTTTCTAAGAAGTTTTTCCATCACTTTTAAACATTATTTGACTGTCCGTATTCCTGGAGAGTATGTGGTGCACTGGACTTGGGGGATTCCATGCTAGAAAAATCTGTCTGTGAAGAGCTCTGATCTGAAAAGATGCAGCGTCAGTCTTTGTGACTGGCAGGTTAAAGTGTGTCTCTAAAAATTATCTATGAGTTTCCGTCAGGAAGGAAGTTCTTTTTGGAGCTACTAAATACATGAATAATGTTGGTCTTGAATAGTTCTGATTTTAAAAGTGACATTATTTCTGATAATAGGTTTAAAAGTTTTGTAAATTCTTATATTGATAAAGCACTTGTTTGGTTATTTTCAAGAATAGTAAATTTTTTTATAATTCATCCTCTTTGTAATGATAAAATGTATTGCTATTACTGTTATGGACTCCGTCAACTATTAAGTGGTTACATAAATGCTTAGAAGTTTTTTCTAATCTAACCCTTAATAGTTCTGATGAATTATTTAATACTGTATTTTCTTCAGTGTTTACCACCTACTGCGAACGATTCGCTAACTATTCAATGACTCTACGATAAATATCACAAGGTTTTGACTCGAAAAATTCATAAAACCACGTTTTAAGTTCCACATCGTTGTTGAACTAAACCCCCCTCAAATTGCTGGATAGTGACCAAAAAAGGCTGTAGATTGAAGTGGGTTAAATCAGAAGTTTATGGTTGGTGTAGCAGAATTTTTTATCATAGTTCTTTATTTCTATCTACGACTAGATTAGTGTCGAGCGAAGAAACAAGTAGCAATGAAAAGGAACTGGATTTTGTTTCTCTCAGTCAGTGCGTTTGTAACCGGTTCACCGTGTTTTTGAATCTTGTTCATTGAGTAAAAATCACGAGCGACAGTAACATGAGAGCTCGCCATCTTCTGAACCAATTTCCTAGTGGTTTGATAGGGTTATTCTTCAATCAGTACGTTCGATTGGTTCGCATCAATCTGAACTGTTCTGTCAGAACTGTTCTGTCAGAACGCGGAAACTATGTGAGTTTGAGGCTTTGGCAACTTTGTGACCTTGATTAAAACAAAAACAGAATATTCAGAACGTGTTCATACTTGTCTATTAGGCATTCCATTTCAAAGGGGCGTCTAATCTTAAATACATTTTTGATACTTTTGAGCAACAATTTTACAAGATGACCAGATTTATTAAGAAGCAAAAATGATACAAAATATGATTTTCCGAGATCCTTAAAACATAAAAACGTACAAATATATGTAACAACCTAACATGTTATTGTTTATTTTTCACAGACATATACATATATGTTTCTATGTGTGTCAATATATGTCAACAGCTTTTATATAAAGGTGAGATGCGCGTATGTCGCACAATACGTCACTGAAAGATCATATGTCGCTGGTTGAAACGTTACGAGACAAAAAGTAAAATCTGAATAAGTTGAGCGCAGACATAACAGCATTTTAAAAGAAGCAAGACACTAATTTGATAATATATACCATTAATTGAATGCTTATATGTTTCCCTATATGTTATGTTATTGTTTACCCTGACAACACAAATGGAATAATGTAAAAGCTATAGGAAGAAAAAGGATTTAATGAGGCCTTCGGGATCCATTGGTATGAAAGCAAAGCAAGCTTTTAGCGTGTAAAAGGTTTTACCCGTGGAAACAAAATTAAATGCGTCTCTACAATTCCAGTTTATACTTTACAAACATTTTCTTTCGTTCTATTATGATTTCATACATTAGATAAGATATCACCTGAAAAATACGTATTATTATCTTGACTTATCGGGGGAGTTATTCGCAGAATTAATTTTATCGTAAACAGATTTAACAGGTAAATTTTGTTAGGAATATTAGCGTAAATCTGCCAATCTCGTAAGTATCGTTTATTGATAGTATTGTTGCGGGTGGCATATTGGTCTAAAAACACATATATTGAACGTTGGAAGAAAACAACAACCTAAACAAATAATTTAGTAAAAAAAATATATTGCCCAGTTGATTTCCTTAATAAAAATACATCGGCAAAAATAAGGTTACAATTCCTTCGCTTATTTATGTGGAGGTAAAGAAAAAACATTTTTCTTAGAAAGAGGGTTGAAAAGTGTTGTCTGAATAAGAATAATTTATCACATATATACTGAACTGGATGCCTAGTGGATTAAGTCTGTTGATAGTTGCTTGGAACTGTGGGCAGGCTAGCTACTGCAAAAAAAAAGTACATTTTGATACGAGGCATCTTGGCTATTTTATGTATTTTTCTGTTGGTTTTAAAGTTTTTTTTTATATGCTAAATAATTTTTATATCAGTCACTGGCCCTGAAAGGTGAAGGTTCTTCTTCTAGTTGTTTCTTTTTAAATGTGGAAACGCCAACAGGATAACACAGTACTTCACTATTAATTTTAGGTTTAATTTTACATTTGCTTGACTCTATAGAAGTAATGCTAACCGTTTAGATGTTAAAACTGAGAGGTGAAAGATAAATGATTCTTATTAATCTCATAATCTGTGTGTATGACAGAGATAAATAAAAATAGGAGGGCATGATATATATATATATATATATAGAGAGAGAGAGAGAAAGAGAAAGAGAGAGAGAGAAATGAAAGCGATAGTGAGAAAGCTTGAAAGATCCAGAACGAAAATGACAGAGGTGTTAAGTTTGCAACCACAAATATCACTGCTAGTCCTATCATCTTAGAAATCTTTATTAGTTGGTCTTTTTATACATATCTTATTTGATTGGCTGTTTTTGACTAGACTATTTTCAACCTTTGTAACCTGATAACATGGTTACACAACGCATGCTGACGCTGAGAAACTTTCATGATCTCATTAGTGCCTGCTTTCAATATTTGGGATAAAAATGTCAAGATTCCAGGTGATCATCTGTAAGTTAATCAAGACTTCCTCACATGGTACATTGGCGGTACAAAAAAATCCAATATCCATGTAAATTTATGCGGCTACGTTAAATTTATTAATAAAATAACATGTGGTAATATTCGGGTCTATGCAAACGTTAATTGCAGGATATAGAAAATACAACTCGTTTGCATATGGGAACAGATATGTGTACCTTATGCACAAAAGTAAATTAAGCCTGTTATATAATTCATAACTATGTGTATCGCTAACAAGTCCTCTGATCAGTCTAGACATCACTTTTATTCTTTAAACCAAGTTGATTGTGAAAAAATATGTGAAGTCAAAGACGAAAACTCAAATATTATTAAAAGTTATGACGTTAGCTTTATTTTAGAAATATATTTGAATACCTTTTGTCATCTTACAGACAATTTAATAAAAATTTCTATGTTGATTAAAAGACTTCACTCATAAACATTTTAAAATAATTTTACTCCAAGCGAGGAGTAAGTTGCAAGTGCTTACTTGGTGTTAGAATATATGATGAAAAATGATACTAACAATAGGAACAATAAAAGGAAATGAATTAAGAAGACAGATTGAAAGTACATCTCTTATATGATAGTATTCCTTCTCCAGTGACCTTACCTTGGGATTATTAAGAGTTTGAAGTTTATCCAGCTTCATTCTATTTCACTACCGATGATAACGGTTGATATAGCGTTTAAATTCTTGAAGACCAATGCTGATTAAGAAGCAAGGAGCCAGAAGATGGGAAATGAATTAAAAGAAATAGTTAGCATATAACTTAGTTACATTTATCGATTTCCACTAAAATTATGAGGCATGAACAGTAATCAGAGGCCTTGCTGCTGGATGTAGTTTATCGTCATATCCAGAATTATATGAGTCAAGAATAACATTTGAATTAAATTACGAGCAAAATATTCTCTTTTAGTAGGAGAAAATGTTAACATCCCTATTTGATATGAATTTAAACAAGCTACTTGAATGTGTGTGTACATTCGTATCTGCAAATAAATTTGTAATCTCTATTTTTTGTTTTTAAGCGCCATGCCTTTTCAGAACGTGAATAGTCCTTACTCTCTATGACATTCATACTCTAAATTTGATTAGTCAATCTTGCTTTGTTTTTTTTTTGTTGTTTTTTGTTTTGTTTTTTTGCCATTAATTTACATAAATTCGGTAACTAGTTCAATATGCCCTGTTTGTGTTGAATTATCTAAACACGCTTTCCTCATTAGGGACTTCGTTATTTTCAACTGTCTCTTTCTGATTGCATGGATTTTCTTGTTCTTATTTTTTATTAAAACTTCCTTCTTGCTCATAGGTACAGTCGACGATCTTTTAATCACTTCTCGATAAAATCACATGTCTGTCTCTTCCAGTCTTTTTCCATCTGCAAAGAGATTGACGAGTAGTCACTGCCAAGAAGGATATTTGATATTACATTGAAGTTCATCGCAATTTTCTTTGTTTCTAACGAAATTATCTTTACGCGTACCAGATTACTTAATTTGTGGAAAACACTTTCCTCTATATTTTTGTATTACATTTTCCATCGTCCGTTACTGCACTTCTCTGTTGTATTCTTATAATTGTAGTGTTTTAACGCCTCAAATACATGGCTTACACTATAATACTGAAAATATACATATTATCTCCTGTTTACTAGTTTATCAATTTTTCTTTCTGTCTTTAAATATTGTTTCTGTAAATATTGGAATACACGAATATCTGAATCTGCATTATCGAGTATAAATGATACCTGGGAGAAAACTTGATAACCGAGCAATACAATTGGTGCTTGTTTGTCAAATAAAAACGTCATTTCATGTTCCTTCAAAAGATCTTTTTGGGGCAAGCAAGAGACAACTGTTAGCGATTTCTAAAATAAAAAAGACCTTTACATTCACAACGCTATGATGGAGATCTAACGGAATTTGTTTCATTTATCAAACGAATAATTTTGAGTTAGTCATATCAGAAAAGAATTCCAGGGATAAATTATTTTCAAAATTAGTTTTAGCTAAAATCTATTTATTTATTTTACAGATTTTGACAGTCAAGTGTATTTGACTGGAAAGTTTTAGCAAGTGGAAATACTAAAATAAAGAAAACTTTTAACATTGCTAATAAAAATAATTCATTTCAGAGTTCAAATAATGTACACCTGTTATGAGATCAGAAAAACAATATGGTCTTACGTTGTGATTTGCTCGGTAGAAAAATGACTATATTTGTGTTCCGTCTTTTGAATGAATTGGTTTAGGAAAGCGAACGCATGATATATAAGATGTAAGCTGATGTCTTGCCAGAAGCAACTTTAGCATTAATGGTAGCTACAAACGTTAACAATTGGATGAGATTTGATAAAGAAAGCCATGTAAAAAAAAAAGTAAAAGTCTAAAAGATGTTTTTAAGTTTGTGTGCGTGTGTCTGTGTGTTCACTCAGGTAGCAATCCTTTACGAATACATGTTTGATTAAAGATCATAAACAAGGAAAATTTAAAATTATTTTTGTAAATTCAAACGAGATAATATAGGCCTGTGACTAACATGTATAAGAATTGTTCAGATGATATTCATCGAATCTTTTTGGTAGCTGATTAAGGACGTATGGGTCCAAGTTAGCAATAGACACAGATAAAAAAGAGACAGCTAATTACTAATTTTTGTTGTTCCTTGATTTTCTTTGTCTCTCTCAGTACATTGAGGTGATAAGAAATCTAAATATCTTCAGTTCACCAACTAGAAAAAGTTAAACATTACAGTACAAATGAAGATTGATTTCATTACAATTGTTATCTGCAGCAGAAAGTTTATCTGGTGAAAGTTCATAAGTCTTAAATTGTTCATTCCCTACAACTATGGGTTAAATAGCATGCTAGACCGATGGCTCTATAATTTGTCAGCATTCAGTTTAGAAGGACTTTGATGAATTCCAATCCATGCAGAAAGCAACAAGAATCTAATCCATTGTCTCTCTCAAGAATTCATAAAAAAAAAGTCCAAGTCTTAAAACGAAACATCTATGACTGGAAACGAAATAGCATTTTATAAAAGTAATGTTTTAAGATGTTACCTTAAAAAGTCGAGTCTGTTAAACATAAAAAGTAAAACAATTTGAAAATCTTTCTAAACTAAAATTTTATTCTCTGGCATGTGACTTAGGAAGCAAAAGAGCACTATATCATACCACTGCATTTTTTCGGTAAAGACCCCTGGCCAATGTCACCGCCCATATCATCGTGCCAGGGACGGTGAGCATGCACCGAAACAATTTGGTAGCCTTACGTGTTTGAGCACATATGCTTCTCAAATACGTGAGTCTACCAAGGTTATGTGTCTTCAATATTAAAAAAAATCAGAATTGTGCATCCAATAATAATTTTTAATTTATTCTAAAATGAGATCAATATATAATCATAAATAGACTGTATAACATTTAATTAAATAACAGATAAATCAATATATTTATACAGGTAATCATTTTAGAAAAATTGAAAAAGTTTATACAATAAAACTGCCTTTAAACCTGGCCATAGACTGGGTGAGACCTCAAAAGTGACCTACATATAACGCATTTTTCATGATAATGTGCCTCAATATATGTACATTCGTGAGGTTGTGAATTGCCACAAGCCGTTTCTATTCATTAGGTCACTTTTAAGAAACTCGCTTTGTTGTTGGCTTATTCTACGAATATGACATGCTTTTTCATTTTGTGTAACTGATTGGAATTTGACATCTTGATGCATACTATATGTTTGAGAAGAAACGAAAATGTAAAGACATGTTGTGCAGCAATACGTTAGATTGCCTTCCATTTGTGCTCGCTATATATGGATTCAAAGATACCAATTTTATTCTGTATATAGCTATATCTATTCAACAGTGTGTACATTCATTTATGGCCACGGGTAATTCATTTCTAATTTTTGAGAGTCAGCCGAAATAAGCAAAAACAAATTTTAAGTAAAAAATCCTAAACCTGATAAAGTGAATGGAAAAGGTTTCCAATACTCAAGTTTATTTAATTCAGTTGTTAATTTTCAAGTAGCCTAAAAGGCAGAATTAATAAAAGAAATCATAATTCAGTTCTATCCATGACACACGCATAGACAATCATGTCTCAAAAGAGACGTGGTTAACATTACATTCTGCGGTAGACTAGTTACCAGGCAAGGCTATAGAACCTAATCTGTCCTGTTATTTGACTCATAACTGGAGGAAAGAGATGCATTAATACCGATTTGAAGTGTATTTACGTGTAACTGAATTCCACTGGAATCTTGGTTTCGGCTCTCCGATTTTTCTCGTTCTGTGCCGATATCCAATGTACCACAACGCACATCCTAAAACAGCATAACTTTACCAAAAATAAATTTAAATTCAATACATGCTTAAGCCACTAGTTATTGTTTCATTTGTATACGGTCTATTTTGTCATACACGTGTAAGCAATAAAGAAAGACATTCACGTCTACTAAATTCTTATATTAGGCTCACAATCTGCACTAAAAGATAGTTCTTGTTTTATAAAAGGCGTGTTGGGTGTTATATTATTTTTTTTCTTGATTCAGCAAAGCAGTTGAACAAATCGCGAAGGGTGGCTATCATCTGATTGAAATAGATTAAATGGATACGACCAAAATTAGTTTCTGAATGGGAAGCAATAATCATGGAGCAGTTCTTCATTTCAGATAAAACAGGTGTTAGCGTAAGCATTCATTTTTCATGAAATCGTAGCCTCTCGTCCTGCATGGGGTTTCGTAATTACTTTGAATATATGCACAGATCCAAAAGCAATTATTTTGTATAGAAATAACCTATCTATCTTTACATATATATATATATATATATATATATATATATATATATATATATATATATATATATATATATCGTGTGTATTTCAACAGAAACATTTTCCTTGTGTTTTTCTCATGTTCATATTCGCTCATATAATTTTATTATATACTTCTCTTGTTATTTTTCTCATACAGAATTTTTCATAATGATGGTAAACATTTCAAGTATCATTGATGACAGTATACTAAATATATTCATGCGTAACTGCAATATCATAATATATTATCTAATATTTGAATATTACATCCCTGAAATGGTCACCGCCACAAAGAACAACATATGCACTTTCATTTTAAAAATAGCTGGCATTGCCTATCGCACGGAAGTTTGTAACAGCACGCTAGATCACATTTTGGGATGGTTCTTGTCGCCTTCCAAAAGGGCATTCGGATTTTTTATTGGTCTGAACTGATGAATTTTGGTTGGCGAAATATGCTATCTATTACGTATGCCATTTCCTTTAGAGTCTACCACATTATGAGGGGTCAAGCCTCCATGAAAGTGATATCAGATACCTGTAGGTAATAACAAAATCTTTAAATTGTATGCTGATCACTTGAACATTAATTATGAAATAAATATATTTGGCACATATATCTTTTTTATAAATACTTGCATTTAAAATGTGTCCCATCATTGTCATTATATTTAAACTTACAATGACTGACTACAACTTGCAGAGAAAAGTAAATTTTCGACAGAGTAAAAGAGATAGTTTAGCTGCATTGCCAACTTCACAAGTAAGAATATCAATAGTCATTGCAATTCCCTGATTGATTGCTTCTGAAGTTATAATATTTAACAAATATAACTATGCGTTATGTAATCCCTTTCAGTAAGGGAAAATATTAACTTAATTAGGGAACTTTTGAGAGCTATCATTGAAAATTACCAAAACCAAAATCATACGCAAAAAAATTGTCCTCCGAATAAAGAATTGAAATATACGTAATATATGCTGCATGCTGGACCTAAAAATAACTTCATTAAGAAGCTAACTGTGACTAGATTTGAGAAGTACAGCTGACACTTTAGATATTTCTCTATGGTTTTGGCTCCATGCATGGCATATAAATAAATGTCTCGCATTAACGAGGCTATTTACGAACATGACTTGAGTTTTCAGGTTAATGTTTAAGCCTAGTAAAAAATTGCCCTGTTTAGAAGTACCTCTAGTGCAGCTTATTCTATGTTCAGTCTTTCGTTTCGTCTATACGAAATCTGTTAAAACTTAACCATACACCGATATATTACAATTTTTTAGTATTTACTAATTTCGCATCTTAAATTTTTATGGTAGATTATGTATGTGCCATCTCTGCTTTCTGTAGTTTACTTTATATAGGCCGTGTAATATTCTGTAATATTTTTACATTTTGAAAATAAAGTATTAAAATATCATGATGGCTCACATCCGTTTATAAATTACTTATATCCGTGTAATCCCAAGTTGCGATTTAAATTCCGGATTGCTTACCCTTTTGAGGGTATATAAGGGCTCTCAGAGAGTGTTAGGATGTATGAAATTTATGCCTGTTGCAAATTTGGAGATATGTTAGCGAAATCAGAAAAAAAATCAGAAATGTTATATTTAATGTACAAGATGTTATATCAGATCAATCTGAAAGGAGAGGGAGCAAATAAGATGGCGGAAACGCCTTTCGAATTTTAACATGTTTTGTTTTCAGGAGTATTGATAAGGATGATTCAACATTGGACAAAACCCTCGCTTTCATATTTCATATTTCTTTCAGATTTGTAGCAAAGTCATGATATGTTATGGCTCTTTTCTCTTTTAATTTTAATCTGTCGTTCGCTTGACTACCAACATATTTCACGTGACAGATTATTCTTTTTGTTGCTGATCTGGTTTATGGTTCCATTAGTTTATATTTTTTTAAATTTTTATTCATGTTCCACGACTTCCTTTCAAGATAATCTATAATTTCATTTTTTTTTCTATTAGTTTTACCGAAACAGCGACATCTATTATATGGCCTATTTTCTTCATTATGTTTATGACTATAAGGTACAATATGATGGGCGTTCTGGGTATGACAAGAAACTACACTCAGTAGAAAGGGATCTGATCGGGAGGCCTGGAGGAGCGTGGAACTACCGTTTAATTGTTGTTCTTCCCAGCTTCACACTGAACCGGAGTGATAGCACCTATTACGTTCCCAATTATGGGCAAATATTTAATCCTTAAACTGGTGTCAAAACAGATTTTCTATAAAAAATGCCAGCAATTCGTTTTTGAAAAAATATTACCAGCATACGTTTGATTCTAAATAAAAACCCTATTCAGAACATTCCGTTAATATAATCTGAACAACAAGCAAGTTTCTTACAAAAAATACATATTATATTCATACAAAACTATTCTGAAATCTTGTATGCATTAAATCACCCATTGGGACTGATATGCAGTGAAGCAAAATAAGCTAAACTAAACTAAGCAATATCAAGATCGGAAATGAGTGATCTGTTTGAATGCTGAAATCCTAGATATTTTTTATTTCTCTTCTTCAGTAAAATATTCTGGCTTGCAATGTCAAAATGTATTTTGTTCATACTTTTATCATCATTATTACTATTGTGACTGCTCCATCCTAAGGATAAAAGATACATCTATACTATATCATGCAAATAAATGCTATAAATCTTGTAGAAGTGAGTAAAAGAAATGCAATCAGAACTCTTAATAAACCACTTACATAATAATAAGAATCAAAACTAGAATACTGCTTTGCAAGTGTAAATGTATTCAAAGGACAATTTATTGTGCCCCCTTAAGGAACAGCGTTTGAAATATCTCCACTTAGTGGCTTACAATGGCTTGAATAATCTCTAACTAAAGAATAATAATAACAAAGAAAATATTCTTTTTATATCAGTAAATATATTTGCTGCTTTTTGTAGAAATCATTTCTTTATATAGAAACTTTTGCTTGTAATATCTTTTTCTTTATTGAAACTGATGATTTCCCTTTTATACAAAATGGCCTCGGCTTCTCAGAAAAAATATACAAAGAGAGAATGAAGATAAATTGCGACGACTTTTACGTGGTGGATTTTCTCTTTCTTCGCAAAAAATCAAAAGTTCCCAGTTAAAATCTGGAAAAAAATACTAAAAATGAGGTTTGTCCCTTGAATGACGGCATATCTGAAAAAAGCCAAAAAAGAGATTGACAGAATGTCACTTTTTATAAGTTTATTCTGATCAATTTTCTCGTTTCTATTTTTCAAAAAAATCATCGATATATTCGGACGCGGAACATTATGGTCACCTTCAAATGTTAATCTTAATTTTATATATCAAACCTTTTTTCTGGGGAGAGGATTCTTGTTTCTTTCTATACACATCACTTCCAGTGTTTCTGCCGACGAGTTCTTCAATCTTCGTTCACCTGTTTACTTTTTGATGTGCCAGTGAACTTTAAAATTACCCTAGTCTTATGGATTGTGTACTTTAAAATTACCCTAGTTTTATGGATTGTGTACTTTGAAAGTCGAAAACTGCTTTTAATCACTCAATGTTGATTATAAAAAAAATAGATTAAAAAATTAGCAATTTAGTTCGAAAAGAAGTGAAAAAGCATAGCAGACGCATGGGTTAAAACAGTATAATCATTATAAAGTTTTGACGAAAAACTTTGAGAATGTTGCCGATCAAGTCTACAGAATCTTTGCGAATATTTTGACAGAGACTTGGGGTAAAACGTTAAAATCTTTATGACGGTTTGACTAGAAATGTTGAAAAGATTATGAACTACAGAAATTTTGATAAACACATGAAGAAATCCGGATGATTAGAACGACTAAAACCTTTCTGTCTATATCCCCTAATATGAGCCTCATGGTGTGAATAGTGAGAAATATAATTATACTGGGTGACTGAAATGTAACTCCCTATTTTATGTGTGAGATCAAGCCAGGAGTCTTGACATAACAACCTGTGACTTTTTCATTAGGGTTCGTTAAAGAAGCAGGTCTTCAATACTAAACTAATAATTTTGGTAGAATTTGCAGATCAAATACAAGAAGTTATGTCTTCCATTCAACTACAGGTCTTGTTGAAATTAGGTGGGGCGATTCCTGGGAGGCTCGGGAAGCTTCTACTGAAATCTCGTACCCATATCGAATTTTGAATAAAATCCCATGCTAAACGCTTTTGTTCCATATCCATTTCTCGTAGAAATCGTATTTGATAAAGAATCTATAAGTATTTTAAAATCACACGTCACTTTTCAATCACTCTCTATAAAGTATATAACGATAAATAAAATATAAGATTTAGTAGAAATAACCTTGAGAAACCTTTTTTTTTCCGGAAAGATAAAATGTTAAAATGAATAAATATCTCACTTTTATTTCAGGAATCGTTGCGCACATAATTTTGAAGGATTTAATGTCAATATGTTTAATGATTAAAGTGTTCGCGCCCATTCTTTCCTGTTAAGTTTTACAAGTGTGTTCAGTGCAGTTTCGGTTCAGTGTAGCGTTTGATTGAAAAAAGCGTTCGGGAACTTTTGATTAAAAACTGCATTCATCGGAATAGTATTTTATGACAAATAGAGAGAAAGAGTGTGTGTGTGTGTGTGTGTGTGTGTGTGTGTGTGTGAGAGAGAGAGAGAGAGAGAGATGGATGGAGAACGAGAGAGAAAAACAAACGCAGAAAACAAATCATTGGCTTCACATGGTGAAGTCAAAACACAAAGTGAATCGTCGCCACTTGAATAGAAAATGATAACAGATGCAGCAACCATGCATAAAATAAAACAAGAATGAATAAATCAAAAATATTTGGAATACTGTCTCTCGGTTTTTCAAGATTGAAATATTGATCGATAGGTATGGTTAAACACATACACACAGAATATATATATATATATATATATATATATATATATATATATATATATATATACGTGTGTGTGTGTGTGTGTGTGTGTGTGTGTGTGTGTGTGTGTGTGTGTGTGTGCATAGAAACTTGTCACTTAACTGAACAGTGTTATTTTAGTCATACCGACTTCGCGGTTTCATGAGAACATTATTGTAATGTCTTCACTCTTTAAGGTCATTTCGCTTTTCTCTCCTGCTGTTTCTCCACCTTTTCGTATTTATATGAAGTTTGGTGTAATTTAATATAATTGTGTCTTCGTGATTTTTTACTTCTATTAATGTTATATTATTTGTTTGTCTTTGACGTTTGAATTTAGTTTGAAGTTCTGTAGAATTTGTTGACGGTTAATTTCTTTATATAGCGTTCATAATATACATGCGCGCTTAATTAGTTTATGTTGAACTGGCCACTTATAGGTCATGATTAAGTGTTTGAATTCGTTCTTGTAGGTGTGCTGGTTGTTTTTTGTTCATATTTGTATGTTTATTCTTTTGAAACCTTGGTGTGTGATAATTTTTCGTTTGATGATTGTTATATTATCTGGTTGTTCCCTTTTTTCGTAATTTCTTTTATTCCGCTTTTTTTCCTTTTCGTTTGATTTTTTTTTTGTTGTTTTTGCTTAGTCATGCCTGGGTCTCTATACATGTGTATGTGATTGAGTCTCTATACATATGTATGTAATGATTTTGCAGCTGCGTTTTGTTTTGTGTTTATTTGTTTTTGTTTGTATAGCTACTTAAGTTGTTTAATAGTTTGTTTAAGTGTTTAAAGGTGATTATGAATATTTTTCTCCAGTTAAAGTTTGCAATATCTGCTATTGCATTTTAATGATTCCCATTTAATTTTGGTGATATTCTTATTTTCTTTTTGGTTTCAAATATATTTTGATAGTGTTGTGCTGTTTAGTATCATTCCGTTTTAAATAAGGCATGGCGATTGTTAAACCTTTTTATTGAAGGCTGTTTCTGTGGCTGCTATGTTATTTTTTTCGTTTGTATCAATATTATTTGTCATGATGGCCTTATATATTATACAGATATTTGTTGTTACGTGAGTAGTTTTCTTTGATTCGACAGTTGCATTTACTGATATTGTTTTGCTGGTTAGTGTTATTGTTATTGCTTATTTTTTTATAGTGTGTGGCTGTTATTTTCATTTATGCAGCCGTAACTCATTTTGACTGTGTTTCTGTTGATGATGATTGATAGTTTGTTGTGTTTGGATAAATGTATTTTGATTATATTGAAAAATATTTTCCTATATTTGATTTTATTGTCTTATTTTAGTGTAAGTTGAACAAGACTACGTTTATTTTTTCCGTTGCTTTTGTTTAGTTGTGTATTCAAGCTTGTTTGACTATCCGCAATTTCTGAAAGTTGACGCGTATGTTTCTTTGTTTTTATTGAATATTTTAGTGTTGCAGGGATTCTTTGATATTCTTTTATTTATGAATATAGACATAGGTTTGAATACATTTGCGAGGGGTGAAATTTTGTTGGTATATATATAGATGTTTCTTGGTCTTTTCCATGGTTTGTATGTATTGCTGCTGAAATTAAATGTTATTTTCAAGAAATTTACTATGTTTAAATTATATTTTATATCTGGTATGAAATGTATTCATTTCGTTTCAAATATATTTTGATAGTGTTGTGCTGTTTAGTATCATTCCGTTTTAAATAAGGCATGGCGATTGTTAAACCTTTTTATTGAAGGCTGTTTCTGTGGCTGCTATGTTATTTTTTTCGTTTGTATCAATATTATTTGTCATGATGGCCTTATATATTATACAGATATTTGTTGTTACGTGAGTAGTTTTCTTTGATTCGACAGTTGCATTTACTGATATTGTTTTGCTGGTTAGTGTTATTGTTATTGCTTATTTTTTTATAGTGTGTGGCTGTTATTTTCATTTATGCAGCCGTAACTTTTAGTGTAAGTTGAACAAGACTACGTTTATTTTTTCCGTTGCTTTTGTTTAGTTGTGTATTCAAGCTTGTTTGACTATCCGCAATTTCTGAAAGTTGACGCGTATGTTTCTTTGTTTTTATTGAATATTTTAGTGTTGCAGGGATTCTTTGATATTCTTTTATTTATGAATATAGACATAGGTTTGAATACATTTGCGAGGGGTGAAATTTTGTTGGTATATATATAGATGTTTCTTGGTCTTTTCCATGGTTTGTATGTATTGCTGCTGAAATTAAATGTTATTTTCAAGAAATTTACTATGTTTAAATTATATTTTATATCTGGTATGAAATGTATTCATTTTGTGGTACTAAACACCATTACAATGTAAGACTACATATATATAAACACATTTATATGTGTGTGTGTGTGTGTGTGTGTGTGTGTGTGTGTGTGTGTGTGTGTGTGTGTGTGTGTGTGTGTGTGTGTCTAAATATTATCAGATAGAATGTATCTATATAAGAGACACAATGAAACAATAAATATTACTGGTTCACTTTTATGTTTCACTGAACTTTGAATTAAGACACGCTGTGCCGTCCTCATACTTTTTCATATTTCAATCATCTGATAAATGAGGACGGCTAAGATTTTGCCACATTTGCTAGTATCGTTCTTAAGCATTAGTCACATAATGCCATGCTCGTCTTTATATATATAAACACGTTCAGCATAATAAATTGTATATTACCTTGATAAAATCCTTTTTTTTTATAAGCGTTTCACCCCGAGCAAGGCATTTCACTGCCACTACTGCGCAGGGGGCTACATAGAGTGGAGGAAGGATGGTTAAATATAGGAAATGTCAGATGGTGGGTGATAGGCGGGTAAGGATACAGAGAATGGGGGTTGGGTAGATGAGAGTGTTCTGAGAATAATTGGAAGCTAGTGTGATAGGAGATATCTATTGACCCTACATTTAAACACCTGGAGATTGTAGCTGTCGGGAAAGCAGTCTTGTGGAAGGGAATTCCACAGGCGGGAAGCGTGAGAAAAGACGCTGTTGGAGTAGAAATTACGGTTACATCTTATCTGTTTAACTGTAAAACAGTTAAACAGATTAGGTGCTAATCTAGTATCTCGTGCAAATTCATGCTTAGGCGGCACCAGTGATCTAAGTTTATCGGAGCAGAAGCCATGAAAGTACTTGTAGAAGAGGCACAGAGAAGCCACATCACGCCGGTGAGAGTGTGGTTGCAGCCGGTCTGCCAAGTCAGTATCAACCACGTTACAGATTCTCCTTTGTATTTTGTCAAGAAGCCCAAGGAGAGTAGCAGGGGCACCTGACCAGATATGGCAGCAGTATTCAATACATGGGCGGATGGTAGATTTGTATATGTGCAGTATAGATTCAGGCGGGAAAACTTCCGGACCGTGCACAGAGAGCCGACTTTCATAGCGGCAGATTTGGCAATGGATTCAATATAGTCATTCCATTTGAGGTCCGCCGAAAGTGTAAGGCCAAGGAGGCGTAGTGTTTTACTTTCTGGGAAGCAAGCCTGTTCCATGCTAATGGGAGGTAGATGCGATTGTCTATGGTAGTTAGTTGATAACAGCTTCGTGTTAGAAGCATTGAAATTTACAGCTATTTCCTACCCCAGGCCACTACGGATTGGAGGTCCTTTTCAAGCTCAGCAGCGAGGTTCGCTTTGTCGCCCACACCGGGTTTTTGAACGAGGCGAGAGTAGATTGTGGTGTCATCGGCGTACATGCCTGCTTGGGATCTAATGCCGTCGGGGAGATCATTAATGTTCATCAGAAAGAGCGTGGGACCTAGGATAGAACCTTGAGGGACGCCCGCGTTCGTATGGTAGTTTTAGCGAACAAAACGCTTCTGCTAATTAGTCTTTTTTACTGCCTTTTCTATTCATATATAGTGTATTTAGACAGCAATCTCTCTTTTATGTACGTTTCATTGAAAATGACAGAATAAATATTATCATTAAAATTTTATATCATGTTTTCATATGTTTTTATGTTTTTTCTTTTCTGAACACAAATTATATAAGAACTGACTAAATGTTGGATTCTTTCGACCAATTTTGGTTATACTTTTAGTTATTTTCAAGAATGAATTTTGTTTTACTTGTAAATATGTGTAAGTTTTATGTATATAGAGTCATGTAACAACCACAGCTGACAACAGCAACATCAGCAGTTGTTGAAGATCGAGATTCAGCAAAAGCTAACTGAAAATACTTAGAAGAAAACGGAAAATTCTTTCAGTTCAGACGCGGTAGCAAATGTCATATCTGAATTCACATACAATTCAGATTATCTTTCCTGCATTTTTTTTTTTAAGAAAGAAGTCATTTTTTAGAAGAACGAAGTGATTGGGAAAGCAAACTATAATTTTTTGAGCAAAGTTACTACCGTTCAAACATAAAACATACTGTATTACGAAAAAAAAAATTGTTTCGAAGAAAGGGTAAATATTCTAAAATTTTTATCATTATCCAATACTGGTTGGAAATCTTTGAAGAAAGAATGCTAATATTCTGTCACATATGCTGAAATTGTTAACAAGAAGTGAAAAAGATTTTGATTAAGCTGACTCCGGAGATGTTGACAGGGTTAATGTTCGCTCAGGGGTTAACGGATAAAAATGACGAGAAATACTAGACTTACACGACAGGAAATATCGGACGAATTTGAGAATCATAAATGATGTCATCAGCGGCATTGAAAAAAATTAAATCGGTGTTAGACAAGTTGTTACCAGGTCAAAAAGAATAAGAACAGATAATAAAAAGGACACAAAGCGATTTTTCCAGGGTATATAAAAATGGAAAAAATGCGGAAAAACGGCATAATGATGTCACGAATTGGAAAAACTATAGATATGATAAAAGGGAAAAATTGGAGACACAAAAAACATTGCAATCAATTAAAAAAGTTACTGCAGAAATGTCCGCAAGAAATGAAGAATCTTTGCAAGTACTGTATGATACTTCTGATGCAGGAACACCCAAACTTAGTATTAAATATGCATAACGATTAACTGAAAAAGGAAACGTACGGAAAAACTAGAGGTTGGCTGAAAACGTTAAAAATACAACGTTCACTAAGTTGGTGAATCGCAACAGAGGAGGGAGTGAAATAAATAACATAAAATAATACAAAATATTTACTAAATAGAATATCAAAAGAGGGATGTTGCGGAGTAAGTAATACAGTCTCGTTAATACAAATGAATTAGGTTAGATTCCTTAAATAAAGTAAGTCTCAAACAGTTGGACTCAGTCAAGAGTATTTCTAACAAACGTTACGGTGAGTAGCCTAACTAATGCTTAATACGAGTTAGAACAATATCCACACTGATAATAGAAGATTTGACAAGAATGATGAAATGTTGTATGATCCAGTGAGGGTATTTTCTGTCGATTTCCTTGCGATCAAAATACTCTAAACATGTTCATCTTATTGAAGAGTTTACTCATTTTATCCGAGTACCACTGTGGTCAGTCTCGTTACGGTAAAGAGCTAAGACATTTTATGTATTGTTTTGTAAAATGTACCTTTTGTGTACATATAATCTTTTTTAGATTCCTTAAAGTTTTTCCTATGTATTGTTTGATAATTATTACAGCGATAGTGTAAATTCCTCCTTCGATTTTAGCATATTCATTTGTTTAGTTTAAAGTATTTTATTGTTCTAGATGTAGTATTAGTAACAAAATTCTTGTTGAATTGAGATAAGTATTAAACGAAAAACGCTTTCTATTTTCTCATACATTTTCCGTCAGTATTTTTCTTGATATACAAAAATGTGTATTTGTTTATATTTCTTATATTTACACTATTTACATTATTCTGACTATTGTCCTCATCTTTGTTGCCTCATTTTTGTTGCTATTTGTATGATGTTTCGACCGTTGTACGCCCTTTTTGATAATCATGAGCTATCTCCTTCTAACCCTCTAAGTTACTTGTTCACTTATTATCACTGGAATTCAGCTCACAACTCTTTGGTTCAAATCACTAGAACTAACCAACGTCTATATCCACTTGGTCATGTTTCATTAAAGAAAAAAACAACTGAATTTCTGAATTTCTGAGAATTATAAACCTAATGTACAGTAACCGTTTTTACTAGAGTTCATATTGCAGTTGTGGCAGTAATGATTTTCTCGGGTACGCCGTATTGCGATGAATATAATATGGGAACCAGTAATACGGAGTGCCAGAGAAAATCATTAGTGTTAAAATTGCAAAACGTTGATTAGTTCTAGTGACTTGACACAAAGAGTCGGGAGATCAATACCAGGCTACAGTAGTGGTGAACAAGTAACTTAGAGGGTTAGATAATACATGACTACAAAAGAGTGTTTACGCAAGGAATAAGAATGAAATACTCCAGTGATTGTAATAAAGTGTTCGGTTTTAAATTTCTAGCACCTGAAGGAGGTCACAGCGTACAACGGCCGAAATGTCGTACAAATTGCAACAAAGATGAGGACAATAGTGAAAATAATGTAAATATTTTCAAATGTGTATATCTTTATCGCATATATATATATGTATATATATATTGTCTGTGCATGCTTTCATTTTAAACAGTAAATCGTCCACAACATTAACGCTTTACTTGCTGTCTCGCGTTTTTTATCTGTTTTCTTTGACAGTACTTGATACGGTACATAGACTTTCGGAAGTTCTTTTCACTACTTCACTCCCAACATCTAACAATTTATTTGACACAAGAAAAAACTTAACTAAAAATTTCTTGTCTGCTCTGCTTAATAAAACATATTGAAACGAACATTCACTCATTTGAATAAATAAAAATATTTGGCGACAGTCAAGATTGAAAATAGAAACATTGATCGATCGGTACATCAAGCCTACATACGCACTATATCTATCTATCTATCTATCTATATATATATATATATATATATATATATATATTGTGTGTGTGTGTGTGTGTGTGTGTGTGTGTGAGTGCGTTTGTATGAGATAGAGAGAGAGCGCGCGTGAACGCGCTTGTGTGTATGTATAATCACTTGATAATGGAATGTTCTTAGCTTGGAGTAGTTCACTCCACATGATAGGATTCTGTTATGAAGTCTTACACATATGACACATTCAGCTTTTCTGAACTTTATATAAATAGTAGTTCTGCTTTGTCGTAGCAGAGAGAGAGAGAGAGAGAGAGAGAGAGAGAGAGAGAGAGAGAGAGAGAGAGAGAGCGCGCGCGGAATCTATTCCTGCAAGTACATGTGACAGCCAGATTAAAAACCACGGTAATCGCTCATTAGTATATGTTTATACTACTGTCTTTGTAATATATTTGTTTTGCACTGTTGTGTCTGTATCTCTGGAACAAACGGACCACAACAACTTGGTGACGAGGTTACAACAGAAACCCTTGATGAACAGGCGGCAAAGTATTATACAGTGAGTATGATACCAGTATTGTGTTTTAATTAATAAAATGCGCACATTTTGTTTTTCGTTGCTGCATACCTTTTGCTAAAATCATATATACTTGCGGAAAATAAAATTACAACATCATTAGTATCATTAAGATTAAACATTTAAGAAATATAGTTCGGTTCCCTTATGCCATACACCTGTACAATTTACAAAAGAGTGTTGTATCTTCAGTACTTAAACCTCTTATTAATACTCTATCCTCCTTGAATATCTTAACAGATGACTGTACACATGTATATCAGCCGGCAATAGATTATACACGAAGACTTGCACCTGTTGATACAATGAATCAAGATGGGTTTACCTACAACAATTGAGGTGACCAGAGCACGGCATCTGATTTATTTTCTGACTTTGCTCACTCGACGCAATATGGCGTAATAATTGTCTTGTAATATTCGCTATCGCCAAAACCAAGCCAGTAACATTTGAATCATCATAGACGGACCCTGAATTTTCCTCAGCCATGATGAACTGTTGTACTCCCAATTTGGGTTCTTTAGAATGTTTATCGGTGGGGAGAGCAAGCTCACTCTAAATCTCAAATGGAACTTATATACTCGATCCGTTGCCAACGATCTTACATAATGTTTCGGTTTTATTAACAGTTCTAGAAAGTAACAAGTTCTTTCTGACATTCTCTACCTTCACAAAAGCAAGATCTGACAAAAAATCAAGTATTGCTGCTACAGCAAGGTTGGGGCTATCTTATATTCATTACTCAGCCTGGACAGAATTCAAAAGCATCTACACGGCATTGTGGATTGTCAGGTGTTTTCATCCTGCAACTTCTGTCCCACATATGAAACGTTACCAGCGTTTTGCTAATCTATCGATATTTTCACGGGATTCATTTATTCCGCAAGTTTCACAATTAGGATCTGCCATCCTTATTCACTTCGTATTCTATTGTTAAGAAGGAAGTTGAGACGACGATTCCTCGATCACTAAGATATTAACCTCTTCAAAGCTAGAGTCAATTGTTATTTATCTTACGTATCCTCGCAACATGCATCTCTTGTTCATTCTTTAAATATCCTTACGACAACCTCAAGGAAATGCTATTGGTCCTTGTATTGGGTGAACGATAGAAACAAAAAGAGCTGAAAGGTCAATGTGAGACAGGGATAGTAATTGTGCTAGACATAGATTCTGTTGATGACTGTGAAGAGTATATTGAATATCACTCGAATTCAGTAAAGCGGCATTAACTTGATAGAATAATACATTGTCAGTTAAGTGCCATATGTGATACACGATTAGGCAATCGTGTCCCGAAAGAGACATGACTGACTGAGCAGAGCATTTTCCAGCAATAGATTGCTATTATTTTCTGTGGTAGACTGGTTGCCAACCAAGGCTACAGAATCCAATTCATTTTGCTATTTAACCCATAGCTGGATGCAGAAGGAATAGATTAACATCTTTCTTAAGGGTATTTGTGAAGATTTGAATGCAACGAATTAAACTAGAATTCGAACTCAGCTCTCCGATTCCTTGTTCCGAACCGATATTCCTTGCACCACAACCCACATACTTAAGAAGTATCTTCTTATTACAAAAATAGAAGATGAACCCGTTAAACAAGATGTAAGTGTTCAAATTTCGCGCCACTAAAGCTAAAGACGATTAAAGTTTTTTTTTATCGAATTACATCCTGCACCACGAAGACAAGATTTGAGTTTTTGTATCGATGTGCGAATATTGTTTGTAAATATATCACTACCCAGATCGACCTTCATTAACTTAAATAAAGAAATTACTTTAATGTAATAACTATTAATCATAAATTCATTCAATGTATCATTCAAACGAGCCAATTGATCACAATGGCATTGCTCATAAAATTTAGTATGAACTTCAGCAATTCGTAGCACATGCAATTTAACATAGAAGATGCATGTTGAGTGACATGTTGAGTGTACACCTGCAAGTAGCTTTGTTTTTTAGTTTTTTTTTTCAACGATTATCTCATGCAAATACAAATATTTTCTATTCTAAGAAAGCGATAAGTGGATGGTGTAACATTTAACATTGCGGATAGTTGAATCAGCGTCCCGAGTTCAAATTCCGACTTTGTTGCATTAACCTTCGCAATAATGTCAATTGGAAAAAGTATAAGGTTGTCTCTTTTTTTATGCCTATTTTGCAAGTATCTGTTTAGGTGGGTCGCCGATCTCTGTGGCAAGCGTAATTCTGGATTCTAACCTCTGCAAAAGACAATGAAAATCACTATATTTCTCAACAAGTCATGGTAATTCACTGATAATAAACATAGACATTTATAGAGAGTCATGAGTGTTTAGGGCCTGAATTATATGATATTCAAAAAATCAAAAAACTAGAAAAAATTGCAAGTGTGTTAAATGCTGGTCGCCGTTTCTTTCTGAAATTTTTAAAAGCTCTAAATAACTTTTACTGGTTGTATAAGTATCAGAAGTTATTTTATGTTAATTTTATCACCTCAAGCAAGGCGGGATCGCCACTTGAGCGTAGGGGGTTACAGTGACATAAAAGAATGGGTACAGGATAATAGATGAACGAGAACCAAGAAGATGGAAGAAGCCAGGTGTATATTTTAATTATGACAAGTGAAAATTAAATATGACGCCAGAAATCTGTAATATTCACTAAGGTTCGATTATTTTTCGTAAATTTATAATGTAAAAGTCAATATTTTCTAAGCTTTTTTTAAACTGGCATTGTTAATTTCTTCAACTTGCTTTTCTGTTTGTTGCTTATTTTCATAAGCCAATTCTTTTGACAAAGCAAGTTTCTCGCACAGATGTTAAAATTTTATTACTTTCGCCTTTTCCTGTCATTTCTTCCTCAAATTCTTGGACTGTTACATTAGATCAAAGAGAAGCACTAAATCCTTTCTAGTTCATGTACAATTTCCACCAGACAGTGAATCTCTTTTACTTATTGAGACGAAACCTTTTGCTGAATTAGTGTAATTGCCGTAAGAGACAGACACGCTTAGCCTCGTACGACGCAATTGCCTGTCGTTGAGCGATCAAAGGAAAACATCAAAATATTTTTTCCGTTTTTGTTTCATTTCAATCCAAAAATTGTCGAATCATCTGTTTGATCTTTTATCCTAAATGATTTCTATTTGGCCTCAAAGGAGAAACCTAATTTCTTGAAAATAATAGAAAATATTGAAAAAAAAAACGCGCACGTATTCTTCTTACAAAAACCATTTAAATAAATTGGCAATTTCCAATTACTTGTTGAGACATGTCTCTCTCTACCATATGTACCACATATACTCGCGTATCATGGGACTTTGAAGACCTAATTTTGAAGTTAATTTAAAGGGGTCGCATCATACACGAGTTATAAAATTTGAATATATCCTTCTCAGTACACACGCTAAATCTCGTATAACATGCTACCTCCCTTGAAATTAGTTTTAAAATGAGGCCGTCAAACGTCACGAAGCAGACCCCCCACCCACCCACCCCCTTGTAAGCGACGACGGCGACGCAGACGACGAACGGATTCCCGAGAGACGAGCAAACGCCCACGGTTTTCAGCCGCCGCTGGCCGCCGCCGACAGGGGCGGGGAAAGGAAACAAGACTCCGCACCGCCGCAAGAACGAAACACCGCCGTTTATACGGCATAATTAATAAGTTGCCAAAATCTTACGCATTTACGGGGTGCCATGGAAAAAATTGTCGCTATTTTATATTTTTAATTTCGCGCATGCGCATTGTTTCTTATTTTGTCGACTAAACATATATTAAAGTCATCTGGGCAACGTCTGGGAGAACAAAGATCAAATGACGCTGTTCATACCACCAAAGGCTTGCAAACTGCATGCTGTATCATTGCATCGGAAGAACCATTATGAACATTTTCGAGTGTTTGGTGTCAATCTGAGGACAATGCAGAGGATTTGAAAAAAACTGGATGTTTCTAATGACGATTACGAATGGTACTGCAGCACGGAAAACTCACCACGTTTTTCGTTATAAGAAAGAACATCAGAAACTGTTGATGAGTGCCTCAGATTCAGAACGGCCGCCTAAATCAAGTGTCTTGACGAGGTAGTGCTACCCTGGGTCAAGAGGATGGTTACTAGAGAAATTATGTTTGACAACACTATGCTACATAAGCAAGAGAACACAGTCATAGGTTCCCATGCTTGTGTAGCATAGCGCAGAGGCAAGTTGCACATGACTTCTGCGATCACATAAACACTCATGATTATTATACGTGGAGCACAGTTGAGCAAGAGACTAACAAAACTATTTGTAGCACTGTTGTAGCTCGCCACTAAAGGTTATAATATTATGCTTCTAATGACGCCAACAGTACTATACCAAACACACTATCAGAATTCTAACGGATCTCTGGATATTTATCCAAAGTCTTCTAACTGAAATGAGATATAGCACAATGTCGGGTTTAACGTAAGGAACCCGAGCGCGTACACTCTGGCCTAGGATGAAAATTTACCCAGCCTTCCCAAAAGCGGGATCTGGCACATTGCTTTGTCTATTCTCCACAGCCAAGTCTCCGTCTGTAGGCAGAAATCAGACTGAGACCTACTATTCCTAAGGACAAAGAGCTTGACAATAGCGAGCTCTCTCGGAACTCTGGATAGTTACAAAAATTTTACCCATTGAGACGGGATATGACACAAAGCTGGGTTAAATGTGGGGGACCGGAGCAAGTACACTCAGACCAAGAGTAAAAGTTTATCCAGCCCCAGCATACGCGAAATTATGTAGTATATTTTTCTCAGTCGAGACTCAGTTCGTATACTGAGCACCGACTGAGTCAAACTATGGCCGAAGACGGAGATCTTGTTTATTTTTATATTTCTAGAGACAGAAAGCTTAACTGAGAATTACGAATTCTCGCGGAAATCTGGGTATTTATCCAACTACTCCCCAATGAGGACACCAGTTCAGTTATTTTAAGAGGGGTAAAATATTTTACCAGACCAAAAATTCCTCATCCTTAGCAGACGCGATATTGGGTTTGTCTCTTTTTATCAGCCTAGATTCTTCCTGTAGACATAACCCTGACTGAAATAAAAACAGAGTGTTTGACGATTACGAGTTCTCGTGGAATTCTGGGTATTTACCCAAGTTCTCCCCAGAGAAGCGGAATACGATGAAATGTCAGTTTTAATGTGGTACTTCCGATCACGTACAATCGGTCACAAATTAACCAGAAACCGAACACACTAGATCGGGTTCTTGTCAAATTTTCTTCGGCCAAGCATCCGCCCGTAAGCAGAACCTCGTCTGTGTTCATCTCAGGGCAGGAGACAGAGTTTCAAAGAAGCTCGAGTTCGGGCGGAACGCTGGGTATTTACTCAGTTGCTCCCCACATATGCAGGATGTGACACACGGTCGGGTTTAACGTGGTATTTTCACGCGCGTAGATTCGGAGAACATTCTTCAGATACCCATCTCACATAAGCGTGATCGAGCTTGACTGTTTTTTGCAGTCGATTCTCTGACTGAAGACATAACATCAACTGAGCCACTCTCTGCAGAAACACAGCTTATCAAGAGAGAGTCCGAGCGGAAGCCTGACCCTGAACTTTATCTGAGTTCATTATTTAAGGTCTCTTGTTTATTTCACAATTGTTTACTCCACAATATTCTTTTTTTTTCTTCAGTCCCTTATCATTCTTTCGAATTTGCTACATACATCTTTACTCATTTTTTTCATTACATGCTTTATTTAAATGAAAACCTCTTTCCGTGTCTAAATTCGTGAAATATTTTGACTGCAGATATTATTTTTAACGCCTTTTTACCTGGTTGTAGGTTTTCTTTCGGTACTAACGAACGGCTTTTATGTTACCGTCATCATTTTTATGTAGAATGATACCTCCTAGAATATTCACGAGCATCTGAGGTCACTACGATTTCTGCTTTTGAATCATTTTTGAATCTAATGATAAGTCTAATTTTGTGATTTTTTTTCAAACACCTTTTGATATTAGTCTAGTTCAGTCTTACGATTTATAACCAAATTGATCAACAGAGCTCTCAAGTTCAGACAACTAGATATATAAATTTGGTTAAAATTTGCTAGTCTTGGACATTATTGTAGCCTACTAACGTTTATTAGAGAAGGCATATTCATAACTGCGCTTGCTCTGAAAAAATATTTTTGACTCACTTTCTATCAATAATTTGTACTAGGTACTTTCTTTTAGACAAAATTAATTCGCACTTCAAGACATATAGCTTGGCAGTTGCTAGCTCTCTCGAAATTTTGGCTATTTCCCACTGAGCCGAGATTCAACCCAAAGTCAGTTTTAACCTGGGAATACGCGTATGCGTACGTGCAGGAAAAAATTCTGAGCGCCCCCGCCCAGCTAAATTTGGTTATCGTCATTATATCTCCGCCAAAAGCCACAGAGTCTGACAAGCAAGAGTTGGCAATTGATTTGTTCACTATTCAAATACAAAGATATTGTTTTGCAGTTTAAAATTAGACAGAAATTTGGGTATTTACCCTTAGTCCTCCCCCATTGAAACGACATGTGACACAAGATCGGGTTTTACGTGGACAAAAGGCGCGAGGACGCTCAAACCAACGGTCAAAATTTCCCTAGACTCTGAATATGCGGGGTTTGCACTAAGCCTGTCTTTTCTTCTCAGCCGAATCTCTGTCCGTAGATGAATCTCAGTCTGCTCAAAAACAGAGTGTTTGCCTGTCTTTCTAAGTCAAATCATAGTGCATAGATCGAGCCCTAACTGAGTTCTTTTCTGACCGAAGACAGACAGCTCAACCAACAATTTGGTGATCGAGTTAAACTCTGGGTACTTACCGCTGAAACGGAATTGGAAAAAAGCTCAAACTTTACGTGGTCACTCAGGCCAAGAGTTAAATTTATCACAATATATGCATACGCAGGAACGGGCACTATGTATTTCCTTCCAATCTGAGACCCACTCTGTAGGCGGAGCCTCGACTAAATCGAAATCTGCCTGAAAACAAAGAGCTCATTCGTTTTACTCAGCCAAGTACCAGTCTGTAGATTGAGCCCCTACTGGGTCGTTCTCTCACTGAAGACGGAAAGCTCGACCGGCAGTGTCGCGTCGGAAGTGAACTCTGGGTATTTACCGAGCCCTCTCCACAACTGCTGGCTGTTACATAAAGCCGAATTTTACGTGAAAATTTTGAGCGCGTACGATCGGACAAAACTTGATATGCCTTTCGTCTGGATTCCTTCCTGAGACAGAGAGTTTGACAGGATTGAGCTAAAGTGGAACCCTTGTTTTCTACAAAGGCGGGATGTTGGATATGGCCGAATATTATGCGGGAAATCCAAGCGCATATGCTCCGGCAAACCTTTCCTGTAAAAGGTGATAAGCAGGGTCAGGAACTTAAACTTTTCCCCAGAAGTGTTTGCCTTTCGGTATAGTTTTGTCTTTGTTTCTTTCCGTCCGAAGACAGGGATCTGACAAAGTTATGCTTGAGCGGAACATTTGATATTCACCCATGTCCTCTCTAATGAGGCGGAATGCGGCAAAAAGACGTTTTTAATGTGGAATTTCTGAGCGTGCACGCTCGAGTAAACATTTCCCGTATTCCACGCATAAGCAGGATCAAGTCTTGTGTACTTTTCTCAACACAAGACTCTGCTTTTCAACATAGCCTTGTTTGAACTACATTACAATTAGCGTTTTCACTACAAAGAGATAAAAAGATATACACGTAATCATTTTTATTTCAAATTCAATTTTCTTTCAAGTGCTTCTATACAAGTTGTAGGTTGATGTGATAGACTTTTGGTCTTTAAAAATGTCTACACTTTAACGATCTGAAATCGTTGATGTTTCAAATGAAGGGTGATTTCGTTATAAGGCATAATATTCTGAGATAAACAAAAAACATTAATAAATGCACCTAATCTTTGACAAATTGTTTGGATAACGCTTTATCGAAATTATATTATTTGTCCACTCATTTTTTTTTAAAAAAAGGAAAATGTGAAAACTTTTCAGACAGAATACATCTGTATTTCGCCAAAATTCTATCTTCATTGGTCTCTCTGCCTTCATGTGGAGAGGAACCTACACGGGCCTTTGCCAAGTTTCAGAGTTTCCTCTGGGCTAAATAAACGAAAGCTCTACCTAGCGCATGCCGGGTCTACGAGGAATGTTTGCTCAAGATCATGTACTTGGAGTGCCTCACGGTAAAATTCGGTCTTGTACCACATCCTACCATTGTGGGCAGACTCGAGTAATTACCGAGTATATCTGTAAAAAGATAAAAGAAAAAATTATCTTAGACGACGTGTTTCAACCTCTGAAGGAATATATCAATTCACATTTGCCTTGATAGTCTCTAAGAGAAAAAACTAGTCTGCTGATAAGTTTTTCTTTTATCTTCTTTCTAATAAATACTATGTAAATCAAGTAAATTATTAAATTTTATGTGATTTAGAATGGAATTTTAGTAACTGGTATGAGAATCTCTTTAGAATATTTATGTCTTGAAGATGAAATGCATGACAGAAAGTTGAGGAAAAATGTGTCCATTGTTACGGGACAATTTGAAAAGAAAAAAATATCTTCATCAAAAGAAACATATGCGAATTCTCAAAGTACTGCAGAAAAAGATTTTGATGTTCTTTGAAATTTAAGAACAAAAATAATTGTACAGAAACATACTGAAAGTGCAAAGACATTCACATTTTTTTTAATTTCGGTTTCTGCTTTGGTACAATAGTGAATGAACATTCATGACTAATAAAACACAGCAGGGCACATTTTTAATCATATGTTAACTAAAAAGAATTGGTTAGAGTTCACATTTATTCTGAGACAGAGTAAAAACAGATCCGCCTTGAGACAAATTTCGCTGTGGTTGAAGCATGAAAAGACGAACACGTTTGAATTGAAAATTATTAACAATAAACCATACACGCATTTTTAGTAAAAATCAAGTATCAAAACAGAGACATTTTTTTTCTTTTTACTAGAATATGAATAATTCAAAAATTGCCATTAAACGAAAATTAAAACGGAATTGACTGAATGACATACAAAATATAAACTAAGCGAATAATTAAGACGTGAACATACGAATATTTCGTTTGAAACTGGGAAGGATTTTGTGAACTGTTATTTCATTTCTATTATCTTGTATGCCAATGACACCATAAGAAGTGAATCGTACTACAAACGGATGTTGAGATTACCATCTAAAGAAGATGTGATCAACAAAAACGTTCCACAGTAAATGGGAATTAGAAATATACTCATACACATAAAAAGAGATTTGAACTGTCTATGAATCATTACGAAGAAGAAAGGCTTGGAAATATTAATACTCACATGTATTTAGAGAAAAACGGGAAGAGGGAAAAACAAGCAATGTGCAAAATCGGTTTGTGTGATAGAATGGTGGTACATAGACAAGAAAAAATGGTAAAATGTTAAACGATGGCTAGACCTATAAGGAACATAATCGGTCAGGTCCTAAATAGATATGGCACATAAATGATGTAAATATGAAAAACGTAATCAATATTAATAATTTTATAAAGTCATGTGTAGTCGATCTTTGTTTATTCGTTTTTGATCAAAAAATGATAGGGATCAATCATTTTTCTTTCTCATGTCTTTTATTTTTGCTTGAGAAATAAAATCAAAACCATTTTTTATTCAAAGTAAAATATCGATGGGAACTGATGTTTAACGACCGGGCCAATCTAATTCAGCAGCGCTTGGCACACTAATTACTGAGGCAACTCCAAATTGTCACACGAGGGAATTTTCCGTCATTAATTTTACTGAGGATAGAAAACTGCATTGTATTGTAATCCTTAACAGCTTGACTTACGCAGCTGACCGAAAACCTGATATATGCTGCCGCTTTCAAATACGTCTCTCCCTGTCAATGCACTTGATCTATCATGTGAACATGACTCAAGGTCTACTGACTCATAGGAATTTTGCCCTTCATTTGCATATATACATACATATTTATATATATATATAATTATATATATATATATATATATAGAGAGAGAGAGAGATAAAGAAAAAGAAGGAAGATGAGATGTGTAAATTGTCGCCATTTTTTAATTTTGCGCTTGTGTGTTGTTTTTTTTTTTTTGTTTTTTTCTTTCTGCACAGTAAAGTCGGGTCAGTTGGACACAGTCTTTGGGAAAAAAGATCAACATGACGTGGTACGCTGTACTGCATTGCGTTCACATCAGAATCTCTAATACGAATATTAACGAGTATTTGATGTCAATCTGATGACAATCCAGAAGATTCAGAAAGAGTTCAGTGATTTAATGATGATTACGAAGATGTTTAAAGTGATCACTAGTGATGGCTACGTTATACCATATGGCTGCAGATTTAATACGGAGCCCTTGTAAAACGGTAGTTCTACTCTGGATCAATACAAGAAAGGTGGATTTAGATTTATTATTGACGTTATTAAACCAATTGATGGTATCATTGGAACTTTTCCAGAGGTTTGGTTGTAAATTAGATTGCAACTTCTCGATTAGGTTTTTTAAGATTTGCCTAGAAACTATGCCTAAGTCACCTTCCTTAAATTCAATATTGTTGACTTCTACTCTTCTATATCTAAAGACCTTCTTGAAAGTTGCATAAATTTTGCTAGAAATTACGTTGAAATTCCGTATAGGGATTGTAAGATTATGTTAGCAGTTAGAAAATCTTTTCTCACCTTTAATAATTCCACATGGACGAAAGAGCCAAATGTTAGCTTTCATGTTCCTATGAGAGCTTATGATTCGGTCCAGGTGACAGATCTAGTAGGAATATATATTTTAGACATTTTAAGTAGATTCTTAGACAAAAAACAAATAGGTTTATATCGGGATGATAGATTAATGTTTATCCCTAATTCCAATGGACCCTATACGAATAAAATTCACAAAGAAATCACTAGATCCCTCAATTATCTCGGTTTTAAGGTTGAAATTACTTCCAATATTAAAATTGTAAACTATCTAGATATATCCCTTAATTTAAAATATGGATCGCACCAGCCTTTTCTCAAAGAAAATAGTTTTTCTACTTACATCAATATTTCATCCAATCACCGAAAAAATATTTTAAAAAAGATGCCCAATATAGCAAATAATCGGATTAACTATTTATTATCAAACATCAAAACTTTCAATGAAAGTAAAGATATTTACAAAAATGCCCTTCAAAAAAGCGGATTTAAGAACAAATTAACATATAAAAACCCATAATAAACCATAAATCATCTAATACAAAAAATAAAAATAATTGTAGAAAAATAAAGATAATTTGGTTTAACCCTCCATACAGTAAACTAATAAATATCAATATTGGTAAATGTTTTCCCAAATTAGTAGACAAAAATGTTAATAACAGCAATCCTCTACGAAAGACTTTTCATAGGAACACTCTAAAGATTAGCTACTCTTGTACCCCAAATATAGACAACATTATAAATTCTCATAATAGACAAATTCTAAAGAATTTAAGTAATACTGACTCTGGGTCCGGAATTTTAAATGAATGCAATTGTAGCTCCGTGGATGCCTGCCTGGTGGAGGGCAAATGTAAATCCACCCAGGTAATTTATGAAGCTCACATTTCACCATCCAACAACAAGAAAAATTACCGGATTTATATTGGTATGTTCGCGGGGCCTTTTAAGCAAAGATATTACAACCACTGGTATTCTTTTTCGAACCCAGGTTGAAAATACCAGACAGCCATTTTACGGAGATACTGGAAAATGAAGGAAGAAGGGCTAGACCCTGTAATTAGTTGGAGATTGATAGGTTCAGCCCGAATTCCGAGGAATTTTCGTGATAGGTGCGACCTGTGTCTGCAAGGAAAAATACTAATATTAAAGTCCCCAAACCAGCACCTACTCTTGAATTTTAGAAAGAAATTCATTAGTAAGTGCCGCCATAGGGCGAAATTTGTGAACGTTTAATTCTAAATTCTAAATTCAGTTTTTAGGAAAGAAAATATAAATTAAATTATTTTTGATTAATTGATTAATTAATTAGATTTTTAAATAGTAAATTTTAACCCCTCTACCTTCCTCTTCCTCTCTCCTACTGATATCTACTTTTTATGAAGTAAGGATACTTATACTAACCTAACCCCAAATTTTATCTGCAAGTATGTATATATATCTTTTTCACAGCACATGAAATTTTAAAAATGTTTTTTTAAATTTCAAAATTTTTTAAAAAAACTTTTTTAATAAATTTTATTAATTTTATTTTTAATTTATATCTAGATTTATAATTATTTAGATTAATTAAATTAAATTTGAAATAAATCATATATCAGCTTTTTTCGTACCAAATAAAGTTTTCTCTAAAAATTTTTTTTCTTATACTTTAACCCATTTATAAATGCTAGTTTTGTTGACACATCTCTGGCGTCTCTACGAATATGAAATTTTCTTTTTTTCTTTTTTTTTCCGTTTACTTCCCTCTCTTTCAGTTTTGTTTAACTCACTTCTCAGTCAAACACCACTTCTTATTTCATCCGTTACCCACTTCCCATTTTTAATAGCTAGACAAACCAAATTTTTAAATTTTTCACTTACAACTCAATCTAAAAGTAATGGTGTCCAAAATCTAAAATTAGGCATTGATTACTATCTGGTTTTTTATGACGTAAATATTTGATCTTCCGCCTGTAAAATCTTAAATTTCAATTTTTTTTATATCTTTTTTTTTTATTTAATTTTGAAATTTGATAGTTGCCAATGAGATGTGAAATCTTTCTTATTGATTTCATATTGAAATGATCATTCAACGGTTTTGAACTTCGAAATTTATTTTATTTTATATATATATATATATATATATAAGCTTCTCTGATAACTGATGAATTGAATAACGTGGCTTGTTGTCAGAATTCGAACCATGGATAACAAACTAGATAGCTCGGTACTAATTTAATGATCAGCACAGAACGTTTTTCTTTGCTAATTTTCTAAACTTGATATTTGTGCTTAACAAAGTAAAGCACACTAACCAGTGAATCGCAGTAAGTCTACTGGGAGGCGAAGGAAGTTAAATTCCTTCCAGCAAAGGTAGTGTAGGTGTTCAATTTTTGATAAAAATAACGATTTTTGAAGATGTTTTTCCTAAGTTTTCTATTAGCATTGGCGCAGAACTGCTTTATTGTTACTACCATGAAGAGTGCCCGTACGAACTACATCGTCTGACCTTCATGATTAAGAACTGCAATAACAATTACATAAGAAGAAACCACTCACATTCTCTCCGTATTCCATTAGCGAGAAGTAAGTTCCACTCAAACAGCTAGTGCCTGCGAACCACTTCCAGTCGGATAGTCTTCCAAGAGGATTTTTTCCTGACCACTACAATATTAACCTGTTCAAATCTAGAATGAACCATTATCTTCCACTAATATTCATATAAACTACCTCTCAACGTAACCATCTAGCTCGTGTGTACTGTAAAAAGCACATTTTTCACCTATTATGTTACCTGTATGAGAAAAAGAATGAGTGTAAGACTTGTGCTCATATTCGTCCAAGATATGACAATTTACTATATGCAAGAGCAGGACCACTCACCTAAAGTCTTTGGGAGGGGTGGAACCGCTTCTTAATAGCTGTTTTCTAAGTTCCACCATTACCCAATGTAAGAGCATCTGTTACGCCTATGGTTAAATAGTTAACCCCTAAACAATAATCAACAGTAAATATTTATAATAACAAGATCAACACTATATTTATATAAATAAAAATAATAATCAATGAAACATCAAAAAATATAGAAATACATTTTATAGTAAAGTTAGACAGCAATTCATTTTACGATTTACAAATTCTATATCAAAGACATATATTTTTCTGAAAACATCAAATTATGTACAAAATATCTGTAGTTTAAAACAAAATTACTAAATATTTAGATTTCAGCATTAAATAGCCTATAGATGTTGATAAGCCGCCAAAAATATCAATTAACTAAGAATTTGAGCTAATTAAAAAATTATAGAAACTTCCACCAAAGACACGGCACATAGAAACAGAATAAGCTGATACTATTATGCGAGAAATATACTAGTAAAATTTGCATTTACATACATATATGGTTTATTTGTTTTGGACATTTTTTAGAAAAACAAAGCGCAACATCTATTTTCATAAATAAAAATACATTAGAATTATTAATAAATTAACACAATATCTCAACTTATATTTTTATGGGCCGTATTTTATAAGGACATGGGCGACCATCATCTTCCACAATTTCTGCGCCACTGTAACACTGTCAAACGTGTGACACTGTAGCATCTGGCATTCTTTCAGTCAGAACAAAAGTTACCATCCGCAAAGAAAAACTAAAGGAACAATATTTTGGAAAATGTTGCATTCAGTGTAAGAAAACGAACAAAAGCAATTTTCTTAGAAGTTTCAAGACGAAAATTACAAGACATAAAAATAAAAGCGGGCGTTAAACGACCGTGAGATAAGCGTCGGAATAATGAAGTCCAAATATCCGTGTTACTTTATGACACACCTTATTCAGCATGGTGCCTCAGGAGAGTTCATTCTTGAACATGTTAGGAAACAGTTATAATAACGTCGTAACTACTTGTCTATATTTCTGAGATGAGGTATTTTAACCATTTACATTATTTATATTGTTCGGGCTGTTGTCTTTATTTTCATTGTCATATTCACAATGTTTCGGCCGTTGTACGCTCTAACGATCTTCAGTTGATTGGTCTAAAATGTGATTGACCTAAAAAACTGTGAATTCAGTACCTGCCCACAGCAGTGGCAATCAAACTTGGAGAGTTAAGTTTCTAAAAAGAATTTACTGAAAATAATATCCCCTTCAAAAGCATGGCACGTGGACCTAGATTAATCTACTCTGGTGAACAAAATAAAGGGTCGATTCGAAATTCTAGTGTATATCACCTGAAAAAGGTCGGAGCATACAGCGGCCAAAACATTGTAAATATAGCAATAAAGTGAAAGACAACAGTCCAAATGATGAACATAGTGTAAAAGTTGTAACTAACTGAATCCTTGTCAGAATCGATTATGTCATGTGTAATTTGCAATTTGAAATAAACGAATGCTACATCATGTCACCGTGGTTGGTTAGTTTCAACAGTATTAAAATAATATTTTTTTAACAAATCAACTTTTAAGTAACACTGACATTAACCGACTGATATAATCTACTTAGCAAGACTTACAAAGTGGTCGGAAGAATAGAGAGAGTAACATGAAAAGGAAGTTTATTAAGAGTTACCAAACACAGAAAATTGTAGAGTTCCATTATCACCATCGTCTGACAAAGACACGGGACATAGAAAGTGAATGAGCTGGTACTATTTTGTGAGATATATATTAGTAAAATTTATATTTACACACGGAGGTGATTCATTTGTTTGGGACATTTGTTAGAAAAACAAAGCGCAACATCTATTTTTATTAATAAAGAAAAACATTAGAATTATTAATAAATTAACTCAATATCTTAACTTATATTTTTATTGTCCTAAATACATAAGGACATGGGTGACAACCATCTTCCACAATTTTCTGTTGCTTTAAGAAATGTATGACATATCCGGCATCTTTTCAGTCAGTCGCACTTATAGGGTTCACAACATTGCACCTCTTAAATAAATAACAGTCTTATTATTTTTTACATGAGAATAGGAGATTCATGGCACTCAATAAATTTCATCACCCTTTCAATACCCGATTTCAATACCCGCTTCTTTTAATACAGCTTACCTTTCTCATATACATCTCTTTTAATGATTGACCACGAGATTTCTATTGTATTAATTTCTGGAGAGGTCGAAGGAGGCTATTCAATTAAATTATTGTCTTAAAAATTCTCTTAGTAAGGCGGCCTATCAAAATCTGAAGAAGCGTTGATTTGCATGAATATAATCGTTGGTTTAACTTCTTGGTTAAGAACTTCACTACATAAAATGGTCTTGTCTAAGAAAATAAATTATTCCCTGTATTTATTTTACCATAATCATCTACTCTCAAGGAACCTATTACTGTACTGCCTACAATATTTGAGAAAACATTTATCGCATAATGTCTCTCGTCTGACCATTCAGTCCTATCTAATATAGCTCTTATTTCATAACCATCAGGCATTGTAAAGGAAATTGGTTCTCATTTGATTCTTCATCTAAATTACTGTTTGATATTCAAAACTCGTCTTATCTTCATCTCTCTATCCAATGTTCGCAACTATATATATATTTTCTGTTCTATTATTATTGTTGAATCAATTGATAGGCCTGTTGGTTCAAAGACAATTTCCTTTTATGTCAAAATCTATCATCTACAATCACAAGGCTACTATTTTTTCATATTTTCTCACATTTAGTAACTTTTGCATTCCACTGACTTTATCGCGTTGCTTAGAGTTAAATTATTAAAGAATATGTCAGCTTGTTTTTCTTCATTTTTGCCAATGTTCGTAATATACTGCAACCTTTGTGGCTGTTTACATTTACAAATACTAGGTTCTTCAATTTCGTTCTTTCCTGTCAATCAATTATTCTGGTCAATTATACTCTTAATATATTAAGAATATCAGTGTCTCATCTGAGCTATACTTAAAGCAAGTTTTATGCTCATTATTATCTGGTACATATATATTTCCTGATTTTATTATTATGTCATTTTTCATCATATTTCGATTTCTGCTTTGGTCTCACTACCAACCAAGTCTGCGGGGAGACCTAAGGCAGGTAGTGGCGTGTTGTTATGGCTCCATTTCATGTTTTTCTATCTTCCCTATCATCCCCAGCATTACATAGATAAAGTTTTCCTTAGTGTGTGGGCTGTACTTAATAAGACAATTTTTTGTATATCTCTTAAGCTGGGGTTTCCAGGGATTCTTTCAATGTGTTGTTTTGTTCCATTTTTTATCATTCCAAGTGCACCTACTATCACTGGCACAACTCTTGTTTTCAATTTCCACATTTTTTCTATTTCAATTTCCAGGTCTTTATATTTTGACAGTTTTTCAAATTCCTTGATTGCTATGTTACAATCCGCTGGACAAGCCATATCAATTAATAGACAAGTTTTCTCCTTCTGGTTTTTAACAATAATGTCTGGCCTGTTTGCTTCAATTTTTCTGTCTGTGTAGATGGTGTAATCCCATAGAATGGTTACATCTTCTATTTCTGTAACCGGTGCTGGGTGATGTTCATACCAGTGTTTGCCTACAGCTTTTCCATAATGTTTGCATATTGCCCAATGTAAATATTGCCCAACTCTATCGTGGCGATTTTTATATTCGTTTGGGGCAAGCACAGAACAGCCTGAGATTAGGTGGTCTATTGTTTCTTGGTGTTTATCACAAAACCTGCATTTTGGATCCATATTATTATGCATAATATTTGCCTGAAAGTTTCTCGTGAAAAGACTTTGGTCTTGTGCTGCAAGAATAAAGCCTTCAGTTTCAGACTTTAATCCAGATGCACGTAACCATCGATGAGTATTAACTTTGTCAACATTGGATTTATTAGCACGTTCTAGATATTGGCCATGCAGAGGTTTGTCTTGCCAGCGCTGTTTCATCTGTTCAAGAGCTTTATCTTTGGCTTTCATTTTCATATTTTTTGCCGCAATAGTTGGTTCTTGGCTTCTGTTTTGCTTTTCTACAGAATCTACTAACTGTAAATCTTGTTTGTATTTACTGCCTTCTTTTATTATTGAATATTTTTCTTTCTTTCTTCATGTTGCCTTACTAATTGTATCATCCAATCCTTTGTTGTTTCTATGTATGTTAGTAAGCCAATAGTTGTTGTCTTGTATGACAATTCCAGCTGAATAAGACCGCTTCCACCGTCTTTACGGGGTATATATAGACGGTCTACATCAGCCTTTGGATGATGCATCTTATGCTTAGAAAGAAGCTTTCTTGTTTTAGCATCCATTCGCCTGATGTCGTTTAGAGTCCATTTACACCTAGGTATTTATAAGCTTCTTCTGGTTTCAATTCTTTTATTGTTACAGCAGGGTCTAAGCTAATTGAGGATGTTTCTTGTATTGATCCACGTAAAACTGTAGCTTTAGCACATTTATTCAAATTAAATTTCATTCCAATGTCTTCGCTGAAGCATTTTACAGTTTGCAGAAGACCTTCCAGCTCATTATCATTCTTAGCATATAACTTTAAGTCATCCATGTAAAATAGATGGCTTATTTTCTTTTGGCCTATTTTATAACCACATTCTGTCTTATTAAGTTGACTGGTTAGTGCTATTAATGATATGCAGAATAGTAAGGGAGATAAAGAATCACCTTGAAATATACCTCTTTTGATGTTTATTTCATCAGACTTATAGGTTCCATTTATATGATTGAGGTAAAGGGTTGTTTTCCATATAGACATGCACTGTTTGATGAAATTGATGATGACGGGCGATATCTTGTATATATTTAAAGTCTTTAAAATCCAGGAATGTGGCACACTATCGAATGCCTTTCGATAATCTATCCAGGCAGTACTAAGATTTTTCTTTGTACTGTAGCAGTTTTCCAGGATCATTTTGTTAATTAGCAATTGGTCTTTACAACCATAACAGCCACGTTTGCACCCTTTTTGTTCAAGCGGTATCATGTCATTTCTTTCTAAGAATAAATATGCCTGTTTTGTTAAAATAGATGTTAATAGTTTATATGTTGTCGGAAGACATGTAATTAGTCTGTAGTTTTTCGGGTTGTTTGTGTCACCATTCTTGGGTAGAAGAAATGTAATTCCTTTGGTCATCCATGCAGGAATTTTAGTGGGATCGTCAACCATTTCTTGAAGTTCTTTGGCTATTTTTTTATGTGCTGTATTTAAATAATATAGCCAAAAGTTAGGAATGTTATCTATACCTGGGAATTTCCAATTGTGTGCTTTTTTTAGTGCAACCAAACATCACCTTCTGTAATTCCAGACCATGTCTGTTCTGGTTTATTTATTATTATTATTATTATTATTATTATTATTATTATTATTATTATTATTATTATTCTATGATATTAATTCCGCTTTTCTTTGAAATTTCTAAAACTGCCCTCCCATTACTAAAAATATATGCAATATTCTGTTTTTTTTAGGGTTATATATTTTTCACGACACCAACCTTTATATATATATATATATATGTATATATATATATATATATATATATATATATATATATATATATACTACCGGGTATAATTATTAGGCCACCCCAGTTTTTTTTTAATGGTGGATTTCATACAATTTTTTCGTGGATAGTTCTAAATGATAATAGAATGGTTCTTTTGTTATTATTACTTTACAAAATTGTACAAGGCAGTCAGGAAGCCTTTACTTCGGCCAGTCAATAAGATGAAGAGACAAAATCTCGTATAAATAGACACAATTATGTAAATAGTGTGTGTTCTGCTGGTCTAACCAACCACTATTTTACTAGTATATATATATTCAAACAATTCATTTCAAATTGTCGGTTGCTTATAACCAAGTTTCGTTAAAATTCGTTGATTTCCGTAACATGTTTACATTTGTTGACATTACGATACATTTCAGAGCAGGTATGTTTGTTTACGATGGATCGAAAATTGTGTTATATAGGCTTGATAACAACCTCGTTTAGACTGCAGGTTATTCGTGATCGAGAGGTCTAAGACTTTACCAGATCAAATGGTAGCTTCTCCTATATAGATAGGGGTCGAAAGTTCGCATCCTGCCGAATGGCACACATTTTCGGAATAAACATTTATCGCAAATAATCAGGCCGGTAGAAATAAATATATAATACTGTTTCATTAAAAACAGAATATCTACTTAAATATGAGTATCGATAAAAAATAATGTTCAAACAATTCATTTCATATATATATATATATATATATATATATATATATATATATATATATACCCTAATTGAGCACTCTGGAAGAATGGTAAACTTTGAAAAACAGTAGCTACTCTAGCATCTGCGCATCGCTCATTCAGTAATGAATTAGAGATACATCATACGCTTAAAGTCTGCCACCTTCTACCGAGCGCCCATAGCTCAGAGGTAGAATCGCCAACTGGCGCCAATTTGGTCGGATTTCAATCCTGGGTTAAAAGCAATTGGATGTCTGACCGTACTGATGAGCTGTGATACAGCGAAACAGATATGTCTGCGGATGAATATATATATATATATATATATATATATATATACGTTTGTGTATGTGTATGTGAAATTAAAAAATATGAATACCTAAAATATTATTTACATATATTTTTGCTATTTTAAACGTTATTTTTAGTGGATAGGATATTTGAGTTTCATTTATATTTCTATCTATCTATCAGTCCCCGTTATAATGTATGTATGTATGTATGTATGTATGTATGTACGTAAGTATCTATCTATCTATCTATCTATCTATCTATCTATCTATCTATCTATCTATCTATCTATCTTAATGTCTTCATTATATGCCTATTTATTTAGCGTAATCTCTTCATTATCTCACCATCTTACTTTCTTCATTTTAATATATTTATTTACTTTCGTTTAGAGGCCTGAATAAGATTTCTCGAATACTCAGGTCGGCAAACAAAAATTAATAAATATACTGTTTAATAAATAAACGGAGTGTCTACACAAATATGGGTGTCCACTAAAAAGAACATCTAATATCATAAAATCTGTCAGATTACTAAATAAAAAAATCTATTTATTCTATAGAAATTACATGCAATGCAATAAACGGCTCGCGTTTTCAATAACACAGTTTACACAATAAAAAAGTTATTGTAAATATTCCTAATAAAAGCAGATATTATAAACAGAAATATGCAGGTTATGTTTAACTTATTATAAGTTTCCAACATTGATTTTCTAATAACAATTTTATTGTGAAAATATTGACTCAATAATAATTAAACATGACATGTAAATCCACAGTTCTTTGTAAAAAAAAGGAAATTGCTTCTTAATGGCATAGAAACTGACAACACACTAATAAAGCAGAAACAAAGATTAAGCCAATTTAATTTTACATCCAATCAGAGAACAAATGAGAATAATTTGAGCGTCAGAAGTAAATCGCAAAACTTGCATAATCTATCGGCAGTTTCATAATAGATGACAATGAAATGTAAACTGATTATATTTTATGGTTCATCGTTTTCTTTTCCTCAAAAATGTAACATAAAAAAACAATAAAAATCATTTAAAATAATCGTCCTACAGGTGATACCCACTCTCAACAGTCCTACCTTATTACCTACGAAAATTACCCAATTACTTGTCTTAGGAAAGTTACCAACAAGTACGTAGATGTTGTGACGAACTGGAACTGGAACATTCTCAAAGTAGTATATGACATAGATATATAAGTCTTCCATTGGATTGAACAGATAATTTTGAATAACTGACGAGAGGAACCGGTTATACCAGGATTCCACAACTGACGCCGTGAAAAAGGCTTCAGCTGCAATTAATTGAAATATTTTGTAACATGAATTAGACTTTGCAGCAATTAGAGCTGTGATTCTCAACAGCCGTGCTACGGTGCACTAGTTTGCTGCGCGATCTACTCGAATGTGCCACAAAAACGGTGTACATATATATCGCTGTGTGTGAAAGTAGTAATGATAAAACGTTAGCAACTAAATAAATTAATAAGTATTAAACTTATTTTAAATAATTCTTTTCACTATTCTTCAGTAATTTTATTTTAATTAATTTGTTGTAATATTCGGTTTTTTAAAAGTATTTTAATTTTTTAATTTAACTTTTTAAAATGCTCTTTTATTTAAATAGATGAATATTAACCTTTTTCATATAATTGTATGCAACATTTTTTTGTTTAATTAAAAATGTATAGTTTTATTTCGTAATATTTAAATATATATCCTTTAAAATTTTTGTTTTATTTGAGTATGTGCCGTTGATTCAAAGATTGAGAAAACCTACATTAGAGACAGAAACAAATGAATAGATTTAGAAAAAACACATATGAAGGCTAGGTATTAAAGTTAAGAATATAATATTAAGTTATACAAATGCTTCGTTTGGTTTTGGTCATTAGATTGTATTATGAGTGTAAAATCAGAAAACATGCAAATAATAAAACAATATAACAATTGACGTATCTGGAACGCATAAAGAAGATTTGAAGAAAACTTGAAAATATTTGAGGCGAAAGAAGCTGTATAATCAGCGAATAACACATTGAATGGTCTGGGGAAAAAAGTGGTGACTTATAAAGTGATGTAAATAAAGTTAACTTTTTAACTGTATATATTCTAAATTTAACTCATCTTATTTTTATTTTATAAATCTAACACATGTAATTTAATTAGTTTGAAAGATTATATGTTTTATTTTTATGAAAATAATAAAATTGGTTAGTTGATTTATTTTGTTTGTTAATATTCGTGTATTTATATAAGCCTTAAAAACATTTTTGTGCATAATAGAAATGCTTAAAAGTGAAATTTTAATTTACCAAGATTTTGTGGAATTTTTTTAGATAAAATAAAACATGGACAAAAAATATAAATAAAATGTAAGTTAAGAAAATTTTTGCTTAATATTTTTATAGTAAGCTGAGTTTTTTCTCAAAAAACTGTCTTTTACACGTCTTTTAAATGCTCTCCTTAAATGAGACCAAAATTATCTGGAAAATCTTTCATTTTTGAGCTTTCATCTTGTAGTCATTTCATCCCAAGCAAGCCAATAAATTTACTAAGGCGTAAGCGTGATAGAATATGATTAAAAAGCATTATTAAGGAAAGTGAACAATGAATGTGAATTAAGAAGACAAAATTACTTAATTTATATTTTTGACTATCAGAGTTTAATCAATTATGATCATCAAACTAGAATGCAAATTAAAATTTTACAAGTGATAAGTTTGAGTTATTTGTTTTATACGGTTTATCAAAACTTTGTGGGTTATGTAAAACTAGGTACCTCCAGTGGAGTCCAGCCATTTTTGATATCTAATTTTTCAAGTGAATTTTTAAAAAAGAAAAAGTTTTCTTGAAACTTTTATTTTAGTTTTAATTGAAAGCTAAATTATTACATTTACTATTTCTAGTAAGCAAAATACTCTGGTTTATTTCAAACAGAAATTATATTGATTGGAATATAAAAGTTCTAGATTTTTTGTCAATTTTCTAATTTTGCGGTTAAAAATAACCGCAAAATTAGAAAATTGACAAAAAATCTAAAACTGTTTTCTGTTTACAAATGTGTCGGTCGCTCAAAAATGAGCGACCGACACATTTGTAAACAAAAGTTCATTCTCGGTTTTCACAATCTTGCAAAAATAAAATATACATCTGTGAAAAATTATTTTTAGAAAATTAGCAAATTTTATGTTAAATCTATCTGATTTACAGAAGTATTACTTCTTTCTAGCAATAAATTTAGAATGAAACAATTTCTTAATCGCAGATTTGAACATTTTGACTGGTCCGCTGTATATCAAGAACGTGTTGACAGGTTCTTGATTAGAGATAAAAGTTTACGACGCTCATAAGTGACAAAATTGTACAAATTTTTTTGCGGGTAAGAGAGAAAATTCTGACTTATTAAATTGCACATTAAAATACCTTACAAAAAAAATTCAAATACACAAAAAGAAAATAATTAAATTATTTTAAAAATATGAAGGCCAAACTATTTGTGTTAAATTTTTCAATTTTCGATAAACAATATAATCTCCAATTAGTAACTTAAAAATCTAACCGTAACACATCTTTGAAGTATTTTTAAAATAATTTTGAAACTTTATAAATTAATAATATTAAAAAAAAACTGAAAACAATTCTTTTAAAATTTCATTAGTAATCGCAACTTTTTTCTTTAGACTATAATTTTCTTATTCAATTGTTTAAAAGCTTATCAAATTAAATAATATCAGAGTTTTATTACATTTTTATTTTACTATTTGAAGAATATTTTCGGATACAGAGGCTAAATTAAAAAAAACAGATGATTTATATTCCCCATTGAGTCCTGCGTTTAACTCATAAAGTAAAACTTATTATAATTTCATGGATTTACGTGGACGTAGTGGGTAACAGAGGTAAACAAAATAATATTTTTACCAAGATTTTTAAAAAATAATCATTTCAAATAACATTTTATTCATTTATGAATGAGTACTGGAAGTTTCATTAAAATCCGACAATTATTTAATTTTTTCGAGAATTTCCAAATTAATGTGTTTGTCACTGGAAAAATGGGTGATGTCATCATTGTTATCCTTTGTAAACAGTCGTAATGTTTTGGTTACCCGCTAAATCAAAACAAGATTTTCGGCCAACATTTCCAACATTTTAGAAGGGATTAATTTTTTTAAAATAATATACTTTGATTTTTCTTGTTAATAATAATATAAACATCTTAATGGAAAAAGTTCTTTTTATAGATTGGGGCCTCTTTTGTTCATATTATGCTGGGTGTTTTAGCAGTTTAGTGGTGGTTCCTAAGAAAAACCGAATCATATTTTGTGATTTTCGAAATGGATTTATTTTTAATGTTTAAATAAGCTTGACGTAATAGTTGATTTCACTTATGTAAAAAACTAAAGGGATCCCGATTTTGTGTCCGACTTAATGAATGATGAAGGTCATTTCTACAGTGTAAATATATTAGTAAACTGTGTTCTGATTTTAGCGTTTTCAGAGGGGGAAAACAAATTAGTGGGTGATTACCTTTCTAATGATTGTTACTTTTTTTATTCAGACAACTAAAGAATAAACACAACCCAGGGCATCTATATAAACATAAATAAAATATAACAGCAGAAAAACCAGAATGAAATCAGCAATGACGAAAAGTGAAAAATAAAAAAACAACAAAAAAAGAATTTATTACACACTACTTGTTCATAAATCGAGTTCTAAAAATAAAATTTTAAGATAATAGAAAGAAACCACTAGAATAATAATATAATTTCTAACAGATTTAAAATGTCTTTTAAGGCAATTTCACAACTATTCAAAATGGGTATATTTTCTTTCAGGCTAATGGTGTTCTTTTCTTAAGGCCAAGTCATAATGCAAATCAATTCGAACTAGAGGCCTATGTCAGATCTCGTCGTTCCACTGTTCTTTAGTTTCAGTTTTGGTTTGATTTTGAATATTTCTTTTTTGTAATTGGATTAATAATTTTATGCTTTTTACTTTTGAAATAATTTCAATTTATTTAATAGAAGTAAGTAGTCCTGTCCGACTTGCGACATTATTGTATGTTTTCATTGCAAAACAAACATATTTCTGCTAAATTTACTAACAAATGTAATTTAGAAATGTTGGTCTTGCTACTTTGAGCATTTTTCCTTAAAGTTAATTCAATATTTTTATTTGTGCTTTTTTTTATTCATAAAAGCAAATACACTAATCATAACTCTTTGTCTTTACTTCTGAGATGAGGTAGTATTTACACTATTTACATTGTCAGAACAGCTGTACCCTTCTTTATTGCAATGTTTACGACGTTTCCGCCGTTGTATACTCCGGCCTTCTTCCGGTGCTAAGAATTTGTTGTTTGTTCGACACTTAGCACCTGAAGAAGGCCGGAGCGTACAACGACCAAAACGTCGTAAATATAGTAATAAAGGGTATGACAATAGTCCGAACAATTTAAATAGACTAATTATCAAATGTTATTTTTGCGTAATTTGCATTTGTCTTTCTAACAAATGAAAAATATATGTTGACATTTACCACGCTTCTAATGCTGAAATATAATATATTAATCTTATTTCATTTAAAAAAAATAACTTATTAATCTTATTTTTGTAGTCTTTCTTATTACAAATGTGACACAGTTTCTCCCTAGAAAGTTAGTTATAAAGTTTTATGTTTAAGCTTTAACACACTTTTCTACCGAATCCTTATTTTTCGATTGTGTTTCTACGATGCGAGATTTATTTAAATATGCTAATATTTGTTAAGTCAATCTAATTTGGTATTTTCTATATAATAATGTTTATCTAAGCACCAAATATCATAATATAATTTTTATGAGTGATTTGTATTTATTTGTAAAAGATCTTTCGGATATTTTTATGTTGAATATCAGTCTAGTTTACTGTTAAAAATATACTATAGGAGCACAGTTTACTGTTCAATATAGTGTACTGTTCAAAATATACAACAGGATATTTTTATGTTAATAAATTAAGGTAAAATCATTTATAAAGAACGTTGTCATGTAAATTTAATATCATACATTCGATAAATTTAATCCGATATTTTGGATATTATAAACGAGGTGTAAGAAAATTGAACCTGATGATAAACCACACATTTGTAGTATTTTTCTTTTTTCTACGTTTCTACTTCTATGATATTAGAAATAGTATATTTATGACAAACTAAGTTAACGTAATATTGACTAATTTATTTGTAAACAATAAAATAAAAATGTTACTTTCGTATTTATTTTTTCTGCCACATTTTTTATCAAGAATTGATAGTTCGGGTGTATATTTGTTTTATTAAAATTTTGTTAACGTGGATAATTCATTCAGAGGTTAAAATGAATATAATTTTTTGGTACATCTTATTCAACAAGGTGGTTGGATTAAAAAACCCACCAAATTGCATATTAATTGTGAAAAGAACCTAGTAAAAAAATATTCCAAAATAAAGATAACTTTTCGAGACAAATAACTTATGGTTTTAATATCTACTTATTTCTTTGAATTTCTTAAGCATCGAACTATGGCATAATCACAACGAACCTATAACAACTTAGTTCCCATTAGAACGATTCAATTTGAATTAGGACTTTGGCTTTTGGCGTGAGTTGTACTATATTTAATTTTAAGTAAAGAACGCTATGACATAAGCTGACAGCACATTTTCTGCTAGTAATTCAAAGTAGCCAACATGTCCGTTTATTTAATTGCACCAGATCCATTTTTTACCACGCTTAAAAATTTGTCCAAAAACTGTGAGTTACATTGTCGAAATTGCAGAGAAGTGCAGATTACTTTAGCTTAAAAGTTGGCTTCCGTCAAATTATGAAAAACTCATGGGATCCCTTTTTCTCAATGCAATAACGGTGAATTGTTGAATAACTTTAGTACAATTTTTAACTCCATTCCTTCTGAATCATTATTGTCTTATTTAGAGAATTATATACCCTATGCATTTCATATTATTATTATTATATGAGTAATTTGTCATCGTTTGCCCTATCTAGTATCTAAGAATTTAATATCTTCTTTGATGATCGCTTCCTGTATGATGATAGCGCTGATGACTCAATTCGCCGCCAACGTGCAGGTTCAAGACTAGAAGCTTCCAGTTTCACCAAAACCTGTTCCTATCATGCATTCCCTATCACCATTTGTCTTTACAAAATTTGGTTGGAGTTGAAACGAAATAAGAAATTTTCCATGGCGTGAATTTTTTATGGTGGGCTCAACCTGTCAAGTAGTAACTCACACACTTCATTTCATTACCCTTTTCTACGCCGCATATGTAATGAGACATGAAGTATCAAGTTTGGAAACTGCAACGAACTGCCGCTAACTTTCTTATAATTTCTAATGGCGTCTTCTGTAGGATATCTGTTATACGCTGCTTTGTCATCCACTGGTTCATTTAATTTAACGCTGAAAGTGATCATCAGTCTTTCGCTATAAGAATAAATAAGAAATTTAAAATAGATAGGCTAAAGAATACTTATTACATTATATTTTGTTGCATTTAATACTTAGTTTCAGAGTTAAAGTACATTATTTTCGTCTTCTTCTTATTATTATTATTCTATAAACTGTGTCTTTTCAGGACCTTGTCGATCATGAATTCCCTACAATTCTCTTTATTTGCTACATCTCTTAAAAATTATTTTGCTATTTACATGATCATGTTAGGTAAGTTATGTGTTGTTTTCTTCTGTCTTTCTTACCTTCAATATACCTTGTGAGTGTCCAATTTTCCAAGCCCTCTTACCTCAATTTGTAATCTAAAAATATCAACAATTTCTTTTTTAATCCACGTATACTTGAACGTTTTGTTTCCATTTTCAGTAAAATATTATGTTTATCACATGTATCAGTCTATGGTATTTTCTTCCAGTAGAACCATATTTCTGTTGCTTCAAATTGCTTATTCACTGCCATACAAGAACACGGATATTACATCTTATTTAACAAGGTGGTTGGATTAAAAAACCCACCAAATTGCATATTAATTGTGAAAAGAACCTAGTAAAGAAAAAATATTCCAAAATAAAGATAACTTTATCCGCACTCTTTTCTTAGTTTGATTACACAAAGAATAAAATATTGTTACGTTACAATAATAATATAATTTAATTCATGCAAATTATTATCAGACAGTTGTCGTAAAGGTGTGCAATGATAAATGGAGAATCATCCGCCTTTTGTATTTTGAGAATCCGGAAAAATTGTCGTTGGAAATTTAGTCGCAAAAATTCGTAGCATTTACTGCTCATGTTCTCAGTATTTGGTCATCACTTATTTAGTTCCAAAAGCACACCTTTTCGAAGTTCTCCCGTTTATATCATTTATTCAGAAACCAAATATCATGCATAAAGCTAAAATATTTTTATAATAATAGAAATAGAATTATATTTAAAATTAAAAATATAAAAATGTTGATTTTTATTATAAAAAGAAAACAGTGCTTTAATTAAAACAGAAATTAAAATAATATTGATTTTTATCGAAAAAATAAGTAGAATTTTAATTAAAATAAAATAATTGAGTCTTCTGTAATAAATTAAAAAAATAATTTAATTATAAAAATACAATCGTGTTTCACAGATGTCCCTTGTACTCTGAAATCAAAATTTCTCGTATAGATTTGATTTGTTTTTAATAAAAGGAAAACAAAATTTAATTAAAATGAAAATAACTTTATTATTTTTTGTGATCTCTGTTACCATAGACTTACACTAAGAACAAAATCAGTAATATTATTTCAATATTTAATTTGAACATGATAAGAAATAAAATTTACTTTTTAATGTTAAAAATTCGTTATTCTTCTTAGTAAGCTTTTACGTGTGTAGAGTGTTTAATGCTAGTATAGGTTCTAGATTATTCTCAAATCCTTCACAAATATTGGTGTAAAGTCTCATTTAATGTTGCTCGTTGAACTCTTTTACTACTGGGTAGTTGGTTTTCGGTTTACTGTTCATGCCTACTTATATAGTGTCTTTACTAATTGTGTCCAATGACTGAGCAGGGGGGTACAATCATTAACGGCAACGAAGTTTTAGATAATATTAAAACAAAAAACACATTTATGCTTAATATAAAAAAGAAGAAAACTGAGATTTCTAGGGCACATCATGAGGAAAGATTGAAAAGAGACAGAAGTGGAGTGTATGCTTATATTCATTCCTTGTATCATTCCTGGCTTAGTTAAGGTTGAACACTAACTAAGCAAGGAATTATAACAATATACACGCGTATATTAGATACAATTTTTAATTTAAAATTTTCCTAAAGTTACACAAATCAACGGGAATCTAAGGCCGGAAGGCCCAACGTCCGAAATGTGGTAAAAACACAAATGACGAGAAGATTAATCCAAATGTAAATGGATTATATGACGCTATTTATATTCAGACTATTTTCTTCATCTTTGTTCTTTTTATCCCAAGGTTTCTGTTGTTGCCTACTCCGGCATTCCTTAGGTGTATATCGATTTGCATAACTTACAAGGAATTGTGACTTTTATTTAATCGTTATGGCTTTAATTTAATTAGTTCAGAATTCTCTGTAGCTCACCCATATTGATACACCCCCGAGGCAGACTTTAGGGTACAACTGTCAAAACATTTTGGCAACAACAACAAAAATGAAGATAATAGTGATAATTCATCATCTTAGAAATTCCGACAGAAATTATAACAAGTATAACTATAACTTGGATTATTGTCCAGTTTAAATCAGATATTAAAATTACAAATATATAGTTTAAACTGATTCAAAACTACCTTGAAATATTCAGGCGGAAAAAACACCCTGGGCCGACACAGTAACCCAACATTCTAGCAGTGAATTTAGCTATTGATCTAATTTAATGATTCCACTTGAGGTCGGAAGATAGGGTAAAGCCGAGGAAGCGCAGTGTATATCTTTCAGGGAGACTTGCTTGGTCCATGCTTATGAAGAGATTGCCTGTGATTATTTTCAGATAGGAGTTTCGTTTTAGAAGCTTTGGAATTTAAGGGACAATTCTTACTCCTGTCCACTACTGAGTGGAGGTATTTCTCAAGATCAGAAGCGAGGTTATATTTGTCCGCCTCACAAAATTTCTTACTGATGCGGGAGTAAATGGTGGTGTTGTCTGCATAGATGTCTACTTGGGATTTGATCACGAGTAGGAGATCATTTATAAAGAGTAGAAAGAGCGTCGGGCTTAGGCTAGATCCCTAAGGGGACACTAGTGTACGTGCGGTAGGATGTGGAGGCATGCCCAATCAAAATGACATTTATTATGCGGTTAGATAAGATAGATTGGATAAGATCAAGTAAGCGTTCAGTGATACCATAGCCCGGAAGTTTGCGCAAAAGGCCTGCGTGCCAAACCCTATCAAAAGCTATGGAGATATCCAGGGCAACAGTACGACCATCACCGGAATTATCGAGGGCCTGGTATATGTACTCCGTGATGGTTGTTAGCGTATCATTAGACCTGGCAAAGCGGAAGCCATACTGTCTGTCTGAGAACAGTTTATGAACAGTAAGATGTTGTACTATCTTTGCATTAATAATAGCTTCGAACACTTTTCCGAAAATTTGTAGAAGGCTAACAGGGCGATAATTGGATGGGTCCGAAGGTTCCCCTCAGTTCTTAAACAGGAACAACAGAAGAGGACTTCCCGCAGGCAGGAAAAAAGGAAGCAGAAAGGCAGTAATTATAGACGTTAGAGAGGACAAGGAAGAGTTCAGGGGCACAATTCCCCAGGACAATTACCGGGATTCTATTACCTCCGCTTGCTTTATGGGGATCAAGCTTTGATATTATCTTGGATATCAGAGATGGAGTTATGTAAACAACTTTCAGTTGAGCCTCAGTTCAAAGAGGAGTTTGATAAGAATCTGCGATTAAAGCACTCGGCTTTATCCACAGATGTCCTGGAAACCTCATATTTATTGATTAATGGGAAATGGAGGACTTGATATTGTTTAGCACACGTTTGCACAGCCGTTAATAGCCCTTGGAGCCGAACTTGAGGTCATCTATGCGCTGCCTCATTCTCTCAACAACAACAGGTTGGCGTTATTCACGATCCTCTTACGCTCATTCAGGATCCTCTTTCACTCTTTACGTGCAGAGGCGAGGAGGCGTCTATTGCGGTCAGTTGCGTGAATCCAAAATAGCCAGAAGTAGTGGTTTCTGTAGACAATGGCAGCCGAACAGGCAGGAGAAAACCAGGGAAGCAATGAAATTTTGGATGGAACTTCCTGATGGATGTGAAGACTTCATTCTCTAAGCTGCGGACAGCTTAGGGAATTAAGTCTTGAAGTTACTTGAATACAGCAAAACTCTTATCTTTGTGACGAATTGCTTCATAAGACCCATTTTTAAGTGCAGTTAAAAGACAATACTTTCCGGGGTACTAATAATGGCTTCCTTCCCAAAAGAAACACTGCTTTGGCCAATTTCACATGTGGTAATGCGCCGTGGTGTTTCTACTTTCTGAAAGACAAATGTAACTCGGAAACTTAGTAAACCTACCTTACAGACAAATCAGATGAATCTAAATATGTTGAACAAACCGGTCACTTTATGGCAGAAGTAAAGCCCATCTTGACGGAGTGGGGAAAGCTTGACAGACACTGGTAACGATTCCTCTGGCCTGCGACTTTACTCTCTCATCTAAAAAATTCCACTGTTTGTGTTTCGATGTCCAAAGTTTCGCATTGGACTTTTAGACCAAGATCTCCGAACAGGGTTTTGAAATCTTTTTGGTTGGTTTTCTCTCTTCAGCTGAGCCTCTGTAATCTGAATGAATGACTTCATTCTATTCTGAATTGTTGTTCAATTTAAGAGAGCTGCTCTTAATTAGGTACGGAGAGCTCAGGGCATGTTGGCACTAGCGTAATGGATAAAAAAGACTTGGATATATGATAGCAGACACAATCTTGCCAGTTCAACATTTGGAAGAGATCACAATGCGGAAAAAGCAAATGCTTGATAAGCTGGTAGCATCCGAATTGGCAAGGTTGCCAAAATCATGTATCTATTTTCCCTCTGTATTGTCCTGTGAAAGAGTAAATATAAAAATATTAGTATAAAATAAAAATGTTTCACCGAACTTTTTTTTTGCTTTTAGAAATTTCTCAAAATAGTACACTGGATATATAAAACTATAATTTTTGGACTTGGAATACATATTTTTCAATAACGCTGGTTTAAAAATTTAAAGTTAAAAATGTTTAAATTTGAAAAGATTTCCAGAACTAACAAAATTTCGCTTAACAAACAAGCAATTTTTTTTAATTTTCAGCAGACAAGGCCAAGTGCTTTGCTCGTATATTCTCTAATAACTCGACACTGGATTCATCTGGAGTATCTGTACCCGACTTCCCACCTAGAACTGAGGCCCAACTGAATGACGTCCACATTATCCCCTCAGCTCTGGTCTCTATTATTATATCAAAGGCTGAAACAACCTACATCTTGAACCAAACTTTTAAACCCAGACACAAAGTGTCAGATGTGTATGAGCTTTGAAAAATGTGTAAACGTCTGAAAATAAACCTGCATTTCTTTTCTAAGACCTTTCATTTAAAAGCTTTTTAGCTCACCGAAGTGAGATAATCATTATTTTCCTCTGTGATAAGCTTCAATTTCAACAACAATATAATTCTAATGTATGTGGTAGTTTAGGTAGAAATAACTTCTCTTTTAGAATTTATCAGTAAATTTTCGTTTTATCAAGATAGAAAGTTTATCACCTTCAAGAAACTCAGTAATCAATAATCTGCGTTTAAAATGTAATTTCTATTGGAGTTTATCAGTGACGTAGCGAGTTAGTGATCAATATATTTTCCCGGCACGCGAAAGAAAAAATAAAAGCAAAAAAACAAAGAGAGATAAAGAGATAGTGATCAAGAACGATTTAGATAAAGATCGAATAATGAGAAGAGGGGTCACTTTTTTGGTTGTAGTCATTTGGAATTATTTGCAATAAACAATGGTTTAGCCCCTTGGGTTCTTGAAATGGAAGGAAGGTTTTGTGGGTCGAGCGATCAGGGAAATCGCGGAAATTGACCAAGGCAGTTAAGCGGAAAGATAAATCTCTGCGTTGTTCTAATGGCGCAGATCTGAATGAAAGAAGTTAGGAAATCAATGTGTCTCTATGTAAATGAATGCAGTAAAAAATATCCATTTAAAGAGAGACTTTTCAGTCACCTACTGAAAAAAATGAGGGAGACACAACGCATTAGTAAATAAACTTTCGTACGAATAGAGCTAGATAATCATGCACAAGCATACATAAAACTATATACACGCATACGTGGCCGAAGCAATATCTTTCAGAAATACACTACGAATATATATATATATATATATATTAGAGGTTAATACTAATGGAAATATATATCAACACTAGATATGTTCTTTTAAAAAGGGCTCAATACAAAAATGGAGCATAGATGTATAGTTGTTGTTATTATTATTATTATCATTATTATTATTATTATTATAGCATACTGCAACTTAATAGCTATAAAGTTTCAGTGTTTGATACACAATCATAAGGCAGTCACATTTTGTTAATTTACTTACATATATATATATATATATATATATATATTACGCTCTCACACCCTGATTGAGCACTCTGGAAGAGTGGGAGAATTTGAAAACAGTAGCTACTCCAGCGTATACGCATCGCTCATTCAATAATGAAATAGAGCCCTCCAGCTATTGGGCGTGTGTAATGATAGACTCGCTAAAAGGTCTGCTTCTACCGGAAGACACGTGGCCCAAAGGTAGAATCGCCGACTGATGCCGCTTCGGTCGGGTTTCGATCCTGGGTTAGGAAGCGATTGGAGTATAATCGTACTGATGAGCTGTGATACAGCGAAACAGATCTGTCTGTGGATGACTATAGTGTATATATGTATATATATATATCGAGTGAGAGAGAGATGAGATCTAAAAATAAAGAAGGTTTTAGTATAATTTTATTTTTTGAATCTTCTTATCTATGTATCTACCTATCTATCTATCTATCTATCTACATATATCTGTATACATATATATAGAGATGTTTATTTTTAATAAAATCCGTTCATACTAACTGACAATATTTCACGTGTCATATTTGAAAGATATAAGTAATGAGATGTAACTTTGACAGATGATTTTATTATTCATTTTTCGATGTTCCCAAGTACTTTCAATTTCTTTCCGAGATCATCTTCAGTTGTGAGGCAATATTCATTTTTAAACATTAGCCGTCAGTTAATAGAATCAGCTATGAATACTGCAGTAGTGTTCTAAATTGTTAATAGAAATAAGTTTTTTCATGATTTAACAAGTGCATGAACATGATATTACAACATAAAAAGTTCCATTTTGGATAATCTCCACGTTCTAATGAAAGCTAAGCAATTTGTCAAACGTCATATTTGAAGCAAGAAGAAAATTTACAATAATTTTTTGAAAAATAGTTGTGAGGTTAATTTTTTTTTACCACAATTTACACCCCTGAATGTGATCTCGGAAGGAGATTAAAAGTACTTGGGTACATCGAGAGATGAATCATAATAACATCTGTCACCGTTACAGCTGGTTTCTGGCATATTTCTATTATAATACGCAAAATGTTATCCGTGAGTATGAACGGATTTTATTAAAAATACGCAGACACAATGTTTGCAATTTATTTAATCTGACACACACACACACACACACACTCACACATACACACACACACACACACACACAAACATACACACACACACACACACACACATATATATATATATATATGGGTAGTTGCCATTCTTGTAAAAACGTTTTGGTGAATATAACTGACAAGAAAAAATTATTTAGTTTTCTATATATATGTTTGCATATGTAGAGAGAGTTGATATCAAATAGATAGAAATGTATCATTAGCAAATGTACAAAGGATGAATTAAAGATATATTATATTTGATCATTTTGAAAAATTTTGGATATGGGTCTAGCTGAAAGATTTCTATAATTTTCATATATATATATATATATACATATATATATATATATATATATATATATGTGCGCGTGTTTGTGTGTGTGTGTGTGTGTGTGTGTGTGTGTGTGTGTGTGTGTGTGTGTGGTGCAATGAGTAAATAGCCAACATTTTATATTTTGACTTCACGAATATGAGTTGTTTGTTTTTTAATTTTTTGTGATAACACCATTCAGGAAAGTTCAGATAATGCGGAATAAGTTGGATGAGTCTACTTGCAATGTGAGAGGTGTTTAGAGTGATTACTAATGATGGCGACGTTATTCATTATCCTTCTATAGGGACTTAAACCTCACTCGGAGGCCTACGTCCAGTGCCTTGAGGAGGTAGTGTTGCATTAGTTCAGAAACGTAGCTGAGGGAAGAGCTATATCTGGCAACCGGACTCTGACTAACCCATATAAGGACAAATTTGAAATCTTTTATGGTTCTATGTTATGCTTTATTTTTTAAGGACATATCGAGTCCCGACAAACTCTTTAACGCTTGAATGCAATTTTCAGCTATATATGCAGTATAAATTTTAAAATCCGTTATGAAATGGATTAAATTCAACATATTTATAATTTCTTTGTTAAACATGATTTTTGAATAGATAACCGATTAAGACACGTCAGATTTAATGACGGTTTCTCCTTAAAGACGTATCTTCGAATCCTGCCGCAGGACGCATATTTTTCGAACAATATTTCTCGATTATTCAGGCAAGTAGATATAAATAACTATAGTCTAATAATAAAAATACATATCATCTGAAATGTGAGTATCCATAAGAAATTATATTTAAACAAATAAATTAAAAACTATATATATATATATATATATATATATATATATATATATATATATATATAAATGCGTGTGTGTATGAATATATATGAACATTTTTTACTCATAGGTATATATGTATACATGCATCGTGAAATTTCATTGTGTCACCGTATTATACCCTTAAAATGAACTAGATATCATTTGAAGATACAAATATGCTCATACAATCATCTAATCATAAAAATGACAAACAGATATATAGGCCTGAATCTGCAATTAGGAACATTACTGGTTTGCCATAAGACTAAATGATAAAAAAGAAAATTGTTCTTGACAAAGAATTCAATAACAACTTTTCTTTTAGTATCGGGAAAGGAAATTAGAATTTACTGAAAATATTCAATAAACAAATTGGAAAAGTCCTATATTTCTCACAGCTTTATTCCATTTATCTTTAAAATAAATCACCTAGTTCCGTTTTCAGAAAGCCCACCATGTTAATAATCCTGCATATTCTAGTACAGTTATCCGAAATTAGATCGATACTTTAGTCATGTTTTTATGTAAACTTTCTATTGGCTTCAGTTGTAACTCTTTAGGAATCCTTAAAACGCTAAGTATTCGATTTCTGATTTTTAAGGCAGCTATGATAACCCTGATTGTATGATTGACGTAACTCAAGTTTCTTTTCGCGAATTTCGTTGGTTTGTTTCGTACTAATCTAACTTTTACTAAATAGTTATACACTTCGTCTAATATTTCCCCGTTTACGATTCAAATTTATGACTCCATTTGTTGGCTTCTTTTTGAGATAATTTACAGTAGCTCTCAGACAATAGACGCTGATTTGCAAATGTCTCAAGACACTTTTGGAAAGTACTAAAATTGAAAGCGAATGATGCGAAAGAAATCTTGATTGATGGTTGGACTCAAACAACACGGCGACTTTAAAAAACATGTTATTGTTCACCCAGTACAAGACGCGAGAGCAATTCAATGTAGATGATTACGAAATGAGGGTGTTTTAAATGAGTAGAAAGAGGGATTAAGTTGTGTATATTATGAGGATATTTAGTATATATAACGGTTAATTGATTTGAAGAGGTTAAAATATTAATGATCGGCCAAGTATCTTCTCGGATGTCTCTTCCATAATGCAACAGTTCTATGAGAAAAGATGTTGGGGAGAATAATTTATCTTAGTGGAATTTCCTATTTACAATTGGAATATGAAAGAAATGATGATGCGTTCTAAATGATCTAACTGTGAATGTTTCAACTGATGAAACATCCGCTACAAAAATAACTATAATATAGCTATAATATAGCGTCTGGCAACGTTACGTCTGTGAAAAAGATGTTTTATAGTAAAAAAATTGATCACGCATCCGCGCAAATATTCTTTTTTTTTAACTTTAGAGGTAGAAGAGTAAAAGTTTCGTAATTCTGGCCCAGGTGTAGTCACAATTTCTCACCTAATCTGGATAATATAAAGATAGCGCACGACCAAATAACTCGACTACTTTCTGGAGTGAGACAAGGATCTGACCATTTTATATATGTGTATGTGTGTGTGTGTGTGAGTGTGTGTATCATTAAGTGGATTTAAGTACACAAATACCTATTATATATATATATATATATATATATATATATATATATATATTGTTATTTGTGTAATTTTTTCACGATGGTAGCTCGTGGTCTAATGAACAATTAGCTTAAATTGAAACGACACACACACACACACACACACACACACACATATATATATATATATATATATATATAATTGTGGATTTGGGCAGTTCCTCGTGACTTATCTTATAAATCAGTAAATTATATTTTTCTTTCTAATGTAACCTACAGCAAGGTTTATTATACACAAAAAACCGTTTTCTACAAAAATCAATTACATGGTAACTATAAGCAAAATAAATCACCCCTTAGAATCATTATAAATTGGCAAAACTAAGAGAATTAAATTAATTATCTACTATAATAATGTAAATCTCCCAATCTCATAGTCATAAACATAAGGCACCTGCAAGGTAAAATTTATAGCGAAAAATGTTATTTACGAATTCACATTTCAAGGTGTTTTTATTCAACTAAATTTATAAATGATTCTATTGGATATACAGCATGACAAACAAGAAAACTCACGCTATACATCTTTGAGAAGAACTTAATTTTGTCTCATTTAGATACACATCAAGAGCTATTAAACTCTTTCCTCAACGTACCCGTTGACAATACTAATATAATAGCCTCATTTACATGTAGAAAATGGCTTAAAATAATAGAAGCATCATTAATAAAAAAAAAGAAAATCAAACACACATTATGAACTATGAACACGGTTATAATGTGCTGACTGTGTTTGGAAAATTAAACATTCTTATCGCTCTACATATCTAAAATAAATATCCATATATTTTGTTTATAGTTAAAAATAAAAGTATATCCAAACGCGCACGCATATACAAAACATTCTGACAATTTCTACATAATTTGTGTCTAGAAATGAAAAATTAAACAAAAATCAGAACAAATTAATTAAGACAAAATTACCACATTAATTTGTCAGTCGTTTATAACGCAACACGGACATACATATAGAAGACAGTCCATATATTCAGTTTAAAGTAAAATAAAATTCACCCTTGATAATGTCTAAACGTCTAGCTAAAAGCTTGGATAAATAAAATATTCTTACAATTTTGATATAATTTATGTTCTGAATAGTAAAAAACAATATATTCAGATAAAAAATAAACACACTTAACCATACCACTTTTTCTGTCATTTTTAACGAATCTTGCAGAAAAGAGAATTTGCTGTCTAAAACATTATATATATATATATATATATATATATGTGTGTGTGTGTGTGTGTGTGTGTGTGTGTGTGTGTGTGTGTGTGTGTGGTTTTGTATCTGTATGTATGTATGTGTTCAAATATATAAGTTAATATTTATGTATCTAAATGCATAAATAAACATCGATTCATTAAAAGCTAATTTTTAAAATGACCCAAGTATATAACAGCAAAAACCTGCAGATATGTCTGGATTTGACAATCAATTACATGTGTTAAATTGTTTTATATTTTTGTACAAAAAAGAATTTCAGTATCACTTCATCTTCGAAATTCTTTTTAAATATCCAGATGCATAATTGTACATTAAATTATTATCTGTCTTGTGTCAGATGACAAGACCAAGCTCGATAAAAAAAATCAATAAATTCAGGACAACATAATCAACCAAACTATCGAATATTTCATTAATTCGAGGTATGATGACAATTACCTCCACAAAGATATTTTTCTTCTCTAACATAAAGAATGACATGAAAGTACACAACAAAATAGCATGTGAAATGATAAAAGTTTTCGTTTTGTAGTAATTGTGAATATCTGCGTCATCAATTCTCTCGATCATTCTTCGTTTCCTGTTCAGGCTTTGTTCTCATTTGCGGTGGGCGAATAGATAGAAAGTTACGTATCCAAGTGAGGAGCTGAATATTCATAATTGATATAAGTAATTTGATATTTGATATTGCCAACAGCATCTTTCTGTCAAACATCTCTCTCTCTCTCTCTCTCTCTCTCTCTCTCTCTCTCTATATATATATATATATATATATATATATATATATATATATATATATGTAAATTTATTGGTGCCAGTCTATCGGTATAGCTTTCTTTATAGTGTTTTTTCACAATTTTTTATGACGTCACAACATGGGATAGCGCGAAATGACAAAAAAACCATGTAGTCAAATGCAATGTAATATGTTATTTCCTGTTTCAAAGTTGATTTTATTGAGTGTTGGTTGTTTTGATTTGATGTACATGGCCTCCAATATCTGCAGGTTCCTCTTACTGTTTGTATGAGTAAGGATCACCGTATTGTTGACCAAAATCTGTCTGATATGACCTACATGTTTATGTTTTTCAGAGAAATGTTGTTTAATAGTACTCTGTTCAGAAAGATGACATGTAAGTCTACGGGTGAGTGTGATTGTAGTCAAACCAATATATGTACTAGGTTTTTGATTAGTATCAGAGATGCAATCTCTGAATGGGCATGTAAATTGGTACACTACATTGGTCTTTTGTAAACCGCATCGCAAACTTAAGAACTGCGTTTATTATTTTTGGTAACTATTGCCGTTGCCAAGCGGAGTTTTATGTCAACACAAAATAAAATCGTCGGTGATGGTGGGTATTATAATATTTCAGTTTAAACAACCTCTCTGAAGATGGTTCATGTGAGCCGAAAGCTTAGAAGAAAACCAATAAATAATTATCCAAATGTTGGAGAATTTTTGTCTTTATTTTCAACTGAAATTAAAGCAAAAATACGACGTTTAGAACGGCTCATGATTAAACATAATAGACATTCATTGTCTCTTATATTTAATAGCATATGTTTAGAAAATTACTTGCTGCCTCGATATACTAAATTTAAGTTACATGATGCCGCAGCATTAAATGATCCTAACACCAAGAAATTTCAATGGAACCTCATAAAACGTCAAATGCACACAGCCAAACAGGAATTACAACAAATCAACACTGAAATTGTACATATTAAAGGAATTTTACAGTCTTCTACCACAAGTGAAAAATTCAAGGATATATTAGATTTATTATACAATAAAACACAAAAGGAACATGAATCCCATAAACAAGTCATCCAAAAAAAGCTAAACAAATTATATAAAGGAAAAATACTTTTACTAAACATCAATGACAACTTCATTAACCTATCGGATTACCAACTTACTCCAGATGAAATAGAATTCCTTAATCTCGGACCAAATTTTCATGTCGCACAGAAACCTAATTCAATGTTTAAACAAATGGAAATTGAAGCTTTATACCAACAAATACTTCAACTCGAGCAGGACAACCATATTACTACACAGGTAGGCTTAAAAGAACTACTCAAAGCTGAATCAATCAAACACCGCTACCATAAAAATCCTAATGATATTATAAATACGCCTCTCATAAAAGCAGCCACACATCTAAAAAATAACAAAAATATTGTTATCCGACGTGCCGATAAAACCAATACATTTGTTATTTTAAACAGACAGGAATATCACTCCAAATTACAGGCCATTCTCGACGATCACAATAAATTTAAAAAATTAACTAGTAATACCACAACCCAACTTAAAAAACATATTAATAAACTTATTACTGCAAGCAATGCTGAAATAGGTTCCTATAAACTTCAAAAGATTATAGGTGATTATCAGCCCGGCTACCTTTATGGAAATGTAAAAATCCATAAAAAAGATCATCCCCTCCGACCTATCATTTCTCAAATACCCACACCAATATATAACCTTTCCAAAACACTTAACAAAGTAATTGCTCCCTATGTTCCTGGTAAATATAGTATTAATTCCACGGACGAATTTTTACAGATCCTCCATTCCGTAAAACCTAAGAATCAAATAATTGTATCTTTGGATGTCCAAAACTTATTCACAAATGTTCCCGTCCAGGAAACAATTGACATCATTATCCGTGATGTATACAACCATGCTACTCTCCCATCAATCAATATTAAACCCACTATATTAAAAAAACTATTATTAGCATGCACCACACAAGTACCCTTTCACGATCCCTTAGGCAATATTTATACACAAATAGATGGTATTGCGAAGGGATCTCCTTTAGGTCCCCTCTTTTCTAATTATTATATGGCAAATCTAGAAAATAAAATAATTAATGACAACAATAAACCCTCTATATATGTAAGATACATAGATGACATCTTTATTTTAGCTAAGAATATCGATCAAATTAAATATCTTAAAAACAAATTTGAAAGTTACTCCGTCCTCAAATTTACATTAGAACTTAATATTAATAACAAACTCCCATTCCTTGATGTATTCATTGATTCTAGTACACATAAATTTACTACTTCTCTATATAGGAAACCAACTAGCATAAATTCATGTCTTCTTAATTATAATAGTGAATACCCCCAACGATATAAGTTAGCTGTTATAAAAAACTTACTTCAACGCACACAAATGATATCTTCTTCCAAATCTATATTTTATAAAGAATTACACAACATTAAGCAAACACTAGTCAATAATGGATTTCCTAACTCCGTTATTGATCAACAAATTAAAATGTATCTCAACAAAATTAACAATAGCTCTAACAATAATGAAAATATTAATAATAATGGTTTACATCAAAATAAACATAACACTATTAACTTATACTATTGCAACCAAATACATAATAATAATAAACAAGATGAAAAAAGTCTCAAAAACATAAGACGTAGATATGTTAAACCAGTGGAAAGTAATAATCAAATTAAACTCATTATATATTATAAAATGTTTAAAACAATTGACCTTATAGTCTATAATAACCCAACAAGCACTAAACTAAATTCTCTACAAAAAACCAATGTAGTGTACCAATTTACATGCCCATTCAGAGATTGCATCTCTGATACTAATCAAAAACCTAGTACATATATTGGTTTTACTACAACCACGCTCTCCCGTAGACTTACATGTCATCTTTCTGAACAGAGTACTATGAAACAACATTTCTCTGAAAAACATAAACATGTAGGTCATATCAGACAGATTTTGGTCAACAATACGGTGATCCTTACTCATACAAACAGTAAGAGGAACCTGCAGATATTGGAGGCCATGTACATCAAATCAAAACAACCAACACTCAATAAAATCAACTTTGAAACAGGAAATAACATATTACATTGCATTTGACTACATGGTTTTGTTGTCATTTCGCGCTATCCCATGGTGTGACATCATAATACCGCATCGCAAACTGCGTTTATTATTTTTGGTAACTATTGACATTGCCAAGCGGAGTTTTATGTCAACACAAAATAAAATCGTCGGTGATGGTGGATTTCATAATATTTCAGTTTAAACAACCTCTCTGAAGATGGCTCATATGAGCCGAAAGCTTAGACGAAAACCAATAAATAATTATCCAAATGTTGGAGAATTTTTGTCTTTATTTTCAACTGAAATTAAAGCAAAAATACGACGTTTAGAACGGCTCATGATTAAACATAATAGACATTCATTGTCTCTTATATTTAATAGCATATGTTTAGAAAATTACTTGCTGCCTCGATATACTATATATATATATATATAGTTAAATTTGTTATTTGTTGTTTTTTTTATTTCAATTTAATATCGTTTACAATGCGACATAGAAATTTCTGTTTCAAGATTTTTACCTCTTTATCGGGCAATGTTTAGATTATTGTTTAAAAATGTATGCATCATAAAGGAAGCTGAGACAAATTGAACGGTGTTCAAAGTAGAGAGTAGAATAAATGTTTCACCAAGTGTCTAACCTTTATAATTATCCACTTAGAGCCGAACTACGGAGACGCATGCCTCTGCCTAGGTTTGTAATTATATTACAATATCATCGGACATAATCCCGGTAATATTTCGAAATAATTCCCGAGAGATAAAATGCGGCTGTATAGTCTTCAGGAAAATTTTGTCCCGTGTTCATACAAACGATGGTCGTTTACATATACAAATAAAAATCCTATTCATTGATCGATTGATTACTTTTTATAGTTTATCAAGATTCTGTAGGTTATTTAAAGTCAGAAAATATTTTTTTTAAATTGTAGAATTATTTTTGAAACAATAATGATTTACTGATACAATTTTAACTCAGTAACCCATAGATAGTGAAGAAGATTCATACCTTTTCCCGTAAAATTTTCGCTTTAGTGAAAAAATGACACTAACAAGGACATGAACTCGGTTCTCTGATTAGCAATTCGGAAACATTATTCATTAAACCATGTGCACGTACAAACACCTGATATTCCCAAGCAGTCACTCGGCTAGGCACTGACCAGGCTCGACGTTGTTTAACTTTGGCGAGAATACAGAAACCGGATTTCTAAAGCTACATTTCTGTAAGCAATAAGAACAGAGCAAAATAGCTTGTGTGTATGGATGTCAGTCAGTCAGTCAGTGCAATAATTAGTACACGCTTGGGAGATCATGTCTAAAAAGACACATAAATGACTGGACGGAAACTTTTCCTGCAGTTGTTTGGCACTACTTTGTGCGGTAGACTTATTGCTAAACAAGGCTATAAACTTAATCTGCCCTGTTATTTTACCCATAGCTGAAAGGAGATGAGACGGATTAATACCTTTTCAAAGGTATTTGCGCGTAAGTAAATGCAACGAATTCGACTGGAATTTAAACACGGCTCTCTGATATATGAATGGGAGAACTGAAAATGTAAGGTCTAGCAAATACAAATCACCTACAATATGTTCCTTTGATAATTTTGTGCATTGAACAAGATATTTCTGTTTCTTATCAGTATTTTATCAGACTGAATTTTGTTCCACAATAAAAAAAAATCAAATTCTAATATGACTGCAGCCCTTTTACAGAATTTGTCTTTAAAATAATACCCCTTCTTGTATGTGCCTTGTACACTGGTGCACTTTATATTCCAAACAATACGGCATTATACAGGGAATTCTTAATAACATTTGAAAAATAGACTTGATAGTCAAGATGTTGTTTTGCATCGGTAATCATTTGCTATGTGAATAAAAAGAAAAGTTTTTTACTAAATTACTTTTAAAACTTAATGAGAAATTTTAAAATGCCAGAAGTTATTTGTGCTACTTTGAAAATAGAAATGGTAGTTTGCCTCCGGAATGCCAATCAGGCAGTTAAGAATACAATCCGAAGCTTGGGGCATATAGAAATGGTTTGTAGTCAGATGTCTCTGCTTAGAATTATGATCAGGGTTGGGCAGATTGTAAGATTGTATAAAATTTGCAAATACCGGTTCTTGTCAGTGAAGATAACAATAAAGAAAGTCTTGCTGACTGCTTCGTTGGTTTGTAAATGTAGTGTTGTGTCAAGTTGAAATAAAACGAATTTGTTCGGGAATACAAAATAAGAATGAGAATTTATTAATGTTGATTTGAAAAAAAAACAAATGAATATCTTAGTCGAATGACTTCTTTATAGATTCCCATTCTTTTACATTGCTAGGAAGTCTTATTTAAAATTTAAAAAAAATTATTAATATTATTCAAAATGTATTGATCTTCTAATCAAAATGGTAAGGTACGGGGATTATATAGTAACCTTTTTTATCTCAAAGAGAGCTATGAAGAATCTAGGAAAACGTCTTGTAAATCTAAAGGACATAGGATAATTCAATTTTTGTTCTTGAAATAACTAAATGATTAAAAGTAAGAAAGGCGAATATTTTGAAAAAAATTGATCAGTTAAAAAAAGATCATTTCTCTAGACAAGGCTAATGTCTGGATAGATGATTAAGACATTATAAAGCTTAGTAAAAAAAACTAATTAAGTCTATATATTCCTAATTAGCGAAGAAAGAATAACTGTCTCCAGTACTCAATAAATTAGCATCATAGATAAGAAATAAAAAATAAGTAAAAGTTTATAAGACAAAGAAAATATGGTAATATTTGCCGTTTTATTATATGTGTAAACCTATTTTCAGATGGCTGCTATTAATTTTAAGTGATTTTCAAGATGAGAAAAGATTTCTCTAAAATTGGAGAATGCAATTACTTTTGACGAGTAAAGTAGCCGAAAGGTTACAAAGTGGTAAATACAGATGTATAGTACAATGAGTGCAACATTATTTTTGTTGGGAGAAGTAAGCAAATTTATCAAAGATAGTCAAAAACTTTGTCAATGGGTTTTGATGATATGTGACCCTCGGTCAAAATACGGACTTGAGAATTCCCTGTGTGGTAATTACCAGGACAGTAGTTAAGAACAGGCAGACAATAACAGGAAGTGGGTTTTCTTCTTCTTCCTCTGGAAGTGGAAATGTTAAATGATATTATTTACATGTCAAGATAGTAAGTCATCCATATAGGGAAGGGGAAATAAAAAGACCATATATAACTTCACCATCTCGGTATCGGTGCCTGTTTAATAAAACCTGAGTGCAAGACATAATTATTCAATTCTGGCCCCGTTTTTGGAATGAGAAGGTAGAAAGAAATATGATTGAGGCCTGAGAGATATTACAAGAGACAGTCAGTCCAAATTCAACCATCTGGAAGTTGAATAAACCAGTCAACTAATATTTCGTTTTTGTCAGTTGATTTTGATTAGCTTGTAATCTTGTATTTAGTCGATATATATATATATATATATATATATATATATATATATATAGTGTCGTTACGGGATAAAATCTGGTTTTCATTATATGTCAATCTCTCGCGTAACTGGGCCAATCTCCTCAAATGACAACAAGCAATCCTGATTTTACTAATCCGAGATTAACAACACAACATGGGCGGAATCGATCAAAGGCCAGGACGTTTGGCTGGACTCAGCCAGGTGCCGAAGTATATGTAATGGATAAATTATCTTTCATTGACTGACAAGCCAGTGCTACCTGGGCTGATTTTTTTTTTTTGCTACTTGGCGATCGGGCTGTGTTATATTTGTTGTCTTGACATTTAGTGTTAATAGTAAAGTAGCTGTTTTTTCAAAGCAACACATCTGTATTTAGTGTTACATTAATTTGAAATGTATGCAATTTTTTATTTATATTTTTTAAACTGTGGGTCTCATCTTTATTGCCTTCTTCGGGTGATATTTCTGGAATTTCGAACCGATCTCTTTTAGTTACTGGACTTATTAAATCCGACATGTTTAACGTTGTGAAAAACAAATTTGTTTGCACATCAGCGAAATGACATAAACTGAATTTCAGGCTTGCTTATAGTACTTCCTTATAGATGTGTTACTATTTAACACTACACACACGCAGCTCTAGGAACGACATCTGTTGGAAAACAGTCAGAACTTACTGAAGGTTCCAATAGAAAGATAGAATACGGAAAATAAGCTTCTCCAATTTAATAATGTTTACACTTTATTTGCGTCATAAATTTCTTTACAATTAATATACTAAAATTCCTCAAAGGATGTAGCTTCTGCTACAGTTATTTGTGATACAGTTATTTGTTTGTGATTCTGTAGCGCTAGTCTACAGAATTTGAAGAAAGATGGCCGCTGCTAAGACCTATATGCTTCATTCGCTCAAACCTATTTTTAATCATTGATATTTTGTACTCTAATGCTAGAAAAGAAGATTTATTTAAACAACCTCTTTTATAAGTCCATGACTATATAGAACAGGCCTCCGAAAATATTTTTCAACCTTAATCTGTTGAAGTCTAAAGTCAAATTATAACCATCCTGCATATACTCATAATCAGTACTTAATACCTGCATACATTTATTTAGTAACTATCTACTTGAAGTGGTTCTTTGGTCTTGTAATATGTGAAAGCTCAGTAAAAAGGAACTATTTAAGTCTACTCCTAATTATTGACGTATGTCTGTCTCCAGTACTTAATAAATCAGGATCAAGAAATGAAAAATAAGTAAAAGTATATAAAACAATCAAAGAAAAAGATGCAACATTTGATTTTCGCGGTTTGATAAAGGGATCAGCAACTTCGTCAACTTCTATTTGAAATGAATAATGATTAAATTCGTCAGTGTATTATTACAAGTTTCTCGAATTATGAATTTTATTAAAATTTGATACTTTCCTTCGTGAGATCTTTTCCTTCTATAGATCAAATTGCTATTTTTTCTTTTTAACGGTACTCGTATTAGGCTTATTATGTTTCATTGACTGACAATGAAATATGTTGCAAAAGATTTTATGCAAGAACACCATGATGCAACTTCCTCTGCCAGTAATTTGAAAACTGCATACTGTGCGGTTTAATATTCGTGCTGAAAACTTCATTATGAACATTTCATAATGTTTGGTTATAAATCTGGGAACAGTGCAGAGTATTCGGAAAGGTTAGAATAGTCTAATAGTGATTACGAAGGTGCTTGGAGTGATAGCTAGTAATGTTATGATAACTAGTAATGTTATGATAACTAGTAATGTTATGATAACTAGTAATGTTATGATAACTAGTAATGTTATGTCCTACTTATCTTCCCATAGATATGCCGGGGATATATAAAAGCATGTTTACCCTTACGAATTAAACCGTATTCTTCTTAAAAATTATACCACTTATATAAACAAAATAGACAAATAAGTTACCTTTTCTTTCTGTTTCACTCTCTAAGATTTAAAACAGACGATAATTGAACGTCTGCCAAAAGCATCATTGAACTGGCAATCAATACTCCTGCTAAAATGTTGACACTTGTATACATTATTCTTTAACCTTAAAATAAAATAGAGTATATCAATTAAATAAATGTACAGGCATAAATATTACAACGTTTTAATTTTAATTTTAATTTCCAAAATATCAGTAAAGACCGGCTGAAACGTTGAGATAACAGCAACAAAGATAAGAACAATAGCATGAATATAATAATTTCAGCGTGTCTTTCAAGAAAATATTAATATTTTGCCAACCTTGACGCTGCTTCATTTCTTTATTATGTTCTTTAACTTTCTATGGTCGTTGTACGTTTTCATACTAAATCTTCATCACACCAGATGCATTCTTCGAGGTTTCTTCAGTTCAACGCTTCTTTCTGATTTATTAATTCACGGGAAATCTTTTTGCATTTTTCTGAAAATATTTTTATTTGCTCTAAGTATCTAGTTCTTCATTTTCTTTTTCATAACTTACTATTCCTTCATGTTTTATAAGTTCTCTCTTCTTTAATGTTCTTTCTTCTATAATGTTCATTTAATAGATGGCAGATATCTCTATAAAATTATTTTTTACTTCGTACTTTTTTTTATTTTATTGCTTTTCTAGTGTTAACATTTTCCCACCTTCCAAGCCAATCTAGCACTGATATTTCTTCACTTACAAAATCAATTTCTTTTTCTATTTCAATTCTTATTTTCTATTCTGGCTTTTTTTTTTGCGCGGATGATTTTCTTTGACTTTTACTTGTAATACATTTTGGTTCTATCATTTTGCTAACGCATATATAAATTCATCAAGTTCACTAAGTTCAGATGTCATTTCATTAATAATATACTTTAGGAAATATTTTTTCCATTCTTATCAGATTAACTGTTTATGATTTTGTTTTTTTATTGTTCATCAGTATTTTTAACGATTTTTTCTTCTATTTTACCGATGCAACTTCATTAAAGATTTCAGCATTCATTTTTCCCATGATAATATCCTTTCTCGAAACCATTTTGGTCATTGTTACTTTTTTCGTTATCTACGCTTTGTAATGTTAATCCAGCCTACCTTTCAAAGCTTTAATGCCTTTTACTTTTTGATTGTATCTGAAGTGAATTTGTATATCTGACTTTCCTCCAAGGCTTTTGCTTCCGGTTACTAGGATATTTTGTTGTAGTTGCTATCAGCCATTGTGGCAACATCTTTTAAAACTTTCTTTTAATTTAATTTATTTCTACATCTCATAATCTTTTTTATTGGATCATTCCCAATTCTTTTATTTGTAAACATATTTTCTGCAAGGTTTATGCAAAATTATTTCTTTACATATTCCGAAGACATTAAACATATGGTTCGTGTCTGACTATTTATTAAGTGAACAATCTAATGTGTACATCATGATTTACGTATGTCCAGTTTTTATTATATCTTTTTACATTTCATTTTGAGATCTTATTGAAAATGTCCAAATGTTTAATTTATTTATTTATTGATTGATTGATTGATTGATTTTCAACGGTTGAACAATATATAATAAAACAAATTCCGATGTTCAAATTCGTTGATGGCCATTTCAACAAGAAATTTCAACGAGAAATTTCGCGTATCATCAGTAACAAATTTTTGTTACAAAAAGCCAAATGACAAAATGAACAAAGATATTTTACCGACGGAAGTTAAAAAAGATATTCAAGACTGAAAATTAATAGGGTGGGATTAATAAGAAAGCAGACAGAAATCTATGTCTATTTTTATTTTTAGAATTTTTGAAGACCTCTACAATTAAACTGAGTCGAGAGTTGAAAGTTGAAATTTAAATTTAAATAAATCATAGCGGTTTTTTGTTTAAATAAATGGAATGAAAGTTATAGAAAAAATTAATTAGGTAATTAGTTTCTAAAAATCTTCAAATATAATTAGAACTGACCTTAACTCATATTTGCGAATATCCTTTAGCTTTTTAAGTAATTTATGTTAAGGGATGTGTATGTGCATATATATAAGTGTATGTGTGCATGTGTGTAGGCTTTTGTACGCGTGTGGTTGGGTGCGTGTGTGTGTATGTGTGTAATGTATTTTTATATATATTTATATATATATGAGAATACATGTATATATATGTGTGTGTGTATGTGTGTGCACTTGTTGAATTGATATACTCTTTAAGTTATTTTTTTAATTTTTTATATTATATTTTATGTTTTATTTTAATTTATATTTTTAATTTTCTATTAATTTTTCATTTTTTAAATTGTATGTCAAGGTTTCACAAAAAAAATTTCTGTAACCTTCATCCCATTTATTTAAACCTAAAACCGCTATGATTTATTTTTCAACACGATTGTGAACAGTTTCTATGGAGATGAATTTTTCTTTTTCTTTTCTTTTCTTTTCTTTTCTTCCCAGTCAACCATCCTTTTCCCCTTTTAACTTTCTCCCATTTTCTTCCTTCGTTTCTTTTTATACTTCCCCTTACCAAGGCTAAATTTCAACTTTCAACTCTCGACTCAGTTGAGAAGTCGAGGTTTTTCAAAAAATTTAAAAATAAAAATAGACATAGATTTCTGTCTGCTTTCTTATTAATCCCACCTTTTTAATTTTCAGTGATGAATATTTTTCTTAAGTTCTGCCGGTAAAATATCTTTGTTTATTTTGTCATTTGGCTTTTTGTAATACAAATTTGTTGCTGATGATAAGCGAAATCTTTCGTAGAAATGGCCATATAACGAATTGGAACATCGGAATTTGTTTTATTTTATAATTAGCTCTGTATTTTGAATATAAATTGCATTGAGCCTTCTACCTTGATTAGTTTTAATATTAATTACATTAATATTAATTAGGATTGGATTTTTCGGATTTACCTACCTGCTTTTCCTTTTGGAATAAAGTTATATATATATATATATATATATTAAAAAGAAAGGAAAATTATAATACAAGAAAGCACTAGAATAAAATAAAAAATATTTTAAAATATAGAAATACAAAATTGTAGAACCAATACAGACGAGTCTTGAAGTACGAGAAAGAGGTAATGGCAACAGGCTGACCCCAATGCAGAAAACGTACTGAGTTTAAATCAGTAAAACTGACTATAAAGCAATTCAATTCGAGTCTTTGAAAATTTTTACACTTTTATCATTTATTTTAGGCTTAATCCTAATCCTATATTTCATATTCAACAATTATCTCATTTAATATTCCACAATTTTCTTATTTCATATTCCACACTTTCTCATTACAATATATACACACGTTTTCTCATTTTCTTGCCAAGGTGTTCGTATTTTCCAGTTGTTCATTTTCTCTTAATTTTACTCCTATAGTTCTTCCTCGTTGTGTATGTATTTTGACATTTTGAACACATATGTCTGCATAAACAGAGATTCTCTTTTTCATGTTCGCAACAACAAAACCCGAATTGTTTGTATATTAGAAATATTGTCTTCTTTATAATCTCTTTTAATCATCGGTGTTTTTAACAGTTTCCTCACTAAACTAATCTGTGCAATATTCTGGATTATCTGAAAACATTCCAGGAGATCGAATTTTTCAAATCAGCTTGAAAAATTTATTCTAATTACATGTTGTTTTTTTTAACATTACCTCTATTTTCACATTTTATCATTTATAATTACATACGACTGTGAATGGTTTTAAATATGTTAAAAGGGCCTAACTTATATATAACGTCACGTTTTAGAACTACTACAATATTTTCATTTTTCCATTATTGCTAAACTAGCTGGATCCGTGTAAAATCCGACTTCATAGCCATTATTATGTCTTTTTTCTTTGCTTTTCTTTTTTCACGTATCTTTTTATTTTCACTTTTTATCTATGTCAAGCATTATTTTCTGTCTATGTTTATATTTAAATGTTAGACAAATATGAATTAATTTTCTATTCAAAATTGAGTAAGACATGCACAAATAATTTCATAATATCATCCTTTTTGCTCTATTTTTTTTTGCAAACTTTTGACGCTTTTCCACCGCTCCCTGTTTTCCGTCTTCCGATTTTTGTTTCTTGACAGACAGCCAGAAAAACATGATAGCAACAAAAACAGGAAAGTGTGCTGACACGACGTTGAAAAAATATAAACGTCACCTAAAAAAAGAGTAAAATAAAAATGCCTCAGCATTGTACTATAAGAATGTAAACGAAAACCAGGTTTTTCCCTAGTTGACAAAAAACATCTAAACAATATGGCGTTATTAATCAGAATGTTTAATGATTTAAACAAAAATCATGTAAAATATCCATGCTTTCAGAAAGATAGTAACAAGCAACGTCCTATGTGGTGACAAGGCCGGTCAGAATAATTGGAAATACCAACTCTAAGTACGTGGGCTTAATCATACTTCAAACAACAAAGGACGTACTAATCAAACATGGTTAATATGTTCTTTGTTTTTCGGAATAGCTTTTTTAAATCATTTCACCTCAGTCAAGGTAACAAAGACTCTAACATACCTGTGATTACTGAAAATTAAAGAAAGAGGAAGAAGAATATAAGAACTGGATTCAAGGAGACAGAGGATGACGATCGATATTGCATTTAAGCTAAATACCGTGGCTGATAGGAAAACAATAAATCAGAACGGATTTTCAAAATTGACGCATCCAGCTGATTTGTCAAAAATCTTTTGTCATATTTCGAGATCGCCATCAGCTGAATATATATTATTCTCGTTATTCAAAACTTTTGTTCTCTTCGACGATGATGTTAGATTTAGAAAAAATAGAAATCGTTAAAGAAATCTGCAGTGAAGGCGAATGGGGCTGATATCCTTACGTGATGCGATATTTTGCAAAGAAAATACCCTGCACAAGGTTTGAATAATAGGCAGTCAAATTATTTCTCTAGATAGTTATAAGAATGCTCAGATTTTTCTGATATTCTGATTTTTGAATAACTGGATCGTGCATAGTTTTTTGGCTAAATTTGAAGTATACGTACCAACATTTTATCGAGAAGAATAGCCAAGTTTCAGTCAACAGTTTATGTGTATTCCCTGTGAATCTAACTCTTTCATTGCCAATTAATCACCGCCATTGCTATGTCTGACTACGCAGACTTAGAAAAGGTCTCCTGAAAATTATTTGTCACCTTATATTAAGACACCGCAGCTGATATTCAATATATTTAAAATAGAGAGATACTTACATCGTGCATATCTATATATGTAAATGTATACGCTAATACACGGAATTTGTTTTTAAATGCACATATAGACATATGGAGGAATTATTACATATTCACATGGGACCCTAAACTACCACCATTCATGATAGACGGATGTTCACTCAAAAAGGTAACATGACTTGAAAGAATATTGGGCCTCAAATTAGGACCTGAACTCAAGTGGAACTCGTATATCTAATGAATCAACAGATGCATGTACCTATTCTCTGCTTTTATAAAAACATTATATAAGCCAAAAATAAAATACTGTTGTTATATTTGGGCGGGAATTGACCAGTCCTGATTTCCCAGTCAAAATAGAGTTCACAGCATCTCCGAGTCCTTGTGGGCCATGATTTTTTCTATTCTCCAACCTCTCTCTTACAAGCGAAATGTGGCGAGCCTCTCACTACTCTATCGCTATTTCCAGAGAGAGTGATCAGACGAACTGCATTTCTTAGTTCCGCCAGTTTTAACCGTCACGGTTAAGACCCGCCTTGCCACGTACATTGTAGCAAACCAACCACATTCCCTTCGCATTTTCGTTTATGAAAAGTAAGTTCCACTCAGATGATAGTTGTGGTGCAATGGATATCGACTCAGAATCACAAAAAGGGGAGTCGATTTCGAATTCCAGTTGAACTTCTTGTATTCACTGACGCATAAATACCCTTGGGAACGGTATTAATTTGTTTTGTCTAAATAGAAATTAAAATAAATATAAAAGAGAAATGAATTGACTGTTCTTCTCTTGTACATCAGTTTCACCTTTGCCTTATTTATTCTTTCACTTTCTTTTTTCAATACCATTTTATTTTAAACTTCACTACTTTCACTTTTACATTCACTTTCTACTTGACGAGCTAATTGCCACCGTTTCTATTTTCCTGCTCTCTAGTATTTTCTTTCCTCGCCTTTTTGAATGTATTTTATTATTACCCTGGCAATTACTTTGATTTCGCTTTTCTAATTCCTCCCGTCTTTTTTGTTATTAGCCAATTTAATATCTATTCTGCGGATATTATGAATCGAGCATGTAAGCAATGATGAGGTTTTGGAAAGGATGAAAACGAAAAGAGATTAATACTAAGCATCAGGAAAATACAGCTAAAGTTCCTGGGACATGCAATGAGGGAGAAAGTCTTAGTGAATCTGATACTCACAGGTTAGATAGAAAGAGAGACAGGGGAAAGCAGTGGGAAACATACTTGACAGACCTGAGCAAGTAGATGACAGAGCGAGGTTTGGGTGGGGTAACAGAAGAAAGCGTTCTAAGAGTCATCAGGGATAGGAAAACGTGGAAAGCCATGATCGTCTACGTCCTGAAGGGACATGGCATATAAAACAAGAAAAAGAAGAAGATGAAGAATATCTTATTTTGACACCTTGATGTGGTGTAATGATTAGCAACTTCTTTTACTAGAACCTATTACAAATAAGAAGTAAATTTGATCTTTATTGGTTACCCCATACTTTCGGCATTGAGCCACATTTAAGCAGCGCTTAGAAAATCACCATTTTAATATCTTCTCTTTTCCATTTCTTTGTTTTATTCCATTCTCACCTTTTTAAACAATATTATTATTTCCCTTTATTTATTCTTCATTCCCATCCCGCTCTTTCCATGCTGTGCTTTTTATGAGACCCTTCCCTATTTACACAGGTCCCTCTTTGTATCTAAGATTTTCTCTCTCTCTCTCTCTCTCTCTCTCTCTCTCTCTCTCTCTCTTTTCAATTGATACTTTCGATTACTTTCAACACGACAACTATATTTCTTAGTACTATATTTAACAACAACGACAAGCTCAGGTTTTATAGCGTTAATCGAATTCTGGCTCTTTGATTAGCTATTTTATACTGACCCGACTCCGTCTTGGTCTTGACACAGACATTTGTTCAGTTGGACTTGGGTCAAATTCACACTTGCCACTTTACACTTTATTGTTGTCATTGTCGTTGTTGTTGCTGTTGTTGTTGTTCTTGTTCTTGTTGTTCTTGTTCTTGTTCTTCTCTTCAACTTGTTAATTTTGCTGAGGTCGATTAACGACGGCTACATTCTTTCAACTGAGTATTCGAATTTGGTCTTATTCGCCACGTTGCCTTTTGTTGCAACTGGTTCAGACGAACAATCACGACTTTCATTCACTGAATTTCCATTGCTATAAATTTCTGTGTATAAACACGCACGAGCGCCCACACACACACAAAAACACATACACACACACACACACACACACACACACATATATATATATATATATATATATATATATAGTTTATACTGTGGAACAATACTAAAATTTTGTCTTGCCAACCACTGCATGCCTGCAATAAAGTTTAGTGTTTATCGACATGAAAAAATAAATCTTTAAAACAGTGTACAAAATGTTATTTTCAATACTTTTGCTAAAAGACAGACAAGAAGAGAGGAGAAAAAGAAATAAGCCATCGAGGTAAAAGAAAAAACAGGTTTCTTCTTACTAAAAAGTTATTTGTATTTAAGTATGAAGTTTCGAGTTTAGTATGTGTTAATCCAGGGCTATAATGTAGGCCATTGTATTCACGAACAAGGAGAGATGCAAAATTGACTGCATTGTTATACTCAATGTAAAAGGATGTGCCACTAGAAGAAACGTATAATTAAAATGCTTTTCCTGGTAGAAGAATAATTTATATATCTAGAGACATTAAGTTTTGGATTTTGCACTTCGACGTGGAATAATGGTTAAAAGACATGTACCTTTATATTAATTAAGACTGAATAGTGAATTTGATTTTCAGTGGGTGCCCTATTAATTTCGCGCTTATTCCACATGTAAATTCTGCTTAGAAAACCACCACTAAGTGTAGGAATCAGTATTTATTTCATCTCCATTAGCACGGACAACTGACTTAATTGGATGAAGGATGAAAAAATCCAAATTAAAAGTTTTTAATCATAAATGTTCTATCATTCTTCTCGATCAGTCATTTAAGTGATACACCTTTGGGCAATCATGACTCGAAAGAGACATGACTGACTGGGCAGAAGATTATCTCGCAGTAGATTGCTATTGCTTTCTGCGGTAGACTGGTTGCCAGTCAAGGCTATTGAACCCAATCTGTCCTATTATTTAACCCATTACTAGAGAGAAGAAACGGATTAATACCTTTCCCAAGGATATTTGTGCGTAAGTGAATTCAAGGAATTCAAATGGAATTCGAACACGGCACCCCGATTTGTCGTTCTGAGTCAATATTCACTGCAACAAAACGCACATTCTCGATAGTAAACCCAAAGCGCTTTCAGGTTCTTTGGTGTTCTCTTATACACCATTTTATCAACATGGGCTATTTTATGTTATTCTCAGAGTGACAATTCTGAGAATAACAATGCCTTCATTAGTAAGAACATCTTTTTTTAAATGCGCTGTAAAGCAAACAATCTATCATTCTGCGATATTTCACCTTCTGCTATATCTCGAAATAGGTAAGAATCGTTTTTCCTCCCTCAAAGCAAAACACGGCGCCTTCTCGGGTTAGTTCTCACAATAGACCTCAAGGGGAATGGCCATATTGAATCCATAGTTAAATCCGCTGCTAAGAAAGTCGATTCTCTGTGTAGGTCCAGGACGTTTTCCTGGCTGAAACCATCCTGCCTAGTTTGTTTTGCTTCTTTTTGTTTGATCCAGTAGTTTTTCTATCCATAATCCCAACATCACCATTTCTTTTCAGTGTAACTTTGTGACGTTTCAATAATGTTTGTCCTCTCCTCAAAAATCACAATTTTCATTTTGAATCTCAAATCAACAGCATTAAAAAGACAATTTTTGAAACGCCAGATTTTATTCAATGTATGTTTGATCATTTAACTTGAAAATTCGGCCTGCGTACCTTAATCAGAATGTTGATCGCGAGGGACGAGAATAGACTAATAACTTTAGCATGCCTTATTTTCAGCATAATCATGCCGCCCTACATGTATCACACCTCTCGTTGAATGCAAAACTTACATTACACTCGTAAATGGCATCAGGTATTAATCCTATAAGTACATTCTCGAATACTTACAGTTTCTTAGAAAAATTAAGTAACTTTTTTTCGCTTTTTTTATGTGCTACTGCACATTTCTTTCAGTTCCACCATTATGCATCTTGATAATATATTTTATCACTGGCATACCACGATGATTAGCACATAAAAAGAAGTTACACTGAACACTTTGTCAAACTGCCTTTCAATATATGTCTTATCTGCTAAGGTAAGAGCAGTAAAATTGCTCTTACTTCTATTATCAAGAAAAACCAATAGAGATGCTGCAAGCCAAAATTACTTTAACGTCTAAGCTCATTTACATTTTTCGACGTTCTTATACATCGAGGCATATAGTTATGGACCAAATTGAATCTATAGACTCGGCAAATTATTATTTTTAATGTGAATACTTTATTCATTCGTAACTGGTGGCTAACTTTACACATTAAGTGGCAGCAAGTTTTCTCAAATCTCCAACAGTTTCTTAGCATTCATGATGTATTTAGATTTGATGTCTTCTTGAAGGTTAGTAGTCATCCCTTAATTTCTGTTTTCTTCAATATTCTGTTGTACAATCTTCAAAAGTGAGTTCAGTATTACGATAAAAAATGAAACGATTTAATTTTTCACACTTACTATATATTTCTGGTAAGGCTATTCTATTTCTGGTTGTATTCGTTTCAATGAGAAGGTTACCATTATGAATGACACGTGTGGGTTATTTGATTAGCTGACGAGAAACCCTCCTTATTATAATAAAAACCGTTATATATTTGAAACCCGACTGATTTCGCGTCAGTTGGCAATTCTACGTCTTAACTGTTGATGCTCGGTAGAAGAGAACGGATTTTTTAGCGTGTATATTATCATTATACACGCCCAGTAGATGAGAGTGTTCTAATTCATTGCTGAATGAACAATGCGTAGAGAGTAGAGTAGCTACTGTTTTTCAAAGCCTATTATTCTTCCAGAGTGCTCAATACATATATATATATATATATATATATATATATATATATATATATATTTAAAAACGTGGAAAGAATTGTTCGTTCTGCATTCACTCGAATATATATATATATATATATATATATATATACCGGTTTTTATTATAACAGACAATATATATATATATGTTCTTCTTTGTGTACCGTGTCTTTTCAATAAGTAGGCGATGATAGACTATCATTTGATTCTGTCTCTTGTCGCTCTCAATATTTTTCTCTTAGAATCTCTTCTAAACCCCGCTCCGCCATCACATCAATTAACTCAGAGCTACAAATACGTCTCGCGCTGCTTTCCCCTGTCTCTCATTCCATTTATCCGACCTGTGAGTATTAAATTTTCCAGTCCATCTTTTCTTATTACGTCTCTTAGAAACCTCATTTGTCTCTTCCTGATATTCAGTATCAGTTTTATTCTAGTTTTTATCCTTTGCAACACCCCATCGTTGCACATGTGCTCCGTCTATAGTATCTTCAGCATCCTTCTGAAAAAAACATATTTCTGCTGCCTCAAGCCTCTCTTTCACCTTTGAGGAGATTGTCCAGCGTTCACTTCCATACAGATATACAGATATCACAGTCCAGTACTCTTTGTTTCTAATGAAATTTTGCTATATTTCAGTACTCTGGTTAGTTTCCGAAATGTGTAATTGGCCTTGCCAATGTGTCTTTTGATTTCAATGCCACATTTTCTATCCTCTGTGAAAACATTTCCGAGGCATTTGAATTTTTTACTTGTTTTATTTTAGATTCTTCGACTTGCAGTTGGCATATTGGGTTCCTCTTTTTGCTGATGATCATACATTCAATTTTCTTTATGTTTATACTCAGTGCTTTCTTTTTACTTTCTTTTGCTAAATTCTGTAGAAGGTCCTACATTTTTTCATTCCGTGTCTGCTATCAGCACCTTCTCATCCGCGTATCTGATATTGTTGAGTTCGTGACCGCCAATGTCGAATCCTGGCAAGGCTTTTATTTCTCTCATAATCGCTTTTCTGTAAAAGTTAAAAAGATCCGGTGAGAAAACATATCCTTGTCTTACGCCCCTTTGTGTTTTTGCATACCTACTGAATTCACTTCCTATCCGTACACAGTTTGCTGCCAATATAGATTCTTGATTATCAACGTCTTTTCCGAAAATGTGGAGGTTGTCGAGCATATTTATCAAGTCTTTGTGTCGTACTTTGTCGAATGCTTTTGCGTAGTCTATAATGCACAGATAAAGGTACTTCTGCCTTCGTATTGATCGTTCAGATAACATTCTGAGCATGAATATCGCATTCCTCGTGCTGGTATCTTTAACGAATCCGTATGTTTCTTGTCCTGTCTCTGGGTCGATTCTACTAGCAATCCTTTGATCAAAATCCGTATGATGAGTTTTGTTATGTGGCTCAAAATCCGGATGATGAGTTTTGACATGTGGCTCAGTTTAAACTGATTGTTCGATGGAGCTCACATTCCTTTATATTAGTGATAAATTAGGAGAAGATTTTCGGTTGGTTAAGAAGTAAATTTTGATTATGATATTTTAATATCTTAATATTTTCTATTGAGCACAGATTACATTTATCACTCGAACTATTCAGAGTACATGTTGAGCTTAAAAATAAGCAGTTAAAATTTTTCCAAACGCTATCCACTTAATTACATTTTTATGAATTGCTTCTATGTTATTTAACATCTCATATATCCTACATAATTTTAAAAGAATTATTATACAGAACTTAACCGAGTTTCGGTAATTTTATTTGTATTCTTTTGGAAAGAAAATTCCCTTTTTATTTCAATATTCTGTTTAAAAATATTATCTTGTGTTTGTCTAAACTTTGACAATATTCGTTTAAAATGAAAAAAAACAATTTTCATATCAGAATTAAAAATATATTTATTAATGGTTTCTGTTTGCAATAATTATTAAAATCATAAACAGATGAAGGAAAAATAACAGTTCACGCGTAATTTTAAAAACAAACACTCTCTTTTTGGTTTTAAATGTGAGAAGAAACAGCTTGTCAGTTAGAAAAATTATTTTTCATCTTGAAAATTTTGCAACATTCATCATGGAATAGGTGAGATCCAATTGAAAAGGATTCCGTCAATATAATATACCAGCCAAGATAAAGAAGAAATCGGATTCAAGGGCCTAGATTAAAGAAATGAGATTAAAACAAAATCAACAAACATAAAAAGTTCCATTTGAAAATGATAATTACACTCACTCTGATTATTCAGTTTCTGTCTATTTCTCTCGATGGATAATTTTTCCAGACATTGGGTCTTTTACAAGCTATAAATGCTACTGATAAAATTAATGTATAAACTGAGTTTATATGAATATGTTTTGGGATTAATTTATGTACTATTGCTGCATTGTGGACAGCAACATTTATAATTTATTCTAAAACTTGACTCAATATTGTGAGGGTTCCACAAGGCAATTAGTTTTGCAACGTTTGCAATGTTGTGGAGTGTTTTAAAAAAGAAGAGTATTGTAATGTTACAAGGTGCCGTATTGGCAAAATAACCTTGTAACGTTAAGAGCATGTTGTAATAGTCTAAACATAAAAAAACACAAAAAAGAAACGTTGCCCTGTAATGCCACATTATATGTGATTTTGCAAGGTGGCGACCTTTCACGCACGCCCCATATATTATTAATGGCTAATATACCGAGCGCTTTTGCTAATCAAAAACTTTGTTGAATATCTTAGACAACATGCTGATTACCATCGGTGGAATGTATACAACTATAATTGCACATGGTTTTCTTGAGGTCATGGATATTAATGCATAACACTGATTAACGTGAGTTGTAATTCATAGCTTCTCACATTAGTTGAACTGAAGTTAGGCTGTGTGTCGGTCGTAAGCATAGATAAATTTACGGCCTCACTACGTTGGAATAGCGGTCCACGTACGATCCCAGCAACGTCTAGCCTGGTCAGTACTTAGAAAAAATGATCGTTTAGAAATATCATATACTGTAAACCAAGAGGTGTGGATGGTGTAATTTATAATTGCTCAGAATTGGTAATCTAAGAGCTGAGTTCTAATTTCCATCGGATTCGTTATATTTATTTACAAGCAGATAGATTTAGGAAAAATATGGATCCACCACATTTCCCCTTGCTGTGGATTAATTAGTAAAACTTTCATCACGAAACCATTACTATCTCACAAACTTATTACAATGTAAAAATATTTTCTGGCTATAAATAACCAGCATCGGGTTGATAAGCCGGAGAAACAGAATTGATCAATCAATAAATATACGGAAGATGAACTGAAAAGCATCATCCTGCAGAAGAAAGAGGCTGCTACTACTTTTTTTATCTGCATGAAAACGGAGTCTTTTTTTAATGTAATTTTGTTCCTCAGGCGCTTTTTACAAAATGCTGTTGGAATTATACGGGACGATGTTGTGATGTAAGTGGAGGTATGTCGGAGATGCGGATGCCTGTAGTCTGTCTTTAAATTATTCAGAACGGTCAAATGCAAGATACCTGGGGCAACACTTCTGACATCGTTCAATTTGGAAATCGGTCAATTTGTCTCTGCTGCCTTTACATGATCGTCCAAAATATGTTTCATAAGTAGTCGACGGGGTAGTTTGAGTTTTTATCTTTGTGCGGTTAGCAGTCTAGAAGAAACAACGGGGTGACCATTCTCAAGAAGACTTGACATGTTTCACAATATAAAAGGTAAGCCTGTCCAGAAAACATGCGGTTAGCATAATTGGTACTCCGACTAATTTCTTGTGTTCACTTGTTCAAAAATACCCGTGTAAAGATATACCCTTCACTTCCTCGATATATATTACAATACCCTTATCTTCCTTACTTTACACTAATGCTCTTGAGATAGGCATATATATATATATGAATTTCCTTAATATCAAATAAGAAATTATTCCTAGTTCTGGTATGTGACATCTGAAGTGAAGATCAGTCACATCATGGCTAACGTCAAGTTCAATAGGTTCAGCAGTTTATTGAAATAACTATCCAGCTTCTCAAAAGCCTGCAATCAGTCCCCGCTCAAGAGGCTCTTCTTTTAACAAACAAACAAAAAAAGAAAGAACACTTGAGAATTTTTATAACATTCCACCTTATTGCAGTGGATATCTTTACATCTCTGAAACTTATGGTAGAAATATAAGCTGAGACACTATGGTGTGTGTTTTTCTCTAACGTAGTATGACGGAGATATTGAAAATTTTTATCACAATATTTACTATCAACTGGCCTGCATATATTGCATCCAGGTTTAAATCGCTATCTTTCTTCTGGGCGTTGCAGTTATTTTTATCTCAGTGTATATAGTTTCTAAATAAATAATAAAAAAATTACAACGGTCTGTAGAACGATTATTTCTTATTATTTCAGTGTATGTCATTCCTGCAGGATTTGCGTTGTAGTATAGTAAATATCGGCTCGGAAAGAGAAATTGAAGAGCCAAGTTCGAATTCCAGTTGATTTCATTGCATTAATTTAAGCGTAAATATTCTTGAGAAAGGTATTAACCCGTTACATCTTCCTCCTGCTGTGGGTTAAATAACAGGACAGATTGAGTTATATAGCCTTGATTGCATTGCCGCAGAAAGCAACTGACTGCGGGAAAATCTGTCATGTTTCTTTGGAGACATGATCGCACAAACATATATCATGTATGACACTTAACTGACTGACTGATGTTATTCCTATGGTTTTAGAGAATGCAAAAATAATTCTGATGGAGTCATTTCATAGAGAATTCAAAGAAATAATGATTTTTTCCAAATAATGATCACCGCTGAGTAACTCGCTTATTGATTAATTAACAATATGAAGCTGCCAAGAGATGTCTAATTAAACACATGACTTCATCTTCGTTTACTCTTGTTTGTTACTCTTCTAATCAGCTGTTTTTTATTGCATAATGATATCTGTCATGTTGGCGGAATAAGTTAAGAGAAAGCGTGTAACATTCAATGAGGATTTAACTATCGTTTCAGTAAGTTTTTAATGTTTCTTTTTGACCAGTAAAATATTGTTTAGTGGATGATTCACTTTCCGTTTGCTAATCTAATGTTTAAAATACAGACAAAAGAAATTAAATGCTCATTCTCGAGAATACTGCAAGAATCCCAGACTGAAGTCTTTGTAGAGAAAGGTTTTAAAATGTTTTCGAAACGACAGAATAATTTTCTGCGCCTTCCTACTTCTTTTTTTTTAAAAGATAGACATAAGAAAATAAAATCTTCATTCTCCAGAAGACTGCAAGAATCACTGAAGGAAGTCTTTGCACGTATTTTTTTATATATTTTGAAAGCACGGAGTATGTTTCTTAGCTAGAAGATCGCGGAAAATAAAGGGTAAAAAATATCAAATTAAAACCGAAATTTGAGAAACTATATTTCAGTTTTTAAAATAAATGAACTTTGTAGACAACTAATTCAAAATATCTTCTTTTAAATTATAGTGCTTACAGGAATTTTAAAAATATTCTCAAGCTGAAAATTAAAATTATTCCGAGTAACAGAGAAAACAAAACAGCTTAACTTATTCCTAATATATCGTATGAACATAAACCTTCATCGATTTCCTTGTCAATGAAGGTTATTTGATGTGACTGATCTTCACTTCAGATATCACATACCAGAACTAGGAATAATTTCTTACTTGATATCAAGGAAATTCATATATATATGCCTATCTCATGAGCATTTGTGTAAAGTAAGGAAGATAAGGGTATTGTAATATATATCGAGGAAGTGAAGGGTATATCTTTACACGGGTATTTTTGAACAAGTGAACACAAAAAATTAGTCGGAGTACCAATTATGCTAACCGCATGTTTTCTGAACGGGCTTACCTTTTACATTGTGAAACATGTCAAGTCTTCTTGAGAATCGTCACCCTGTTGTTTCTTCTAGACTGCTAACCGCACAAAGATGAAAAACTCAAACTACCCCATTATCAAACCCATAGAGAGATAATAGTACGTTTCATGCCTTATACAAGAGAATTTGTGCGATATTGAACTCAACAAACTTGAGAAGAATTTGAACTCTCATTACCAGTTTCAGGTTTCTCACTGTTAAACTACTCACATATTTCTATTCATAATTTACTACTGAAACAAGAGTGCTAAACTTCTACTTGCGTTCAAAACTTTACACGGCTATGATATCTTTCACATGGCATAATATATTTTTTAACAAAAAGTTTCTCTATTATGAAGTAATTACTTAGTAACACATAACCGAAAAGAACGAATTCAATAACTTTCGAGACAGAAAAATGTCATGAAATCATTGTTAACTCAGAAAAAAAACAAATTCTTATTTTGGTTTTCTTTATTGGCAAAAATTTTGGAAAAGGACTTTTCATTTCCTTCCACCAGGAGGCAAAGACTTTGCGTAGTTTTGTTTGGATTTATGCCACTGCTAAAGTCTGAACGCTTATATTTTTTATTCTCCAGAAACGCGCAAGTGAATGAGTAGGATTTGCGGTCGAGAGTTGCGACCTATGCTGGGGGCGTCATACCAACACGCCCCATTTATGATGACCGATATTATGTGAGCAAAGCCATTATTTTCATGAAAAGTTTTGTTTTGGTAAATGAGGCGTCATTTCACGGTTGTAATTGAATGAAGAACTGCCTGGAAGCCCAAACAAAAGATTGTTCTGTATTTTGTAATAGAAATATAAGAAAGGTTATTTTAATGTTTTTGCTATTGCATCTGTAGTGTTCTTGTTCGAAATACTGACAAAGTTTGACAGATCAAAACCTGCAGTCAAATATCCATTTAAATCACATCATTTCAGAATTTTCTTTTATGAAAACTATTTGTGTATATTATATGAAAACGAAGCTATTTGCGCTTGATATTTTTCTGCAGAAGTTAAACTTTTCACAGAAATTTAAGGTCTGATAAACACACAACTGCATTTTAAAGTGAAAATTTAACTAATTAACTCATTTTTCACAGTGACATGAATTGGAACAATTATCAACTGCTTTGTTTGCCGCTATAAAAGTTGGTTAGTCACGTTGTTCAAATAACATTTCCCAGTAGAGATCTCTGTTATATTTTAAGTCTACCAATCATCTATGTATAGAATATTATTGACATAGTGCTCCTGCTATCTAAATATTCTTGACAGAATTCAGAGAAGAATCAGAAACATTATAGGTCCTGATGTGGTATCTCGACTTTCACTCCCAACGTAACTTAGCATTCTGTGTCTTTTTAAAATAGTTTCAAGGCAATCGTTCTTATGATCTTTCATCTAATGCACCTCGACTTCATGAATGTAAGTACAGTACTAATTTGACATCTAGGTCCCATAATTTCACTGCTGAAATACCTAAAGGTAATCATAAATTTACAAATATCTTTCTACCACACATCTCGATTGTGGAACTCTTCTATCCTGACGATCTTCAAAAATATAAATATAATGTCAGTCGTCATCTTCTGTCTCCTTGAATTCTTTGCTTTCATAACTTCTCTCTCAGTTTCTTTCCTATTCAGTAACGCATTGCGTCTTAGTGGTTTTATAGATTTATGTAGGGTGAAAATGGTTAAAAGAAAAAATTAAACGAATTAAACGAATTCAAAATTGTTGTACGTACTAAATTGCTGATACGATTTATGCAATCGAAAAAAGCTTCGTTGTAAAAGATTAATATTTTGAAAGGTGTATATATCTAAGCTTGTGTGTTGTGATGCATGAAATATCAGCTCTGAATGAGAAATCGGAGAGCCAAGTGAGAATTTCATTTGAGTTTGTTGCATTCAATTACTTGCAAATACGCTTTGAAAATGTTGGATCCATCCCTTCTCCCTGCATTTAAAAGTTGAATAGCAGGACAGACTGGGTTCTGTAGCCTTGGTTGATAAAGAGTCAACCACAGAAAGAAACGCCAAACTACTGCAGGAAAATGTTCTGCGTAGTAAGACATAGATCAAAAGAAACAGGATCGTCTAAGCGTGTATCACGTATGACTCGTGACTGATATATCTTATAGGTGGTATTTAAAATACCACTTCAATTATGTTTCATCAACTAATTAGAAAATTAGAAAAAAATAACTGATAACGACATAAGGGCTAGATGAGATATCGCTGAACGTGGATATGGACAGTGGAATGAGAACACTCTAACCACCTAGATTAAATAAAGGGTTCAGTCCAAAATTCCCGGAAAGATACCAGGATAGACAAGCGTCTGATGAAAGCCGGGCAGCGCAACAGCCGAATTGTTGTGATAACAACAACAAACACAAAAACAGTAGTTCACGTTTCTTCTTCTTCTTCTTTCTTTCTTTCTTTCTTTCTTTCGTGTCATGTTCTTTCAGGACGTAGGCGATCACGTACCTCTACTTACTGCTATCCATTGTCGTTCTTAACATTTTTCTTCTTGATATCTTTCTCAAACCCCTCTCCGTCATTCCCTTGCCCAAGCTCATTAAGTATGTCTCGCGCTGCTTTCCACTATCTCTTTTGCTATCTATCTGCCCTGTTAGTATTAGATTCTAGTATTAGAGTTGTGAAATCTAAAGGAAATGAGTTTGTTTTTTCTAGTAAAAGAAGTAGTGAAATCCAAGAATAATTAAATGTTTTGAAAGGGAAACGAGTTGTGAAATCCAAGGGAAATCAGTTGGTTTTGCAAGGAAACCTATTGCGGAAGCCAAGAGATATAATTTGACTTCGATAGAGAAACAATTAGTGGAATCCAAGGTAAGTGAGATGCTTTTGCTAGAGAATAAAATTGTGAAATCCAAGGGAAATAGTTTGGTTTTTCTAGGGAAATGTTTCGTGAAATCCAAAAGAAATAAGATGCTTTTGCTAGGGACACAATTCATGAAATCCTAGGAAATTAGTTTGTTTGTTTTTTTTGTTTTTTTGCTTGGGAAACAAGTAGTGAAATCCAAAAGAAAAAAGTTTTGAAAGGGAAACGTGCTGTGAAATCCGAGGAAATGAGTTGGCTTTGCTAGGGTAACGAGTGGTGAGATCCAAGAGAGATGATGTTGTTTTTTCTAGGGAATCGTTTAGTGAAATCCAAGGGATTTCGTTTTGCTAGGATAACGATTCGTGAAATCTAAGGGAGATGTGTTGGTTTTGCTAGGAAAACAAGAAGGGAAATCTAAGGGAAATAATATTTTTTCAACTTAAATATGTAATGTACACATTTTGGAATTTACGCAATCTATTGCTCAGTACGACTAGTTTGGACGCTTGTACGTGGACTAATGTACAAAGAAACAAAATCTACATTTACATACGAACTGAATAAAATTATTTTAACTCGAATTCAAAACATTAGAGATGGCAATAGGAAACCACTCTTGTATATGTCATCAGAAAAAATAAAGAAAATGAGTAGACGAAGAGTCAGGGACTTGGCATTAAAAATATTCAGCTCACTAGTTGTACATATTAATCACTGCATGCTCAATTTGTGCAATTTTTCCAGTTTTTCACACTTATAATTACTACACATTTCACCAAGATATAACCCATTTATTTATCACATTTGCTGGATGTTATTAAACATACAAGAAGCATGTATTGATTTCTTTTCGTTTTGGCTATACTACATAGTTAGAGCAGAGAAAAGTTAGTTTGGAAGAAGTGAACAGATAAGATAATCAGAGTTTTACTCCCTAACATTACAGCTTTGACTTCTTTCTCTCCATATTTTATTTCATGTATTTCTTATGAGCATTGAGAAAAGAAAATGTAATTATGTATCTGATATTTATAAATACTTTAAACCTGTCTCCTAGATTTTTTTCTCCTCTCAAATTATGCCCTGGATTGTTAAATAATGACAGTGTTCTAACAATTGCTAAATAGCTATGATTGGATTTCTGGACGTACCAAATTGAAACACTGGTTCTCATATAATCACTGAAGTTAAGCGACATTCTTAGATGGGCTAGAGTTTGGAAATACCAAGTGCTTTAAGCCTGGGCGCGCTGGTGGTGGAGTGATAATGACCTGAACTTGGAAATTAAGGAGATGAGTACCAATTTCTGTCAGGCTCGTTATATTCAGTTCCGAGCAAATAACATTAGAAGAGCTACGAATCCAACTTTTCTCACCAAGTTATGGTTTAATTAGAAAGAATTTTATCAATAAATCATTATTATTTCTAGAAAGTTCTTAAAGTCTAAAAGTGTCTTTCCGGTTTTAAATAAGCTTCAAAGAGTGGACAAGCCGTAAAAAATATATCAGTCAATTATCAATCTTATTGCCCGTTAAACTTCTGATATAATATCTTTGTTAACGAGACATTTTTACTCAATAACGAGATGATATTGCATTGAAAAGACATAGATTTTAATTTGACTTAATTCCAACCATTTTAAATGATTATTCGTTGATAATGAATATTTATAATTTTATGTTTTTTGTTTGTTTGTTTTTTTTTTTTAGCGCCAGGCAATGGGATGAAAATGGTTATCCACCTGTTATCAAATATTACGTCTGGATTTACTGTACTAATGTGTATTGGCTGTTTTTCCTTCTCTTTATTGACTTCCAAAACATATCTGCATTATTCGAGATCAAATTTTGTCATTTTTGTTCATTTAAAAGCATTTTCTTTAGATAATTTTTTCTAAAAATAAACATTTTTAGACGCTGATACATTTGAAGGAATAATTCGAATATTGTTCAAATTAAGTCAATTTGGTCTTTAAATAGTCAATATAAATGTCAAATAAATGACGGTAAATTAGACATTTCAACAAAGGAACAGTTTCATTTTGAGGCACTATTCAAATAGATTTATGTTAATGGGGAGCCATTTTGCTGTCAAAAAATGAGAGTTAAAAGTACTGTCACGAAGCAGCTTACTTCCATACTGACAATTGTGCGTATTTGTATTTAAGAGGTTGATAGAATAATATGAAATTTATTCTTATATTCTGTTTGTTTTAAATTTATTTTACAGTTAACTTTTGGAAATTTTTGTTGTGTTTTATTTAAGTTGTTTAATAATGTAGATTGCTTCCTAAAATGACACTAACGCTACAATAACATATATGTACATCTCTTTGCTTCTGTCTATATTTCTAATGCTTTCTGTATTTCATCAAACCATATTTCACTCTACTGTAAATAACCTTTTACAAGACTATATAACTGTAGTAATTATAATACTTGCAGCAATAAAAGATACACCCGAAATATAATACCTAGTTGTTCCTTGGTCTTTTATATTTTACCGAGGTTAAAATAAAAAATGTGAAGAGGAAGATAGAGGGAGATAACAATACTGCACGAGAGAGAAAGTGAAAGAGTGCGAATATAGGTCGCCTGAGCGGCCTGATTATTTCCTTGCAACATTGTGTTCAGCATAAACTCTCTGATGATTCCTTGTCCTCTGCTTGCATCGGCCATGAAACGTGTACAAATAGCCAATTCTGATAACGTGGTCAACTCCCAACGCAAACTCATTTTTGGACTGGAAGAAACATGAGACATGTCATTGAAAGTTCAATTTGTTGCTTTCTGCAAATCGTTTTCTTTCCATTGGTTAATAAATATTTGCACACTTGCTTGCGAAATTTGCCTTGACCTTTTTCTCAGAAAGAAAGCAATTTGTTTCTTATTGGTCTAAAGTTAGATTTCACACGAGCTCACGAACTTTCATTGTAGTAAAAAATATGTTTCTATTTCATTTATTAATCACCAGAAGTCTGTGTCACATAGAATATAATTAAATAAATATTATTGCTGTCAAAGGCATGAAAAGAATTAAGCAATCATTTGAGTCGAAATTGGAATGCAGAAAATATAAACAGTGCATTGTGTCAAAGACAGAATGTAATTTACATTAAATTATTTCGAGATGATAAAACAGTGATTAGAGGAATTAATTATATTTCTGTAAGCCGAAAAAAATATGATTTTTAGTTTTTGGTGTCAGAAACAATAAAATAAACAGACGGTTCAAATTTGTTTTATTCTGTGAAGAACATTTTAAGAGACGAGTATTTAAAAAAAAGAAAGATATAAAGCCATTAATTTGCAAGGATGATGGTGGGTACCAGACTTTGTTGGAGAAGATGTAGACGTTTTTTAAGAGTTGTTCACGTGGCAGATGAAAACAAATGTTAAGCGCCTCTCCTTACAACTAGCAGTACAATCTCTACAGGTTGATATCCGATAACCTAAAACTGGATTGGATCAAAAAATTATTTTGATGAACATTTTAAAAAATGGTATATAAGGATTGTTATATATTCTAGGGAACAAAAAATATAATTGACCATAAATAAAAAAAGGCGAAAAATGATGCAGGCTAGGATTGCAGTCGAAAGTGGAATGCTAATTAATTAGAAATTGTATCGTGTCAAAGATGCCGGGTTAAAAGGTCACGAAATATAAACATTGAGGAAAAACTGTAGCTTGTATTTGATATAATTACATAAGTATTATTGCTGTCAGAGGCCGGAGAACTAAACAATGCTTTCAATCGAAGCTGGAATGCTGAAAAATAAATAGTGTATTAGATCAAAAACAGAACATAATTTGCATTAAATTATTTCGGAATTATAAATTAATAACTAGAATAATTAATAATATTTTAGTAAGCCGGCAAAAATATGGTTTTGAATTGTTAGTATCAGAAACAATGTAATAATCAGTCGTTGCATCAGCGTGTCAAATTTGGAAACAAAGTAAACAATGAAATAAACAAGAAAGTTATTAAGTCAAAATTCAAGTGGCCAATGACAACAATCGGTAACTAGGCCTGCCTGGTAATGACGTAATTTGGAGAAGCTCAACAGGACCTGGACTCTGATATAAAACAGTGTTTTCCGGAGTCGACAAGGAGCAGACAAAGCAGACACGCCAGAGGACTCGAAGAGAACACAAGAAAGGCAAATCTACCCGTCAAGGTCTCGTACGTGCGTGCTTCTTTTGCCTATCCCTCTACACAAAATTGTCACTGCAGAGAATAAACTGAATAAGTGAATTTATTTTTATACAATTGTTGTCCATTATTATATTTGAAGCTGATCAACCTTGGTTTCCAAGTTATACAGCACACGTCTCGGGTGTATAACAAAAATTATCGGGGCTCTTGCAGTGGCAACGAAGCTAAAGTACGCGGAGTGAATCTACTTGGCATAAAATGATCTTGAACGTCCGTTGTTCATATTAATACTTGAAAATATTGTGTAGACTTTGCTCGACTCACAAATTACGGAGGTTCCATCGGGAACCACGGCTTGTACAGCAATACTTGGCCAAGAATATCATTCCCTAGCTCTAGCAACAATCATATATTCCATTTCTTTGCGACTTTTTAAAAACAGTCTCTCTTCTGAAATCAAACCCCACTTCCTAACATCGAGGAAATACAAAGCTTCTGCTCTCTATCCTGAAAAATTAGTTTTAGGAATCCTTTCTTTTATGCAAACGACGCTGAAAGAATTATATGGTTTCAAAAGGAAACTTCTTTGAGGCAGACTAAATGCCGAATTGATATGTATTGCAGTTTTCATTTTTAACAATGTTCCCAACACTTTCTGATTATACTGCGTATATATTTTAAAGTGCAGCTCCGAAAGTTATTGATTTATTTGAATGAATACTTACTATGCTTAGCTCCACTAAGAACCAAATTGAAAAAAATGAGATGATAGATTTTTATAGGTAATTTTCAAATAGTTGAAGACCTGCTTGTTTAGAAATTCAGATTTTGGATTATTGGTTTTTAGTCGATTCAAGCAATATCTTTGAAAACGATTGAACTCTCTATTCATTGGCAGAAGGTCCACTATAGATTATTCTAACTATTTTTGTCATATCAAATATTTAAACTGATATAATTTACTTCATTTGACATCGGAGAAAGAATTTATTATCACCAAAAATGGAATCGCAGGGCAGGGATAAAATTCAGTTGACAATTATATTTCATTCTGACCAACACCTTCACCGCCACCTGCAACAAAGTAAGACCTCTTTCAAAAGGAGCCACCAAACATGTAACTGTATGCAGACTCAAACATTAACGATCGGTATTTATCTCACACCGAGAGAAGTAAATGCTTATGGGCGCAATATATATCTCCCCATACCAAGACGTTATCATATCAAATTCACATACAACACGTAATAGCAAATAAGATTTTAGTTTCGTTGTCAACCTTGATAGTTGAAAACAAACATGAGTGAAAACAAGTTAAAATAAGCATTTGGTGATTTCTTTTATTCAATATTACATTAAAACAAATTCAACAAGAGCAAATGCATAAATAACTAATGATACTCATTATTTTCAGGCCATTAAGTAACACTTAAAAAGATCGATTTATGGAAACAGATATAACGAACTTAGATTTTCCAAGACCAATTTTTCTACTCATCTATTCATTTAGGATAATATTTTGTTTAATAATTCAAGAGGATGTAATTAAGAGGGCGATATAGAAATTGTTTAAATTACACAAAGATAAAAATGACACTGTTATCTCATTTTAACAGATACATTTACCAAAATTGCACAAAATTATCTTGGCATAATAAAAAGCGAATTTATTCAATAAAATCTCTATCCAATTATAATCACATAATAATCAAAGGATTTGAAGTTTGGGGAGTTAGGTGGCTAGACATAAGGAGTAATGTGATTGCAGAAATTGTCTGAAAGCCATGACTTAGATTGCCTGCATGTGGCGTGGTGCAGAGTCCTTTTCCAGACATAGAGTCTTCTAGGAGCCAAGGCCTGGATTCAGTGTAGCCTTACCTTCTCAAGGTCCTTGATGTAATCGTCCCTGTTGATTCTGAAGCACTGCGGAAAGATTGAAGGTGGCATAACATTTCCAACACTAGTCATCAAGCAAGACATCTTTATAATCTCCATTAGAACAAACCAACTCTTTCCAAATTCTCTGCACTGTTCTCAGATTGACAGCCACACATTCTGAAATGTTCATGTTGGAGTTACAGGCGCGAATGCCAAGCAATGTACCACGCTATATTATTGCGTCATGGTGGTCTTTTTCTCTAGGTGATGGCTGACTAACCCTACTGTACTGTGCAGTCAACAAAATCAAAAACAATCAAAGCGTATGCGCGAAATGAAATACATACAATCACGACAATTTTACCATAGTACCTTGTATACACACGCACACACAGCTATATATATATATATATATATATATATATATATATGAGAATGTGTGTTTTTTTTACTTAAACATTTTGTATTAAAAATACGAAAATATAAAATCGATCATAAATCTCTCAATACATAATCAAGAATTCATAATTTGCTCGATTTCATCTCAGAGGCAAATATATCATTGCATAAAATATGTAATATGAAATATATAATATAAAACTTGTATTTTTTTATAAAGCTAAATTACTCAAGAGCAAGTGGGATGGTTATTTTTTTATTTACTACAAAAAAAAGGGCGAAAATTGAATTTTTAACTCTAATTTTAGCCCAGTTTGAGCTGAAATTGTACACGCTAACATTTTGGACGAGGTTTTACAAACTGTACGTTTCGTTCAATTTTGCAATACAGTCTATGAAATTTGAATAATCTGATTTGTTTGGAAAATACTATGTAAAAATCTTACATCGCAGTTTAATAATGTAACTTAATTCAACTTTATGGGATTTAATGAGCAACAATATATATTTTTAAATTTATTTTTTCTATTTGACAGTGAAAGATAAATTCTTAGGATTTCTTACTTTTGAGAATGCAACTTACAATAGGTCATGTATTTTTTCTGGAGTCAAATTCTAGCTTTTTGAAAAGTTTGATCGTGTGATATGTTTATAGTTTTCGAAAACGTAGACCGAACCTAAAAATGGATTCTTCTATATAGAAACCTAATAAGAAGATATGAAAAAACAATATTGCATTTCTGTTAAATGTGTTTTATTTTAATCATTAAATTGTTTTTAAAATAGTTGGAGTATATTGTATGCTAAATAATAAAACTTTTATTTTTTTCCAAAAACAGTGGAAGTTTATTGTACTATTTTAGGCACCCCATTAACTCCAACTTTACTTTCTATCCCTTACCTACTTGTACTAAAATTTGATTTCGATCGGTCCATGTGTGGCTATTTTAGAGGGTGTGACTAACGGACCGACTAAGGACAGAACTTTATATGTAGACTTTTTAAAATGATGAATTATTACTATTTTCCCAAAATAGTTTCATTGCATTGTCTGTTATCATGTCAACGCTTTGAAGATTGAGCTCTTCGACATTATCATTATTATGCTGTCGATATTTTTTTTTCTATAATTTCTAATCAAGCCCATTCTATTCAGGCAGATTGTTTTCAGTTTCAGCTTCCTGATATTATGACATAAACTATTTTTACATGCAAGATATTTAGAATATCAACTATATAATTAGTTTAGGACTATTTTGAACTACACACAGGAACTGATCGCAGAATGCGAACAACTTAAAACTATCAATGGAATTCAACATTTCTTAACGTTGACAAGCGCCATGAATAAGGCTACTTAGTCCAAAGGATCGAAGAGGTTGACAATAAAAACCGAAATGAATACACGAGTCGAAGCAAATCTTGACTGCTGATTACTAAAATCGCGATATTGGTGTTACTTGTTACACATATTACCTTTTAACTTTTTACATCTCAAACCTCTTCATGGGCTATTGGCTAACGAGAATAATACAGTTGACCATTACAGGAAAGTTGGCGCCAAATACAATATTCTTCATTAAATAGCCAAAAATGGTTAACATGTAACATCTAATAAAATTTTGTTTTATTTGTTTTATTACTTACTTTCAATTTCTTCTTTTTTTGATATCGTCATCTAGTTTTAATTTGTTTATTTTTGTTGCGTAATAAAATCAAGATGAATTCGATCTTGCTCCAAAACGTATCAAAATTAATTATTTTATAATAAACATGATATTTCGAAAAGAGTAAAATGTTAGAAGTATGACACTTTTATTCAAGTGTCAAAAAGTTCACTGGCGAAATTAATTAAATGAAAATTAATTAAATAATAATTAATTAAATCAATATAATAATTATTTTGTTAAACCATCATGAAAATAAATTCATTCTGGATATTCAACATTTTTAAGAACCAGGTGCAGTTAACCGAGGTCAATGAGTATAAAGATATCTTGACCCAAGCGGAAGGCTGACCTATAAGCTGTCACTAAGACAAAACACTCTGCAGGTGTAATGGCATGTCAAAAATTACTTCAATTTCAAAATATAAACATATTTTGAGCGTGGCAAACAGGTGGGTTGCTTCATCCGGGGATTGAATGCAAGTATGGCACAAGGTAATAAATCATTGGGCCTGCTTCTTGTTAGCCCACCCCGATGACTGCGACTAATTGGCTGATTATCTAAACCAATCGGATGCAACCCAGGGGGTTGTTACGACTGCCGGTGATCCCTATTGGCTTACCAATCAGGAGCTAATTATTCGGGATTCGGGCCCATAAATAGAGAACACCCAGAGCAAAAAAGTGGAGTCGGTCATTCTTCGCCGCCCAGAACCGAATCCGTTGCCACTGCATACTCCATCAATGACACTGCCTAATTGCAGTTAAGATTTCTTCGAGTTAAAGAAACTTTTTTCCGCCAGTCAACTACATTCACCCCTCACTTCGCGGTGTTTGTTTTAACTTGATAAGAAATTATTGTATACCAGTGTAAATAAATGTTTGTTACTGTTTATAACAAACGCTTTCTTCATTTTTTTGATGGTGTGGCAACTATTCTTCTACTCCGACACCAAATTCAACACTCCATCGACTGAATTGTATTCATCACCACTTTCGCGGATCTTAAGAAACAACGTGGCCGCGGAAGGGATCAGAGAACATCCAGCCTGGAACATGTGGTAATCACGAAACCATCGGCCAACCCAGTATTGTGAAGATATAGTACCACAGAAGTAAAAAAATTAAAAGAAAATGCCTATCTGCGGGATTATCCTTACAGAGTTAAAATGATAAACAATGTCAGTGTAATCTCTAATACATATAACAGTTAATACAAATAAAATCAATGTCAATCAAAATTGGAATGTATGCCGCATGTGTAATATACACGGGAAGTAAAATTCACAACAAATATTATGAGTTAATGAAGCAAGATTCGCTTTTTACACTTCTATGAAGAAACTGATTTACTTGAAACGTTTGGTTAACGTTAAAATCACTCTTTTTCCATTCGCCATTTTACAATGACGCATTAAAAATTAATCACTTATCAGAAAATGACAGCTGTTTAGAAAATTATCTAATTCGTTGCTTGATAGCGCGTTCAATATTTAAGTGGACTGATATCTTTTTCATACCTAAAGAAGCGCGGACATCAGCACACATTACGCTAAGATGGCTGCAATGTAAATGTTTTGCGCTTTGCTGCATAACAACTGTTAGTAAACTGAATGCATTTAAAAGGATCATATTTAAGCAATAAGCAATTTATATATCGTTAAGTGGATCGTTATGTATGAATTAGTTCTTCACAGGTGCTATATATCCAGTAACTTGCGCTAGAGCATGCATTCTTCTTCTTCTTTATGTCATACTCTTTCAGGATGTTTACAGTCACGGATCTTCACAATTTCTTATCCTTTGTAGCTCTTAATAAATTTCGATTTTTTACTGTCTCTCCCAAACCTTGTTTATCTATCTATTTACCCAAGCTCATTAGATATGTTATTAACTGTTTTTCTGTCTCTCTTGCTTTCAGTATGTCTTGTGAGTGTCAAATTTTCAAAACCCTCTTTCAGAATTATTCTACCTTAAAATTTCAACTATTTTTTCTAATGTTAAGTATAAGTGTCATGTTCGGGACTATGCTCACGTTACTAAATGTTTAGCAGCTTTATACCTTTAGTTTCTTAATAAGTTAAGTTTAATAAATATATAACCGCCCCGACAACGAAAAATGACATCTAACAGGATTAAGATCAAGACCCGTACAGACACGCAAGAAAAATTGCATTCTGCAGTCATCCAGCACAATATGGAAGACTAAGCCTTACAGTTATATATTTAGCCATTGCGAGGATAAAACAGCATCGCTAGACATTGCGAGGTCAGAGGGTTCAGCGATTCACCGCCCCCCATCATGAGACTAACTGACTCTCGGACCGATGATGATGAGGATTTCTCATTAAATGTTACTTCATTATAAATAGAAAAATGAATAGATATAATTTATTTTAAGAATTTTAATTAACTTTTTATTATAAATAATAATAAATTGTTTTGTTTGTCTTAATAAATAAATTATGAAAAATACACTATTTATAACTCTTTATTTGATTATAATAATTTAAATGCCCCGCGGAAGTTCAACTATAGTATGCTCTAAAATAAAAAAATAGTTAAAAAAAACATTGGCTTATGAGCTAATTTTGAAGTCTATAAGGACTATCCTCTTTTGGTAGTTGACTACTGCGTAATAAAGTAAAATTAACAAATGTACATTTAACCGTGAAGCAATGTTTGAAAAGCTATTCAAGTAGACGATTATTACTGCAAATAACTCCCGAAATGATGCTTCCTAGATCAGTACAATTTAACTTATTCAAGTTTAAGATCAAATGTTATTTACATTAAACAACTTTTTTCAGTAACCCGCTGCCTTCAAGACTATTAGCACATACAATAGTAACAATAGTTAAAATTTTTAAAAAAAGTGAGTTCGTACTTCACAGGATAGTTTCACTGTTTTAGATTTTTGATGTACTGTTAGAAATCTACGAAATACTAACAAGATTATAAGTATACAGATGAATAATAAATGCAATGTAGTTGTAGAATAACCGTATGCGTTGAGCCCAAAAGAGAATGATTGAATATTTATTCTGATGGCCGAGGAACGGGACGAAAATCCACTTTAAGTCAATTCCAAATATTTATATTTCAAAATGTCTACGAAATGTGTACAGATTACAGATTAACTGAGTTTCAATAAATTAAAAACTACATACGTTCATCTATTTTGCTTTTAGAAATCAATTTCAATTGATTAAGCTCCATTATATATAGAAGTTGTTTATTTTCAATAGATTTCAGATTGTCTCTAAATTATTATTTATTTAGATGCCTCTAGTTAGGTACCAAATTACGACGTCGAAACATATGTGATTCTTCCTGGGAAAACTTTTAAAAATTAAGACAAAAATAATAAATAAAATAAAACATTACAATGAAATATAAAATATATAAATTTTCCAGCTTACCAAGTACAAAATTTTGAAAAAGAATTCCTTGAAAATATAATGGCTTAATATACCTCTAACAATGAACTATTAAAAAGTTTGAAATAAAGTAATTTTAACAATTATAACAGTAACTAAGCTACAAGAAGCTGAGTTCTCTATAGGTAAAGAAAATGTTATAATGATAATCTTAAATTTATTCATCTGATGAACGACAGTTTATGTTTTGTTATTATTGTCGATATTCATTCTATAGGCGATAATTAGCGATAGTTTTGGGCTATAACCACTTTAATTCAGTTTAATGTGATAAAGAAAATGACAGATAGAATTTATTTCTGTGTAGGACGATAAAATACTTCCGGCTGCATGACCTCTAATCAGAACATTGAAGGTTTTGAGGAGCGTGAAAACACCTCTTAATTGATGTTGTTCGCAGGTCCACCCTGACCCGGGTTGGGAGCACTGTTACGGTTCTAGCTGAGGAAAAATAGTGAATCCCTAAAACAAAATCAAAACATTATGAAAGTATAAAAATACATTTTTATAGTAAAAATTTCCTCAAAACACATTGTTGGAAAAATACCAGTAATAAATTTTTATCTCCAAAAAGATTACCAACACTATAGATTTGTAGGTAAATTTCAAACAGTACTTATTTATAGTAAAGTTACACACTATATATATTTTTTATTCATATTTGAATGTATACAAATGCGTCCAATGTATTTAAATTTTGGCATTAAATAACTCATAAAAGTTAATGTGCAGTTAAACGAAATACCAACAAAAGATAAGATTGCCCTACACACGATATATCAAAAGCTAAGCAAAGAATAAAAATGCAAGTTATCAATAGAGAGAAAAATTTGAGGAACCTTGTATAAAATGTCATATAGCTAAATAATTAACTCTGCTTGCATAAAAAGGCGTCTACGGCTATATCGTGTTGAATACACCGGTTCCCGTCCGATCACCGAAATTAAGCAACAAGGAATCTGGTCAGTACTTAAATGGGTAACCATTTGGTAATACCAGGTGCTGTAAACGTAAGAACCAAGAATGGTCCACCGGTCCTCTAGGTTTGGGTGTTGGGTACAGGGCTAACAACCCTGCCCCGTAAAAAACAGTTTGTTACAGCAACAAAAAGTTGCTGCCCTATGCACCATTGGATGTGATGGATAAATGATGATGACATAAAAAGGCGTATATCAATACGCAGTGCGCTACTGATATATAAGTTTTGTTTTTTTAGCATTTCACTCCAAACAAGGCAGGACCGCCATTAATGCGCAGAAGGTTACAGTGAGAGAAAATACTGGGTACAGAAAATATTGAAAAAAGGATAAAAGATGAATGGGATTCAAAAAGATAGAAGATGGTAATTGACGTTGCATTTAACTTTTGAGAGATTGTAGTTATCGGTAAAACTAGTAAACAGAGAGGAGTAGAGAGACACAGAAGCTAGAAATTCGAGAAACGAAACTGTTGGAGACGAAATAGCGGTTATATTTAACTATTTACCTTGATACTAAGCTAGCAGCACGTTTAAATTCAAGTGGATGGAGCACAAAAAAGCTCGTTAGAGTAGCTGCCATGAAAATATTTTTAAGAAGGACACGGTGAAAGAGTGACTAAAGTCGAAATGCCATGTCTGAATCAATTACATTTCAGATATTTATTAGATTGTATTTAGAAAATCGAGATGAATAACAGAAGGACCCTATAATGCAACAGTATTTAATGCGCAGACACATGATAGATTTATAGATGTGCAAGATGGACTCTGAAGAAAAAACTTTCTAGCCCAACACAAAGATCCAACCTTCCTAGCAGTATATGCAGCTATATATTCAATATATTTGTTCTACTTCAGGTCAGTTGAAAACGTGAGACCAACGAAACACAGGGTGTTTCTCTCATGGAGGCTTGCATCAGTCATGTTGATGACTGGCAGGAAAATTTTCTATTGGCTCATCACAAAATGCCCAAAAGAACAAGAAGCAGAAAAAAAAACACAGTCACCACCTCATAACGGGGACACGCATGTACATGCAATATTTGTGGCCTTGTCTGAATATAATTTATAGTAAATTGCAGGAATATGAGACATTACATGACAATATGATTTTCGAGCCCAGAAAAATAACAGTCTCCTGCGGCTGTAGTGCTGAAAATTATATATATATATATATATATATATATTATTACTATAAGCGTTATATATAGTCGATGCACGATTGCTATGGATGAATTTTTATTCTATTAAAACCTAAACAGTCTAGATTGAGAGGTCTTACTAACGATAAATTATACCTCCGACCGAAAGCAAAACAACCTTTTTTTTCCATCAAGCAAATGACCTTTTTGGCCAAAGTGTGCATCTATCAGTTGAGCAATGAATCCAAACTGATAGGGTAAAGTTAGGACAAACATATGAACGTCGATTGGATTTCTGCGAATCTATAGCCGCGAGTTTTCGGCACCACGGTGTGGTGTAATGGTTAGCAAGCTTGTCTTGCCAGAAGCTATTACAACTGAGTTGTAAGTTCGATTCTCAGTGGGTGCTCCTTATTTTCGGCCTTGTGCCACATCTAAGCAGCGCTTAGAAAATCAAGTATATCTGCCAGCTTTAGTTTCATTTCTGAAACTTACAGAATTATAATTTTGACAGTTTTTTATACTCCACACATTTTCCTTTAATAGGATTTGTTTATTATTTAGGCTTTTAGGCTTCTTTAAAATAAACTGTGTGTCTATGCAAATATGTTTACTCGTTAAGAATAATAATTCAATTGATAATAATCTGCCACTTTAATAAGGAAAAACTATTTGTTGTTTAGTGATAGTCTTGATACAAATTAAGCAGATTCGAATACTTGTAAGAAAAGAGACTACGCTTAAAAGCCTTATATAGCTGGCGTCGTATTTTATGAACCAATCGTTCTAAAGCACGTCAGGTTTAACAACATTTTCTCTTGCAGAGGACTCAGATTTGAATCAAACTGCAAGCGTATCCTTTCTTTAATAACATTTCTCAAATATTCAGGCCAAGAAGAAAATAAAATAAACGCGGTGTCTGCAAAAATTTGTCTGAGCGGATTCATGCAGACATTGAAGTTTCTTGAGGAGGTGGTTATGATGATAAAAGTCAAATTCTTTGGACTAAATCTATCAACGGTCTATCTCTACTCCGGTAACGAGCACTTGGCGAGAATAAACTAGCGTGCTAAAATACCTTTTATTAGTAAAACTACTGAAAAACAACAGTTTTGGCGCTGAACATATCATCACTCGACACTGCACACATACACACACACGCACATGCATATATATTAATAAGAAATGGGATTGAAATATTTTCAGTATTAAATACAAAACTTACGTACATAGCATAATAAGGGAATTAATCAAATGGTTATCTGAATAACAAAAATATTTTTCCGATGAAATAAATATTTCCATTCTAAGCAAGATGTCGATGAAAATACATAAATGTGTGTGTTCAAATTCAAAATAATTGGTTTTCTTCTAATGCAATACAATGACCCATTTTTAAACAACTACGTATTTATTTCTACTTGATCGATTCAGCGCTAGAAATATTAAGATTCGTATATACACTGCTGTCCAAAATCTTAAGCTTAATGAAATTAAAGTAAGAAATATACCTTTTGCGCGGTTATATCACTTTTACAAATTTTGTTTGCGTTGGGCACGAGGATTCGACATGTTATCCCGTAAGACACCAGACAAGAATGTATCTAGATTAATGCTTTTACGGATGCAGAATGCAGTTGAATAAAAGACGGCATTTCTAAAAGAAATAATTTAAAAACCGTAAGGATCTTCGAAGTCTACACTTCCTTGCGCCCCAAAAAACAAGAAACCAGTTACTTTCTTGAGTACGCTAATCAAGAGATAGAGAGAAGTTAAACGATTTGTTTTCTGATGATAAAAATTTAACCAAGGACACCAACCAGTGATATATTCTACACGACATAGTGGAGGATGCTCAATCTTAATCAGGTGTTATCTTTTTCCAAGGAATATTGAAGCTTCAGGTTATACAGTGTGCCTTTTTTATAAATACTTTCAGGGTGGTTGTTATGATTATCTCTTCGATATGGTATCTAAATTTACGAATTTAAACGCAGTATTAGATAGCAGATACGAGAAATAAGCTACAAGATATCTTACAGTAAGTAGTTAAAGAAAGCGGGAAAAAGGACTACGTATCAACTCCAAGAAAATTAAATGCATGGTAATCAGTAAAAAGAGGAGCCCAACATGCCAATTACAAGTTGGTGATACCAAAATCAGACAGGTGCAGAAATTTAAATACCTCAGAAGTGTTCTAACAGAGGAAGGAAAGTCCTATACGAAGATCCAAAGACGTATTAACATGACCAACGATGCATTTCAAAAGCTGAGTAGAGTATACAGTTTCTGGAAAATTTCACTGGAAACAAAGAGAATACAGAATTATGTGATGCCTGGCCTTCAATATGGTAGCTAATCCTGAACAATCGCATCAAAAATGAAGCAAAGACTGAAAAGATACCATGGACGGAACACGCGAGCAATGACAAGGTTTTGGAGAGGATGGACACAAAAAAGTTACTTGTACTTAACATCAGGAAAAGACAGCTAAAATTTTTTAGGACATGCAACACGGTAGAAGCGCTTCGAGAACCTGATGCTCACGAGACGGATAGAGGGGAAGAGAAAAAAGGGAAACAATGCACGACATATTTGACATATTTGACAAACGAACTGATGGATGGTGGAGCGGGGATTCATTGGAATAAGCGGTATTGAGGTATTATCAACATGTTTAATCTCTATTTATTATGACCTTCTACACAGAAATGCACCAAGTGTCAGTAAAATGGATTATGTATACTCATTCAGATCTTTATTAAAATCAGTTTGGATAAAATATTATAATGTAACAGTTATTTCATGTAAATGGTGTGAATAGCTTTAAACGAAAAGTTTACCTTTGTGAACTTCTGAATACCAAAATCTTTAGATTGTATGTGTTTTTCAGCTTCTTTTTTCTCATAAACATTGAATTTTTACACACCCACTTATATACGGCGCTTTACGGTAGGTGAAATACTAAAAGAATTACTAACCAAGAAATTAGAACCCCGCTTCTTTGTACGATTAAATATATTTTTAATTCTTTGTTTCATCACATAGCTTTTATTCATTTTGTTAGGTTATCAAAAGTATTAAATATTTAAAAAAATCTAATTCGCTTTTTTAATAAAAGACCGCTTGTATGTCTGTTCTTTTTTTTGTGTGTTACGTTGTTATTTTCTTTACCTGCTTTAATTTCATTTCTAATTGCCTCTTACTTTAAAAATGACTTAGAGTAGCAATTCTAAGATTGCGTAGCCTAACGATTGCTGTCTATTCCTTCGTGATAAATTAGTTTTCGTTTTAATTTAATTAAACAATTATCCACCTATTAGCTTTTCACACGCCAAACATCCCACTTAAATCTGGTAATGTTTTTTAATGTCTACAAGTGGTTGCTAAAAAGTTCCTCGTCCGATCTAAAAGGGGTTATTTGATTAATACTTAGGAAGTTAATTCTTCCGATAAATATGAAGAAATAAGCACGTATTTTCATATATCATAATACTGTACTGAAACAGTTGAGCTATCTTCGGCCAATCTTAGAGAGATCTTACTAACCTAGAAAATTTTCATTCAAAATTTGTCCTTTTATCACAACTGCTTAGCACTGATGAAAATGACGTTACTATTCCACCAAAGAGACAGGCTCTTGATTACACTCCTATTCTCCAGTATATGATAAATATAACACGTGCCAAAACCAGGCCTTCAGACGGAATACCTGGTGATTTTTAATTTAGTTCCAATTATCGATGAAACTGACAAATATTCACGCCTCATTCGAACATTAGTTGCGATTGCCAGAAATATTGGCAATTTTCCTACTGGCGTGCCTATTAAAAACATGAAAGTTTGCAATTACGCTAGAACAGGGAAAAGACAATGAAAGTTCGCTGAACACAGTAAGGAAAAAATATAATAAATTAGCAAATTTCTCTGAAAATCTAACTGGATAAAGTGCACCAATCAGAAATATTTGCGTGATATATAGGAAGTCAGTTTAATGGTCAAATACCTTTCGATCTTAATTGTAACTGTCCACCAAAACTGCTGCTGTTAATTGAACTTTACACACATTTGCTCTTTTACAATTAGAAATTCAATATGCTTCATGAATAGATCTTCTTCATGTGCCGTGTTCCTTCCGGACATAGGCAATCAAGGACGTCCACTTGCTTCTGTCTGTCTCTTGTCGCTAATTAATAATTTTCCTCCTGGTATCTCTCCCACACCCTGCTCCGTTATCCATTTGCTCAATCCTATCAAATATATTGCGCTGCTAACTTCTGTCTCTTTTTCTCTCTATCCCTTCTGTGAGCATTAGATTCTCCATGCCCTCCTTCCTCATTACGTCCCCAGAACTTTATTTGTCTCTTTCTGATGTTAAGTATGAGTTTTCTTCTCGTTTGCATCCTCTCCAACACATCGTCGCTGCTCACGTGCTCAGTCCTTGGTATCATCAGCATTCTTCTGTAGAACCACATCTTTGCTGTCTGGAGCCTCTCCTTCATCTGTGAATAAGATATTTTTTAACAGCGCATTAATATTCGTGTCGTATAGATTAATAAAAAAAACTTAATTTCTTACCAGTAACATTACATAGTCTTCAAAATCAAACTTTGTAAAATGCCCTCTCTCTGTCTCTCTCTGGGTTATATGATTGTATATTAATATCTACTATAAAGGTTTAGTCCACATATATCTAAAGTGCAGTAAAACCGATCACGTGGTTGTGACGCCACACTTAGTGTAAATATATGCTAGTGATGCACCTATATATATGTTAATATTCTTATTATTTACAATAAAAATACTTTTTTCGCTACACAAGAGCTGTCGTGTTTCGTGTGCCACATTCACCATCTCATCACCTGAATATAGCACTGAAATACAACAGCCCTTGTGTAGCGAAAAATGTTTTGATTATAAATAATAAGAATAGTACTACAACTATTGCTCTCATACGTGTCAAGCACAATTAAAAGTAAATGCCACGAACTCTGGAAAGTCATTCCATTAATTCTTACTACTACTACTGCTACATATATATAAGATAAAGTTCAACAAAAATGTAAATACACTTCATGAAACGAAATAACCTTGTAATATATATATATATATATATATATATATATATATATATATATATGTATAGTAATATTAAATTTCTTCAGCACTACAAGTTAGATTTGGATCCCACAATCACAACATATGCCCAAAAAGAGAAATTTGTTCAACGGGCCTTTCTTCTAACAATCTTATAAAAGAAAACAATGTACTCTTCCCGTAGAGAAATATTTGCCACATGATTACTGTTCTTCTCAGAAGATTCTTCAATATGTTAATCATTTTGCCTGTTCGGCCTTGTCGTCAGAACTATCGCACGTATTTACAGTATGTCATAGGACGATTCCGGACTTCTTGTTAGTCTACCCATATCTCTTAATGTATTGCGTCACTAAAGTCAAGTGGCGATAGATGTATTGAAAGATGATATTTCTCATTTATATGATCATATACATGCAAATGTATAGGTTTGTGTTAACACTCACTGAAAGTGAAATTAAACAATTTATTCGTAAAAGATATGAATACTGTTGATACACCCTCATTTTGTGTTGTGGAGAGCAACACATCTCCTCAGAATATGACATGAACCCGTCCAAGTAGCATAAATACTAACGCCGAGAATTGAAAAGCCTTAACATCAAAAAGTACTGGCGAGAGGGTCTTGTGCTATGTAGAACGTTTTCCTGAGGTCCGAAGGGGGCGGAATCTTGGCGGGTGCATCAGTAAGCACCGGGAGAGTCCGTCTTCGGGCGAAGTGTGAGAGGACCCGGCCGGCCGGAGTTGTTGTTCGCGGGGTGCCGCTCAGCAATTTGAGTTTTCGCTTAGCTGGCGATTGATTCGGAACTTTCTATCTCTCAATGACAGGCCCTTCAAATGGGGCAGGGTGAATATGCCCGACTGTCATCGGTGTGACCTTGGTTTAGAAGAAACGGCTGTGTGCCCCTTTTGGGGCTGTCGGTTCGTATCGCGCCCGATTACTTGTGCCCATCGATCTCACAAACGCGTGTGATGTGTCTCCCCCGTATTCTATGGTAAAACGAATGTTGTTCTTACGTTGCTGTCCGTAGATCGAATGGTTATTTGGACTACGCGAATGGATGGAATCTTGCGATATGAGCGTTATTCTTATCAGTTTCTGATCTGATTCTTGAAGTATCAGATGAAGATTAGATCTGATAGAAAGCGCTTGATATCAACAGATTTCAGTAAAAGGTGGATAATTGTAGCAACTCTGGTCCGCGTGAATGGGGCTAGTCTTGATTTTCTTTATGTCCCTTACGGTACAACGGAAAGGTTTCCTGTGTACCCCTCACTGGTTAAGTTGTCTTTTGTGTAACTAGTTAATGTGAACGAGTGGGTTCCTAACCTGTTTCCGGTTTTCTCTCTTTGTTATGATCCAAATCAAGATAACCAACATCCTCAGTTTGTTTGGGTCCCATTTTATCTTGACTGGATCAGTCTTTGATTTTTCTCATTTCATTATTTATTTTATCCTCTCCCCTCCCTTAGCGAGTGTGCTACTTGCTTTCGCCGTTTGACGGAATACAGCAGCCACTCTGATTCTGTCGGGTGGATGGGTCTTACTAACACTTTATTTATTTTAGTTTGAATATTTTGTTATAATTTATTTTTGGGTATGTCATCCCCCCCTTTCCTTTTTCATTATCATTAAATATTTTTAAGATATTTTTGTATTATTGTATATATTAGTAAATTTTTATGCCATGGGTTCGTTTCCTCCTTTTTAGGTTCCCCTTGTAAATATGTGGTGCGTGATGGATAGGGTACGGTGGATGGGTTATTGTAATGAATGTGCAATTTTAATGAGTGATAGGGTCTTGAAAGTGTTTAGCTAGTAGAGGATAGTTACAGAAGACCACCCTCTACTCACCCTCTTTTTTAACTATTTGCTACATTTTGTATAATTTTATACAAATATCTTCATAATAGTGAGCTAGCTAGAAACAACCAGTATATCCTGACGGCAGAAGTCAACACTACTCGATTGATTCCAAGTGATATATTTATTGGTTGTGTTATCTTCATTCAAGGCAATGAAAACATAACAGTGGCGATGAGGATTCGAATTAACCCGAATTTTTTCCATCGCTTAGCTGGCGAAGAAAAATTTAAAAATCGCAAAAAATAATTTCCTAGAGTTCGTATATAATTATAAAGCGATGAAGTCGACTCATGTCAATAAATAAACCATTACACTGATATCGTACTTTAGAAGGTACGAGACCATTTTCAGAGAAAAGAATGGTTCGATGAAAAGGTATGTCTACTGTTAAGAAAATTGTATTGTCGCTGAACATAAAAATAACAATTTCGTTTGGTGGAAGCCACCTGGAAAAGTCATTTAACGAAACTGTCGATATTAACATTTTTAAGTGAAATAATTTTTATACCCGTTGGCAGTGCAAGACAAAGATGAAAATTGTCACGTATGTCAGTAAAGTCAAGTGTGAGAAACTAAAACTGGATGAACTCTACCCAGAAATTTAAAATGTTTAACCTTCGTTAAAGATCAGACATCAAGGAACTATGCGGAAATAAGTCCTCTAACTATAACATCAAGGCATTAATATTTTTCGGATTCTCTTCTAGACGATTAAATTAGTTTTGTGGCGGAGACGTTATGTAGTTTACAGTATTCTCCTAATACTGTACATTCTGTTGTCAGTGAAAAGATTGAAGTTCGGAAACGTCAAACGTTTGTACAATTAAAAAATGCCCTGCTCATCTTAGTTTTCCCTGCAATGAAGCTGGTTGTGAAAGCTTGACTCGACAGTTTTCATTGTGTTCGTTATTGTTTTTTTTTTCTCGGCTGAGGTTTGTGTAGTTTTTCATATCCAGCTTATTTTTTGTTCTGGATGCAAGGATATCTGACAGTATTGTTTGAAAGCGTTGTAATTCTTGTATCTGTGATTTTTACAATGTGACTTTACTAAATGAGAACTTATAAAACTAACCGAGTTTCATTGAACCTAATAAGGTTATAAAGAGAACAGAAAACGTGATTTTTGTTAACCTTTGTTAACCTTTTGTTTAAAAACGTCAGTGATATGAATAGTTCGAAAACGACAGTAGTCCCAAGAGAAAATCTGAAGTATAATATACTTGACCCATTTTGTGGCTTTGGTTTGCATCATTTTAGAAAAGACTGTGATTTAAAAACCAAATGTTTTCATCGTAGAAAACAAACTAAGCTATTGTAATTCGAAAATTAAAATAAATAAAGTAACGGGCGAATGTTGTGCTACCAGCTAAAAGACTGGAGTTCAAATAAAATAATTTTTGACGTTAAAACGAATAACGCTAAGGGGAGATTTCATTTGGACACTGGTAGCGATATAAGTTATTGGACAGTAAAAGTAGAACCCTATTGGCAAGCATGACCTGAAAAAAACAAAAATGACAAATTTCTAAAGAAATATCGAGCAAATATTTTCTTGGAAAAACCGCTTGTAACATCGCTCTTGCAAGTTTAAATAAAAAAGCAGATGTTCGCATATAAAAAATTCAAATTTATTCAAAGCACTTGTTGTAAGCCTTAGTGTTGAGTCTGAGACCCTGTGTGAATATGAATTGAAGCATAATGTGATCTTTAGTAATAACTAAAAAATCTTTCTAAACCCTCTGCACTGTCAACACCTAACTATTCTAAAATGTTTATATTGAAGTTTCCGGCACGAATTCCAAACAGTACAGTATGCCCTTTCCGAATTTCTGACTGAGCAAATGTTGTCATCATACTTTTTTCTTTTGTCACAGATGGTTCCCAACTGATCCTACTATATTCCTACTATATTTGACAATTTTTTTAAAAAAAGCATGCACGAAATGAAAAATACTGAAATTGCGACAATTTTGTCATCGCACACTGCACATTTTAAATGGATGTGAAATACTTTGTATAATTGTTCTACTACACCTTTGAAAAAATGTGATTATGATTTCTCGACACGGTTCCTTTTGTGGGTTTCACATTTAAAATGTGAAACAATATTTGGAGTTTTTCTTTCTGTGGCATCGTTAATATCTTTCTTGATGACTGTTTTTAATATCATCTCATTTAAGTAGTCAAAATTATTTGGTTTTCTGGTTTTTAATACTAAGAAATCAGAGACCGATCCAAATATATTTTACACCGAACACAATACACTTAAATACGACTTAAAACACGCGGCTGCGTATTTGTCGCACTGACTTAAGTAAGTCTTAATATTAAGATTTTAGTAAAAGTTCAATTTAATTTATAAAGATTAAAACCATCTAAAATAATTATACGAAATTAGATGGAGTCCTGGTGTAAAAACTAAGAAATCAGAGCCCGTCCTTAATAGTTTTTATAACGAACTCTAAGCACCTTTTGAGAATGCGCGATTGCGTATTAGTCTCACTGGAAGTCTTACTTAATATTAAGAATTCGGTAAAATTTCAAAGTTATATAACATGCTTACTGGAGATGTTTTTTTTTGTTGTTGTAAACTTAAGAAATCAGATGTTATCAAATAAAATTTCGCAAGTTTAACATCAACTAACATAATTTGTCAGTTTTTCTTTTCTAAACACTAAAAAACTGTAGCCCGTACAATTTTTTTTCTAGTCTAAAACCTAAGAAAGCTGCGATAGTCCGAAATATTTTCTATAGCAAAAACATATGCACCTCGACAATACGCGCTTCGTTATTAGTGACATTGACGTCGGTAAATAATTTTTAATGTTAAGAATTTAAGTTTAATGTAATTTAGTAATATTAATATCGAACATAATTAGACGAAAACATTTTTCTATTGTAATCAGAGCCTGCCACAAATATTTTCTACAGCTAACATTAAGAGAATTAGTGTAATTGTTTAGGTTTTCTGTTGTGAACATGAGAAATCAGAGCCTGTGCCAAAATATTTTCTACAGCGAAAATTAAGTACCACCCGGCAACTCGCAACAGCGTATTAGTCCCTCTGTCTTCAGTAAATTTCATTTAATTTTATGAATTTCTAAAATGCCATTGTAACTAAATAGGATTAATATCATCTAACAAAATTTGTCAAATCTATTTGGCTTTTTGTTTTTAAGTCAGATTCTGTCCAAAATATTTTTACAGCGAACAAGAAACATTGCCCGATAAAGTGCGACTGCGTGTTAGATGCACTGACTTCAAGAAATTTAATTTGATTTTTAAAAATTAAATTTTTAATTTAGTAATATTAACATCATCTAACAAACTTGGACACCCCCGCCTTTTTATTCCTTTTGTTTTAAGGTTAATTAATCAGAGCCCATCACAAATATTTACAACAGCGAACACTAAGCATCACATGACAACTATCATTTGCGTGTTTGTAATACTGAGTTCAATTAAGTTAGGAAACTTTCAAGAACCTGGTAAAAGTACAATGTAATTTAGTAAGGTTATGATCTGAATTAATTACTCGAAATTATTTGACATTCACGTGAAAACGCTAAGAAATCATACCACATTTCAAGCATTTTCTACAGCTAAAACTCAACACAACCTGACAACGTGTGTCTGCGTAATACTTGCACTTTCATTTTGTAATCGTTCAACATAATTTTTAGATTAATATAATGTAATATAATTAGTTAATTTTGTCTAGTTTTCTGATGTAAATTAAGAAAACGGAGCACAACCCAAATTATTTTCTACGTCGAACACTAAACACGGCCTGACAACGCACGATGGCGTATTAATCACACTGTTTTATGTATATCTTATTTAATTTGGAGAATTTGAAATGTTAATTAACATCATCCATCAGAATTAGACAAAAATTTCTTTTCTGGGCTAAGCTTAACAAATCAGAGCCCGTTACAACTATTTTTTCAGCAAAAATTAAACATTGCCAGAGAAGACGGCCTATGATTCACTCTGACTAAAGCAAATATTAAATTTTAAGAATTGAATTGAATTTCAATGTATTTTTGTAAGATTATCTTTATTTAATATAATTAGCCAAAATTATTTAGTTTCAAGAAGTAAATGATCGGAAATCAGAGACCGTCGCTAAAATGTTTCTAGTGACAACTAAACACCGTCTGATAACGAGCGTATTAGTCGCACTTCATTAAATGCTTTCCATTCAATCGGTATAATTTATATTAGTCTTTTTTATGATAACTTGTCTTGTGTAGACGTTTCTGGATATCAGTTAAATGTCACCTTTTATTCATTTTTATTGTCTTGTCATCAACTTTCTTAAGTAGACGTGTCCTTAGTTATTAGTCATCAGCAAATCGAACGTGGTCCATGTATTATTTTGTTTATTCCCTCCCGTTGCTTTCCAGCTCATACACTCAAAGACTCTTTTATGACGTGAATTTAAGAGAAATCAGATTCCTTTGTTTTAATAGTTTCTCAATCATTATTTTAGCTGTGTTCATTGTATTACTGATTGATTGCAGTATTATTATCGTGTATATTCTCAATAAACTATATATATTTCTCGTTGATACGCTTTCTCATAGTAATTCTATGACATTAGAGTGTTCTACTGAATCATATTCCTTTTCATAATTAACTATTAATGGACTTGGAAGAATACAACAAATTAAAGGCAGAAATGATTTCAATATTTATAACAAATCTAATCCTGCTAAAGATATAAATGGTAGTGTGCCTCGTTAAATCTGACTTTAAAATTGATAAAAATGAAATTGTAAGCAAAAGGAGAAATGTTCAAATAAAATAAGAGATCTTATCACTGAATATCAAATAGAAATCGGGAATAAATTCTCAGACATTGTGGAATATATTTTTTCTATGTGCCCTGTCTCTTGAAACGCGTGGGTATTCATGTTTCTCAACAACCTCCTGTTCTTTTGCATTTCTTAGCAGTGTCTATTAGCTATTGCTCTCAATTCTTGTTCTGCTATTTACACAAGTTAGACTATTACTGTTCTTCTTGCTTTTAACAAATACTGTGAGTAGCGAATTATTTTCCAAATACTTTCATTATTATGTGACACTTCTCTCTCTCTCTCTCTCTCTCTCTCTCTCTCTGATTCTAAGTTATTCTTGGTTCAATTGTCTCTAAAAGGTTGCCGTTACTCACATGTTCAGTCTATGACATTCTCAGTATCATTCTGTTGAACCACATTTGATGTGTCTAAAGTCTAAACAGTGTCTCATGTAGTGTCTCCAGTTTTAGCTAAAACTGTACTGTCTCAAGTCTTAACTAAACCATAAGATTCGAATATTTCGACGACTATTGTAAGCAGTACAGACAAATGAGAAATAACAAAAAAAAATAAAAAGGAATTTATGACGAGGAGAAATAAGAACATAAAACCTAAGAGATTCAAACTTGATAATGCATAATAAAACAAGCTAATAAACAAATGAACGAGAAAATTAATATAAAAATGGAACAAGGATCTCTAAATTTCTATCTCTCTCTTTCTTTATTTATCTAGGTATTTGACAGCATCTAAGATCTTAATTAGCTTTACTGGTGAATGTACCGAAAGAAAATATTTATGCTCAAGTTCAAAATAATATATCATTATTTTATGATTAATTACAACAATGCATCTGTATAAGTTCTAAAAGCGACATACACTTGTCTCAATATTAAGATTTAAAATGAATATGTAAGAGGTATCAATTCATTTTAACCCAGTTTATTTTTACCAAGCGCATTTGAATATAACTAAGTTGGTTCATTTGCACACATTTCATTTGAGTCAGTCGCATTTGAACCGAGTTTAGTTGGTTTATTTGTACCTAGTTGTTTTGATCCAGGCTCATTGAAATCCTGTTCATTTGAACATGATTCATTTAGTTGGTTTAAATCTATTTCGTTTGAGCCTATCTTATTTGAACTTTAGCCAGTTAATTTATTTGAACCCAGTTAATATGAGCCCATTTCGTTTTAATCTAGATCTGTTGGTTTACTATCACCCAATTTCATGTAGCTCATTTGACTCCTTTAGACCTAGCCCAGTTGGTGCTGCGAATATGCTTTATTTTGAAAATTAGCTTTTATTCTATATATTTAAAACTGGTGATAAAACTATTTCATGGTGAAACCATCATTAATTCTGACGTGCTTAAGACCGACTCTGTCACGTAGTGCGTTGTTGATCAAGAAAAGTGGAATAATACTTTATAAACGCAGACCTTTCTGAGACTTTCTGTACATTAATACTTGCGCAGTAAAGAAAGCAATGTATAAAATAGTGAATATTTATTCATTAATCCGACAAATTTTATTACTTAAACGTTATTTTTATTGTATACGCGTATTATTGTGGACGCTCCGTTTATTGATTAAGCAGTATATTTATTTTCGTCTACCGGCCTGACATTCGTATTAATAGTTTCTCAAAAAGCAAATCATGGCTCTACCTCCAATGACTAAATCATTAACTTTCACCCCAACCAAAATGACTACCCAGAAAAGGGTTCCCATTACAAAATCTCCAATAAAAAAACGACCTATCCTGTATTCACTCCCAATCTAAATTCTTCATATCACCCATGATTATACACAAGATATTGGAAAAAGAATAGAACAGCATCAACAGTGAGAAAATCCAAACCCTCTTATCATAGAGGACGTATGCTGAGTAATACTTAAACATGCAGATAAGATAAATTCACTGTTAAGGAAAGTTCAATATTTAAATGTTCTACTAACCTTAAAGAATAAATAATGTCACTGGTTAGGTAGTTTAAGTGCCCGAGACCTGAGGTCGGAGTCATCCAGCTTGAGATTCACTCGCGATCTTTATCATATTGAGGCGGATTTCTGTTGTGTAAAGAAGACTCGTTTTTCAATTTGCGACCATAGATGCATTCTGTCTGTTTGTCCTCTATTCAGCATAACTTAATTGACGCTCTAAAGATGTTTTTTGGATATTGAGCAAGTCATTGAAAGCAGCGAGTGCTCTTGTCTTCGCAGATCCGGTGTGATGTTTTTGTGAGATGGATGTTATCATAAAAGATAAGTTCCTTTGTTTCATTCGGGTTTATACACCCACTGACCATCGATAAATGTGCACTCATGCGAGGAGTTGGCCTGCTGTTTCTCTGAGGCGAGTATTCCTTCTATTGTGAATGCCGTTTAGCTCTCAGGTTTTTCTTATGGGAGACGGATAGCCTCTCCGACGTCCGGACGTTGTCCCATAAGAAAAACCTGAGAGCTAAATAATAAGCTTTTATCAGGTGTTAATGAAAAAGTCTGTTCAATATTGTCTAATAGGCAAGCTCAATTTATCAAAATAGAAGGCTCGATCAATATGGCTTTGGGCGCCATGATTGAAATACCGATGAGGCATCACTAATTTGGCTGGTGATGCAAAAAGGTTTAAAAAAAATTTAAAAAAACTTCTGCACGTTTTGGAAATTCTCTCAACTGTGTTCGCACCGCTGAGTTACGTGATGCTCTGGAGCACTCCTCCTTCCACAGCACATCGTGTTTCTGTGCTTGCTAAGTGCTATGTGAATTGTGATATGGATAAAGGGACAGAAGTGATTTGCTGGAAACGATATGTTTACCTTTTTCCAATTGTCCTTGTTCTTTAAGCATCATTTTAATTTTAAGAGTAGTACGGAAAGGCGACGACTTCTTACATCAGAGTTTGGAAAAACAGTCGGTAGTTTTGTTGAATTCAAGGAGATTAATTAGAGTAGCATTTTGATACCGTTTAGGCATTGTTTTTTTTTTAATCGTTTCACCCCAAACAAGGTGGTACTGCCACTGATGCGCAGAGTGCTACATAAGAGTTAAAGTTTAGACAGAAGGAGAGTGAAGAAAAAAGATGAACAGCTACAGGGGGTGTCAGGAAAGGGCAAGAGAATGTGAACACAGGTGTGAAGACAGTTGTAAAGTTTAGAGAGAGAGGAAAAGAACAAGATATACAGGGTGATGTAGAAATAAACTGGAGTCAAGTGGATAAGAGATAGGTATTGACATTGCATTTAAATTCCTGGGGGCTGGAGCCGCCAGGAAAGCAAGTATATGGAAGGGAGTTCAACAAGCAAGAAGTGCGAGAAGCTGATGGAGTAAAATTGTCGACTGCATTTGGTTGATTTAACTGTAAATAGGTGAGACCTTATTGCCAGTCTGGTTGTTCGTCGGAGCAGAAGCCATGAAAATATTTGTAGAATAGAGGGAATCCACATCCCGCCGGTGAGAAAATGGCTGGAGTTGAGCCGTCAAGTCGGGACCTATCACATTACAGATTCTTCTTTTGAGCCTGTCGTGAACACTGAGATGAACACAAGAGCAACTGAGCAGATATCGGGAGACCTGTATTAAATATTATCAACCACGCCGAAAATAGGATAGTTTAGGCTTTTATTTCTCTACGCAAGTTAACTTAACTACGGGATGTATGGACTCTTTTTTTGGTCCTCACTTTTTTTGTTTAATTTTCCATTCTCTCCCTTTTTAGATAGCCAGAAACGTCAGTCTTCTGGTACATGTGGCACACTTTTCCTTTTTTGAGTGTAACCTTTCGCAGTTGTTGCGCGTGAATGAGTGTGTATTCATCTGTGTGATTGGGAATGGTTGGTTTCTAATTCGTTCAAGTCCCGTATTTATTTTGTTCATTTAACTGATATTTCTATTAAACTAATGATTGTGAAGAGGGTGTTGTATTACTAAAACTATTTTGTTGAGTTTCTTGTTTATATAACACTATGCATATTGTAAATATTCATTATGATTTTCATTTTTAAATATTATTCCATTTCCCACCCGCATAGACAACTTGTACCTAGGAGATTGCTTATGACTTTATGGAGAAATTGAAGTATTATGGTGGTTGTAGTAAGAAAGGTAAGTAAGAATGTTTTACTTTAGTGTAAAAAAATATTGTATAGTTCGTTTGGGTCAGTGAGTGTGGTTAGCTAAATTTTTAAAATAAGACAGATGAAGACAAGCATTCCACATCTCCACTTCTAGCCTTGTAATCTATGATTTTAAATTCATACAAAAATAAATATTTTTTCTTAAAGCTTACATCTACTGCAATAAGAATTGTTTCTAACAATTCCTTTACACTCTGACCTCTAAAGACGCAGAATTTTGTTTAAATAAAAATATGTAGTGAACATTCAAATATAAAACTTACTCTCTTGAACAAACCTATTCAGAATATATTTTTAAACAGTTAACGAATTTGTTATACTTTTAGGAAATTAAACGTTTAGTTTAAAACATAACATAACAATAAATTATATTTTCATAAAACTTTGATATTGCAGATTGAAACTGATAGACAAATACGTTCAAAAGTTTAATATATAACGACGAGAATTTCTTATACAGATAATCAAATGTTTTTCATTCACTAAGATGACTGGCATTTATTCAAGAAATTTGTGAAAACTTTAAACAATACTAATTACTAAATATATAATTACCAAGATTATTTAAATAAATGCAGCAAAGTTTTCATTCACTCTAATACCTGTGATTTCTTAAACAAATAATTAAAAATTAAATAAATTCTAACTATTGCGTATATAGAGATGCGGCAAATCCTGGCGGTAGTGAGAAAAGTGAAATAGTACTTTTATCATTTCAGTTTCCATATTTATTTCTTCTCAGTTGCTGTAAAAATGCCTTGTTTACAATTATATATACGCCGAGAGAATAAAGAAATCCATTATTAAAAAATCTAACGTATGTTTATAAAAAAAAACTCTATGTGCATAAAAACGTTCCCAAATCAATATCTGAAAAATTAATTAACAGACATAATGTCTACTAGGCATACACATACAAACACTTATGGATATACATTCATCTGAATGACACATAGAAACTATACTTATTATACACTTACATAAAGTAATTATGAATTTTCTGTTAGCCTTGGAATTTATTTATTTCTTGGGACTTCAAAAGGACGAGCGACTCTCCTTGAATTTCTTACACTCAAATTATGCTAATGTTTGTTCAAGAGATCTTTCTGAAGAAATAGATAGTGGCTCGGATTCACTTACGTGCTAATGATATTGGGAAAAATATGAATCCACCCCATCTTCCCCTAGTTAAGGGAAAATGGCAAATTAGACGCAGTTCTAAAGCCTTTGGTAGCAACCAATCTAGGAGAAGGTGGTACTGAATTTAAAACCAGCTGCGAGAATGTTAACAGACTGGGTTATATAGTTTGGGTTGACAACCAGTCTACCACAGTAAGCACTAGCACTCTACTGCAGCAACATCTTCAAGTGCTCTCTTTCAACGTGCCTTCAGCCAGCACGGAAGAGTAGGCTCAAAAGTTTAATCTGAGAACAGTATATCATGCTGATGTGCAATCTATAAAAACGCGGTGTAAGCGACTGATGATGATGATGTTTATGTCAAATGCACGAAAAACCTGATTAACCAATGGAGAATCAAACAGCACAAAAAAAGTAGCAGAATTCTTTCTTTTTCTCGATATACCTGATAAAGCTTTCATATAACTGAAACATGTTACATTGACAAACGTTTCCTATTTTTATCATATCATAATATCTCTACATTTTATATGTATTGAGCACTTTTTAATCCAACTATATACTGGTTTAATTTAATTATGAAACAAAAGCTGATTAACAAATATATATATATATATATATATATATATATTGTGTGTGTATTTTGGCAGCATTTTTTCATTAATACAGGTTTCGTTGAATAATATAAACTGATAAGCTTGATAGTGCTATCGTTAAAAGACGACAAGAAATCGCAGTAATTGTTGATTTTTTTTTATCGAGTCTGAGCTTTCGGCTTACATAAGCCATTATCAAAGAATGAACATTTAATATATAGTGAACATAGAACATTTAAATTATTAACAAAGTGGAATTAAACAAAGAAAATTAAACCAAAGAGATAAGTCCATTTTTAACGTGGCGGATGGCCGCAGACGGTGACAAAATGGTGGTGGTGTGGTTCTTGGTCACATGGGGGTATAGTGGCATGAGGGGATTGGTCTGAGAGCTGCTACTACTATGGATAGAGGGGGTAAGCGTAGTAACTATGACCTCTCCCGTCGATTACAGGCATTGAAGTATGTTAGTAGAGATGTCGAAATTTATTTTATTTAAGCTAGGTTTAAGCTGTTTGGTGTAGATAGCGTCTAGAATTTTGAGTGTTCGTTTATTTTTTTTTTCAATTGGAGTACATTGACTAAACTATCGCCCGGTTCACACTCCACCCACGTCTATTGTACAGGTGTAGAGGCTCATCCCTTGTTCCCTGCTTAGGATGTGGTTTCCGGCTTTCTCTTTTCCAATCTTTTCACTTTTCTTTTTCTTTTTTCTTTTTTCTTTTTTCAATTGGAGTAGATAGACTAAGCTATAGCCCGGTTCACACTCCACCCACGTCTATTGTATAGGTGTAGAGGCTCATTCATTGTTCCCTGTTTAGGATATAGTTTCCGGCTTTCTCTTCTCCAAATCTTTTCACTCTTGCGTAGCACCCTGCACATCAGTGGCGTTACTGCCTTGCTCGGGGTGATATGGTTAAAAAAAATATTTTCTTGTCTAAGTATATATATATATGATAAAAATTATGAACTTACGATAGAATTTACTTATGAAATAGAAACAAACATCACATTACATTTCCTCGAAATCGTATTAAACCGTGTGTAAGATTAAAAGAGAGTGAGAGAGACAGACTGTGAGAGGGAGAGTTGCATGGACTTGTCCGTATCCTAATGGAAAAGAAAAATATTTATATTACACATTTTTAATCTCCTTTCTTGTTAACTAATCAACTGATCAAATATTTTACAATGACAATTTCAGATAAAAATTCAACTAATAACAATTAAGGATTGACCAACCAAACTTTGTAAATTGATATCGGACAAGAAAACAAAAACCGTGTAAATTAGGAACTGTTTGAAAAGCCTTAGAATAAGTTACAATGTGACAAATTAAGTAAAGCTAATATCCGCTCTAGTTGATTCTTTTGGTCATTTTCGCTTTGTAAAACCTTAAAACTCCGTTCGCTTGTTACCGAGTAAGCAGATTTTCAAACCTTTTCATTCTGACTGAAAGTAGTCATAATTAATTCAGCTTGTTTACTTTAATAATAGGTGAAGTATTTGTATCTCCTGACAGATTGAGTAAATGATTCCAGTCCTGTGAGTAAGCCGATAGATTGTTTGAAAATAACTCTTATAGATGAATTCAAAAATCTTTTCCACATTTTTAGACGTTTTGCTGATGAATGGTTTCCCTGAATATTCCCATTCTATAACCAACATTTAAATGACATCGTATTATGTGTGTCTCTCAAAAATTCACAAAAATGTTTGCCAGAAGCGAACACATCATTTCAAAAGTCTCAGTATCACATATTAAATTCAGAGAAGTTGATAAAATTTGTCATGAAGATCACAGAAAAATTCTAACGGAGCCTCACGCAAAAGAATGAACACTAGTAGATAGACTGACTCAAAAGGCTATGTCCCAATGATCGTTAGAAAGTCGTGCATATCCGTTAAATGGTAGAATAAAGCATTTATAATGCTTCTATCGTTCATTATGTTAATCTTTAATCTCTTTTAGTTTTTATTTCTTTTTCATTTATTATTGCTTTACATCACTGTGGACTTTGAGTGTGATAATAACAATGGTACGTGAGGAATTTCTGTAAAGAATATCTACAAGGAGGATTTAGATAGTTTTCGTGATGTAGGAAAGATATCTTTGCTGTCGCAAAGACAGTAACAAAATAAGAATAGATTATACAAGTTATCGATTTTATGCATAAAAGTTTCAGACTCTTTGCCTTGATTCAAAACGGCCGAATTAAATGGTTTTAAATGAAAACGTAACCGAACATTATAAAGATTTGAGGGCGGTTTGCGTTTTATGTTTTCTTTTCCGGTTATGAGGAACAGGCATCGGAACAGGCATCTATTTGCAATGCCTCTTAGAAATTTACTTGATCATAGCTCTCCACATCTTCTTTGTTTTTGCAGCTGCTAGCAATGTTATCGCTCACACCCCTGTTGTTCTCTCCATTTACACAAGTTTGTTAGGCAGATTGCTCACTAACTCTCACTGATTTTCTTCCTATAACTTTATCTTGTGAAGTTCAAATTCTCCAGGCTACCTTTTCTCATTATGCATTTCATAAATTTCGAATATCTAATTATGATTTTAAGTCCCTATTGTTTCTATTTGGTTAAATCTTCGTTGTTCATATTTTCGCTCCATGGCTTTCTCAGCATCTCTTTACAACTAAACCTCTCTTGTCTCGAGTGTCATTCTTCATTCGTAAGGAAAATGTAACATTCACATATAAAAGGATTCATATTACATGACAGTTCAGCACTCTTTTCTTGGCTTCTAACATAGTTTTCCTGTTTCTTAATTTGTTGTTTAGTTTTGGAAGGCATGTTTTATATAAACTTGCGCTAAAAATGTGCCCAGTTTGTATTACTTAATAGACATGTTTTATAACAGGATGATATGCAAGATTCGCCCAATGCGAAGGTTTTTGCTGTTCTTAGTTTAACAAACTCATTATATTCAGTTATCAAATAATTTACAAAAATAAATCCTGATTTGGTAACGAACAACAAAACAAAAAACTACGCCAAGTAGGACATATATAGCTTTTTTACCCTAAATTTGTTATTTTATGAATCACATTCAACTACATTCATGTGTGTGCGCGCTTTATACAAAAGATTTCTAATCAAGAATTATAAGTAAAGTAACAATAAAAGTTACATGTTAATTCATTAATTTATTTTTTACGGTTTGTCAATCAATCCTTTCCATGTTATATTTAAAGCCATGAAATATTTTTCGATTCTAAAACATCTTTTTAGATATAATAATTTTTACTGATACGAGTCCAACTAATTAAGTCATAACTTGAAGAAGTGGTGGATTCATGCCTTTCCCAATGTTATTTGCGCGTATATGAATATTCTAAATCCGACGGGAACTGGAGATCAGCTCTACGATTTCTAATTACAAATCGTTATCTATTATACCACCCGCCCAACAAAAGCTTTCAGTGCCTGGTATTCGCAAGCAGTCATTCATCTAAGTGCTGACCAACCTCGACGTTACTTAACTTTGTAGATTGTACGAGATCCAGTGTTTCAATGGGATATGGCCGTGAGAGTTGGCATATAAGAAAACAGGAAAATGTACTAAACTAAATTTTAGGAGGAAAAACTCATAACAAAATAAAAGATGACGTTTCCGTTAAAATTTAATCATGCACATATATAGGAGTTATATTTAAATTGTATAAGTATATACATATATCTTGGACTAATCGCCATCTTTCCTCTTTATCTAGATCTCTTAACACCTTTTTCTTTCATATCACACACCTCTTTCAGCATTACCAATCTGCTGAATGGAAGCGTCTATCTTGAGTACCTCTCAAGTATTTTTTACTATGTGATTCAACTTAAATAATGTCAAAATAGAGTTCACTCAGAGTCCTTTAGAGAAATCAAGTTCATCGGCAAGTTGGCCTGAGAGATAACTTCCTAATCACCATGTTCAGATCTACGCTTTATTCACTGTTAGTTACAGTCCCCGAGATGTAAGCACATTGTCGACCAAGCTGCACCTGCGTACAAGCGTAAGAAAAAAATCTGTATGATAGACGGTAGGATAAGGAGAGACTTTCTCACGTCATGTCCGGTTGAGGAATCTACATTCAGAAAAATATTTTTGGTATTTTATTTTATTTAGTTTTCCTCTGTAGGAATAGATAGTTTCGTCTATCGTCCAGTTCGAATTCCTCTCCAGTCTTGTGATTAACTGATTTTGATTAACAACGTATATAAAAATATTGCTATGTGTGTTCGAAGACTTAGAGATTTAAAGTGAGACGTAAATAGATTTACCTATCGTGTCAACAGGAGTAGAAGTTATCCCTTGTTTCCTGTTTAGAATTAGATTCCAGTTTCTTTCTAAATTTTACTTCAACGCTAATGTCTCTATCTGAACGTTTTCAGTAGACAGAATTGCCTATTGTCCGGTTCACACTCCTTACCGATATTCTAACCGGAGCAGCGTTTAGGATGGTTTTCTCGTTCCTTATTAATTGTACCTCAACATTATATGTCTCTATCTGGACGTTTTAACTTTTTTTTAATAACAGAAAATGAATTGTCTATTGTCCGGTTCACACTGCTTACCTTTTTTTAACCGGAGCAGAGTTTTATCCTTTATTTCCTGTTTAGGATCGGTTTTCGATTCCTTCTAAAGTATTTTCATTCTCTTTCACTCGCAGTGGTTTCTTGCATCATAGTAACGTTATCGCTTTCCTTTGGTTAAAGTAATTTTTATTAAAAAATAACCAAACCCACTCACCCGCTGGCCGACAGTAATTGGCAAAATATGGGTCCATTAATATATGAGGTCACGTACGAGAGAATTCGTCTCGTGTTTGAATTAAAATGTACAATGTGGACGTCCTACTTGTATTAAGGGAAATTTTAGTATATAAAAATCTTATAAGCGTCGATCATATGACAGCTATTTATTGCCTGACAACAGTCTTTATTACCATTCCAGTTGAAGACAACATAATTAATAATATAGCCAATTAGAATAGCAAAAGTCTGCCAGAAATACCATTTTCAATATCAATTATATGGAGTTGAGACCACTTGTAAATGGCACTATTCAGACAAACAATACTACCTTGATACAGTCAGTTGTTAACGCTCTGTATTAAGACTTAATCTATGTCGACATATAATGAAAGTTCATGCATTCCAATCAGCAACGCTAATACGTAATTATGAGAATTATTGAACCAAACTTTTCTCATTCTCTTATTTAGAAGAATGTTTCGTAAAATGAAATATTCTACGTTCCTATCGGCTTCCAATTAAATACATATAAATGATTTTTTCGTTTTGTGTTAAATTTTTATTCACCATTTATGCAGTGTATTTTTTTATTTTACTTTAAAATCTCCAGAAAATAATTAACACCAGTAAATTATTTTCCTTTTTCTGTTCTTTTAATTATAGTGTCATATTGATAACAAACACAGAAAAAATTCACAATACAAAACAAAAAATCGAGAAAACATTAACTAAAAATTATAAGAGAAAGTCTATGGTTGTCAGCAATAACCGTAAAATGGATTGGAGTTGTTAAAATCAAGGCAAGTACAAAAATTCAAATATCTGATTTGTTAAGTGATGACGAAAACTGTGAGAGAAATTCGAAGGCTCAGTGGAATCGTAAAATATGCCTTCAAAACTATACACAGAGGAAGTTTTTATTAGAAAGAAAGAAAAACTAATAGATTATATTAAATGTCAATCTTCTTCTATGACAATGAATGCTAGATAAAAATGATAAAAATTAATGATAAAAATTAATCTTGAGACAACAGAAACTGTTGATTGGTTGGTCGATCTTTCTGTTTAACGATATACTAACACTTGATGGGTTGTTTAATGCCAAAATTTAATTCTCTTGGAAGTTTGAAAGTAATGAAAAATATCTGTTATTCTGCTTTCAAAAATTAATGCATGTTAGATATCCAATATTTGTGCATATGCATTCTTGTGCTGACATGATTACTAGAGGCGATTATGTATTTTTAAGTTTTGTTGAAGTAATAATTTTAATACAGTTCGAATTAAGAAATTTTAGGTTATTATATGGCTTATAGTCGTTAAATTTAATTGACGTTTATTGCTAATATTTTAAGCAGTGAACTCGATACAGTTTCCTAGTATGTGCGTATTTTATTATAAATATGTATTGTTAGTTATTTTTTTATATTAAAATTCTAGTATTTTTGCTATAAATATATATTTTTATACTTAACGCGTCAGAATTCGTCAAATCTATCGACAGATATATGTTTACATTTCTGATTAGAGCACATTTCAAAATATCTGCTGAGAAAGAAAGCATAAAAATGCTTAATTCTTGTCAATTTTGCATCCCTATGAAATTTGAAAATAAGGTTCATTTTAGACACTTGATGCTTTTTTTATATCAAAAAAGTCAACAATTCTTCACAAATAACAAAAATGCGTATGTTGAAGGTGTTTTAGCAGATAGAACTGTACGAAAGAGGTTCGCTAAGTTTGAAGTTGGTGAATATAGCCTTACTGATGAGAAACGCTAAAGTGGAACTCCCACTACAAATGACACCCAAAACAAAACATTGATTGAGAATAACACACATTAAAGCACAGAGGAATTGATAGAAAAACTAAATTTATCAAAATCTATCATCTATGAGCACTTAATGAAACTTGAGTACTTAAATCGCGATAATGTTTGGCTACCACATGATCTGAGTGAAAAGAATCTTTTGTGTCGCATTTCTCTCTTGGGTTTACTGCATAAACGCAACAACATTAACCCTTTTTAAGCAAATTGTGACGGGTGATGAGAAATGAATCATTTACAACAATTGTCAGCGAAAAAGACCATTGTTGTTTTTCATCACCCGTCATGTATGTAACGATAAATATGAATGTCTAATGTGCGTTTTAAAACTCATGGAGTTGAAAGCTAACATGATGCAGCAGTACACATTTTACAAAGATTCAGAAGCATAAGGTCACTTACGTAAGTGCAAGCTACGGACTCAGCCAAATGATAAGTATGAGTAAGAAATCTTACAGCCAATCAGATTTCATAAAACAATGCCTTGTAAGAACAGCTGACATTGTTTGTCCTGAGAAAGTACACATATTTAAAAAAACATTTCATTAACCATGAACACTCTTTCTGAACGTATTGAGGAAATGTGAAGTGATTTGAAACAACAGTTGAAGGCTCTATTATTAAAATTAGAACATTTTCTAGTCTTATTGATGATAATGTGACATCCCTAGAATAACACAGCTCGCATTCTTTATCAGGATCTGTGACAGTAAATTTAATATGTATTAAGGACTGTTTGATCTGGTCTCCATACATGACACAAAATCACAAACCAGCGCACTTTTGAGAGAGTTGAGCAGGTTGTGCATTTTCATTTCATTTGTCAATTTTTACTCTATTATTCATCATCAAAATTTGTGTTTTACGATTTTAAAACGCTGGTCACAAAGACAGTAAACTGCATCAGAGGCCGTGTTCTTAACCACCGCCAGTTCCGTCAGTTGTTGGAAGATATGGATAATCAGCTTACCAATGTTCCATTATACACGAAAGTCCGCTGAAAAGATGCTATTTATTAAGACATGAAATAATGATTTTTTAGACGAAAGATCAAAACACAAATGAAATAAAAAACGCGAGTTGACTTCAAGATTTGTCTTTTGCTGTGAATATTACCACACAATTAACTGATCTTAATTTGAACGTTCAAGGTAAACACAAACTTATCACTCAGTTTTATGATGACATTAAGCGCTTTTTTACAAAGTTAAGCCTGTGAAAGTCACAGTTGTCATATAAAATGTACTTTATTTTCTTATGTAAAAGCGGCTGAAAGGCTCAAACATTATCGAAATTATATTTAATTTGGTTAAGTATGACATTCACCTGGAATTGTTGTGAAAGGCATGTCATAAAAGATTTAGTGATTTAAAATCTTTTGAAAATCATTTTGCATTATTCTCAGCACAATACACATTTGATGTTGCTTATACTAGAAGAAAGCCTGCAGATGAACCTATTAGAAGTTCAGTTGGGTTCTAAACTCACAGCAAGGTTTCTTCAAATAGGATTATCTGAAATCGTTTCACACCTTCCTGAAAAGTTTTAAAACTGTAGAAATTTTACCACAAGGATTATGGCAATTTTTGGTTTTACCTTTATTTTTGTGCAAATTAATTGAAGAAAAATAACGTCTTCATAAGATCATTCACACTTGTCTTGATCACGTATAAGTCGTCTCTTTGCGTTGACCACATTTTTCTTTCACAATTTGGACTGATGGATTCAATTCGTTTCTTCGCTCTAGATGAAACGACTGAAAGTTGAAAGGCTGGCACCAACAATATCCGTGATCTCTCCGTAATGCTTGCAAGTGTGTTTACGCAGCGTTACAATTTTTGTACGCTTCATTGGAGTAACGTCCATCGTAACCAATGGCTATAGGATAACCAATCGACAGTCGAGACAATAGTATTTGGGCGTCATAAAAATCTAGTCACGGATGACGCAATATTTTTCAAGATCAAACAAATTTCATCATACAACCTGAAAATAGATTCGTATTACTGCACACCACTACGAATGACCTCATCTGAGAAAATGGATAACGATTACGCCCTGCAATTCCAGTGGCTCTAAAAACTGACCGTATGGCGAAAGAAAGGCAACTAAAGCAGTTGTTTCAATGAATTTTTACAAGAGTGTATGTGTGTGAACAGTTATTTTCTTTCATGAAATCAAAGAAACTCAGAAGTAACTTCAATTAAACAATATTTGTTATCTCTGAACAAAATTGGATCTGCACAGAATTTTCATACCATAAATTGTCAGATATACGAGGTGTCAAGCCTAACGAAAAAAAGAATAAAACTTACTGATAGTTGCAAATAAATGTTCAGTTCTGAATTGTTGTAATTTTTCTACAATATGCTTGTTGCTGTTGCAAACTGCAAGTATATTTTGTTGTTTAAAGTTTTGTTTTATGAAACTGATTCATTACTTTGTATACATGAATCTGGCTAAACCATTTGTATGCACATTGTGTTTCTAATTTTAAGTAACGCAAACATTCTGCAGTGGATTTTATTAAATGATTCGAGTTGGTTGTAATATGTACAATTGGTTGTCGTGTGTGACCCTCATGACAACACATATGGTAAACAATTAGTTTGACATGCCTGTACTATACAGACTCTTTCACCATAAACACTATATTGCAAGCTATTCATTACTCTACCGCTATCTCCATGCAAATGATAAGACGAGCTACACACTTTCACGACGGTATGCTACATCCGAGCATTTCGAGCTTCAATATAAGAGTCAAGTTTGTTCTTTCCTCTTTATCCTGATCATAATCATATTTTATACCATATTCTAAATTCATATCATAAACATCATTTTGTAATCCTCTACCTTGAGGTGTTAGTGAGTCTTTTATTGAAGGAAGTTCTGTTTTTAAAATAAAATTACTCACAAAATATCTTCCAGGTATTATATGCGAATTTCAGATATCTGGTAGGCTAATACTTTACTAAGTGACTGAGGCTAGCTTGCCCCACTCTATAGTATTGTAAAATTAATGTAAACATTATGCAAAATAGTGATATATACTTAATGAATCCACCGTTAATATCGATGATTTCTTCACTATGAGATATAAAACGTTGACATGACCGAATCACATGCTCTTTATCGATTTAGGAGATTGTGCTTATATGGAGTACTTCAGAGATGTTATAGTGTTATTATTGATTGACTTTTCTCCCGCCACATGCGTAATTGTCCAACGGATTCAGGTGTGGAAAACGAGAAAACCATATGTTTAAGAGAATTTGATCGTGAAGATTGTAATTCGTCCATTGTTGACTAGTGTTGGTAGATGTAGATTATCCCTTGCCTCGCGTTTTTTAACACTACCACCTTAAAATCAGCTGAATTTATTCTTAAGCCCCGCGGAAAGATAGAAAATACATGGTAGAACCAACAGATACCGGAAACTTTGTGTCAAATAAACGTAAGAACTTCATTAGGGTCACGAGATAATCATCTATCATTCCCACTGTTGACAATTTGTTCTTAATTAAAGTATTTCTCACCAGAAAAAAAATCATTCCAAACTTTTAATGCTTTAACTTGTTAAACAATAATCTTATACGAATCAGAGAGTTATCTTTTGTCTGTGCAGATATAAATTGGCCCCTCTATATCAAACATGACTTGTATCACATATCACCATGTACAATTACTTTAATAGAGTAACTTCATACACTGAGTTTTTTCGGAATCGCGTTAATTGTCTTTCTGTGGTTTTTATCGATAATTATCTGCAGTGTCCGTATATATATGATTATTCTGATAATATAAGGGCTATTAAGAGATGTTTTGCATTTGATTACTGCTAAAAGATACACATCAGTAGCTTCTGGCGCTTTGTAAAATTGGAAAATAAACCAAACCTGCAACTTTGAAGGCGTTTAATCTGTAAATCACTCGTCTTTACCTTTAACATGACGATTATAATGTGCCTTTTCATTTGCTTTGTTAGCTTAATGTATGTTATTATTTATTAGAAAGAAATGATAATGAAATAAGTGAGAAATATTTTTAAGGGATAAAAAGTAGTGTCTTCAAACAATAGACCACACACACACACACACACACACACACACACACACATACATATATATATATATATATATATATATATATATATATATATATATATATATGCCTACTCAAAGTATTTCTCACCAGAGAAAAACGAAAGCATTCAAGCTCTTGATGCTTCATTTTGTTTAACAATAGCCTTGTGTGAATCAGACAGTTATCTTTTGTCTGCGCAGACATGAACTGGCCTCTCCATATCACAAATTACTTGTATTAAATGTCACCATGTACAATTATTCATTTATGTTTGCCCAGACAAAAGATAACTGTCTGATTCACACAAAGTTATTGTTAAGCAAGCTGAAGCATCAAGAGCTTGGACTGCTTTCGTTTTTCTCTGGTGAGAAATATTTTGATTAGGAACAAATTGTCAACCGAATAAAAGATAGATGGTTATCTAGTACCCCTACGAATGTTCTAACGCTTATACACAAAGTTTCTGACAGGTAAATTGTCGCCATTTTTTGTTTTTAATTTTGCAAATGCATGCTGTTATTTGGGGGGGTTGTTCTTTGTCGACTGCGCAAGTAAGTCGAGTCAGTATGGCATCATCTGTAAGAAACAGAGCACCATGACGCAATTTACTCCGTCAGAAATTTGGAAAAGGCATGCTGTACTGCTTAGCATTCGCACTAGAAACTCTAATACGAACACTTCAGAGTAACTGAGGATGGTGTAGATGTTTTGGGAAGATTTGGATGATACATCCGTTCAACATCATGGTGTTTAGTTTAATCATTAGGGAAGGCGACATTATGCCTTCATTCATCTTCACACAAGGCCTCAGATACGGAGAGATACATCAAGTACCTTGGGGAAGGTACGCTTCCCGGGTAAACTCTATGTCCGGGAAAAGGACTTTGCACCATGTTACACAAGCAGGAGATCCAAGTCATGGCTGTTAGACAAATTCTGAAACCATATCACCCCTTACATCTGGCCATCTAACTCCCAAGACTACAACGCTCTTGATTATAATGTGTGGAGAAAAACTAAGCGAAACAAACCTCATTGTAATAGTAAAGATTTAATGAAGACAAAGATTATAGTAGTATTCATCAACCGTCCAGAAGAGTTGCAGAAGATTGCGAAGTGAAACAGTAGTTAAAGTCACTGGCTATTTTATTGAATAGATTTATTTCAAGATAATTTTGTGCAGTTGTGGTAAATATGACTTTTAAAAAGAGATGTCATTGTTACTTTCATTTTTGTGTAATTTAGACTACGAAGTTCTTTCAGAATTTGTGGCTAAGTCTAATTGTAAGTCCTTCGTTCACAAGCGATCTAAGACACGCCAGGTTAATTGGGAGTTTTCCCTACGGAATGCAGGTTCAAATCCTGCCAGAGGAAGCATATTTTTCTAACAAGATTTCTGTTATTCAGGCCGGTATATATAAATAAATAAACTGTTTAGTTACCAAAAAATACAATCAAATACGATTATTCATTGAAAATAATGTTTCAACAAATAATTTATATATATATATATATATATATATATATATATATATATATATAATATAATATAATATAATATAATATAATATAATTATATAGTTATGTATCAATTTTACATTGCGACATGGAAATTTCTGTTTCGAGATAGGTTCTCAAATACGTAAATGTGTAAAATTAATACATAACTATATAATTATATTATATTAAGCTCTATAATACTCATTATAATGAGCACTATAAATAATAAAATAAATGCCAGAGTACTCAAACTAAAAAAAAATTATATATATATATATATATATATATATATACACTAAGGAAGAAAACGTTATATTTAGTAGATAGTCATATTTGATTTGATGTTCTGTATATTCATAAAACAGTATATTTATATATTTTCGTTTACCGGACAGAATATTCAAGAAGTAATAAAGGAAAAATGCGCACTCCAAAAGAATTTGAATCTGCGTCCCCTGGCAGGAGAAACCGTCGTTAGATCCAACGTGCTTTAGACCAACTTGGCCGCGATAAAATTTATGTAGTGTCTTTTAAACTCACATTTCTTCAAAGATTTTCGAAACATTCATATCTGCTAAGTTTCGTATCGAGATATCTAAAGCCAAGGCCCGAGCTTTCTTATATAAGCCTGATAGACAATTTCAATAATCGGTAACCCATTTCTACAATACTGGGAATCATCAAATCACAGGAGTCAGTTCAGAAGCACATTTCATTGGAACAATTTCAAAGATACTGTGTCGTCCGAAAGTAGGATCTTAGAGATTTTGCTCTCTCTCTCTCTCTCTCTCTCTCTCTCTCTCTCTCTCTCTCTCTCTCTCAAAATGTGTGACATGGATTTCTATTCACTTTCATTTTTATCCTAACCTTCTTTTTTCACTTGTTTAAATCTATTTTTCTGTGCTTCTCCTTTATTGCGTATGTTTGTATTCCTTCCTAAATAATGTTTGTGTTTTTGTCTGTGTATGGATCCACTTCCTCCTTTTTGCGTGTGTTTAACTTTTTTGTTTTAGGTATGTGTGATTTGATTTGATTTCTTACTCTGTGTTTAATTATGTGTGTGATTGAAATGTCTGAACAAGGCAATTGTATTTTTTTTTTACATTGAGGAAGAGAAAATAATTTCGACACTTTCCAAATTATTTCAAAATTTGAAAGTTTATATATATCGCTGATGGTGGATGTTATTGTGTTACCGTCTTAATAACCTCTCTGAAGATGGCTCATGTGAGCCGAAAGCTTAGATCTAACTTAATAAAAGATTATCCAAATGTTGGAGAATTTTTGTCTTTATTTTCAACTGAAATTAAAGCCAAAATACGACGTTTAGAACGGCTCATGATTAAACAGAAAAGACATTCATTGTCTCTTATATTTAACAGTATATATATAGAAAATTATTTGCTACCTCGATACACTATATATATATATATATATATATATATATATATATATATATATATATATATCTGTAAATACAGATAAAACTTAGTGGGGAAATAGCAATTTTCAACATGTCATTTTAAGGCATGCATTCTTCGACCCCTTATAAACAGAGAAGGAAGAAAATTCTAAGCCCAGAAGTTATTTTAGGTAAATGAAGGGGTTGAGATGTATTGGTTTTCATTGTGTTGGGCTGGAGAAAGGAGTTAGTAGTAATTCTTCCTTGGTAGTGGCCTGACTCTAGGGTTAGCAGTTGTAGGTGGTGTGGAGGTAACTGCTAGGTCAACTTTCTACAATTTATTGAAATTTTTTTATCGGGACCAATTGGGGGAATAGGATAATTAATGTAATTTCTATAGCGACACATACTTATGATGTCCCTTCCTTTGTTAAGGAGTATAATTTGATCTTGAAAATTGAAAATCTTAATTTCTTCGGTCAAATATAGATTGCACCTATCTCTTAAATTATAGGGGACCTATGAGTTCCCATTTTATCTAGGGATCTAAGTTGCTTTTTTTTAAATTTCCAGTATTTTCTAGAAAGAGCAGTTTGGTATTTTAAACTAGGGTTGGTGAATTAGTGCCTGTGGGTATAAAGCCGTTGTTTCGAAATCCCCGCGATATAAACATTCCGTCTCTCTTGATTTTCCTTAAGGTACATAGTGGCTTGATAAATCACATCTTCAGATCGGGAGAGTATTTCTAGATCTACTCTTACAGGGGAGTGTCTTTCTATTTTCTGTATTGGATTCCCTACACTTCTTCAAGATTTGGTCATTATGGGAGCTAATAATGTTATACATGTTATTGGTCCACGAGTTACAAATTTGAATAGTTTTCCTATTGAATATCTTACTTAGGGGGCTATCACCATGAAAATGTTTACTTATTAATTTAAGGAAGATCTTCCCAATGTTAATTGTTAATTGTTTACAGAACGGGGGATTAAGCCATATAATTTTCCTTTTCCCATTTCTACTTTTAGCTTTTAACAGTTCTGGATTCTTAGTGGGTGTTAAATACGGTAATTTCTTTTTATATCCGCTATTTTGGAGGGCCTTCTTGTATAGTTTTTTTATTATTATTTCTAAAGATTTCTTGTCTAGAGGATAATCTGTTAATTTTAATATTGACGGACTTCGGTATTTGCTTTATAAGGGCGTTGGGGTGGTTCGAATTAATATTGATATAGCTAGGGATTTAATTGTCTGTATGGTATTATATATATATATTAATACAGGTTTCATTGAATAATATAGACAAGTTCTGTCTATTTATTTTGTGTAAGATCGGTTCGTATGATCTGATTAGCTTGATAGTGTTGTCATGGAAAGACGACAAGAAATCGCAATAATTGTTGATTTTTTATCAGGTCTGAGCTTTAGGCTTACATAAGCCATTATCAAAGGATGAACATTTAATGTTCAGTGAACATAGAATATTTAAATTATTATTAACAGAGTGGAGTTATAAAGAGAAAATTAGACAGGTCCATTTTTGTGTCGCACATGGCTGTAGGCCGAGAAGAAATGGTGGTAGTGGGTTTTTGGTCAATTGAGTGTATAGTGGCATGAGGGAGTGGTCTGAGAACTGCTGCTACTATGGTGTAGGGGGTAAGTATAATAACTATGACCTCTCCCGTCGATTATAGGCATTGAAGTATGTTAGTAGAGGTGTCGAAATTTATTTTATTTAGGCTAGGTCTAAACTGTTTGATGTAGATAGCTTCTAGAATTTTAAGTTTTCGTTTATTATTTTCTCGTCTAAGTATATGCGTATTTTCAACAAGTGTTTTCCTAAGAAGTGTGTGTTGATAACCGTGGTGTTTTAAATGTCGGAATATGTTAGAATTTTCATTTGAGTGCAATGTAAGTCTCCGCGAAAACGAGTTAGTAGTATGTCCAATGTAGGTATTATTTAGTTTGTTAGAAATACATCATCGAAAGGGGCATTTGAATGTATACACTACATTGTTTTTTTGCAAATCGCTAACGGTGGGGGAGGAGTCGTTGCGGACGATTGAGTTGGATGTTGTGGATTTAGCGTAATATATGATAAATGTAATTCTTTTGTTGGTGTCTGTCGGAGAGATATTAGTGTTTATGAGTTTTTTAGAATATTTTTATCTAGTTGGTAGTTGGTGTGCGTTTGGCTACGATATAAGAGAGTGATATGTTTGGGGTTGGTTGGGCTATTACCATGTGTTGTTTTTTTCGTGTTCAGGTTTGTAAGGAAATGTAGTATTTATTCATCAACTATGTAGTTAGGAAAATTATTGTTGATGTGTGTCTGTTTTATGTTTATAGTTCACAGTGGAAGATGTGTTTTGTAGACGAATTGTTTTTTGCACGATGTAATAGATTAGTTATGATTGCTAATTTGTAATAGTGGGGGCATTCGCTAATATAATTAAGTGTGGAGGGACTTTTGTCAGTGGGTTTTTTACATGGTGAGCTAGTGAACTTATTGCCATTAGTGTTGGTTAGTATATCGAGGAAAGAATTTTGTTGTCATTGCTGAGTTCATAGGTGAATTTTAGGATTTCGTCAGTATTTTTAATTAACAGTAGGATATTGTCAACGTATCTAAGGTATACTGATGTTTTTTTGTATTTTGTAAAGGTAGTATTCTCGAGGTTCGACATATAGAAATTTCTAAATGTCGGACCGAGTACTGAACTTGTCTATATTATTTAATGAAACCTGTATTAATGAAAAAATGATGCCAAAATACAGACAATTTAAACTATATATATATATATATATATATATATATGAAGAAGACCAAAGAATAAATTTGCAACGTTCAAACAAATAACCATTGGTATATTTTATATTGAGCATTGTTTTATTATTGTTGCATTAATTTAAAACAATGCTAAATATAAAAAAGCCATACATATTTATTAATAATTACTACGTGAGAGCAAGTGAAAAACTAGTGCAAAATTTTACATTCTGTTTCAACAACAACATATCTGAAACAATAATGGTAATAAATGTTTTATTTAAAACGTTTTTGATTATATGAAAACAAAACTTCTATTTATTTTGGGGAATTTTTTATACAGGGTAAAGGGATTTAATTAAGAAAAAGGAGAAAGAAAGAAAGAAAGAAAGAAAGAAAGAAGAAGAAAATAAGATGAAAAATAAAGCGGAAAAGGAAAGACTCGGAAGAAATAGAAAGTGAAGAGAAAATCAAGTGAAAAAAGTAAAGAAGGGAAGAGAGAATGAAAACGTCTAAAAGAGAGGAATTCAAAATTAAAGCGGAAATTGATTGCAAAGAGATATTGTCTTAAGTTACAAATATTTTGGCATTTAAAAAATACACAGACAAAATTATTATCATAGAACGTAAAATAAAAGATATTTTAAAAACAATACGAAAATGTAAAAATATTAAACCTAATATTATAGATTTAAATAAAAATAAAATAAACATAAAATGAATAACTGAATGAATGAATGAATAATAATAATAATAATAATAATAATAATAATAATAATAACAATAAAAAATTAATAATTATACAGAAATAGAAAATGTCATCATTCTATAGGATTACACCATCTACACGGACAGGAATATTGAAGCAAATAGGCCGTACATTATTGTTAAAAAACAAAAAGAAAAAAACTTGGTTATTAATTGATATGATTTGTCCAGTGTACAAGCCATATCAATTAATAAGCAAGTTTATAATTAATAAATAATCAATTTTATTATTAATTATTTATAATTAATAATCAATTATTAATTGATTTATAATTAATTATCAATTATAATTATAATTATATTTATAATTTATAATTAATTATCAATTATCATTATATTTATAACTAATAATCAATTAATAATTTATAATTAATAATCAATTAATAATTTATTCATAATTATTTTACAATTAAGTTTATAATTAATTAATAATCAATTAATATGCAAGCATTGCAACCAAGGAATTTGAAGAATTATTAAAATATAAAGACCTGGAAATTGAAATAGAATAAAATGTGGAAATTGAGAACAATAATGATACCAGTGAGAGTGGGTGCACTTGAAATTATAAAAAATGGAAAAAAAAACATTGAAAGAATCCCTGGAAAATCCAGCTTAAGAGATATACAAAAATTTGTCTTTTTAAGCCCAGCCCACAAACTAAGAAGAACTTTGTCTATGTAACGCTAGCGATGTTATGGGAGATAGAAAAAACATGAAATGGAGCTAGGACAACGGATAACGATCTGCCTTAGATCTTTCCGCAGACTTGGTAATAGCAGAAATCAAATTATAATGAAAGATGACGTTAATAATAATAAACAAAATAAAAATATCAATTAAACAAATAATTTATATTTACCTGTAACACGATCTTATTCTACTCTTTTTTAGCACTTATCATTTCTTTTACTTTTATATCATATAATCTTGTGGATTATTAAGAATAGATAGATAGATATATCGATAGATATGAACCGGCATAGACAGATAGATCCACGATTAAATTATACTACGACATTATACAATGAGCACATAAACACACGTGCAGTTGTACACACACATTCACACCTGTACATGCACACATACACACACACGCACACACATGCACATACAAAAATGAATAAAATGTCAACCTCACACCGATAAAAAGCGCATATGTTTTAATTCTAATATAAAAATAACGTAAATAAGAGATTCGGAAGACAATTGTACATATCTTCTGACAAAACTCTGAAGACTGGATGCTGAATATAATATCAATCAGCCAAATGACAAGTATATTTGTATTAATCATAGATAGATAGATAGATAGATAGATAGATAATGTAATTTAGTTTTTATATTTCCTCAACCAAACTACATAACTGCACATTATCATTATTATTTTTATATTAATTTATATATAGGAAAACATTATCATATTACATTCGTGATAACATTTGACCTCAAGAGATGGTAATTTATGTTCGGACAACATCAAGTTTGCAGAATCATGCATTACAACATTAAACAATATATAACCAAAAATGAAAAGTTTAATCTTTGGTTGTATATAAGCGAAAGCTTACATGTAATTAGGCATTTTTAATGAGAAAATATTTATTAAAATGTGAGGATGGTATTTAGTCGCTATCATGAGTCAAAAAGCATAGTTTCGTATTTTAAATTTATCACTCTGAACTAAAGTTCCTGCTTTTGTTTATTTTATTCTTATAAATATGATAATTAAGAGACTATACGAATTCATCTTATTCGCTGTTTGTGGAACACCGCTTGATTATTTTCTTTTTTAATTATCTCTTCTTATTTATTGCAAGGTGGTTGTTGTGCATAATTCAATACCTCATCTTTTGCCGCCGGGTGTCTTTATAACGAACAAACATTTAATTGTCTTCTAATTACTTATTTATTTTTCAATTAACACTTTCTTTCTTTCACACTTTATTTTTTAATCATAAAGTTCATGTGCTTTGCAGAATAACCTTAGTTTAGAATACGCGAGTCATCAAAAATAATCGGAGACAATATCTCTAATTTAAAAGTTGCAATGAATTGCTTTGTTTTTCTTTATTTAATCGTTATATTTCTCGAACAATTTATCTGATACTTTATTCGATTCTCTTGAATGTTTCTATAAGATCACTCGCATAGTTTCCGATCATAAAGGAACGATCAGAAAAGTATTCTTACACATTTTTTCTAATAGAATGATTTTGATTTGTACAGCTTTCATACTAGATCTGACACATCTTTATCAAAAGAATTGATACAGGACTCTACAGGGACGACTGTCTCATAATTTTACGAAACTATAACAAACAAAATACGAACGAAACTAGAAAACAATCCTGACTTTTTTTCAAAAATATAAAATTCAAAATAGATATAAAAATAACCTAAATGAAGTAGATTTTCTAGATGTCACCTTCAAACTAGGAAAATGTAAATATAAACCACACGAAAGACCCAAACATAAACCATAGTATATACACACATATTTCAATCACCTACCATCAATAATCAAGAAGATACCACAATCAAAATAACTACAGGCTTTCTGACATTTCTTCCTGTAGAAACACGTTCAACGAAGCTAATAATGTCTATGAAATAGCCCTAAAAGATATTAGATTCTAGGCATCACTCGCGTACACAACCCACAGCAAAAAACAACCAAAAAGAAAGAGAAACCTCATATGATTCAAATCACTGCACAATAAATACGTAAAACAAACGTAAGAAAAATATTTCTTAAATTTATACACAGACACTTTCCCGAATCAAACACTCTCTAGAAGATATTCAACGAAAACAATAAAAATAAGCTACATATGCAATGAGAACATGACACTAATGATAAAAAAGAGTAACAGAAAAACAATCAACAATCTGAACTATAACACGACCACTGGCTGAGTCCAGCTAACCTTTCTGGCCTTCAGTTGATTCCGCACACATTGTGTTTGTTGATCTCGGATCGTCCAAAGCAAGATCACTTGTCATCACCGACTATGTTAAACCAATTACACGAAGGAACGGTATATAATGAAAAACCAGATTTAAATTTAGATATTTTTATATATATCGAATAGATACAAAATTTACAAGTGAGTCAGGCTAAGTGACGCAAGAAAATATCAGTTGGCTGGTATTTCAGTAGCATGTTAATATCAGTGATCTATTATCTCCACGAGACGATGCATTCAGTTTGAACTGACCGTCTTTTTCAATATATACGGAGGTAGGCTATTTCAGTTGGTTCGCGTCTCCCTGAATTTCGCTTTCCACCCTAGTTTTATTAAAATAACACAAAATTGGAATGTTGAAGTTAGGTACGGGATTGCTATTCCCCCCTCCCTATATATGACTTACTATCTAGTCATTTCATCTTCCATTGGAAGAGGAAAACACGTACTCTCTTTTACTGTGTGCCTGTTCCTATCAGCTCTTCTGATAATCAGTAAACAGGAAATCGTCAAGACAATATTTTGACCAAAGGTCGCATATCGTCAAAACACATTTACAATATTTTAACAAACTAGCTTTAATAAATTCGCTTTCTACTCTCAAAAAAAGCAATTCTGCACCCATTGTATGTGTGTATAAATTATTAAGTAGATGAAAATAGAGAGCCCAGTGGTTATTATCCTGAGAATTATAAAATATTGTGAGGGCTCAACACATAATTATACTGTTATGAATCCAGATTTTATTTCAGCATTATATGATACCTTTTACATTGTCTCCTTCAGACTGTTTGAAAATAAAAAGATTCTCTCAAAATATTAAAAGCAATGATTTTAACAGAAGGAACGACGGTTATAAAAAATTAAACCGGAAATAAACTGAAAATAAATACACCAGATCACACATATAACACAATACAGAAAAGAATACATACATTAAATCCCACATACATAAAAATATATCAGAAAATATATACACAAACAAAAATTTAGAAATAGACAAACGCATATATATATATATGTGTGTGTGTGTGTATATATATTGCTATCGAAATACATTTGGATAGAAATCTTTCATTTAAACATGTTTCGTTAAATACAACTGTCAAGGAAAATTTTATTAATTTTTGCTTTTTCTAGTATTTCTTTATAATTACTTAAACTTTATTTATGAGTCGTTAATCTTATTTGAGTAGAAGCTCCATCATATAGACATCTACAAAAAATAACGTTTTAGTGATATAATCTACCGGAGTAATAAAAGAAAAATTCATTATTTTCTTATATATATATATATATATATATATGTGTGTGTGTGTGTGTGTGTGTGTTGTAACAAAGTTGTGGAACTCGTAGGTTTTTAACCTGCTGTTCATGCATTTACTTTTATAAAGAGTGCTCGATACAAACCTAGAGCGTTATATTGTAATAGTTGTTACAATGGTTACTACGAATTTATAAACCAACTATTACAATATATATATATGTATTTACATGCCCATTCAGAGATTGCATCTCTGATACTAATCAAAAACCTAGTACATATATTTGTTTTACTACAACCACGCTCTCCCGTAGACTTACATGTCATCTTTCTGATCAGAGTACAATTAAACAACATTTCTCTGAAAAACATAAACATGCAGGTAATATCAGACAGATTTTGGTCAACAATACGGTGATCCTTACTCATACACACAGTAAGAGGAACCTGCAGATATTGGAGGCCATGTGCATCAAATCTAAACAACCAACACTCAATAAAATCACCTTTAAATCCAGGCATAACATATTACACTGCATTTAACTACATGGTTTTGTTGTCATTTCGCGCTATCCCGCGGTGTGACGTCATAAAATTGCATCGCAAACTTAAGAACTGCGTTTATTATTTTTGGTAGCTATTGCCGTTGCCAAACGGAGTTTTATGTCAACACAAAATAAAATCGTCGGTGATGGTGGATTTTATAATATTTCAGTTCAAACAACCTCTCTGAAGATGGCTCATGTGAGCCGAAAGCTTAGAAGAAAACCAATAAATAATTATCCAAATGTTGGAGAATTTTTGTCTTTATTTTTAACTGAAATTAAAGCAAAAATACGACGTTTAGAACGGCTCATGATTAAACATAATAAACATTCATTGTCTCTTACATTGAACAACATATGTTTAATATATATATATATATATATATATAAGTGTGCTTGTGTATGTGTGTGTGCGTGTGAGGGGTGTAATAAATATCGGGTCGGAATGAAATAAAGGGAAGCAGTATTCTATTTCCAGTCGTTACATTTACTTATGAGTATCTTTCGGGATGAAATGAAGCCATCTTTTCGTCTCCCTGAAATACGTGTTATATAAGGAATTAATGTATGTTTTATTTATTGATGTATTATATCACTAAAACGTTATTTTTAGTGGAAATATATATATATATATATATATATATATATATATATATAGGAGGGATATTAAAGAAAGACCTACGCCTTCTTGAATAATTGAGTGGGAAATTGGCTATTTTTCATTTTATTAGATAGAAATGCGTATTCTACATGCAGGAAATGTTACATTTCCTCTTCTGTTAATCTATTTTGAAATGTATTTTTCATCCACATAATTTAGCTCGGAATTAATATCATTATTTTTATAATATTTTCTGATTGTTACTTAAGTATTAAACAGAGAATTTATTCGCTTATCTTGCTATGGAAAATTTGTCTACATTTCTACTTTACCCTTAAAAATGCTTTCCTTCTTTAGATACCCCAAATATATCAAATTACAAAGGTAGACCTAAATATTTGAGTGCCATTGAATGATCAGGTTAACCTGAATGTTAAGTTTCAATCAGATTATGGCCTATATTATATGTCTTCATAGTAGCTCACAGTGCCTTTTGTCACGCGCGGTCATATGCCTCTTTGAAGTGTATCAAGATGTTTCGATGCTAATTACTGTATTGTCACACAGTACATGAAAGTTGAAAATTTGTCATATAGTGAACCTTCCGTGTTTGAAGCTAGATTCCTCTTTGGTAATTATTTCTTCCGCTTGCGGTCTTTGTTTAGGGTAATGTTTAGCATAATTTTGCGCACTTGACTGATGAGGGTTATCTTTCTGTAATTCTGTTATAATTGTAAGTTACCTTTCTTGGAGAGAGTGATGATGAGGAGTTTTGTCCATTTGTCATTCATTGCTTTGACAGATCTTATTGCAGGTGACTGTAAAAATATCAATCATTGACTTTTCTCCATTTTTGATCAGTTCTTTATGAATGTTATCGATTTCAGTGACGTTACAATTTTTCATTGTTTTGATGGCTGTTTCTACTACTACTCCTGGAATGTCCTCGTTGTTTAACGGTTATTGGATCTTTGTCACACAGGGGGTCACGTCCGTTTTTGTATTTGTGCATGTCTGAGAATTATTCACCTAATCTTTTCATTAGACCAGCTTCTATGAGACAATTTCTGTCTTCTTTGTCTTGGATGATGTTGACCTATGGTTGCCTTAGTTTTTTTTATGTCTTAAACAATTCGGAACGCTGTTTACTGTTGTTCTTCTCCAGACTTTCTTCAATCTCGATCCAACCCTTTTCTATATTCTTTCTGTTTTTTGTTTGTTTGGTTTTTTTCTGAAGTTCTTTAATTTTGCAGTCCCTACAAGAATATATATATATTCTTCAATCCTTTCTCTTGTTGCATATCTAAAGAATTTCATCTGTTACTCATTACTGATTTTTTCTATATGTTTTTCTCGAGGATTGTCTTCGCTGACTCAGTCAGTATGTCTTTGAATTGATTCGTCAGTGTTTCAATATTGGTTCAACGTTGGAATCTTTCTTAATGTCCAGGTTGAACTTGTTTATTGGCCATACTCTTTTTTTTCTCAGCTTGTCTTGCTGTTGCTGCCTTGATCCTGGATCGAAACCACTTTTGCACCAGAATATAATCAATTTGGTTGTATGCCCTTTTCCTTTGCAAAATTTTATTCACCGAACTTCTTTGCGAATACCATATAGTTATCCCTGACAAATTCTAGCAAACTTAGTCCTCTCTCGTTTTTCAATTCCTTGAACAAAGTGTCCATTACTTATTTCCAATCCTTACCTGTGTCATTCTCACCGTTTGTATTTAAGTTTCCTTGAATGAATTATATATCTATCTTGCCGACTGTATCGATGGACTTACTAAATTGTGTTTCAAATGTTTCTACTTGATTGTCCTCATAATACGTCGTTGCTATAAGAACCTACATTAAAGTGATGCTGAAAGGATGAGGATCGAGATTCTCTACTAGATATTGGATGGCATCCTAATAGACAGTCTTCAATTGATGCATTTGTCACTTTTCACTGTACATGACCGTTTTATGTAATATGTTCTCCATGGTTCACTTATTTTACTTTGACAACATTGCAGTTGTAATTCTTAAGTCATGTTTAAATCTATAGATTTTTTTTTATTATTTCGGTTTTAATCGGAGAATTTATTATCTACTTTGAGAAAATGCCGTACATTTATTTACCACATTCGGAGAACTTACCTGCTAAACTGAACATTAAATATTTTTATTTACCTGGACTTTAATATCATGCATTATTGTATTTTTAAGTGGTCGAGTTAACCTGCTAATCATAGAGTACATCTAGATACCGACGCAAAATAACTGCAAGATTGTTGAAAATGTAAAGTCCTCTTAATTTGCATGCGAATTTTTATTTATTGAAATAATATTTAAATTCTGTTTACTTTCAGCAACGACACATGTAAAATGAAACTGCCTAACAAATTAATTTTCTGTTAATTTTAACAGTGATGACTAAACCTCGTCCGACTTATAAATTCTTCTTCACTCTCGACACTAATTTTTTTGTCGACGATTCCTTCCAAGAACGGTTTCTATGACATTTTCTTACAAACTCATGCTCGCACCCAATTTTATGACACAGACAATCTACTGTCTCTGCTTTCTATTTTAAAGTTGCCTACAAGCTGCGATAAATATTTATAGACACCAAGATGGAAATCAGTGGATGCTAAGAGTTGATTAATACCTGAGATATCTTTGATTCATAGTATAAGAAGCACTATAGATATATTGGTTAGAACGTTCGTTTTTTTCTTCTTTTTTTACCATGAGATTCGGGTTCGAATCTCACCAAAGTCGATTTGTTAGAAAAGTGGCTTCTTGATAGTGTCGGTTTCAGGGGAGCAATCTATGCCAGCTTTGGACAATGGTTGTACTAACACGAAGTCACAGGTAATGACAGAAGGTTTGACTGTGCTGGCCTTGTCCAAACTGCTAAACGCGATAGATGACGCACACTCCCTCAAAAATTGTAAAAATGTCAGCTCAGCATAGTTGAAGTACAAACCTCAAACACAAATGCACCCGAAGAGGCGTTGACCATAGGGGCTGACTCAGAGACAACCAGTGTTGTTTTTTAGAGAGATTGCATTGTAGTGCAGTGGATATCGGCTTGTACGAGAAATCGAAAAACCGAGTTCGAATTCCAGTTAAATTCGTTGCATTCACTTACGTGCCAATACACTTAGGAAACGTATTAATCATTCTCCCCAATTATGAGTTAAATAACAGAACAGATTGGGTTATTTACCGCAGAAAGTAATGATAAAATCTTCTAGGGGAAAATCTTCTGCCCAGTCAGTCATGTCTTTTTTCGTGACATGATCGCTCAAGCGTGTATGACGTATGGCACGAATATATTTCACTATTTTAATTGTACTTCGTGGTAGTACAACCATCGTCAGCTCACAACGAGTTCCGTCTTCCCAGTCTCACTCACCACATATGATTTAACACATTCCAAAACTGATATAGATTGCCCTCCTGGAACCGACACCATCAAGAAGCCACTTTCCTAACAAATCGACTTTGGTGAGATTCAAAACCGGGTCTCATGGTAAAAAAAAAAACAAGAAAAAAACGAACTTGAGGGAATAACTGCAGCAATAAAAATAGGTCTGAGTTTAGGTTGTGAGATAAAATCAAAGATTTACACTCACGACAATAATTTGTATTAAAATAAAAACCGTTGTATATATATATATATATATATATATATATATATATATATATATTAATATTTAAACGTGATTACAAGATCCTCTCGGATTATTAGCCAAACTTATCTTGATATATATATATATATATATATATATATATATATCAAGATAAGTTTGGTTAATAATCCGAGAGGATCTTGTAATCACGTTTAAATATTAAAATTTATCTAACAGAAAGCTCAATTTAAATTTAATTTACAGAATTACAATTTAATTTTAATTTATTTAGCAGTCAATTCAAGTCACATTTAGGAGGTATAGCTATTTCAACATGTCAGTTCCAGACTTGCATTATCAACCCCAATCAACCAAAGAATGGTCACAAATTTTGTCCGGGAGCAAGTGTTTGTAAAGAAATGGGTGAGGAATGCTGGTTATGATAGGTTTAAGCCGAGGAGATTGTAGTAGTAATTTCTTTTGGTAGTGAAAGGCAGGTGGTGTGACCACTGGGTTAGTGGTTTCAGGAAAGAAAAAGCTATGGATTCACCAATATTAAAATTTAATCTATGTATAGGGCAAAACCTATTATAAATAGATTTAAGAAAGATATTATTAGCGAAATTTAAATTTACTACGATAACAAAACATGAGTATTTAGTACGTTTATTCAGAAGTACATTCTGATATTTAAACTTCAAAATTCTATTTTTTCTGTTAAACATAAGATTAAATCTACCACTAAGACTATTAGGAGTAGTTGCTGTGTCTATCAGCTTCCACTTTATCTGTGGGTTTAGGCCTTCTTCCTTTAATTCCCAGTATTTTCGGGAGAGGGCTGCCTGATACCTTAAGTTAGGGTCAGTAAAGAAATGCCTGTTTCTAAATTCCCACTGAAATTCCGATGTACACCTTATAATTTTCCTTGTTTTTTTAGGGGAGATGGTAGCTTGATAGATCACATCTGTACTTATTCAACCGGACTGTTTTCTCTAGATCTGCTATTACAGAAGGGTGTGAATTCGCGTTATGTATTACATTCTCTAAAATTCTTCAAAGTTATTCGGGTATAAAAATAAATTAACATATCAACAGTTAACACTGAGAAATTCTTTCTTAAATTAATAAGTAAACATTTTCATAACGATAAAATAATTAATAGGAAAACGATTAAGATTAGGTATTCCTCTACTAATAATATGTACAATATTATTAACTCCCACAATAACCAAATTTGAAGACTTTCAGGAAACATAATACAAAATATGAGATCACATCCTCTTGTAACTGCAGAGAAAATTGTTCGATTGAAGGTAAGTGAAATTATTAGCATGTGTTGTCACCGTAATAAATTTAAATTTCACTAATAATATCCCTGTTCCATTTATTCATAATAGGTTTTGCCTCCTACATAGATTTTAAATTGGGTGAATCCGTAGTTTTTTCCTTCTTTCTTCCTACCTACAACCACTAACCCAATAGTCAAAACGCATGCCTTGCACTATCAAAAGAAATTACATCTACGATTTTCCTCGGGTTGAACCTATCATAACCAACATTCCTCACCCATTTGATTACAAATCTTTGTTCAAGAACAAGACATTTTGTCCATTCTTTGGTTGATTGCGGTTGATAATGCATCTGAATTTATATATATATATATATATATATATATATATATATATATACAAAGGAAAACTCAACAGGTCATTTCAAGGGGTTATAAACTATAGTTCATTTCTATGAGCTAATTAGCTCATTTCATCAGACCTTAAAATATAACTTTCATTTAGTACAAACATTTTTCCCTCCTGTGATACAATCAGTTGAGATAACCTTTGAGAAAACAGTTAATGATCCTTTTAAATACTTTGCTGTCATTTTTACGCCAGTTGTACACTCGTATATCTATATTAATAAACAATACGAACGACGTTTAACTTTTAATAATGTAATTTCGAATATTTTGAAAAATAATTGTCTACGAAAATAAAATTGTCTAAATCCTTGTTCCAGCATCACTCTCTGAGTGACTATATCTTCAGGGGTCTAGCCGCACTCATCCTGTTTGGTCATTTTCAATTTGGTGGTTTTTAATTTTTTCTAGACCGCTAGCTAGCTAAGACAAGAGGTCCCAGTCTCTCTAAGCATTTATGGATTCATGCCTTTCTTAAATTGCACGCAAGTGAATGTAACGAACTCGACTGGAATTTAAATTTAGCACTTAGGTTCCTCAATCGATTATTCTACCGTACCTGGTACGAGAAATTTTATAAGCAATTGTACGTCAGATTTTAGCAATATTTTTTAAATTTTTGAATTAATCAAACATCTCCATAGATATTTCAATTCATCCCATAAGTTTTCATTTTAGTAATTACAAATATCTAAATATAAAAGAAAAACTCGATTTTAACAATATTTAAAATTTTATTTTCCAAAACTTACAGAAACTAACATCGTAATTATAATCAATTTATTAACTTATTAATAGATTTCTTTAGTAAATATAATATTTATATTTCTAATATTCATTCCTCGTATATTTTTATGCAGTTAACCTCGCAAAACTATAGAAATTAAATAGGCTTAGTAAATCAATTATTTTTATATCACAAATTATGAAATGAAAGCGCATTATATAATTAGTGATATATCAATTGTCAGCCCACAGAATCCTAAACTTTGGCCGGCCATGGGGAAGATTATACAGGAGATGTGAACATAGGCAATGGGTTAATGTGTTCTAGCAGTGGCAATAGACAGATGAATCAAGCTACGTTCGAGGCGAAAAAAAATGAATTACGTGGGCAATTAATACTGTAAATCGATATTGTGAAAAACATGGAGAACATGTTTTGTTCGATAATAGAAAGACATCGGCATCGGCGGTCTTTTTTTAGAGTGTTTCTTACACGTACATAGATTTATATATAATTAGGATGCATTTTTACTTGGCATTTAACATTGTAACGAAAAAGCAACAGAGTGTTTTAATTCCGTCCCGTATTGGGGAACTGTTGTTCATTTAGTAGTAATGATGCTTCAACCAAGAAACCCTGTCTAAAAGCATGTCTTCTGGTGATGGTTTCTCTGGCAACACGGCTGCTACTTTTGCAGCTGGATTTGTATTAAATTATACATATATAATTATTCATATTTTGCTTACTGACGAAAATAGGATATTTTTAAAACGCTTAAAAATAAATAATCAATATCAAATTTAACAAATTTAGCAAGAATTTGATGTCAATCTTTTGAAAGGGGAGGATCTAGTGGTGACCTGGCCAGGGTGTCAACTTGCCTAATAGTAAGTTGACTCCTGATGGAATGCCCTACCACATATCAAATAAAAGTGTAATAAAGAATCAAACATAGAAAAATATTTTAGTTATAAAAAGAAATAAGGTCTTTATAAAGTCCTCAGCGCACTATCAATTACTCAAGTCCAATGAAACGAATACATTTAAAGCTAATATGCATAAAGAAATTTGCTGTCGTTCGTAGGCATGCGTGGTTTTATGACTTTGCTGATGTTAGGACGGTAGAACCTGGTTTTATTTTCAACTCAAGTCTTACATATATTGATAATCTCTTTCACATCCCCAAATAACTAGGCAAGGTTTGTGTAACACCTCGGTAGCACAACTATTTCGTAATCTCTTTAATTCTTCTTTGCTAGAAACCGAGCTACATAGACGAGCGTTTTACTAACAGGGGTGTTATTTTACGTCGGACGAGTAACACGTGAGTTCCATCATCCCTGTAGCTATCTTTTCATTTTTTTGTACCGGTTGTTTTCGCGTAAATATGAATACCAATGATTTTTTTTTATCTGTAATTAATTTAAAGTGTCACCCGATCAAATAATGCCTCCATTTTCTCAGCGATTCGACAATAGCATAGAATTCGTTCTCTATTTCAGTATGCCTATGTTCTGATTTAGAAAGATTTTAGCATTAAAAAAAGTATATGGGTTTCCTTGAATGTCTTAAAGAGGCAGCAATAGCGCATTCAGAAATATCGGTCTCTATTCCTGGAGGTAGTGTATGATCTGGCGTAGTAATGGCTGCTTTCGCTGTGCACCTCTTTAACACGTTAAACACTTCCTCTACTATTGGAGATAACGGGAAATTTGAGGGTGGATATTTTCTTCCGAAAAGAACGGTATTGAATAGCATAGTGCGCGAACATTTATAAAGCATTGCGTAGACTCAGACGTTCTGGGTCGGGTTTTATTTTATTTTTACTGATTTTGTATTGAAGTAGTTGATTTTGTAAGTGCCACTTAGATGTGGCACAAGGCCGAAACTATGGGGTACCCAGTGAGAATCAAACTCACTATTCAGTTTTAATAGGTTCTAGTAAGACAAGCTTGCTAACAACTACACCACGCCGAGGTGCCCCTTTGTATCCAAGTAGTTTTATGCTTTTAAGCCTTAAATAATATTTATCTTGGTAAAGCGTCAGCTTGTACCTTTTAACAACCGCCTTAAATATGGGGGATCTTTGTAATGTTCTGCTCGATTTTTCTTGCAAATGCTTACATTATTGATGTAAGCATAAGTGCCTTGCTTGTTCTCTTTCAATATTATCTGGTCTGCCACCCGCTGAAAGATATCTATTTCGTTAACTATGCCAAAGAGTATTCTGCAAAATTAGAGTTTGCCGATAGCCACGAAAACCATATATGGTTTATCTCTGGATCTTATAGCTACTTAATAGGCACTTTTGTGGTCCAGTGTACTAAATTAAATGTTTCTATTTATTTGTCTATTATATCGTATATTGTTAGTAAATGGTAGGTATCCAGCAAAGTAAATCGGTTTATCTGTTGAGAATAGTCGATTGCGATTCTCTTTTTCTTGTTCTCAGAAGAGACTACAAAGGTTTAAGCTTTCTACGGCAAATAAATTGGTTTCCTTTAACATCCGAGTAACGTTGGTTTAAATAAATGATTTATCATCCGTGTAACGCCTAAATTTAATAGCTAATGGTTTAAAATCAGTTGTTAGACTTTTTATATGGTATTTTCATTGATACATGGCTGCAGACTTTAAATGTTGGTGTAGAGCCTCCAAAGGACATTTCTACTAATGAATGTTGAAGCAAGAAGTTGAGCCCTTATATTAGGTTCCAATATAAATTCTTTATTAGCGGAGATCTTAATCCTTGGTATAAAGTCCCATTTACATTTAGGTCAACGAAACAGTATCCTAGTGCATTTAAAGAACGTGATGAGTTAGCCATATCCACTTTGTTTAGCCATAGTGTAGATTCTCTATGTGTTTTCTTTCAAAATGCTTGAGTTAACAAGTTTTTTGTGCTTTTCGTATCAATCAATGGTTTTAGTTGTTGTTAACTTAGCCATGATCTCTATCGTTGTAGCTGATAAACAACCAAGTGTATTCACTGATGCCAAACAAGATACTGCTTTGCTCGCCTTTGTACTTCTGCAAACTAGAAGCCAATGTCCCTGCTTTGTGTATGTGCAGCGTTTGTCCCTTCTAGCGAAGCATGATGACCTTGCATATCACGTGACTCTGCAGAAAATCTCGTGTGTTTAATTATGGCTGTTTTGCTTTTGTAGAGAACCTAGTTTTTATACGATGAGGGGATAGATGAAGAGGTCTCTGATGTTAGTATATTTGCATCGTAATTTTTAGCATTTTGTTTTGCTAAATCTATTACACTCGTCGGATCATAAGCCTGCTGTAACGTTAGGGTAATATTTTAGAGTATTCATTATCAGATGTCCATGGCCCGTTTGCGAATACATTTTTATTAATTCGGTTAGATATTGTTCCGCTGATACTGAAAGAAATAAGCAGCCTTTACGTAGTTGACAGTATCCGTCAAGAGAATCTGAGGGCCATTGATGTCTCGTAGCCAGTAAGTGTCTAGAGCCCACTTTATTTCTCTTTTTTTAATGTAAATCCTGTCCAGGGTAATTAAGGCACCTTCGTAGGAATGTACATCTACGAAATACTCGAAAACTTTTGCTAAGGAATATCTGGTGAGGTTGTGAGGATTTGTTCCAAGGTTAAATTAGATTAATTTCTCTGTTAGATTTTTACATGGCACAAGGCCAATTCCCAAAGGAAATTCCTAACTAAATCCTTACAATCAACCATTATTTTTATGAGCGTTGAAAATCATTCATTAAACAATCAAATGGAAAGTGGAATGAAATTCACAAAGCCTCAATTTGCAACTATTAAGTGTATTTAACAAATATTAACAAGAAATACATAAATTACATAGATGTTGAAATTGTTTGTTTGAAAGTGTCTTCCATGGACTATATGAAAATTTGTGTTAGAGCTTTTGACGTAAGTTGAAATGTTCATTGTTGCTGTAAGATTTATCAGAGTGATAAACAATTTGTGTGAGGAATATTATTATTAAAAAGAATAGTTCAAATCTGAGAGTTCATGAATAACGTTCGTTTGTGTAGTTGTACAGAAGAATGAATTTGTATGAGAGAGTGGGTTGAACTTAAAGCTCGAATATTTTTACATGTGTGCGTAAGAAATTTTAGTACCAACTGGTAAAAAATAAGTGGAAAATCGCATATATAGGTATTCAAACAACCTTACGATTTGGCGGTAACAATGTAGTTCATTTACCTTGATTGTGATTGGCTAGCTCAAACCAATCAGCAAGCAGCTTACATTTATTCAAATATAAAATGGCTACTTAGAAAAGTTAATACAGACAATTGCGTGATTGAGTAAGTGTGTGTGTTTCCACAAGTGTGTGTTATTGTGATTCCACAGGTGTGTGCATGTCACAAGGTAATGCATGAGAACTTTCGTCGCAGGCAGTACTTAAGAAGTTTCTAAAACTTCTTTTCTAATGACAATATTCTAGTTCACCTCAGGCACGATGGGCTCAATAATAACTTTTCTCTGGACAGATCAGGTTAGTCATTATCAAAATGGCTAACAACTATAGCTCTTTAAATTGCAGTTGAACTGTTAAATACAATTGGTATTGGCTTACATGCAATCTTTAATGAAATATGAATACTAGCAGAATTCTCCTGAAGACATGTATTCGGGACAGATATATTAATGGGAAAATGGCTCATATCACAATAATTACTAACTAAATACTTTTCTTACTTTTTTTTTTTACACAAAATTTAATTGTGCGTTTTTCTCCACATTTATTTTCTGAATATTTTATAGATTAGTTATGAAAATTAAATTACAGAATCGGAGTTATGACTTGGTCTTGCTTTGCTTCTAGCATCCATAATTTTTAGACTCATGCTTTAAAAATCAGTATTCGAAAACTTGACGTTACATAAACTCAAACATTGGCCAATATTTTTAGCGGGCAATGCATAACGAACGGGCCGGGTCGACAGTTATTTTCTCCTCTCAAAGCAAAAACCTGAAAAGGAAATTAGGATGCTATCAGTGGTTTATTTTCTTGGTATTCGGCCATATTTACCAAAACTTTGACACTTCACTATCATCCTTTCATACAAAAGCATAGAAAATGACATTATTGCCTATTTCTTACTTATCTCTACTGTTAATGGTGTGCGGCTTGATGCACTGAACGTCGTAATGTTGGCAAATTACAATTATTAGATTTGAGGAAATTCCCATCATCGTCAATCAAACGCAGAGTCGAGAAGCGAAAAATATTATGGTATAAAAAATATTGCTTTGTTATTGAAAACTAAAGCTCTCTATCACTCACACCCTTTCTCTTCCTTTCTCTCTCTCGGTATCTTATTCTGTCCAATCCCTTTCCTATTCTCTCCCTTACTGAAAATCATTTCAGCATTTTTCTGTTTCTACACTGTTTATCCAAACTTTTTCAAAGACACCTACGTTGCTTCCTATAATAACGTTAAAAATATATTACAGAGCGTGCCCATATTCGTGTAAGCAAAATAAGCCGCTTTTAGAACTAATGCAAAATTTCTCTACATCCAACGTAAGCACTCTGCTGAAACCTCTTGCAGGCGTTTTCATACTCAGTACCTTTCTAATTGTAATGCCGTTTATAGTGTTATAACAATTATTTGTGCTGTCGAAATCTATTCCATTAAAATAGAATGGCTAGAGAATCAAGATAAACTAGCTTTCAACATCCAGACTAGAAGGAAATATACGTGAAAATTAATCGGAAGATATCTTTAAAATTTATAACTGTTTACGATAAAAACAACTGAAATTGAGATGAAAAAAAATATTGGTCAAACATTAGAATCAACTGGTAATGTTTCATATACGAAATCTAAATAATATCACAACTAGTGTACTAATGTATTTCACCCAAAATAGTAAGTATCTATACATTCTTCGGGAAAATTTTTGATTCATGCTATGTGTCTATAAACTATTGTCAGGATACCATATATGGATAAGTATGTGACTCAAAAGGATGTTTGGTAACTACAGTCATTGTTCCCTATTAAGCGAGTTAGTTGTGTAGATACGTTAGTTTCCACGGCTTTCTGAGAAATAAATATACCAAAATTGCACTGTCTCGGTCTCTTACAAATAAAATCAAAGAAGATGTTTTCCACATAGTTGTTTTTTTTACACATAGTGTCATTGTTGTATACCTACCTATATACAGGAATGTGATGTTCTTATCCTCTTGAATAGGTGGACACTATCGGATAGTAGAGAGAGTGATCATACTTGATACTAACTCTCTCTTGGTTGACTCTCTGCTTTCGGGTGGAAAGGAACCTGGGCTAAGCTCTGCCGAAGTGTAGAGTCTTGTCCGGAGTGAATAAACAAGAGCCCAATTCGTTCTTAAGCAAGGTGTACGGGGTTTTTTTTTTTTTTGGGGGGGGGGGGGTTAGCTTAAAAGCTCGGAATACTCACTTTAATTGATCTTGTGTTACATCCGCCTTAGGTATCTCCCTGATGGGGAGGTGGTAAATACAGATAGTGATGATAATGAAAGCAATCATACCTCACTGTCTTCCTCGCTGTCTAGAGAGGTGGATCTGTCGAAGAGTAGAGCGTCGTCTTGAGAAAATAGGTAGTAGACCTGACCCAGCTTTGTGCAGTGTCAACAGAATATTTTTGGCCAAGCTTAAGGGCAAGGAGACATTAGTTTAAAAATGGCCTTGTGCCCCGTTCCGCTAACGTGGGGTTGCAGTTAAATATAGAGTAGAGTAATTATACTGACTAGTACTTCACTAGCAGTGTATCTACTTCACGCAGCGTGCGTGTAATGTACTTGTTGAAATAGTATTACTCCCAACTTCCGTTTTGGTGATTACTCACACTGTAATTTTTGGGGTTACAACAATTATATAGCATATGATCTGTGTTGGCTTCTTTTATTGCTCTGGGGTGTTATATTTTGTTAATTACATGTCATCAAAAGAGAAAGACGGGGAGTTTTTTTTTAAATGTTAGTCCACGTGTTCCCAAAATAACGAAAGTTCTCACTGAAATATTTCATGAGGAGAAGCTGATTTCACAAACAACTCCTCATAGTCTCGAAGTTCATTAACTCACGGTCGAATAAAAATTCACTCAACACATCACCTTCTTGTTTATGCATTTTGTGATCCGGGACGTGGATGGTAACCTTTTCATGGGCACCTTTTCAGATGAAATATATAATTTACTTTACTTTCATGCTATCAGCTTTTTGCACATATAAGAATGATCTGGCATCAACACGCGTATCATTTAATTTTGCTTTCTTTCTTTCATCCGATCAGATTTTTGCACCTTGGTTAATATTCTGAAGTATAGCCGTATATCATTTACTAGTTCATTTTTCATTCATCCGATGGGCTTTTTGCATCTTGGTTATTCTTGTGTAGATGCGTAGCCCTATACCTTTTCTTTTCTTTCTTCCTCCGATTGGCTAATGGCATATTTGAGAATGACCTGAAAGCTAACCTTTCTTTTCGATCTTTTCTTTATTCGATGAATTACCCCTTCGTATAATATTCTAATGCCTATCATTGCATGTCCTTTTTTTTCATCTAATGCCCTTTTAATTCTTTGTGGAATTTCCTAATGCCTAACCCTATATCATTTACCTCTCTCTCTCTCTCTCTCTCTCTATCTATCTATCTATCTATCTATCTCTCTTTCTCTCTCTCTCTCTCTCTCAATGTCTTACCATCAGAAGATTTATATATTTAAATATTTCGGAAAGTCATCTTCAAAATTATGATAGACACGCTCCAAATTTGGAGATGTATTTTCCTTCTCTAATTACTCAATATTGTTCCCTAATTTAATCTCACAATGTTAAATACCCAACTAATAAGATAACAGCCATGAAACCAGGATAGTAATAGTATATTCTTGTCTCATTGATATTTCATTCATTATTCCTGAGCTACGATACTCGCTTTTAAAATTAATAACATCATGTTTTCGTCATTTTCTTATCTCTCGCTTAATATTGACCTTTCTACTTTAAAAACAATGTTTTTTGGCAATTTTCCTCACTCTGCTTCTTTCTTTTAAAGTTTTCTCACTCTGCTTCTTTCTTTTAAAGGTGAAATTATTTAAAGTCAAACCCGAGTGTAATTCCAATACTGTTCTAGATTTAACTGTGATTTAACTTTGTAAATCCCCCACCATTTTCAGCACGTAATTTGTAACTCCGCTTGATTCATTAATATTTCAGAACCGAGTTAAGATCTTCACCGATTTAAATATTTCACACGAACAAATTTTTGTCACAGCTGGTGCGTCAGGTCGCTCGCTAAAATGTGACAACGCAGGTGATTTTGGAAAACCGAACATCATAGTTCACTTGCTGATACGTGTCGGCAGCTAGCTAGCCCACAAGTACACCGAGCATACAAAAAAATGAAAGTATACACTTTTGAAATAGAAAATGAAAAATTCAAAAATGATTTCAATAATGTTTTCTGTCGAGATCATAAAAATTGGAAATATATTCAGTTATCTATATTCTCTATCGAGAATGATGTTCGCTTTCATCTTTTCCAGATCGACTTATGCTGATTTAAGAATATTTTTGTTAATCTTTTTTTTTGTTATTTAAATATAATTTCATTAGAAGAGCTTGCTTGTATATTCGAATCACATTCTTGCTCTTTAAATTTGACAAGATGCATGTCAAATAAATATTAGGTAACATAACTTTTTCATTACGTCTCCTAACTTTAAATCGCCTGCACAAAACCAACTTTTTTTCTCAAATTTAAATCTCATTCATATTTTAACATTCAGATTATTAACAAAAATAATTTTATGTACTCTATTTGACTGATGCTTTAAGATTATCTATGAGTGATATTCAATGTATTTTAAAATTTTCCTTATTTTCTTGTAGCGCCTTTTACAGTGTTTCGACCGGTTCATTCCTCTGACGTTTTCAGGTCAATTTGCTAACATGTGCAAATAAAAGCTTACCTAATTCTGGTTTAATATAAAATATTTTTGATATTTTCATATTCAAGTGTTAGTCTATGTATGATGAGGCTGCCATACAACTTAGTAGAACCATACGTGTTTCTGATTAGTTTTCTTCATCTTTTCTGTTTTCTTTCTTTAATGAACATATTTATTATCAAAGTAATTCATTTATTTCGTTTATTTAATTCTGTGTTTTTCTGAATAACGTAACGGTTATCAGTGCAGGTAGTGAAATTGGTGATCCGATTTCAAATTCTGAGAGTTACTTTGGTTCACTTTGCATTTATGATCTTAGAAGAAATATGCACTCCTTTTTCTTTAGTTTTGGATTAAGTAACATGTTATAATGGGCACCCTTTTCAGATGCAACCACTCTAGGGGAATGAAAACTGAATTCAAAACCTCTTAAATAATAAAATAAATTTAACTTTTCAGGTTTGGTAGCGCAATCAATATGAAAGAAAATTTTTGAATGAAAACCCACTTTGAATTGAGATAGGATCTGTCATGCTAACTTGACCTAAACACATCCACTACTACTAGGGCTGCAGTGCATGCAGCTCTAATCCAATGTCAATGGATGATGAGACTCGTAATGATCGTGTAAAATGGGTATCAGTTTTAATTCAATTTCTGTTAGTTAAAACAAAGTTTTTAGTGCCATTGAAAGTTTTTTCATGTTCTTTAAAAATCTTATAAGGAAAGAAATTATTTGATTTTGTGTTCTATTTTGTTCTTGATTTTCTTTTTTACTTTTCGCCATCTTTTATAAACTAACCTTCTTAAGGCCACATCACGTTTAAACATCGAAATTAAGTAAAACCTAGTCAGTATCTAGATTGGTAAGCTTGGAGGTACGTTTGGTGTAACGGATAATGACTCGGAATTTATAACCGGAGAACAGAGTTCAAAATTTCTGCTGGATTCGTTATATTCACTTACAGCAAAATACCCTTGGTATGAATGCACATCTTCTTTTCCAACTATGGGTTCATTAGTAAGACGTTTATCACTAAACACTTACTATTTCCAAAACATTTCTTACTATCTAAAGATATTTTATTGCTTTAAATAACCTGAAAAATAAAACTGAATATTATGTGTCTGAATAAACAACCTATTATATCTCATTTAGATGCACGAGAGTATTATAGGTTTGCTTTTTTATGTGTAAGATAATTTTTGTACTTCTAGTCATCCGTACTTTATCATTTGTGTAGAAGCCATTGCATGTGGAAACTAGGGAACATTTCTTATAAATTTTTCTTGTCTTCTTCATCGTTTATTTCAGTTATTTATTTTTAAAGATCGATTTACTTACGAGTTCTTTACGTGATAGTAAATTGTTGTGATTAAAAAAAGAGTTTCATTTAAGTGAGGTTTGCCTACAAAATGCCTAAATTTTCTGACAATGAGACTCCATCAACACTCATATAATTCTTGCAATACGAATGGCTTTATGGAAATTTCACTTTTTCTTCTGTAGGTTTTTGCGGGTAAAGTACGAAAATGACATTGCCTACTTATTTGAAAACATACAAACATATTTCTCCGCGGGGAATTTTTAAGATAAATTTTGCCTAAAGCACCAAGCAATGAAGACCGGTGCACTCGGAAACGTTCAGGAACTGGACGAGGCTCATCCATTTATATTGAAAAAGAAATAAGATTTCATTCCAAGAGCATTTGCTTTGATTCTTGCCCGGTAGAAATACATCTCCAGCTAAGAGGTTTTCTAATATTTATATGAATTTCTTTATTCTGATCGCGTTCCGGACTCAGATCTTTGACTTTCAACCATTCAAGTTTTTCTAAGATTGCAAAATTAAGGATGTAAATTTTACTATATACATGCAACTTGGTATTAGAATATAGATAACTTGAGGCGTTTTTATGATAGATGGTCTCTTCGATGTTCTTAACTTATTTTAGTATTTCTCTTTTTCTGCGTCTTTCTCTCTTTATTTCCTTCTCTTTGTTTCTTTTTTCTATGTCTCTATTTTCTATAGTATTGTTCCTCTTCTTACTCTCAATATTTTCTTTCTTTCTTGATTTCTCTCTCTCTCTCTCTCTCTTTCGAAAATTCTTTCAGTTTATCTTTCTTTCTTATATATAGGCTGACAGAAGTCGACAGTAAATGTATGTATGAGTTGTTCGAAAAGATTACAAGAAAACGAAATGGTTATTCACTAAAACCAAGATTTAAGGGTAGGTTCCCATTTAAAATAAGCCGTGTGTTTGAACTCGAACGAACAACTTCGGTTTCTGTAGACACTATTAATATTACTCCGGAAAAATAAAATGACATGTGTGATAGATAGATAGATAGATAGATAGATAGATAGATAGATAGATAGATTTACGAAGAAACAATTTCCCTGATTATATTTTATATGCTGCATCTCTACTGGATGTGGGTAATTATTGTTCTCCACAACTTCCTATCTGTTCTGCTATACATTTACACAAAGTCGTTATGGAAATCACTCGATGATTCTCTATGTATTTCTTATCTTTTATATGTTTCTGGAATATAAAATTCTCCAAAATTTATTTCCCCATTGTGTGACACAGAAATGTCAAGTACTTTTTTCTGATTCTAAGTACAAGTGTCTTTTTTATATCTTGCTGAAAACTTTCCGTGGCATTCTTAGCATCCTTCTGTACAGCCGAACGTGATTACTTCAAGTTTACTTTTGTTTGATTTTTATGTTCGTTTTTTTGTTTTGTTTTTTTTTTGTTTTGTTTTTTTGGGGGTTTTTTTAGTCTCTTTATATCTATTAGGTTCAGTTACAAAGAAGAGAGTCTGGGTTGTTATGCGATGTCTGTCTTTCAATGTGGAAGTGAATGCTGGAAATTTCATCAGAGATGAAGGAAAAAAATGAAGCAACCAAAATATGGTTCTACAGAATGATGCTAAGGATACCATCGATGCAATAACGAGATTTTGGAGAGGATGAACACAAAAAAGAAACTTATACGTAACATCAGGAAAAGACAGCTGAAGTTTTTGGGACATTAAATTAAAAAGAGGAGCTTGGAGAAGCTGATGCTCACGAGACATATAGAGGGAAAAGGATCAAGGAAAACCATTGCACGAAATATCTAATGGACTTGAACAGATGGATAGTGGTGCCGAGAGTGGAATAACAGGAAAAAGGGTATTGAGCCTAACAAGAGATAGGGAGAAGTATAGGGTCATGATCGCCTATGTCCTGAAGAAACACGGCACATAAATGACGATGATACATAATTTCCGTTTTTTATTTATTATTCAAATAATAAAATTACAGTTGCATTCTATTCAGTTATATATTCACCCTACTTGCAATGACATGTCATCAGTTACCAAGAAGCTCCTCAAGAGCTTTTGAGTATAATTCCTCAGGCTGTGATGCACAAGGTTTGGACGGACACTGGTTCCCATTAGAGAATGTTTTCCACATCAAAGTAATTTGCAATGATTGAAAAAATGTTTTAGCCGATTGGTGAAAGGTCATGTGAAACAGTGAAAATAGAGTAGAATAGATCAATAGATTTCTAAAATGTTTTATTGCATTATTATTGCTGTATATCGCATTGATTTGGTATGGAGAAGAACGACATTTTTACTATGTTTTTTAAACGTTCAAACTGCTCGGCATATAAATATGCATTTAATGTTTTAATGCATTTCAAGAATTCTGAATGAATATTACACAAATAATTACGCACAAAATTACCTTTCTTCTATAGAGCTGGGCTTTTGGGATCAATTTGTCTTTGTCAGTCCACAGTCTTTTACCTTGACCTTTGCCGTATGTAATCCTTTTGACATAAGCTGTTAGGATATATTTAATAAAATGTTAGTTAGGCTGATTACAGTCAGATTCTCCTTATTACTTATGACTCAATAATTATATGTGAAAGTTCCTGTTGATTACAATAACCATGTATTTCGCTTGCTATTAGTATTTGAATTCATGTTTAAAATTAACAGCAATTCTACAGTAAAAAAGTGAGAGTTACACATCAACATGTTGAAGCGTGTAACCACAGTAAAATAAATGATAAGCGATGTGAGATATTATTTTAGGGTTTGGTGTAGAATAATCCAAAGAAAAAGATGTCGATAAAATCAGAATTAGGAATTGAATAAATTGCTAAAAAAACACTAATCAAAAATGAAAATTTGTGACAATACATGAAGTTGGTCAAGATTATATGGAAAGACACGATGAGGTTTGAACGAGGGGCTAAGTTAGTAAGATTTATTAAACCGCTTAAAACTAAGTAAATCTCCAGCCTTGCACCCCTCACCATTATATTTGCTTAATTAATCTGATAAGGCAAGTGATCTTGAAATAGTTCATTCTTGCCACCAGAAATTATCTGACGCAGTTTTATTCACCATAAGAGGCTTTATCATTTATGAAAAACATCGACCAGTAAAAATCTATAAACAGATATCTTGTCTGTCAGAAACTAACCATCTGAACTTCAAACAACGGATATATTTTGCACGGAGTCTTGTAACGAACGTACAGACATTATCTGTCGAGAAAATATTAACAAATGTAGAGTGACACGATTTCTCCTCCTCTAATTTATCATTACGTAAATGTCTACAAAGTAGGACAGCTGTATATATTGGTTGGCTTTAGACTTGAGAAAGTATTCTAATATTTTAGTTCATCTTTGACTCTGACTGATGTTACTGTAAATAAAACTGCTGTTGGAAAATTAACATAAATACAACAGTTTTGTTTCAAAGGAAATCGTAAGAATCTTTTTGTTTTTGTTTTTTTGTTTTTTTGTTTTTTGTATGTGAGCAACTTTTTCCCAAACAAAATTACACTTAAGAACGAACATTTTGACTCTAACTAAAAACAAATCATCGTTTCATAATCGTAGCATGTGGTGACTGGTTTCGATCTACAGTTCCAAACAGCAAGTCCTGTAAAATTATAATGGACCTTCTCTCAGTTTGTCACTATCCAAACGAATGAAATCCTCGGTTGAGCTTTTATTTTTGTTCATATCAGTGTGTCCACAAAATTGGGGAAGTCCCGTTTCGTCTTAAAGAAGCAAAAGCTAAAAACAATCGCTATGTAAAAAAATGGGGATTCAAATCCTATTTTCAATATATTTAGGTGTTTATTCAAAAATTCATTTGCAATCTCCGTGAAGACAAAGAAGAGATTTCATCCATGTAAGTTTAACAGATCAGTAAACTTCAACTTTTCCTTCAACTAATTACGGAAGTACTCAATTTCTGGTTTTGTTGTCACTCGTTTCCATAGTGCTTTCATTTTTTTTTGTTTTCTTTCATTAGAGAGGGTGAAGATCATGTCTCACAATCTTATCATTGTATATAAAACACGAAACACTTCAGACCGAGATAAAATCTCATATTATTCCCTTTTATATAGTAATCATAGTGCCACGAACTGACAAGTGTAAATGCCATAAACGCATTTGCTGACAAGAAAAACAATCTTCGACTAATCACGGCCTTATAATCGGTGGCCGGTAAAAATGTTAAAATATATTAACATTTTATCTCGACGTTATTAATTTCACATAAAACATATTCATTTTTCGTGTTAATTTCCTTCAGTATTAGCGCACTTCACTTATTGCTTGCTGTAGATCTCCCAGATCAATCATTTTTCAGTGATAATTTTAAATAAGATCTTCTTTTAAGACCGTATCGGGTTACTGACGTATTGATTCACCCTTGTACACTTACAAATGTGAACATGGTTCAGGGCTTTCTAATCTTGACAAGTTCGATGACAATATAAATGTCATATGAAAAGAAAAATGATTAGTTTCTTAGTTTCCTAATTATTTCGCTTAAAGTTTAGCAGAAAATCAGTATGAATGTAATTATTCAAAAATGACTCTATCTTAGAAATTCATTTATATGTTTACTGGTTTCACAGTTCATACTCCTCTATAATCTTTGCAACAGAAGTAGAGGTTTATCTACCGTTTCCTGTTTAGGACTGGGTTCCCAGTTCATGTTAAAGTATACTACAACTCTATGCTTCTAATGTCTACACTGAAATTCTGATTTTCTTTTTATTATTCATATTTATATTATTCAATTGGTGTAGTTGGATACGTCTAACATCCGGTTATCATACCTCTTTAAAATAGAGTATAGGGTTTTCCTTTTTTAGTGTCTAGGTTTGTGTTCCTTCTAAAGTATATTCATCCTCTTTCCTTCCCAGTAACCAAATGCGTCTTACAGGGCTTATCGCATTGCTAGAGGGTATTGATTAAAAATCGACAGGGATAATCGAGAAACAATCAATATTTTATCCGAGTGTAAGCGCTCGAAATGCTCCATGTAAAAATCGGCCTTGTGCCACATCCAGCCTTTATGAGAAGACTCGGGTAGACAGCTACTTTATAACAATCGTGCAGAAACAATCGATACAGGCTGGGAACAGCATCAACAGAAATTATTTAACTCAAAATTTCACCTTGATTTAATGGTTTGTACGGTGTTCAGAAATTCTGACGGAAGAAAGAATTCTATCTTTTGTTCAAGCTATCATTCTCTCTCTACACATCTTTCTGTAAAAGATAGAACTCAATAACCAATAACCAAAAAATGATGTTTTAAGTTGTATATTGACAGTACTCCCACGAAAATGACTGTCACTGGCATACGTATGTTATCCATAGAATTAATGATAATAACATATATCTAGAATTTACATTTTTCTTCTTCTTCATGTGCCGTTTCTCCTCATGACGTAGGCAATCATGGAATTCCATTTGACTCTGCCTTCTGTCGCCCTCAATATCTTTCTCTTGGTATCTCTCCCAAACACCGCTTCGCCATCTATTTGATCAGATATACCAAGTAGGTCTCCTGCTTCTTTCTCCTGTCTCTTTTTTCTTCTATCCGTCCAGTGAGCATTAAATTTTCCAGGTCTTTCTTCCTCATTACGTATCTCAGGAACCTCATCTGTCTCTTCCTGATGTTAAGTATGTTTTCTTCTCGTTTACATCGTATCCAACACCTCATGATTGCTCACGTGCTCAGTCATAGTATCCTCAGCATCCTTCTGTAAAACCACATTTCTGCTGCCTCAAGTCTCTTTTTCATTCTTGATGAGATCATCCAACACTTACTTTCATACAGAATGCATCTTTGAATCTCCATACTACACTTTTCATTCTCTGTTAAAACACCTCCCAGGTAAATGTGTTAAGAATGTTTTCTGGATAACGAAATTTCTTTATTCATTTACAAAGCCAAGACACTGACAGTTTTTTGTATAGGATGTAACGTCAAAATACATTTACAATTCAGTAGATATCCTGACATTTGTAAAGATGTCATTTTTAAACAAGGTAAATGTCAGAATTCATACAGTTAGCGAGTAAAATACAAAATGCAAACAAACTTCAGCTAAAATAGATTATTTGCCTTTTTTTCTCGCTTTTGCTGTGAGCGAAAGTTTTAGTGAAATTTGAAATGGCAAAATAGTATGACGCAAAAACGTCTTAGTTTTGCAGACGCGCTGCTTCCTGATTTTTTTTAGAGCTATTCAACATATTCAGAAATGTAATGCTTGAAGAAAACTGATGAGAGCTGGAAACAAAATCCTGACGGAAATTACATTTTTACTTGCACAGCAATAACTGTTGTATACCCTTCGATGGAACGACGATCATTAATTTGACGACGGGGTCCCAAAATTTCTTTCTTATAAAACTACTTGTTTTTCCCGCTAATTCAAAGACGACTGTAACATGTATATATAAATAAAGGCACACAACGATGTCTTTATTTACTCTGTAGATGACGTGGCGTAGAATAGGCAGGGGGCTCAGCACACACACGCATCAAGCCAACCAGCGGCCACACACGTCCGCGGTTTTCCCTGTTTCTCACGCGATCTGACTTCCAACCTCAACTGGCGCCCGACCCTTCTTCCTACTACTAATCCATCTCATATATAAGTAACCACATAATCTCTAGGTACATTGTTTACAAACTTTCCGATTTCTACATTATCTGATCTTGGTCATGCTAGTCATAAAAAAAAAACAATTACATTCCTACAATGCAATAATATTTTTTATTATACATATATTTCTGTTTCTACATTATCTGACATTGCGAATTTTGCCCGCATTCTTTACCTCCGAACAATCAAATATGTTTGACTATTTTTCTTTTGATAGGCAGTTTGCATAATTTTGCTGTTTCATAAAAATACACATCTTTGCCAAATTACGTACTAGCTCAGATAATATATATAACATAAGTTGACTTGCAGTAAGGATTTTATTTAATTTACACGCCTTGAACGAATAAAAAATAGATATAAGATATATATATTCGATTTAACGGACTAATATGAAAATGACCGTTAAATCTAAATATAATTTATTATCATCATTAATTTTATGTAAAGAAAAATATCCAATGTAATTTTTTTTAATCATTTCACCCCGAGCAAGGCAGAAATGCCACTGATGAGCGGGGGGGGGGGGGGCTACATAACTGTAAAAAGATTAATTAAAAAAAAGTGAGGAGTACAAACTAGTTAGAAAGGAGCAACAGAAAGCTGAGAATGCAGGTGCGATGACAGATACATAGGTAGAGAGAAATGGAAGGTTATACGAGGATGGGGGAGAGAGCTAGAGTCCAGTGCTTAGTAGATGAGTATTGACTTTGCATTAAAATTTCTGGAGGTTGTAGCCGTCAGGAAAGCAAGTATATGGGAGCGAGTTCCACAGGCGGGAAGTGCGAGAGAAGAAGCTGCAGGAGTAGAATTGTCGTCTGCATTTGGCTAACCTGACTGTGAATGGGTGGGACCCAGTTGCCAGTCTGGTTGCACGAGTAAACATCTGTTGAGAAGGCACCAGTGACTTAAGTTCGTCCGAGCAGAAGCCATGAAAGTATTTATAGAACAGACAAAGGGAGGCCACAGTTCGACGGTGGGAAATGGCTGCAGTCGAGCCGCCAGACCTATCACATTACAGACTCTCCTTTGGAGCCTGTCAAGAACACTGAGGAGAACGGCAGGGGCGCCTGACCATAAATGGCAGCAGTACACCATGCACGGACGGATGGTTGACTTGTATATATGCAGGATGGATTCAGGCGGAAAAAAACATTCTGGATCGACATAGTGAACCAACCTTCTTAGCAGTAGATTTTGCTATGGATTCAATATAGTGGTTCAATTTGAGGTCTGAGGACAGGGTATGTACACTATAAATTATTCGAATATTTAATATTTTGTAATTTTAGGTTGGCTCTTATCTTTTTTAGAGCGCTGAACGAATATTTTTCTGAAATCTTCAAGGTAGATCTATGTTCTAATGAAATAGATTTATTCCAGCCATAATTTTAAAAAAATACTTATTAATATTGTAAAAGGAAAATGAACGTGTATTTGCAATATTTAAAACCGTGACGAATATATAAAATAATGACCTAAGCATAATCTCAGTCGTAAGCTAATATCCGTTTGATATAAAATTTTGTGTATTAATGTTTGAGTGGATATGCATTGTTGTGTAATGGATATCGGCTGAAATGAGAAATCGAAATTGAATTTGTTGCTTTAACTTACACGCAAATACACTTGGGAAAGCTATTAATCCATTTCTTCTCTCTCCAGCTACACGGAAAACAAACAGGTCATCATTTACAGCTACTGTAATTTAATAATGAATAAAATGTATGAAGTTTCGAATCGTGTGTTCTTATTTGACACAAAAACACACCCAATAACACAATACAGTGTCTGTCAAAAACATTTTCTGGAAAGTTGTTACTAACAGTTCTTATATACCATTCGCGTTTGGTATATACTGCTACTGAAACACAATCACCTTGACATCAACGAGTAACATAAACGACGTGTATATAAAAATATTAACTTACTCTGTTTATTCTCTTTAGCAACGGCTGTGTGTACACGCTAATACAAAGCCTGTTTATTTGTCATTGTTTCCGGCATTTTTGAGACAATATACTTTTTATGGTAAATTTTCGTTTTAGGTCCCGAAGGCTTTTATCGCGTCAATTTTTTTCAAAATAGCCTAATTGCGTGCAAATGTATATGCTGAACTCAAATCAACAATTAGGTATTAAAGAAACCTGCCATTATTGATTTTAACGACCAGAAAAAATCGAACTTCATCTCGCACGTTTTGTCACCCACTACTGTCACACTGACAAGTTATTAACTGCTAAATAACTTTCGGTGTAGGCAACAAATTTCGGCCTATTTACTTCCTTTCTGAAATTAATACGCGATTTTTTTTACTCAATTTCAGCAGAAAGTTGCGTGTTTTTGCGTGTGTTTTTTACCATTTTCTTTTTTGTTGCCTTTTTATAATTTTCAAATCTATGAAAAAAAGTGATAATTGTAGTTTTACTTAATTTTTTCCAACGAAAGGTAACTTTCAAATATATGAAAATAAGTGATAAAAGTAGTTTAATTAACCTTCAAATCTATTGCGTGTATTTTGTTTTTTCCATTTTTTTTTTTTACTTAATTTCTGAAGAAAGTTAACTTTCAAATATATGAAAATAAGTGATAATTGTAGTTTTACTTAATTTTCTCCAACAGAGGCGAACAGAATTTATTCTGGACCCCAAACCTACTGCATTTTCTTTTAATTGTCAATGTCATTTTTTCCGTTTTTTAACTTTAACTTCCTTTACAGTTGATGTAATTATTGTTTTATTTTCAATCTTAAGGAAAAAAAATGCTTTACTGGACTACTTATTTTGTTCTTTTTGGTATTTATAATTTATATGTATTTTCAGATTTTCATATATTTGAAGGTTAAGTATAACTACTCTTATCACTTATGTTCATGTATTTGAAAGTTAAAGTTCTTCTGAAATTAAGTATCAAAAAAGAAAAAAAAGGAAAAAACAAAATACACGCAATATATTTGAAGGTTAATTAAACTACATTTATCACAAATTTTCATATATTTGAAAGTTAACTTTTTCAGAAAAAGATTTATTTTCATACATTTGCGTGTTTTTTTTTTCATTATTTTTTTATTACTTACTTTCAGAAGAAAGTTAACTTTCAAATATATGAAAATAAGAGATAAGTGTAGTTTTACTTAACCTTCATATATATGAAAATACCTATAAATTATAAATTACATCAATTGTAAAGTAAGTTAAAAGTTAGAAAAATGAAAAAAATGACATTGCCAATTTTTAAAAAATGCAGTAGTTTTCCGAAAACTGCGTGTATTTACGTGTTTTTGTTTTTGTTTTTTTTGTTTTTTTTTTAGCGGGGTACTTAATTTCAGAAGAAAGTTGCGTGTACTTAATTTCAGAAGAAATTTTACTTTCAAATATATAAAAATAAGTGGTAAATGTAGTTTAATTAACCTTCAAATATATTGCGTGTATTTGCGTGATTTTTTTTTCGTTTTCTTTTTTTTAGTAATCAATTTCAGAAGAAAGTTAACTTTTAAATATATGAAAATAAGTGATAATTGTAGCTTTTACTTTTTTCAGGTGAAAGTTAACTTTCAAATATATGAAAATATATATTTTTTTAAAGAAAGTTAACTTTAAGGTTAAGTAAAACTACACTTATCACTTATTTTCATATATTTGAAAGTTAACTTTCTTTTGAAATTAAGTACCAAAAAAAAAAAAATTACCAAAAAGAAAAAATAGGAAAAAAGAACACGCAACTACACGCAACTTTCTGCTGAAATTGAGTACCGAAAAAATCGTAGTAATTTCTGCAAAGAATTTACAGTAAAGGAAGTAAATTTGCCAAAATTTTCATTCTACGCCTAAAACTATTCAGCAGCGAATATATGTCCTTAAGAGGGACAAAATGATCGAGAAGAAGTCCGATTTTTTCTGGTCATTCACATCAAAATAGGTAGGTTTCTTCATTATCTAATTGTTGATTTGAGTTCAGCATATACATTTGCACGGAAATAAGGATATTTTGGAAAAATTCGAAGGGACTTAAAGCAAAAATTTACCCTTTTTATTTTTCTGTATTCCAGTTTCGATTGAAATCATCGCGTGTTTTTTTTTCGCCTTTGACAGAAGTAAGTTCTTTTCAAGTTGAAATTTTTATATGACTTTTAGTCGTTACAAAAATAGACAAAACGAATTGTATGCTTTAGATCAATGATTAATTACCGCTGTTTCTAAGTGTTTAACTGTATTCAAGACTACAGGTTTATTCCTAAAATATTGGTAGAAGAGAAAACAACGTGCAGTTGATGTCACCGTAGTTACTGAAGTGGGGATAATCACCATCGTGTTTTGCTGTTTTAAGACAAAACCACTTCATGTATGTAATCCCATTCCACTATGCAAAAAATTGGAAAAATAGTGGTAAGTCGAAGACAAAAAGACCTATTCACCAAAAATCTACGTATTACACTTATACTTGAACAGCAAGAAGCATTCTTGTCCCTGAATGAGAAGTACTGATGATACTTTGCAATTTACCAATCATTGATAAGCTTTTATTGGCAAACGATCGACTTAATAATTGTAAATATACTGTGTAATAATGAAAATGAGCATAAGGAGTACCAAGCAATTTACTTCCGGTGGTTTAGAAAGAATTTCCAAACAGCTGAACGCAACTGTATTCCAGCTTTCTCCATTTATTTTTTACGTTGGTGATCATGAACAGTAGTATCCCACCGATTAATGAAAGTTACTCTGGTCCTAAGCCAAAGAGAAAACCCATACTCAAATAGCATGACAGTTCAATCAAGGTCAGTCAGTTAAGTGCCATACGTGATACACGCTTGGGCGATCATGTCTCGAAAGAGATGACTGACTGGGCAGAAGATTATCCCGCAATAGGTTGCCATTGCTTCCTGCGGTAGACTGGTTGCCGACCAAGGCTATAGAACCCAATCTGTCCTGCTATTTAACCCATAACTGGAAGGAAGAGACGGATTAATACCTTTCCCAAAGGTATTTGCGCGTAAGTGAATACAATGGATTCAACTGGAATTCGAACTCGGCTACCCGGTTTATCGTTCCGAGCCGATATCCACTGTACCACAACGCACATCCTTCAATCAAGGTAAACCCTTTAAAAAGCTGCAGTAAATCTGATACTTATACAGCAATGTTTTGCAATAGAACTCATAAAAACGATAGTTGTAAAGCTTTTAGGATATATTTAGATGACTAATAAACCATGTGAGGTTTGGCTTATAATTCTTTAGATAAAATATTTATAATAACGTATTTGGTGATGGACGAGTTTATTATGCAACTCGATGGCTCTTCATAATATTGTAAATATTTATTAATAACTGTGTCGTTATTGATATCTAAGTTTTATTTTAATATATATAAAGATTGCTACGGGTTATAATAAAGATCTAATCTCAAAAGATGAAAAGTTTTTGAATGATAAGGACACAATGTTAAAAATAGTGAGAATACTGAAGTAAGATCTAAATAAGAACTTGAAAATATTGGCAGGTTAGGTACAAGAAAGACGTTAACATTAAATATTAAAAAGGGAAAAATAACCTAGAATATATTTGAAGCACCTGATATCGAAAATACAAACTGAGAGAAAGTATGAAGAAGTTAACTAAAAACAACCAAATTTTGGCTTTACGTAGACATAACAAAGAGAAACGAATAAATTAGAAGAATACATGGAAATTTACTTGTAATTTTGGTGATTAATGAAAAATACGGACAGACAAATTTATACGTTGCAGTCTTCATGGAAATAGTCAAACATCACGGCACAGAGAAAAATGAAGATGAGGTGGAGTAATATTCTATACTAAAATTATAGAAATTACAGAAGGCAGTGAAGGAACGGGAGAATAAATAAATAAACATCAATTGTAAAAAGCAGAATTCATTTGTCAGCAGAACAATGAAACCAACATACAAATTAAAGATTGGAAATATCAAAATCAAACAAGTACAAAAATTTAAATACAAAGAAAGCTTTTAAACAGAGAATAGAAAGAACGACACTAAATTCCGAAGGTGCATTGGAATAGCAAAAAACTCCATCCAAAAACTAAGCAATGTATTAAAAAAAAGAAAAATATTGTTAGGCTTAAAAGACGTATGTCTATATTTCTGAGATGAGGTATTGTAATTATTTACATTGTTCGGAATGTTGCTCAATCTTTGTTGCCATATTTATGACTGGTGTATCAATCACAAAAAAATGAAAATAACACTGACATTTCAAAAATATCTTCAAATAATAAAGAGTAAATGTATTCAATAATTCGCCCTTGGCTTCAACCGCGACCTTCAGACGACTTCCGGATCTTATACATCTCTTCCGGACGGTCTCCTTGTTCAAGTTGACAAATGCTGCTATAATCATTGCCTTCAGTTCATCTTTAACGTTACAAGGAGTCTTGTTGGTCATTTCCTCAACTCTACTTTGCACATAATAATCTTGGGTATTGCAGTCTGGGAAGTTTTATGGTCGGTGTAACGGGGTGATATGGCCGAGGAAGTTGTCTAACAGCTATGAATGGTTCTACTGCTTGTATGGCATGGCTCGGAGTCCTGTTGTCAGACATAGAATCTTCCAATAGTCACTTTCAAGAACCAAGGCAGCACGGCAATTGTTGTTGGCCTTTGAGTTGAATCTGTGGGAAGATCAATCCACATCACGAGTGAGCACTTTCAAACCTTTTGCAATCAGTATTAGTGTCATTCAACTAAATTCGAATCCTCTGTACTATCCTCAGATTGATACCCGAACACTCTGAAATGTTTGTAGTGAGTTTCCGTCGCAAATGTTAAGCAGTACAGTATGCTGTTTCTAAATTTATAGCTTAATGAATTGCGTTATGCTGCTTCCCTTCTAATACAGAGCGTCTAATTGACCATACTATATTATACAGTTGACAAAATTAGAAACAAAAATCGCGTATGTGAGAAATTAACAAATAAAATAGCGACTATTTATCTATTACAGCCTATATTTAAATGATCATAATTTTGATCGGAATTTGTTAAAATATTTATGATCAAATATATTGTATATTTTGTTTTTAAGTGCCATGTGTTTTCTGTGTGTCGTTGATCATGGTTCCCCACAGATTATTTTGCAGTATCATCATGTACTCTTGGGACAGCGAATAAGGTCTTATCTGTTGCTTTCTTTACAGTTTTGAGTTCAGAGTTTTCCTTCTCTAGAGAGCCTCGTTGACTCTACAATTTAACCCATTACGGTAGTGAAGTTGAATATACGGTTTCATATTTTCCAAAGGGAATTTCTGCAAAGGGAAATGTAAAAGGCTAGGCCGGCGTTTGAACTATGTTTTCTGATTCCATTTTCGGCTCAGACAACCGCTACGTTACGCTCACATACACGTATGCATATAATAACCGAATTCTTTTCCTAATGCTTGAATTAATATTGAGCAACTACAAATGTCATATAATATGACTTTTCGTCAAAGTATTCATACTTGATGTCAATATATTCTTCAGTAAATTCTCGGTTAATGACTGCAAAATTCAGTGTCTAATCTCTTTTTCCCACTAGAAATAACTCAGTCGAAAACGACAAAAACAAAGCAGCGACACTGTGGATATTTATAAGTAAGATTATAAACATTGTCTACACATATCGGTTTTAAATAAAGCCGACAGTAAAATACACCAAGTGGAATAAACTGAGTATATATACTGTGTAAAGTATGTGAATCTGACGTATTATTTTAGCAGATTAACCTTTCGATATTCCAGGTTATATAATCAATTAATCATAAATAATCCATAAATCGACAATAATAAATATAATATATCCTTGATAAGAATATGCAAATATGTAGATATATACATACTCTATTTCCACTGTTAAATAATGCAAGATTGATGGTAGGAGAAAATATTTTGATATATAGTGCGAAATGCTTTTGATATTGTGATTTAAATAGTATTTTTGTATTTACAATAAACATTTTCTTAAGGGTTCTTGTAAATTCTGGCTTAATTTTTTTATTGCACTTTTGTTAAATAGGTGAAATGTAGGGTGTCTAATCAAAGAAGTACTAGTATGGTCAGTATATCTAATTGATTTATGACAAGAAACAGTCTTGTACACAACATTGAAATTCATACACTATATTATTCACTGCTAGTTTAAATTTTATGGAGTAATTTTGATTACAAACAACAAGGTCTGCAGTTTTCCACTTTCTATAATTAATAAACTCTTCTTTGTCGGTCGCTTTTAAGGAAACATATTTAAATGAAAAATTACAGCCCAAATATACATTAATATATATATATATATATTAGTCATCCACTTACAAGACTGTTTTACTGTATGACAGGTCATCAGTGTGTCTAGACACATCCACTTGCTTCTGGCCGGCTTCGAAACTCGACCGATTTGTTGTCAGTCGGAGTCAGTACCCATTAAGCCATAGGCGCATAGAATCAGAGAATGGAAATTTTTACGTGTTGTATAACTCAATTCATTTCTAAAGAGTCACGCAGAAGTGGAAACTGTTATTAAAATTTTCTTCTCCAGAGAACCAACTTGTAATGGGAGCATAATGGTCATTCACATCCAAGCCTGTTTCTTTGTATCACAGCTCATCAGTGTGGCTAAACACATCTACTTGATTCTGGCCGGGATCGAAACTCGACCGATTTGGTGTCCGGCGGAGTCGCTACCCACTCAGCCATAGGCTGGGGCGCCATCTTGCATGAAAGTCAAATATTCTCCGAAGTGGTAATATCAGGTTAGATTTAATTTTGCAGCATCGTAAAGTACCGTTAGAAATTCGTAATATCGCGAAGAATGAATAAACTCATAATATAGTCTGAAATCTTCCCACACCACATCGTTATTTTGGGAAGATTCTGCATTTTTTCATATATAAAAACGGTAAATTTTAATGTGTTGTTTATATGCAGTGTATACACACGCCAACTTCCGAAAAAACTCAATTCATTTTTGAAGAGTCATGCATATATGGCAGAAGTGGAAACTGTTTTTAAAATGTATATATACATACATATATAGGGTGATTGCAAAGTAACTCCTCTTTTTAAAATACTTATAATTTATTCATTAAATTAAATTAGGGACTAATTGATATGAGATAAAAAGTTCAGCTTGTGGACAAGACATTTTGCTACCAGCTTCTCCAGTCGCCCAGGATTTGCGTCAGCTGATTTTACCAGGGACTCTTGTTAGATAGATGACATACCTTTTTATATGTGTCCTTCAAGATTTTCCAAATGTTTTTGATTTCGTATAGTAGATTTGCTTCTTTAACCAACCCTAAAGAAAATACCACGGGTTGTTAATTCGGAACTTCTGTATAGCCCCACATACGGATCACGAGAACCCACCCATTGCCCGGGAATGTGGGTATTCAGCCATTCACAAACAACAATAGCAAATTCTGCTGGGGCGCCATCATGCATGAAAATCAAATATGCAACATTCTTCCAAGTGCTAATATCTGGTTAGATTTCATTTCAGCGTCTTAAAGTACCTTTAGAAATTCGTAGTATCGCGAAGAATGAATGAACTCATAATATAGTCCGAAATCTTCATACACCACATCCTTATTTTGGGTAGATTCTGCATTTTTTCAGATATGAAAAAATATTCGCCTTCCCAATAGTGGCAGTTGTGACGGTTCACAAAACCACTGATGTGAAATACCGCTTAATCCCTCCATAGGATATTTTTAAAGAGATCTGACCAATCTTCATACAAAGTCAGCATATTCTCCCCAAACTTCATGCGAGTGTCACAGTCTTCAGCGGGGAGTGATTGGCAGTAGTGCGGCTTCTAAGCATGCCATTTAAAATAATTTTTGAGAACAGTTCGTAGTGTGCTAAAGGAAAACTTACTTTCCTTTGATACTTGTCTATTTTACTTTTTTGAACTAGGTAAAAACATTTTTGAACCGTTTACGAACTAACAGAGAAAATAGCAGAATATATCTAATCGGTGTTGGCAAATTTCAAATCCAACAAGTATTAATTGCTTCAATAGAAAAAATACACTTTTGTCTATTATTCTAACCTGAAGACGTCAAGCTTGCACGCAGCGACTAAACGCCTCATTAAAAATGTTTGACACTTTTTTCTCATGTATATATATTCATATACTTTTTTAAGTTTTATGTGATGTAATACTTTTTATTTTAGTTATTCGTACAGATCATTTTTATTTCTTTTATTTTGTAGTGTGATATATATATATATATATATATATATATATATATTGTTGAGTTGTGATAATGTTTAGTGCCAAAATTGTCGTTTTTACAGTAGCCTTACTGATAAAAGGTATTTTGACGAGCAAGTTTTGTGTTGTAGAGTGCTCGATATTATAGTAAAGCGCCGATATCATTAATGCTGAGGAATTTGTCACTTAATTTAGCAGGCCTATACAGACTGTATCCTGGAATTTGACTAAAGTTGAGCTGTGATAATATTTAGCTCTAAGGTTCTTGTTTTTCTCACAAGTTTTACAGATAAAAATTTAAGTGGGTATATATAGAGGTTTAGACTGAAGGTCATTGTTATATAGGCTTGATTAAAACCTCGTTTATATATATATATATATATATATATATATATATATATATATATATATATATATATATAAGGAGAGATGTATAACAAAGTGAGATAATCTTTTTATGTGACGTATGGGACAGTTTGTCATATATCTCTGCAAATTTGTTTTTGATATATACAAATTTACATTTCGTTTTTCAATATATATTTATTTATATTGAACAACGAAATATAAATTTGTACATAATATATAGTAAAATAAAATGTATATTTTCCGAGTTTGTGTCTAATACAAAATCAATATATCTGATTTGCGTTGCGGTGCAGTAGATATTGGCTCAGAACGAGAAATAGAAAAACCGTGTTCGAATTCCAGTTGAATTCGTTGCATTCAATTACGCGCAAATACTCTTGGGAAATGTATTAATCCGTCCGTTCCCTCTAGCTATCGTTTAAATAACAGAAATGATTGGGTTCTATAGCGTTGGCATCCAGTTTACTGCATAAAGTAATGGCAACCTACTGCGGTAAAGCCTTATGTCTAGTCGGTCATGTCTCTTTCAAAACATGATCACCCAAGCGTTTCACATATATCACAATTAAGTGATTGATATCTGATTAAGGTTTATTGAAGACGCATGCGAACAGTCTGAATATTGATTTATTTTCATTTTCCTTAGTTTTAGACAAACATACAAGAGAAACCTTCAATATATATATTAACATGTCCATTTATTAGAATGTTGAAGATATGTATATTTCAAAAATATCAAACACGGTTATTTCTACTAGGTTACATTTTCCATTCCTGCAGGTGAGAAGACTTTAATCGAATGGCTTCGGGCCAAAAGAAATCATGTCTATAATCAATTTTAAGACTTGCTTTCGAGTCACGTCGCTCAAAGACACGTTTCTGTTGCCACCTTTTGAAGATTAGTTTGCGACAATTGTTAGTATCCGCTGGGCAGTTTTAACAGGAAATTTTGCTGAAAATATTTTGACGCAGAAAGTAGAAGGTGGCAAGGGTAACCTAGATTTGATCTTCGATGGTAGGTAATTTGAATGCAGTTTCTGAAAAAATAAGTAACTAAAAGTTTCCTTGTAACAGAAAGTAGACAATATTATTGAGAGGGAAACAAGTTTAGCCCTTAGTTCAGCGTTAACAAGATCAAGAAATTGCTCTTAAGCTATAAGTTCTTGTTAAGCAGACATAATAATTATCTGTAAGCAAAATGTTTGAAAATCAATTTAATGCATGTTGCTATTACTACATTTTTAAAAGGTTCTTCTTAAAAGCAGGGTTTAATAACAATTCTGAGTTTCACAATTATTTTATTTAAAACGAATTGAGAAATGTTTTCTTTCTCCTTCAATATTGCAGCTAATTCTGCGCAATTTCACGGAAGATGAAAGCAGGCCTTTAAGCAGCCAAACAGCAGCTCTACAGAAGGATACTGAGAATGCCATGAATCGAACATGTAAGGATGAGGTTTTGGAAGGGATTAAAACGAAAGAAAACTTATACTTAAAATCAGGAAAAGACAGCTGAAACATGTAATGTGGAAGAAGGGCTTGGGGAATCTGATACCCACAGGACAGAAATAGAGAAAGAGAAACAGGAAAAGCAATGTATGACATACATGATGGGCTTGATCAAATGGATCGAAAAGTATGGCCTATTTGAGAAAGGTAGCAAGAAAAAAGGTATTAAAAGCTACTAAGTATACGGATATGTGGAAGGCTATGATCGCCTACACCTTGACGGTACAAAGCACATAGAAGAAGAAGAAGAAGAATCTCAGCAAATTCTATATAATATTAATAAAGATATTATTGTTAATTTTTAAAATATAACTGAAAAAACCTCTGTAAAAATTATTTCTTTTAATCCGCTATATTTCTCATCTTGTTTATGATACTATTCATGATTTTATAGCATTTATTTCAAAAGTAAAATATAAAATTAATATGAGACAAAATCCTTATCGTTTTTAACACTTTTGAAGATTTTTGGTATCAGTTATTGCCATTAATAACATAACGTGAACTATGCTGTTTTTAAAGGCCATATTTCTTCATGGATTAAACAATCATGATTCCATTTCTTTATTATCTGTGAAATGCTAGACATTCTTGGGAAAGATAGAAGGTGTTTTGGTTGGTTGGTTGGTTGGTTGGTTGGTTGGTTGGTTGGTTGGTTCTGGAGGCTAGAGTGTTCCTTTCTTCCATACTATTTAACTTATATTTGGTTGAGAGAAGGTCCAGCATGTGAAATAAAAAAGGCTAGCACAGAATTTGAAATCGGATTGCTAATTCTAATTTTCTGCTGATATGCAATGCATTGAATTAGATTTGAATAGTAAGTGACACTGAAAAGAACTTACGTGGAAAAACATAATTAGCGAAAAAACATCACTTCTCAGATCAGTTTTGCATCAACCTGCAAGTTTCTTCGCTTCGTTTTGTCATATTCTTGTCTTCGTAATTTTTGTCTTCGTGACTCCTTAATGTTATCGGTCTGAAGAAGGCGACTCCAGCAAGCGGGTTCTTTAGAACTGCCTTAAAATTCAAGCGTTGCGAGTGAAATTGGGTCGACGGGACCTTTTGGGCGACGTCACTGGCTTGTAAGAAATCTTGAGCCTTGATTGGCAATCTTTCTTGAGATGTAAGGGTGGCGATTCATGTCTGTATCAGCCATTGAAAGAAGTCTTCGACATTCACTCACAGTACCAGGGTGTGATTACAGCAGACTTGGTAGGATTGTTGACGAATTTCCGATCAACAATTGGTAGGTCGAGGGATGATGAAGAATAATTGTTTGCTTCCTTAACATTTTGAGTATCTTATCTTAATGTTTTTTGTATTCTTGATTAAATCTTAGGTTCTTTATCTGTCATTTTCTTGGTTCATAAGACGATTTCTTACCTTTGATTGGAAGACTTCTTTGGTGTTTTTTTATCTAGCTTAAATATTACTTTCTTTTATTCCTCTTGTCCTTTTTTGGGGGGTGCCTCGGTCGTAGCGGTTTCACGAATGTGTCTTTTTCTTTTTCGTCTCTAAAGTTTGGTTTCTTGCCTTCAGCTAATCGGTTCCCTACTCATCCAGTCGGTTTCTTTCCCCAGCCAGTCAGTGACTTGCTTTCAACTTGCCGGTCACTTTGGAACTTTTTAACACTCAGATGAAAAATGTCAATAAATACAAAATTCAAGCCAACCGTATTCTGCTAGGCATCTGTTAGATTTTATCGCAAATGACTATAGATACATTAATCACATAAACAAGGTGAAGTTCAGATCAGACATTACCGTAAATATCTCAATGTTTTAATATATATAAGCTGCTAGAAAAATAAATTCGTCATTTCTGCGTTTATAATTAGAATAAAAAAGAAACAACTCATTTCTTAATCTATTGTATAACCACTATGATGCATGATTAATATTTTTTCTAATTTTGTTGTTAATACATTTATTGGAATTTTTTTTCATTAAGACCGAGAATAATTTCTCGCTGTTTTCCAACAGATGACGGTACCAGAACAGCGTGCGTCTAGTTCCAGATGGTAATGTATTAATAAGGAATTACTATAAGGAAGCTTGAATTTCAGTGGATGTTATTTCAACGAAGTTTAAACAACTTTGTTTCTCATTGCGTTAAACATGTCAGATTTCGTGCCAAGAAAGTGCATTTGCGGCAATTTGATTGTACTACTTTAAAATAAATCTGCGACTGAATCACATAGAATTCTTATTGAGACTTACAGCAATCTTGCTCTGTCGGAAACAACATACACAGATTAGTTGAGATGCTTCAAAAATAAGGATTTTGATGTTGAAGTTAAAGAACGCAGTGGAGCACCAAAATAATTGAAAACAAAGAACTGTAGGCATTACTTCCTGAAGACTCATTTGCTGAAATTACAAAATCTTTATAAGGTGATTACGTAACATTTTCAAAACGTTTGAAAGCGTTAGAAATAATTCAAAAGCAAGAACATTAAAACCGAGAGAGTTTGAACGGCGTCTTCTCATGTGCGAACAGCTGCTTAAAATTTTAAAAGAAAATTTTAAAATAAAAGAAAATTTTTGTTGCCTCGTATCATGACCAGCAAAAACAAGTGAACATACGACGATAACCCTAAGTGTGGAAGATCATGTGGTAAGCCCGGTCATGCATCAATATCGGCGGCAATGCCAAATATCCATGGTTTGATGTTTCTGCTCTGCGTTTGGTGGGATCAGCTGAGGGTAATTTATTATGAGCTGCTTAAACCGACTGAAAACATCACAGGAGATTGCTATCGACTACAGTATAAGGGTTTGAGCCAAGCATTGAAATAATTAACCAGTATATAAGCAGACACGAAAAAGTGATATTGCAGCATTAGGCCACATGTTGCGAAGTGGCTGAAAACGTAATTGAAACGCTTAAATGTGAAATCCTACCACACCTACCGTTTTACCAGACATTGCCCTGTCCGATTATTACTTGTTCCAATCGATGACACATGGCCTGGCTGAGCAGTACTTTCATAATTATGAAGATATCAAAAAACGGCTTGACTCGTGGTTAGCCTCAAAAAACATGTATTTTTCGACGTGGAATTTAAATGATGCCAGAAATATGGAAAAAAGTGGTGGCCAGTGATTGACAATATATTCTGTGAAATGTTACTTACCAACTTTTGTAAATAAAACGTTACTTTTCATGAGAAATCGGTGAGAGATTACTAATATAAATATTATGGATCTATTTTCATAGATTATTTAATCATTTTCCCCAAAGCAATGCAATAGAACCACTAATATTCAGTGTTAGAGAATATGAGTAAAAAGTACAATTAAGACAAGAAAATAATATGACAACATAAATTAAAAAAACAAACAATCACTTTTAGCATTGCATTTAAATCCTTGAAGATCAAATTTGGTTGAGAAATTCCTTGACTCTTGCAATGTCAAACAACTCTGCCTCTTCGGAAACTCTGACCATGCGCTAGTTTCCGTTAGCATCTCCTTCCACTCTCACTCCACCCAAAAACCTCAGACCAGCAGATTATCTTACTGATACCAAAGAACTGATTGGGATTCATTCCGCGATTTCCTCTGTGATGTCCCTTGGAACAAAGATGATTACGTAGCCTTGCCGTTGAAGACTGTACGGCTGAGGTCTCCTCTTGGGTTAAGGCTGGCATCGATGCTTTCATTCCTGCCAAGAGACTTAAATCCGCTTCACCTCCTTGTTCTCCCCTGCCTGCTCGGCCGCCATCGTTCACCGACTTCTCCCGGCTTTACCAGAGTCACCCATTGGACCATAACAGGCGCCTTTTTGCCTCGGCTCGCAATGAGCGCAAAAACATACTTGAAGGAGCCAAGCTGCTGTTTGCAGCCAGAATAAAGCAGAGCATGGCATCCCGTAAGTTCGGCCCCAAAGACTACTGGAGGCTCTGTAAAAGTGTGCTGAACAGCAGCCAGCCTTCAGTCCCTACTCTAATCAACGAATTTGAGGTTCTCACCTCTTCAACAGACAAGACTGAGTGTTTCGCTCTCAGATCCTCCACCAACACGACACTGGACTTGTCTGGAGTTCCTGTACCTGACTTTCCACCCAGAACCGAGGCCCAACTGACCGACATACACATTACTCCCTCGGTGGTATCTAAAATAATTTCAAAGCTTGACCCCCATAAAGAAAGCGGTGGTGACGGAATACCAGTCATTGCCTGAAAGAAATGTGCTCCTGAACTCTCCTCTGTTCTCTCTAAACTCTATAACTACAGCCTCTCTGCTTCTTGCTTTCCTGCCTGATGGAAATCCTCCTCCGTGGCTCCTATATACAAAAATATTGGAGGACCCTCTGACCCCGCTAATTATCACCGTATCAGCCTACTACCGATTTTTGGCAGAGTTTTCGAAACCATCAGCAACGCCGAGGTGGTTCAACATCTAATAGCCCACAGTATCTTCTCTGACAAACAGTATGGCCTCCGCTTTACTAGGTCTACTGCAAATACGCTCACGACCATCACTGAGCACCAGGCTCTCGATAAAAACGGTGAAGCTCGGATTGTTGCCGTAAACATCTCAAAAGCGTTTGACAGAGTTTAGCATGCTGGCCTTCTACATAAGCTGGGAGGCTATGGTATAACTGGACAAGTGTTTGACCTAATCCAGTCATTTCTTTTTAAATCGCACAATGAAGGTAGTAATTAATGGACATGCCTCCCCGTAATACGACACGGTTGTCCCTCAAAGCTCTATACTAGATTCAACGCTTTTCCTGGCCTTCATTAACGATCTCCCCGTGGTAATAAAATCCAAGGTAGGCACATACGCTGACGACTACGGTTTACTCTCGCCTTGGCCAAAAATCTGCCGAGGCTGAAAAAGAAAACTTCGCTGCTAAGCTTGAAAAAGACATCCAATCTGTGGTGAACCGAGGTAAAAAATGGCTCGTGAATTTTAAGGTCTCCAAAACGAAGCTGCTATCTATTAACTATTACAGACAATCGCTCCTATCCCCCTTTACCAAGGATCAGGATAGTGTCCCTGAGAGCAAAACACTGCACCTCCTCGAGTTAACTCTCACAACAGACCTCAAGTGGAACGTCTATATAGAGCCCATAACTAAATCTGCTGCTAAAAAGGCCAATTCTCTGTGTATGACCAGGAAGGTTTTCTCTGCTGAAACCATCCTACATATATAAGTCTACCATATTCCCCTGCATTGAATACTGCTGCCACATCTGGTCGGGTGCCCCTTCTATCCACGTAGGGGTCCTTGACAAAATCCAATGGAGAATCTGTAACGTGATCGATCTCAACCTGGCAGCCAAAATACAGTCAATATCTCACCGGTTCAATGTAGTTTCTCTGTGTCTCTTCTACAAGTACTTTCACGGTTTTTGCTTCGATGAACTTAGTTCTCTGGCTCCTTCTTTTGCATGATATTGCTCGAGAAACAAGATTAGCAACTAGATCTCGCCCTTTTACTTTGAAACCAATAAAATATAAACACAAATTCTACTTCATCAGCTTCTTTTATCGCACTTCCCGCCTGTGGAATTTTCTTCCGTTTACTTGATTCCCCAACAGCTACAATCTCCAGGAGTTTTATTTTAAATTCAATAGTCATGATTTATATTGTTAACTTGAATCCTCTCTCTCATGCTCCTTTCTCTGTCCACTGCATTCTCAGTATCCTAACCCTTCTCTTACCGACTTTCAGACACGTCCTGTAATCTATCACTCTTTCTCATAACTTTCCTTCTATGTAACACCCTGCGCACCAGTGGCAATATCTTGCTTGGGGCGATATGATTAAAAAACAAAAAGCAAGAAGTCAGAAGAGAGTTTCACGTGCAAGAAGTGTGAGAGAAAAAAACTGTTATAATAAAACTTACCATTACACCTACTGTTCTCAAATGTAAAAAGATGATACCTTGCTGCCAATCTAGTAGTGCGCTTAAATTCATAAAGTTTAGCTACCATCGAGAAATGTTCATCAGAGTAAATACCATAACAATATTTATATTAAAGCCACTACGGTGGTAGAAATATGACTAAAACCGATAAGCCAGGTTAGGATCAATAACATTACAGATTCTACTTTGAATTTTATCAAGAATATCTAAATATATTAAAAGCAACAGGTCATGTTTGACAGCAATATTTAAAGCAGGGATGAATGATAATGTATTAATAAGTATAGTAAATTATGTCGAGAAAAATTGTCTAGTATGTAACAGTGAATAGCGGTAGCCCTAGCAATTGATTCAATATAATTTTTCCACTTTATGTTAGCATACAATGTTAACCCGAGACGGCACAATGCGTCACTTTCCTGGAGCTTAGCAACAGCCTAGCTGATGGAAGGTAATATTCGGTTTCTAAAAGTTAGAGTGTAGTTTCAGTTTGGTGGGGTTAAAATTAACAATACGTTCTTTGTTCCGGTTAAAAGAAAATTGTAGGTCATTTTTCAAAGAGGTTCAGTATTTGGCCTTATCAAACTGATCTGATCTGCTATTGAGACTGGCGTAAATAGTTCTATAATATAACTATTTACGCCATCATAGATATCAAGTTAAGAAGTGATGCTATCAAGAACATCGTTGATGAAAATTAGTAACAACATAAGGCAAAGGATAGAGTCCAGCGGACAGCCGCAATAACGCAGAATAGAAGATTGGCCATTTAAAATAACATTCATTTCGTGAATTGATAAGAAAGACTAAATCAGCTCAAAATTTGCCCAGAAATGCCATAACCATTCAATGTTTTTAGGAGACAGATATTTCAATACCTTTCAAATACTTTCGGGATATCCAAAGCAACAACCCAAGCTTTACCATGTTTATCTAAAGCTTGATAGACTCTTTTGGAAATAATTAATAGATCAGCAGTTAACCTAGGGAAACGAAAGCCATATTGCTTGTCTGAAAGAAGAACCAGCGATGGGAGATGCTTAGACAATTCTGAGTTAATTTGAGCTTCTAACACTTTGCCAAAAATAATTAGAAGTCTCATAGGCTGATAGTTAAAAGGATCCGATGATTTGACAGACTTTTTAAAGCACATTTTCAGAAGCCCGAAGCCAAGAAGTACCTAAGCCATGCATATTTACCTTAGAATCTTTTTAAAAAAGAGGAAGACTTCGAAGAGCAAAAATTACATTGACTTCAATCGAAGAATTTAAAGTGCTTTCATAGAGTGCAAAGATATCAGGAGACCGCTTCAAGAGAAAAGATTCTACACTATCAAAATATGAACGGATAGAACGAATATTAGAGAAAGAATTGTTATGAGGGGGATAGGGGATGGGGGATAGTTTTTTCTGATTTTACCGTATCTCATTTCGTAATAATTCTTATAAGAAGATTTTGATTTGAGGATAATAAAGAAAAAGGCCAAACTAATTACACCGGATGATATGGAATTTGTTTTACTCAAATGGTGTTGCGCACTGGGAACATGTTCCTGGGCTATTTTGTCATGCAGATTCTAAAAGAAAAGTCTGTTTTCCTCATCAGATTAAGTTTTCTCTTAAGAAATTATGATTTTTTCTCAAAATGTGCCAAAATGTTTAACTTCACGCTGAATTGTCAGGATATAACAATGTAAGTAAAACTTGAAATGCCTTACTTTAGGTTTAGATAAACTATCATACAAAGAAATAATAACACCCTTTGTGTGTTTTCAGCAGTTTCAATTTCTGTTCATTTTCTATAAATTTATTACCTGATGCCAAGCTTCTTGTTGAGTGAAAAAGAATGAAAAACTTTGCATGTCATAGGTTCTTATATATTGAAAGGAAACAATAGAGTCCGGCGGACTGCTGAAATAATGCGGAAAGATCTAGAGAAGTGGCCATTCAAGATAACTTTAATTTCTCGAGTTGATAAGAAAAACTAAATCAGCTCAAAATTTGCCCATAGGGAGTGATGGGGAAAGGATGGTTAGATACAGGAAATGTCAGAAGGAGGGTGATAGACGGGTAAGGGTACCGAGAATGAGGGTTGGTTAGATGGTGAGAGTGTTTGAAAGAATAGATGCAGGTTAGTGTGTTAGGATGTGTCTATTGACCTTACACGTAAACTCCTGGAGATTGTAGCCGTCGGGGAAGCAGTGGAAGGGAATTCTACAGGCGGGAAATGCGAGAAAAGAAGCTGTTGGAGTAGAAATTGCGGTTACAAAACCTTTTAACTTGTCAAAGAAACCGATATATTAAATCCTTTCAGATGCTTTCGAGATATCCAAAACAACAGTCCGAGCTTCACCATTTTTATTTAAAGATATATAAACACTTTCAGAAATAATTGTTAATACAGCAGCATTTGACCTAGATCTTTGTTTCGTTCACATTTCTTTCATAAATTACTTATGTTCATGGTGATTTTCTAAGCATATCTTAGATTTGGCACGCGGTCGAAATTATGGGACACCCAGTGAGGACCGAACTCACAACATAATTGTAATGAGACTAGCGAGACAAGCTTAAGGTACCCAGTTATTGATGTATATGTTTGATTAAGTTTATTTTGTCATAAGTTTTAAAAAAGCATTACTATATTCTACATTCTTATTTAACACTTTGACCTGTATTATATACAATGGAATGCCCAATCAAATTGTTTGAAATAAGAAGCTTATCACTTCTATATCAAAATCATAAAACACGAAGAACCGCTAAACTATAGACTATACAGGATAAAAGAGATAAACCTCAACACCTGTTCACTAAATATGGAAAGAATAGTCTTAGGCAAATTATTTCTTAGGTTTTCAGATACATCATTATTTTCCTATCCACATCTACTGTACCTTTTTTTCACAGTGGCATTCCTGTCTTGCTTGGGGTAAAACGATTGTAAAAAAATATTGAATTTTCTTTTATTTAAAAACCGACGTGACGTAGGTAATTAATGCTGGGTTCAGACAAGTATCGCAACTTCATTTAATATTTCACTCTCTAAATTACCAATTCTATTTATAAGTAGTGAAAGATTATATCGATTAAATTATGTCTCCTTGTAATTTTACTTATAACTTCATTGATTAATTCAATGTTGCCATGAAACAATCAATTCGAAGATAGAGATTGTATAATTTTATCTGAGCGACAATGCACGAATATTGGCCTGGTAACAGTTCTGCTTATATATATATATATATATATATATAAAGCAGAACTGTTCTGCTTATATATATATATATATATATATCCAGTTCTGCTTATATATATATATATATATATATATATATATATATATATATATATAGCAGAACTGTTACCAGGCCAATATTCGTGCATCGTCGCTGAGATAAAATTATACAATAAGTCACTATATTGCGCCTATCATTTTTTGACCTCGTATTGTCACCAAGAATCAATTTTAAAAGCATTAAAAAATTTAAACAATGATCGCAACATCTGTTTGGTATGACATCATGTTCCTGAATTTGATATATCCGATTATTTTGGTTTAGAACTTGTAGCAACATCCCAAAGATTAAATTTCGAAATGATAACTATTTTTTAAAATTAAACTTTGGTCTACAATTTTGCAAACGTGTACTTTACATTCGCATAGTTTTATTTTTTATTTGAGAAATATAATATAAACGCACATTCTTATTCTAAAACAAAATTGGTAATCATTAAATTAAACCAGTACACAGTTATATTAAAATGTCCTCAATGAAAATATCATGTAGAGCTTTTAAATATTTTTATTCGGAATTCAACTAATTACAAAACCTTGGTTTTCAACTTTTGCTATTTTCAGGCGTTTTATAACAACTGATTTTATAGAACGGATAACAGAACTTTCAGAACAAATAACTGAAAATTTCGAATAAGGAAGGAGCTCGTCTAAAAATATAAACATTTTCATCCGGTTTTGTATAATCCTAAAATATATTTTTGATGTGTTAACATTTAGACATTATTTCGGCTTTTATTTTTAGCAACGTTTCTTCTTTTGACAATGGTACTATGGCTAACGTCTCTTCTTGGCATACATATGGTTCATATTTTTTTTCTAACTTTTTAGGCTCTCCGTTTTAAATGTAGACTTTTGATTATACTAATGTTTTTTAAAATGTTATTTCAATACACTTTATGTATATTTTTGTCGATTTGTATGTTGGACTTCTACTTTGTAAATAACTTATTTTGGTTTACAAAATCTATCAAGTGGGCATTTGCTTTTGTCTCTGCAGTTACATTTTTCATTAACAATATTGTGCTGCACGTAGATTTTTAAATTCTAGGCATTTTGATTATTATGCAATTTTTTAAATTGCAAGTGCAGTTGTAACTTAATTTAACTGTATTTTTATTGAGTACTAGCAGTATAGCCCGGCATTGCTCTGGTGTAATGAAAGCTTTAAACTAATCCATGGTCCTGGAGCCCAGACTCTTTGGACGTTGGCACGAACGACTAAAAAGCAATAGTTGGTTCCAGTTAAAGCGAAACCGCAGACTGAAAGAAAAATGAAAGGATGTAAGACAAATTTTGATTTCCTGCTATCGATATCAAATAAGTTTTTTTCGTCGTAAACTGAATTTTGAAGGCTAAATAAGTCCTCTGAGTAAATGGTATCATGGCTGAAACTAAGAACTACAATTATACCTACTTAGAGCCAAACCCGAAGCAAAAACTAAAATGAAAGGGCTGAAAAACACAGACATACAGGCAGATAAAGAGACACACACACAAACATCTTGCCTTTCATATATATATATATATATATATATATATTATCGATTTTCTGCACTATTGTAAGAACTGCAACCTTGAAACTTTGGAATATCGTTTCTTATGTCTTTGTCTATGAGTGTATCAAATTTGATTAAACCTGTCCACTCCTTCTATAAACCGATTTTTTCGATTATCGATTTTCGATATTTATCGGGGGTACCTCGACAGAAAACCTAGCTAAGAACATTCGGAGATGCTTATAGTACAACTGTGTAAATTTTCAAGAAAATCGGTTCAGCCGTTTCGGAGTCTATAGGTAACAAACAGACACACACAGACAAAGTTCCATTTATAAATATGTTTAGAAACTTTTAAATTGAAACGTGTGTTGAACAAAATAATATTTCATTTCCTCGCATTATACTTCATTTGCTTAATTATTTGGGGGTTGTATTCTAATTTATTTTATGGCCATTTTCATTTAAACCTTTTCATAATCTTTTTACTGTCATCGAAAATTGATTTATAAGAATAATTTTTATATTACATGTGTTCTGTTCCTTTAGGGATATGTTTAATTATGTTAGCAGGATAGAAAGATCCAGTGTTCACATACCTTAAATTTGTTTTGGGTTTCATAAATGGGGAGACATTGCTAGTTTGCTGATTAAATTCTACATCTAAGTATTGCTCAGTTGTTTTTATTTATTTCGACCTGTATTTTAAATCGAGGCTCTTGAAAAGATTAAAATGCATTTTTCTTATTTTGTCCTTTGCTCTTCTGTTGTCTCGTACTATCATCAACCCGTCATCTCTATATAATTCGTGATTATCTATGTAGATAATTTTTGGAGATCTTAGAATATACAGGTCTTTTAATACGGAGACTTCAGCTTTGTCAAACGAACCTTGTTGTACATCAAATGTGTCCTTTTTTAATTCATGCTTCACCATTTTGAAATAGTATGTATTTACATCAATGTAAAAAAATGTTTATATGTTTCGCTGGTATAATAATGAACTTCTTATCAAAATTCAAAGCTTCTTACAACGCTTTTTCAGATATTGATGGTTAGAAGTTTTGGTTGTCATGTTTTATGAAAGTGTTTTTTTGTTTATTTTGTTTTTCTTTTAGTTTTTTGTTTATTTTTAATTTTCTTGAACCAAGAAATGCACGCATTTATGTTCTTCCATTAGCTGGCTTGTGTGGCGATCCTTAATAAATTGAACATATATTTTTAGGATTTCGTAGTTTATTTTACCTAATTAAGTTTTGGTTAGTTTCATGCGTCGTTAAGAGGGTTATTGTGAAAACCATCCTTATGATTACTTTTAGTCAGAAATGATTGCTTACCTATTAAGGATTGGACTCTATCACTTTAATAAAACTTGAAAAAATTACGTGCAGCATAAGTAAAAAATGTAACTGCAAAGACAAAAACCAATGCTCACTTGATGGAATTTTAAAACAGAAGGGGTTATTTACAAAGCAGAAGTACAAGATGCAGATCGACAAAAAATATACATAGGGTTTACTGAAGGAAATTTTAAAAAATGATCGTATAATCACAAAATTGAGCCAAATTAGCCAATTACATATATAGTTTAAAGGTAAAATTGTCAAATAACCTTATCTAACTTTCTGCATATTAAAAATGTTAAAACCTTGCAATCTGTAGATTGTGCCAAAAAGAGAAGTTAGCTATAGTATTACTTCTAAAACGCGAAATGTTGATAAACGAATGATCCAAAATAATTTCTGGAAGTAAACACTTTAGAAAATATATTTTAAGATTATACAAACCCGGATATAAATATTTACAATTCTTGAGCAGCTCCTCTCTTATTTTAAACTTCCAGTTGCGCGTACTGAAAATTCCTGTTGCGCGTTCGAAAAAACGAAAATCAGTTGATATAAAACGCCTGAAGGTACTAAAAAGTTGAAACTAAGGTTGCATAAACCGCTGAATTCTGAAAGAAAATATTTTAAAGCTCTACATGATATATGTATTGAGCAATTTTTAATACATGTAATGGTTTAATTTAATTATGACCAGTATCTGGTTAATTATAACATATACATATTCATATATGTATGTATTAGAATAAAAAATAATATCTATTACTAGTTTACTTTCTTCTTCTCTCCTCTCGTTAGTTAGTTTCTAACTTAGTTACACCCTGAACATACATCATAAATAATGGACTATTCTATTTTAACAGAGAACTGACGTATTACATACGTTACTCGGTTTCAAAATGAAAAGCAAAGAAATATATTTTAGAATCATACAAATCCGGAAGAAAATTTTTAGAGACCTTGATCAGCTCCTCCCTAATTTTAAACTTCTAGTTATGCGTTCTGAATGTTCTTGTAATGCGTTTGAAAAAACATTGGAAAATCAGTTGATATAAAACGCCTGAAGCTACCGAAATGGTGAAATCAATGTTGCGTACTCAGTTGAAGTTTGAATGACAATATATGTATATATATATATATATATATATATATATATAGACACCACCGGTCATAATTATAAGGCCACCCCAGTTTTTCTTAAAGAAAATATGTATTTCATACTATTTTTAAATGGATAATTCTAAAGAAATACAGGATGGTTCTTTTGTTTTTATTACTTTGCAAAATTTTACAAGACATGGCAGCAAAGATGAACTCGTCCTAAATTTTCTTCATTTTATTTCTTGCTGAAACTGCAATATAGGTAATCATTTAAATATTTATAAATTCGTTTGATGTACATGTTATTGTGCGGTATTAAAAAAGAACCATTCTATTTTTTTATTTACATTTACAATTATTGACTTGGCAATAAATACTAAAATATAGTATGAAATACATCAATTTTTTAAAACACTAGTGTGTCCTTAATAATTATGGCTGGTAGTATATATATATATAAATATATATATATATATAAATATATATATATATATATATATATATATATATATATATATATATCTTTGAATAAATTATCGAATTTCTTCACTTGATGTAAATAATTCCGAACAAGGATTTGATCAATGGGACTCTCATTTTTAAGATAAATAATAAAAGCTTCTTCCTTCATGTGTTATCTTATTAAGAAACTGCAAACTTGACAATCACTCTGCTTTATATCTGATTGTTTAAAGCCTTTTTGGTGGGATATAAAAGCAAACAGAAAAATTGCATCTGAGCTGAGAGCGGAAAATATCAACAACGTTGTAGGGATTCTATTTAAACCAATGAAGGTGCTCCTAAACAACCTAGCATTAAAACCTCCTGAATTCTTTTTTTGGATATAATCATACATATATTTTGGTTGTATCAAAAATGTAGAAGCATATTGTACTGATCCGGTTTCTGATATGTCCTTAAGAAAAATTCTTTCTTCTGTATTTCTGATACTTTTTCATTTTAATTTATCATTCCCGTTTTAATTTTACCACAAATCATATTTTATTTAATTTTTCATCTTTCCTTCCATTATCTAAAAGCCTGAAAAATTATCAGCGAAATTTATAAATTGACTGATGTCACTAATGTTCGATATAATAATCATTTTTACTTATACAATTTCTAATTAACCCATAATTGGGACAGAAAGGTTTTTATGTATATGTGAATATAATGAACCTGGCTGAAATTAGAACTCGGCTCTCCGATTTCCAATTCTTAGCCGTTATCTATTACACCACTAGTATATCCTAGCTTAGCATCCAGGTAGCGACCAGAATCGACGTTGTTTACTTCGCTGATCATACGAGAAATATATTAATTAATGAGCTTAGAAAAAATAAACGCATTATGATTTTATAAATTGGCAAATTGATGAAAATGATTAAATACATTCAGCTTTATATGTTGAATCTCTTAAACTTAGACACATTTAATTTAGTATCATCAATCTCCATAGTTGCTATTACAGCTACTGTAACACAAAATACATGTACGAAGCTCAACCGACAATATGTATTTCCAAAAATGTACATTTCAATGATAAATTCACGTCAATCTTCAACTAATGACACTGATATTTGTAAATTTTCTGATACTTACTCATATATTATTCGCACTTTAGCCGTAACATTTTATGTATGCTCATACATGGTTATAGTTAGTACAACTGCGGTCACGTTATCGAAGTTTGAGTTTGATCGTGCCAGTTTTCATTATGTTATTACATTGTAAACATGGCCACTTCAGTCGCAGTTTGAACCAGTGATCTTAGTCTGCATAGAATACTCTATCTCACTGATGATAATTCGTCAGTTTGTCATTCCTATATCTTGAATTTGAAGAATCTTCTCGTCAGTGACGGGGGTTGACGCTTGTCTTGATTCTTTTAAAATTCTCAATCCAATCATACACGGTAGTGCACCGTTGCCGTATTTTGTTAAAAGTCACAGGTTAATTTCAGTCCCTGACACAGCTTCCGACCAGAGAAATCGGGATACTGCTCTTTGTTTTTCATAGATGAAAACTGCTAGCGGTGTGGCCATATTTACACTTCAACGGCAGCAAAAAATAAAACTATTTTGACCATCCTCAAACTTCAATCACACGACAATAATATAACAACAATAAGCACGCGTTGTGCAAAAGGTAGTGACAAATCTAAATATATATTAAGACGAAAATGCGGCAATTTTTACTTAACCTCGTAGATTATGTATATAAAAGCAAACATTATCTTAAACACGGTTTGATTAATTCTGCCTTTTTAATGTTTATTGCATTCTTCTGGCAATTCAATAAATTATTGTCCATCCAAATATTTTGTGATACAATTCTATAATTTCAAGACTACAAAGACATCGCACGTCATCTTGGGCTCAAGTCCTAAAATATAATATATCGATAGAAGTTCAGAGAACGAACTCAAAAACACTAAGTTAAGCCTACACCAAACTTAGAAACGTCAGAAATATTATAAATCGAAAGAGTAATAAATATATTTTCTTATTCTAAATAACTGAGTTACAATGCAATGCTAGATTCTATTCTCAACAAAAATGCTGAATACAAAAACTATACAAAAACACCAAAATCATCCTCAGAACAAACACAAATACACTTATCACTAATAATAACGCTAAATCTGAACCAATCTAATTTTATAAAATTGTGATTGAATATTACCCCTTCTACCTTTATGTGAATATAAAACATACAAACCTAGCTCACCCCTCCAACTCCTAACTTTATAAATATATAAACAAACCAGTATATCAACTATCTAAAAGATTGTAACAACTGATCCTATCATATTTAACCAATAATTATAAAGTTAATACCACCAACTAATTTCTTAAATTCAGCACTGAAATAAAGTTAACAATAACCTCGTTAGATGTTAATTTTTATAACTCTTCCTTGTAAAGAATAAATTTTTATAAATAGTAATACAAAATAGATATAACCTTTTTTGATCCCACTTCATAATATTAAGCCCAAAATTCTACATATATTATATATTGAACGTAACAAGTATTAACATAATGCTTAAATTTACACACAAGCTAACGGTTAAGCAACGGTTTTTCTCTCAAATTTCTTTGCCAAATTTCTACGTGGCTTACAAAACAAAATCTTTGATAATTTCGTCAAAAATATGGTATATGTTCCATATATCGATGATATATTAATGATAAACCGATACGAAATTTTTAAAAAATGCTTAAATAAATTTTCATGAAAAACTTCGTGCTACACTTTATGAGTGTTAATTGTAGAATCTCATCGAACTGACAACGGTAACAGGTTATATTTTAGTAATAATTTTATGTATGGTATAGAAATCTACATTAAACTTTTACTGTATAGTATAAAAACCCACACGCAAGTCTTATCAATTACAAATTGTAATAAAACAAATAACCTTTATAAAATAAACATGATTAACATATTAAAACAAATTCTTTTTTGCCTATCTCACTCCTACACCCAATAAGTTTATAAATATATTAATAAACCAGTATATCAATTGTCCAAAACATTATAACAATTGATTCTATCATATTTACTAAATAATTACTGAGTTAATCCCACCAACAAGTTTCTCGAATTCTGTACTCAACTAAAGTTAACAAGAATCGACTAATACAAAAGCTCATCAACAATATTTTCTTTAATCATGTCATCAACGTGTCAATAGATTTAATTTTATTGATTGGCTGACTTGTTTGTGAAATGTCGATTTAATTTTCTTGGACATTTTGGAAAAAATAAAAACATGTTATTTTACTTTCATATTTGAATACAGGGTATATGATACTCAGCTTTTGTGTACATAATTTTTTGTGTGGACATGATTAGTGATATGTGTCCTTTATGTTGTAGTTTGGTTGAAGTTATAATTGCGAGTACAGTTTGATTTCTTTAAGAAATTTTACGATAATATATGGACTAATATCATTTATATATTCCTTTTACGTTGTTTGTTTGGTTGGTTGATTTTGTATGGGGCATATAAAATACTATGCGATTATTAATGCCAAGATATAAATATTTTGTAAGTAACTTTATGCTTTCAACGACAAATATTTTGTACAAAATTTTATACTTGAAAAATAAAAGTATGTTTTTAGATATATATTTTGTAGATAATAAAATTTGTAGTTATTAATTTCACTATAAAAATGCATTTATACAGTATTTACATTATTCGGACTATTGTTCTCATCTATGTTGCTATTTGTACGACGTTACCAGGCTACATCAGTGATGAATAAGTTATAATTGCGAGTACTGTTTGATTTCTTTAAGAAATTTTACGATAAAATTTGGACTAATATCATTTATATCTTCCTTTTACCTTGATTGTTTGCTTGACTGATTTTGCATGGTAGCACATCAAATATACCTAAACTTGCAGAATTAGACAGAGATAACTCATGACTTCCAATGGAGGCTTACTACGCAAAGAAATGGTGTTCATATACCCCAGTGATTGTAATAGAGGGTTCGGTTCGAAATTCGTACCACTGAAGAAGGCCGGAGCGTACAACGGCCAAAATGTCATACAAATGGCAACATAGATGAGGACAATAGTCAGAATAATGTAAATACTGTAAATACTAACTCATTTCAGAAATAGGGATAAATACTAAATGCATTTTTATATTTTTATAGTGCTGCATTGGTAGTTATGTTGTTGTAAAAAATTATTTTAGCAATTATATTTAAAATATGTACTATTGATTTGTGTTTGGGGGTTAACTATTTGCCCATAACTGGGATCCTAACAGATGCTGCCAAGACAAACCTGGGAACAACAGCAATTAAGAGTTTGCTCCACGCTCGTCAAAATGTCTAATCTCCCCTTCAGAGGCCTTGCTGCCGGATGTAGTTTATCGTTATACCTTGGACGAAATGTAGCTTTAAAGAATTTTTTTAAAAAGATCACAAGAAACCATTCTTATATAAACAAAAATAAAATAATATTCATTCAGTTAAGTGCCATTTCGTAATACACGCTTGGGCGATCATGTCACGAAACCTGTTACCAACCAAGGTTAAAGAACCCACTCTATCCTGCTACTTAACTCATAGCGGGATGAAGAATAGATAGATAAAGATTCTTCAATGATGTTTGTGCGTAAGTGAATGCAACGAATTCAACTGGAATTCGAACTCGGTTCTCCGATTTCTTGTTCCGACCCGATATTCACTGCACCTCAACGCACATATTAACTTATTGTAATGCATGCAGGTGAATCATGCGTGTAAACAAGAAGAGAAATTAATTGCAAGTACAATTTGTCGACATGTATAACTTAATGATTCCAATAAATAGATTTATCAATATATTATGAAAAGTTTAAAACAGCTAACGTAATTATTATCAATAAGTCAGTATCTGAACTCCCATACACAGCTCTGCGTAAAAACAGTGTTGTGTATAAATTCTCAAGACTTTTGGGAAATTGCATCTCTAATGTCAACAACCTTCATTATTATCGGTTTCAGGATGACGGAACTGTAATTTCTGACCGAATAGCTAAGCCGATTAAAAATTATCCGCGCTGAGTATCCTTGAGCTAGCTTTCATCTTTGTGGCGACTTCAATATTCATCACAAAGAGTGGTTAGTCCGCTAGAACAAAACCAATGAAGAACGCGGATATGGCCCATACTTCTCCGTCGCATACGTACTGACAAAGATCAATGAAGTGTTCACATGTGTTCCCGAGACAAACCTCCTTGAACTTTTCTTCACATCCTGCCCTAAAAAATGGTTCGCTGAAATGTTAGGGTAATTATACCTGACGAAGCCCATCTTTTGCTAGGTTAAACTACCGCCTATGTCCTCCAAATTGAAGACTTGTCTTGGTTACGGATACATAGCTATGATTCCATCGATAGTATTCTTCGACCTAACCGTTGACTTCAGTCTACAAAGCCCTCTGCCCAGCGATGCCATGTCACTGCATAGATAGCTAGGGTGCCCAGTCTACACACATTCTGTCTGCTAGCTGTTACCCCGAGAAAGTTCATCCGCAATTATTTTTTTGTTTTTAATCCTGCTGGGGATCCCTTAACACTTCTCACTGAAAAAATGCTTGAGGGGACTATGCGGAAAGTAATACTCGGTTATACATTACCAGTAGTACTGGTAGAATAAATCAGTTTATAAGAGTTGTTTAAATCATACATTTTAAATTCTCTAATCTACGCATAAATTCTTCCAAATGGTACTTAATTCATTCCAGTAACCACAAATGAGAGACTCCCTTGTTTACTTAATAATTTCATCTATTCAATATAAATTGGCGACAATGCATTGACCACGAATTCGTATAGCAACCAGTATTCCAGGGAATTCAATCAAGATTAATCCCTTAATAATAGTCCGCAATGAAAGGAATCTTTAATTCCGAGGACATGTCTGAAATGGAAATAATCCATTTAATCTTCTATCCCGTTTAAGTAGACTGAAATTGCATTATTGATTTTCTTATCTGTTCTACGTTTTATACACATGTTGCTTAATAGTTTATGATTTACTAAAATGACTTAAGTTTACGTGCCATGTTTATTGTTTTGTAAACTGAGACTAAAAGAAATTGTATTGAGATAATGTTCCATGTGCTGCTACCTTAATAAACAGCCTATTTTTTATTTCATATGAGCTCAAGCATAAAGCAAACACTGGTTAGAAATAAGCACATATCTCAGCCTGAACCAAAAACTGCTGCTATCAATTCCGCCACGGAGACTGTTACGTCTCCTTTGCAAACATGCGAGGTATTCACATTAACTTTTACAGCGTAGAATCATTCCTTCAAACAAACTTATCTGACATCTTAGCTTTCTGTGAAACTAACCTTGACCCTTCTATCCCCTCTGCTGAGATTTACGTTCCTGGTTACCTTGCCCTCTTCAGGAAGAACTCCAATGTCCATATGCATGGGCTTGGTGTTTATGTCAGTGAACACCTTCCTCTAGCTAGGGTGACATCTCTTGAATCCTTAGATAATTCTTTCATCTGTTTCCGTCTCTCACTTCTAAGCTCGGTTAGCTATCTTTTCTTTCCCTTACGCTTATCAGTACCTGATAAGATCTTTAATAATTTTAAAAAGGCCCTTTCTTCTCATCCATCTGCCCATATATTTGTGTTTGGTGACGTTAACGCCCACCACACCAAGTGACTGGAAAATTGTCACCGACCTTGCCGGTGCCCACACCATGAATTTCTCAATCACCCAGTCTCTTATGCAATAGTGATTTTCACCACGCGTTTCTCAAATAACGCTAATGAAAGGGACTCACTGCTAGACGTCTGCTTCACTTCCATCCTAGACTCTTGCAATATCAAGCAGCTCCGTCCTCTCGGAAACTCTGATCATGTGGTAGTTTCCCTGAACATATCCTTCCACTCTCACTCTACCCAAGAAACTCAGACCAGCAGAATATACTACTGTTACCAAAGAGCAGACGGGGACTAGTTCTGCGACTTCTTGTGTGAGGTCCCTTGGAGCAATGTTTTTAGTCTTCCTGTTGAAGAATGTGCATCCGAGGTCTCTTCTTGGGTTAAGGCTGGCATCGATGCATTCATCCTAGCTAGGAAGTTTCAACTTAAATCCCGTTCGTCAACCTGGTTTTCGCCCGCTTGCTCGGCCGCCATTGCCCACCTGAATTACTTCTTCTGGCTTTACAGAAGCTACGCGTCGAACCATAACAGGCGCCTTTTTACCTCAGGTTGTAATAAATGCAAAAAATACTTAATAAATCTAACATGTTGTTTGCTGCCAAAATAAAGCAACGCATAGCATCCCGTATGTTCGGCACCAAAGACTACTGGCAACTCTTTAAAGGTGTGCTTAACCATAGTAATACCGCAATACCCCATATAATCAATGGATTTGAGGTCCTCACCTCTTCAGCGGACAAGGCTGAATGCTTTGCTCGCAGATTATGCACCAATTCAAGACTGGATTTGTCTGGAGTATCTACAACCGACTTCCCACCTAGAACTGAGATACAACTGAATGCCCTCCAAATTACCCCCTCACTGGTCTCTAACCTAATCTCAAAGCTTGGGACTCATAAAGCGAGCGAAGGGCACGGAGTCCCAATCATAGTCTTGATGAAATATGCCCCTGAACTCTTCTCTGTCCTCTCTAAGCTCTACAACTACTGCCTATCTGCTTCCTGTTTTCCTGCCCGTTGGAAGTCTTCCTCTGTAGTTCCTATATTATAGAATACTGGAGAACCCTCGGACCCCGCAAATTACCGCCCTATCAGCCTCCTACCGATCTTTGGCAAAGTGTTTGAAGCCATTATCAACGCCGAGGTGGTTCAGCATCTCACAGCACACATAATCATCTCGGACAAACAGTATGGTTTCCGCTTCACCAGGTCTATTGCTGATATGCTAAAGACATCACAGAGTATATATACCAGACTCTCGACAAGAATGGCGAAGTTCGAACCGTTGCCCTTGATATTTCCAAAGCTTTTTGACAGAGTCTAGCATGTTGACTCTCTACGCAAGCTGCGGAGCTATGGTATAACTGGACAATTGTTTGACCTAATCCAGTAATTCCTCTCTAATCGCACAATGAAGGTAGTATTAAACGGACATGTCTTCCAAAATTACCAAACGAACGCGGGTGTCCCTCAAGGCTCTATTCTAGCTCCTATACCTTTTCTGATCTACGTTAGCGATCTCACCGATGTTATAAAATCCTAAGTAGGCATGTAAGCCGACGACACCACCGTTTATTCTCGCCTCGATCAAAAATCTGCAGAGGTTGACAAAGCGAACCTCGCTACCGAGCTTGAGAAGGACCTCTAATCCATGGTGGACTAGGGTGGACTAGAAATGGCTCGTATATTTGAATGCTTCCAAAACGAAGCTGCTATCTATTAACCATCATAGACAATGGCTATTACCCCACATTAGCATGGAGCAGGCTAGCCTCCCTGAGAATAAAACACTACGCCTCCTTGGCCTCACACTCTCAGCGGACTTCAAGTGGAATGACTATATAGAATCCATTCCTAAATATGCTTTCGGTTACCTGTGCAGGGCCAGGATGTTTTTCCTGTCTGATTCCATCCAGCACATATATAAATCTACCATCCGCCCGTCTACTGAAAACTACTGCCACATCTTGTTGGGTGCCTCTGCTATTCACCTCGGGGTTCTTGACAAAATCCATCGGAGAATCTGTAATATGATCGATACCGACTTGGCAGCTCGGCTGCAGTCGCTGTCTCACCGGCGTGACGTGGCTTCTCTGTGCCTCTTCTATAAATACTTTCACGGCTTCTGCTCCAATGAACTTAGATCACTGGTACCCCCTAGGTATGAATTTACACAAGCTACTAAATTAGCAAATACGTCCCACTATTTTACAGTGAAACCGATAAAATGTAACTGCAATTTCTATTTCTATAACAGCTTCTTTTCACGCACTTCCCTCCTGTGGAATTCCTTTCCACATACTTGCTTCCCGACAGCTACAATCTCCAGGAATTGAAATGTAAGGTCAATAGATATCTCCTATCACACTAACTCGCATCCATTCTGACAACCTCTTTTTTCATCTACCCCACCCCCATACTAGGTACCCTCATCCCTCTATTACCCTCGTCCTGACATTTCCTATAACTAACCCCACTTTCTCATCACTTTCCCTTATGTAATCCCCTGCACAACAGTGGCAGTAGAATGCCTTGCTTGGGGTGAGATGATTAAATAAAATGTAATATCCATCTACTACACGTAGCTTAAACGTGGTACACGCTTTAATGTATGAAACACCAAGAGAGGATCAAAATCACTACTTTTAATTGTTCTAGCAAGACAAGCTTAATAACCAATACACAACATGGATGAGCTCAATCCCAGTCATGAGGTATGCACATACATTCTACTTTAATAGACGCTCAGTCCCAACCAGGCAGCAAAGATAACTAGTTTTCACTAATTTGTATAACGGATATTTAACCCTTAAACGGCGGGTAATAAAACCAAAAAAAAATCCTTTTTAAAAAAATGTTACTTTTTTTCACACACTTTCACTTTAAATATATGCAAAATCTCTAAAAATTATATATATATTAGCTCTTCTTATATTATAAGAATAGCAATACATAGAAAATAAGACAAATTTTAAGTTCTTGTGTTTGATATTTTCATATTTCTTGAAGTATTCCTCCCCGTTAGGACACGTATTCTTTGCATTAATTTGTCACCATTTTCGCCTCGTTTCTCTTCGATATAGGCTTGTCTCTAACTCGTTCTTCCATCTTTATTAGCAGGCAAATTGTCCAGATAATGACATAACCTCATTAATCCTAGTAAATAGTAGCCTCATTAATTCTAGGGTTGCCAATTAGTTATTCACCTTAGATTCATGAATGGCTGCATCGTTAGAAATAGTTTAAATCATTAATTGATGACAATCGCTGATTTTCAATGAAATATCAATTGATGATTCCCGCTGTTTAATAGTAAGGAACATTAATTTATCAAAACTGTCTGAATAATTTAGACAATTATTTTTTATTTTGGGTCATCTTTTATTTTGTTTATCAATTTAATTTTTAAAACTCATTGTATAACTACATTTTATTCATTTATACGATGGTAAGTCAAAAATTATCCACATTTTTTCATAACATAGCTTTGTTTGTAACAAGGCGTTTCATGCGTGTTTATATTTGGTACTATTATGGTCATGTGATCGAAGTTTGAGATTGATCCCACCATTTGATGTTACAGTGTAAACATGGTTGCTCCGCTAGTAGTGAGCACCAAGGGGGAACTAATCTGCAAAGAATTCGCAGATGGTAATGGCAAACCGGCTAGTTATCATGGATTAAGTACGTCAATTTACCGGTTCGCAGTTGCTATCTCTCGAGTTTGCTCTATCTTCTCGTTGAGGTTTATAAGCGTCCTGCTTCTTCTTCGTGCGTCTAGCCAATTCTAAACTTCTCGATTTACTTCTACACACTCCTACGCGGTAGTGCCTTGTAGCCCCTGTTTGGCTAGAGAAATCAGATAATGGCTTTTCCATCATGAGACCACAGTAGTACCAACTATAATACGTATGAGCAGAAAAAGATGTGACAAACCTAAAGATATGGTATGGCAAGGGGCGAATAAGTTTTTGGCTTTTCCTCGTACATTTTCCATTATTTGCAATGACTTGTTACCTTTTACTATGCAGAACTTCGGCATCCTTTGAATACAATTCCATAGGTTTTCACGTGAAAAGGTTTTCAACGAAACTGGTTTTCGTTATAGGAAATTTTCTATAAAGCGTTGTGCAGCGATCTAGAAAAAATAATAATCGAGTTTTATCAGATCAGAAGGAAAAATGATCGATTGTTTAGGAACGACCAACTGAGTTACAACTTATTTGTTGTATTATTATTTATCGTTTTATGCGGCCTTGCTTTGTCATAGTGAATGACAACATTTTACTGTTGACGCTTTTTGACGAAACGTTTATATAGAAATGTTGCTACCACTGAATTTTAGAAACTCTAAATTAAGAATATCCTGACGCCCTCACCACACGAATAACATTACTGTTCCTCAAGTAGATCTGAAATTTTAGGGTTTGTTAAGATATTTTTACATAATCATTTCACTTCAAGCAAGGCAGTACTACTACTGGTGTGCAGGGCGTTGCATAAGAGGAGAGTGATGAGAAAGAGGAACAAATAATAGGGGTTGTCAGAGAATCGGCAAGAGAAGAATGAGAACGTTCGTGTGAGGAGAGCTGTATCAGTGTAGAATGGAAAGGGAAAAGAACATAATTCTAGGGCTGTCAGGGAAAGGATACGAGTCAAGGAGATAAGGGATGACAATTATCATTGCATTTAAATACTTCGAAATTGTAGCTGACAAGGAAGCAAGTATATGGAATGGAATTCTACAAGCAGGAAGTGCGAGAAAAAACTGTAGAGTAAAATTTGCAGTTACATTTGATTGGTTTCACGGTAAAATGATGGGACCTAATGTCTAGTAAATGTACGCAGAGCAGGCAACATAGAGCTAAGCTCATCGGAGCAGAATATGTGTGAAAGTATTTGTAAAAGAGACAGAGAGAAGCTACATTACGTCGGTGATTAAGTGACAGGAGTTACGCTGCAAGGTCAGGATCGCTTACATTGCAGATTCTCCGTTAGATTTTGTCAAGAACCCCGAGATGAGTAGCAGGAGCACACAACCAGATGTGACAACATTATTCAATGCACGGGCGGATGTATCTTTGTCATTTCACTGGCTTTTGCATTGCACAGTCTTGTATATCAGTGTACTTTAAATTTAATTATTAACTAACCCTTTCACATAGGATGATACATTCATCATTATAATCAATCAGAACATACGTGATACGCGCTCAAGCGATTATACCCTTTTTGATCCATGAATGACTAGGCATAAAATTTTTCTGATTGCTAACCACGCCTATAACCACGCATTCTACTCATATCTGAATGAAGAGATGGATTCTCACCTTTCCCAGTGAGTATTTCGGCGTAGGTACATGCAAGGAATTTAAATGGAACTCGAACTCGGCTCCCCGACCTCTTATTCTGAGCCAATATCCATTTCACTACAACCTACATTCCGTCATTTTAATACGTTTCCAAAAATGTAAATCTATTATTGTAATATAATAATCTGGCCCCACCCGAAGAAGGCTGATGAAGCGTGGGTGTTTTCGGTCATTGAAAGCAGCGGATGTCATTTTGACCCTATTTCCGACAGAGCGGAAATAGCTCAGAGCAAACAGACAAGTGTCTCTGAGAATTTACGTAGGCGTCGTGTAGGCGTCGCGTGATCAAGGCAAAGCCGGAAGAAACGATTCCCGGTTTTGGAAGATATATAAAGACTGCGAAAAATACGGATTCGCCAGTCACAGTCGAAGACACAGTCTCGCCAGTGCCAGTCACAACCAGACAGAGTCAGAGTCTCGGCAGAAGAGAGAAGTCGAAGAAACCACAGAGTCAGAGTCCCAGTCAGCCTCGACAGAAGTCAGTCTCGGCAGAAGTCTCGAGAAGTCGAAGAAGAAGCTAGACGAGCTAAGCAGAGAGGCTACACTCCCGTCGTCACCCCTGTCAACCTTAGAAGAGCGCTCCCTCAACTCTCTGTTCCTAGGCGACACGGACCATCGTTCATCAATAAAAAATATAAGTCATATATTTTTATATACACCCGTGTTTGTCTGTTTATTGGTATACAACATTATGATTCAACATTCGATAGATAGATAGATAGATAAATAGATAGATAGATAGATAGATAGATAGATAGATAGATAGATAGATAGATAGATAGATAGATATGCTTGGTTTGTTTTATTGCCATATCAAATCCTTATGAATCATTTAATGCAAAAATATTATTCTCTTTTGATCTTTGATAATTTTTTTTCAAAAATGTATAGCTAATAAGTATTTAATTTTTCTTGTTTCTTAGAAAATGTATCACTTGTCATTTTTCTAATATATTTTTATTTTTTCATTTGAGAGTGAACAATTTGCCTATAGTTGAGACCCTTACTCGGGTCAGGGCGAACCTGGGAACAACTGAAATTAAGAATTGCTTTCAGGCTCCTCAAACTCCCTGATCAGAGCCCTTACTACCAGATAAAATATATCGTCAATAACAAGATAGATAGATAGATAGATAGATAGATAGATAGATAGATAGATAGATAGATAGATAGATAGATTAATGAAATATTTAATGGGCATGACTGACAGTTTATAATTAGTTGAAATATGCTTACTATTTCATCGAATATTTCATCACAAAATTTATTCAATAAAATGCATATCTAATGAAACAAAAAATCTTCAAAATATTCCATCATGGTTTTGGGTAGCACTTACATGAACTCGTCACATTATTTTCTATTGCACACATGAGAAACGGAGTTGTTTCTCGAAACTGAATGGATTGTCTAAGTGTTACCAGTGGTAATAAGAATTTTTGAGGCGATATGCGTAATTTCGGCAAGTTTTAATAAGATTTCTCTTGTATCGTTTAAGTTTATTTTATTTTATTCTTACGCTTGTTTCCTTCTGTACGATAGCTCTGAAAACAAAGATAGAACATATTGATTCTTATACAGCAGGATAATTATGCGTCTTTCCGAAGAGGAAAGAATAACCAAGGGAAAAACAAACATGACAGTAATAACAAAACGAAAATAAATGACTCAGATATCCTCCTAATAACACTTCCTCAACCAGAAAGTTGAAACTTTTTCAATTACGTATTCCAATCATTTATGATTACCGTCTGATATAAAACTGTTTACTGAAATCAATAAATTTCTACAACCTGAAAGAGATATTTACTAATTGTTTATACCGGATGTTTAGCATTCGGATTTTGAACGCAGAAATAATTTAAATTTGTTCAAATAATTACGAGAAATTTTCTTTCCTGTTCCTGAAAACCCGCTTTGAACCGACTCACTTAAATAATGTACGCAAATAGCATATGTTCACTATGTGCCTTGCAGTAAGATAAATTAAAGTTATAAAGCTGACATGTGTTAGAATGACATGTGGCTAGATATAAACTTGAGAAATACAGAAGTTCATCTTTTATGTACCGTCACAGAGAATGTTGGCGAGCATAGTTCTCCACAAGTTTCTGTCCTTCGTAGTTGTTAATATTTTTATTTTTTTGTTATCTCTCCTAAACCTCGTTCTGTCATTCACACACTTACGCTCACTAGGCAGGATATGTGATGATTTCCTCTGTCCCACTTACCTTCAGCCTATATTATATGTATCAAATTTACCCCGCCTTCTTTTCTCACTATATGCACTAGAAAATTCAGCAGTCTGTTTCTGAAGTTAAGTAGATGTGACCTTTTTGTTACCATTTTATTTAAAACATCGGCGTTGCTCACGTATTCAGTTCATTGTATGCTCTACATGCTTCTGTAGAAAAAAGTTTGTTACTTCGAGTATCATCTTCATCTGTAAGAATATTTCCAGTATTTACTGCCATATAGGAGAACAGTAATTATGTAACAGTTCAGTATTTATTGATGTTATAACAAAATTTTCCTGTTTCTTACTTTGCTTAGCTTTTGAAAATAATCATTTGCTATTGCAGTGGCAAATCGGTTTTCAGTGTCGTATTTCCAAGATATGTAAATTGTTGTACTTCTTTGATTTTGGTATCATCAATCTAAATATAGAACGATGAAGCCTAATACAACTGATTGGTAACATTCGGAATAGTTAAGAATTCATATCTATAGTCAGCTATAATAAGTGTTAGCCACCCTTGATTACATCAATTTCGACTTGTAAAGTAACGTCTCTTCTTTTTTTCAGACAATAGCGTGTTAGTTTCAAGCTTCTTTCATATATGATATATAGTTGATTAACACTATTTACATTGTTCGGACTATTGTCCTCATCTTTATTGCCATTATTACGACGTTTTGTCCGTGGTACGCTCCGACATTCTTCTGTTGCTAGGAATTTCGAACAGAACTATGTATTACGATCACTGGAGTATATTATTTTCATTCCATGCACGATGCCACTTCTGGTAACCATGTCGTTATCTCACTTTAACTTAACTCTCTAAGTTATTTGTTCAGCACACTGTAGCCTGGGATGAAACTCACAACACTTTGGGTTAAGTCACTGAAACTAACATCTGTATTCACTGGTGCATGTGTAAATACTTCTTTATCTCAAATGTACAAACAGATCCTGAAAAATAGTTGATTTATATTTTTCGATGAGAGTTCGCCGAAGTAAAAAAATTGGTGAATTTCAATGAGGCCTAATAGTAAGATGACATCAGTGTGGCAAGTCAAATAGAAAAATTGTTAAGATTTTCCAGGTCGATCATCAAACTTTTTTTTAATCGTATCATCCCGAGCAAAGCGGTAACGCCACTGATATGCAGGGGGCTACATAAGAGTAAAAAAGATTAAGTAGAAGAGAGTGAAGAATAAGACAAACCAGTTAGAAAGGAGCAAGAGAAGGATGGGTGTACAGGTGTGATGACAGTTTCAGATGTGGAGAGAAATGAAAGAATATACAGGGTGGTGAAGAAAGAACTAGAGTCAGGTGGTTAAGAGATGATTATTGACATTGCATTTAAATTTCTGGAGGTTGTAGCCGTCAGGAAAGCAAGAATATGGAAGAGAGTTCCACAGGCGGAAGTGCGAGAAAAGAAGCTGAAGGAGTAGAATTGTCGTCTGCATTTGTTTGATCTAACTGTGGATAGGTGGGACCCAGTTGCCAATCTGGTTGCACGAGTAAACACCTGTTGCAGAGGCACCAGTGACTTAAGATCGTTGGAGCAGAAGCCATGAAAGCATTTATAGAACAAAGGGAAGCCACATCTCGTCGGTGGAGAAGTGGCTAGATTAGAGCCGCCAAGTCGGTACCTGTCACATTACTGATTCTTCTTTGGAGTCTGTCAAGAACACTGAGATGAACAGCATGGGCGCCTGACAGCAGTAATTCATGCACGGACAAATACTTGATTTGAAATATGCAGGGATTCAGGCGGGAAAAACATCCTGGCCCGACACAGTGGCCCAACATTCTTAGCAGTGGATTTAGCTGTTGACTCAATGTAGTGGTTCCACTTGATATCAGAAGAGAGGGTAAGGCCGAGGAGGCGCAGAGTATTGCTCTCTGGAAGACTCGCTTGCTCCATGCTTATGGAAAGCAGGAGAGGTTGCCTGGTATGATTGAGAGACAACAGCTTGGTCTTAAACGCATTGAAATTGACAAGCCACTTCTTACACTTCTTTCACCACAGCATTTAGATCCCTCTCAAGGTCAGCAGCGGAGTTATGTTTGTCCGCCACTGATGCGGGAGTAAATTGTGATGTCATCTGCGTAGATGCCTACTTGGCTCTCGATTTCGTCTTGGAGGTCATTTATGAAAAAAAGGAAGAGCCTCGGGCCCAGGATAGAGCCCTGAAGAACAGCAGCGTTTGTACCGTAGGATGTAGAGGCATGCCTATTCAAAATGACCTTCATTATGCGGTTATTTTAAAAAGATTGTATCAGATCAAGCAAGCGTCTACTAATACAGTAACGCCGTAGCTTGCATAGAAGGCCAGAGTGCCAAACCCTGTCAAAAGCCTTGGAGATATCCAGAGCAACAGCACGAGCCTCGCCGAACTCCTCAAGGGCCTGTAACATGTACTTCGTAACGGTCGTTAGCATGTCGGTCGTGGACCTGGCAAAAGCAGAAGCATACTACCTGTCAAAGAAGAGTTTATGGGCAGTAAGTTGTTGAACTATTTCAGCATTAACTATGGCCTCGACCACCTACCCGAAAATTGGTAGAAGGTTGATAGGGTGACAGTTGGATGGGTCTGAGGGTTCACCAGATTTCGTAAATACAGGAACGACAGACGAGGATTTCCAGCATGCAGAAAAACAGGAAGCAGAAAGGCAGTAGTTATAGAGTTTAGAGAGGACAGGGGAGAGTTCAAGGACACATTCAACAATCAACGGGATTCCATCGCCACCGCTCACCTTAAGTTTTGAAATTACCCGGGATACTACTGTCGGGGTAATATATACATCGTACAGTTTAGCTTCAGTTCTAATATGGAATTCGGGTCAGGGTACTCCAGATGAGTCAAATGTGGAGTTGGATGAGAATCTACGAGCAAAGCACTCAGCCTTGTCCGCTGATGACGTGAGGACCTCAAATTCATTGATTAAAGGACGCATAGAGGATTTGCTATTGTTCAGCACCCGTTTTCATAACCGCCAATAGTCCTTGGAACCAAAATATGGGCTGTCTCATTCACTCGGCAAACAACCGCTTGGCTTCATTCAAGATTCTGTTGCACTCGTTACGAGCAGACGTGAATAGGCGTCTATTGTGATCAGATGACTCTCTCCGGAATAGTCGGAAGTAATGGTTCCTGTGTGCAATAGCGGCAGAACAGGCAGGAGAGAACCAAGGGGAGGAATGAGGTTTGAGACAAAACTTCCTGATAGGTATGAAGGCATCAATGCCAGCTTTCACCCAGGACGAAATCTCAGAAGCACAGTCATCAACTGGGAGATCGAACACTTTTCCCGAAGGGACGTCGCATAGGAAATCGCGAAAGGCGTCCCACTCAGCTTTTGGTAGCAGTAGGAGGTCATATAGGTCGGAGGCTCCTGGGGGATGATAGTGGAAAGAAATATTAAGAGAGACAACAACATGGTGGGAGTTGCCAAGAGGGCAAAGCTGCAAGACTTGGCAGGAGTCAGGTGCAGAGGTAAAGCATATATCTAGTAGAGAGGCGTGCCTAGAGGGAGTGCTTGGAAAGCGTGTGGGGAAGTCCACTACTTGCGTAAGAGATTAGGAAATGGCAAAGTTCATGGTGTGGATGCCAGCTGAATCAGTAATAGTCTTTAAGCCACTCAGCATAATGGGCGTTAAGATCTCCGAACACAAATATGTGAGGAAATGGGTGGTAGGAAGTAGCTTTATCTATATTGTCAGAAATGTTGTCTAGAAGGGAGGAGTCAGGAGAGGAGGGGGAACGATAAATAAAGAAAAGGTAGCTAACTAAACTGAGAAGTGACAGACGGAGACATACATATTGGTGGTCAGGGGATTCGAGTGATGTCACCCTAGCTACAGGGAGGTGTTCACTAACGTAGACCCCCAGCCCATGCATATGGACAGGGGTATCCTTCCTTAAGAGGGTAAGATAACCAGGGATCGAGAAGTCAGAGGAGGGAATTGATGAGTTGTGGTTAGGCTCACGGCGCGCTAGGATGTCAGAGGACTTTTCGTGGAAGAAAGATTCTACGCTACAAAAGTTAGTACGAATCATATTGTTAAGAAATTTTATGAAAAAATTCATTGTCGTGCGGAACAATGTTCAGGGAGGCCAAGCATTGTGTCGGAGCAAGTAAAAAGGGTGCTGAAGAAGGAAGAAACCGTCGTCATAGCGTCAAAAATGACGGCAACGGCATAGAAATATCCCCATATGCGGTAAGAAAGATGTTGAAAGAGTTTGGCTATCAAGCAAGAATTCTTTGATTTTAGTGGTGAAAAAAAGAGGCGCATAGACTAAGTGGGAGAATTCGAGAGCAAATTTTATGAATTTTGGCAATATGTAATTTGGTCAGATGAAAGTAACTTTGGCAATATTCAAATTCAAGACAGGTCTGTTTGGAAAAATCAGAATAAAACTTGTAACACAGAATATCTGCTAGGGACCGTGAAATGGTGTAATGGTGTGGGGGCACTGTCCGGCTTAGAGAAAAATATGAGCTGATTCTTGTTGACGAGCGGTTGAATGATCCAAAATAAATATTAGAGAAAAGACTACTCCCACCATTTGAAATCATTCAGATTGACAATAATGTCTATTCATTGAAGAAGATGTAGCGTCATGTCACATGAATAAAGTAACAAAGGCCTGGATAGAGTCGCAAGGAATCAAGTCACTGCTATGCGTAGCCTTAAATCCTGAAATTAATACAATAGAACACGTTTGGGATCACCTTCACCTAAAACTTCGTGAGAGTGCAACGAAAATATCGTCAGTAACAATTAAGGAAACACTGCTAAAGAAATGGTAAAATATGGATCAGACGATTGTTGATAACTTGATCAAATCCATGAAAAATTGAACACACCACTAAAACTAGATATGGAATATGTTCTCTGTGCTAGTATATTCATGTTAAGTTAGGATTAAGTAAGTAAATTTTGAAATTGAATTCAGTTCATTTGTCCTGGCTAACAAATTTTCTTAGGTCACTTTATATCTGGTCATATGTTTTACTATAACTATAAAGAAGCGAAAATATAGAAGTCAAAATATAAAAAAATAAACAATTGTATTAATTCTCACCGGGCTTAATGCTGATCAGAAGTTAGGTTAAAACTGAAAGATTATAAAAGTTTGCATAAACGTTTGCCTCATTTAATCCAGATATACCAAATTTTATACGTAAAAGAGAAAAGATTATTATATTTTATTATATATCTACAGACTTTAACTGTGTATTTATATGTAACTGTTTTGGTGTTGCAGTTGTTTTTGTTTTTTTCGTTTTGTGTTGTGATTAAATGTTTTAGTATTTAAGTAGCAAAGTAAATATGTATTCCTCTGTCTACATTTTCCGATTAATTCGTTTCTCTTGTTTAATATTTTACTTTGTTTCAAGTAAATGCACGCAATTCCACTGGAATTCAAACTCGGCTCCCGGATTTCTCCTTCCGAGCCGATATCCACTGCACCACAAATCATAGACATTTTTACTTCTGTTTCTAAATATCTCTTGCAAAATAAAATCCTCATATTTGCCTCGATATAGTCATATTGTCTTTTTGCAGATATATTTTATTTATATTTGAATTTTTAAACATACACATACACAATACACTCGGGGATAGATAGATAGATAGATAGATAGATAGATAGATAGATAGATAGATAGATAGATAGATAGATAGATGTGTGAATTAATAAATATACATAGGTAGGTACACACACTTAAAATTATACAGATGTTAATGAAAAAAGCGCTCAAAATAGTATGAACAGAGCTTTTTCATATGCATGTCTATTAATAAATGTGCATATTATTCTACGTCGATGTCATGACTTGGAGTTTCATGCCTTATGCAATCATCAGGTGTACTTTTCAAACTGACAGTTTAAAAGATTTTAATTTAATTTGACAGATGTTCATGGGTGTTAAATCTCATGAAGCTAGATTACTGAGTTTACAACAGTAAAATTTGGAATATACATAAATATATTTTATCTATATGTAGATAAAACATTAAAATTCTAAATTTAAAAATGTTGAAAAATATTAAAATTCAGAGAAACGAAACCAAATGAGCACAATTAATAATTATTTATGGTAATATTTGCGAGGGAAATAAATAAATAAAGAAAGAAAGAAAGAAATAAAGAAAGAAAGAAAGAAAGAAAGAAAGAAAGGGAAAAGTCAAATAGTGAGGAAGAAAGAGAGATAAAAAGAAATAAACGTATAGAGGAATTTTTATCAATCGCCGTTTAAGAATTTGAATAATATTTTTCTATGGTAACATATGGTCATTAGATAGATTTCTTGTTAAGTAGATCAGGGTTATTTATATAGATTAAGATGACAAGTTTTTCTAAAAGGCATAAGTTACGTCTATGTCCTTTTTCAATATATGAGTTGAATTTAGCGACGATATTCCAAGTAATATATAAGCTAGAGGAACAAATAAAAGCAGAACGGGAATACTAGTGGTAATTCATGAAACGAATTATCGCTCTAATATGCACTCTTGCAGAACAAAGTTTACTATTCAGGACTATATGGATTTCCAAATAACTATTTGGATCTCCAGACAGCGGTAATTACTTAGACTTTTAGAACGAGTATCAAATTTTTATCTATTTTTACAGAATCATATAAATCAGAATGGAAATTCCAGGTCAGAAAATCCCTCAAGGTACAGCAGTGAAGGATTTTATACCATTTTTATATTTCCTTATAATTTTCTTATTTCATGGATGTAAACTACATAGAAAATGTTCAAATGTTTTGTATGTCAGTGCGCTTTCGGCTGCACTTTTTGCGCTTGTCAAGGAGGAATTATATTTTTACTTTTAACTGTATGTATGGGTTGTTTATGTATGTGTTGTATCCTTGAGAAAGGGTTACAATATACAAGGTTGTAACTCGAGACAAAAGAACAACCAACACGATAAGAGATGGCAAAAAGTGAGTATTATTGCAACAGAGAGTACAATAACTGGATAGACAGAGATTAGTAAGACGTTACTAATCTCTGAGGCATATATTTATTAATGTTTGTTACAGTAAATGTGGTACAAGACAGAAAAGGGAGTGGGGTGGGTTTTACTCTTTTACCATCCTATACTCTTTTACCATCCTATACTCTTTTACCATCCTATACCTAACTAATCAGATTCATGATCTAATCACTGATTATAATTTCTTCCTTCACCAGAAGAACCCATTCATCACCTCCCAATCTTCCAGACACCTCAATACTACATATATACAGGGGCACCTAAAAAAGGAAACAAATCTAATTACATAAAAATTTTGAATCTATATACAGTAATACAAATATATGTTTAAAAATTTCAAAATATGATATGAAAATGAAATGGAGAGGGGATGAAATTCTCAAAACAAACTAAAATATAACAAATTTTTCAACCTAAAATAAACAAATGATAGTATGAATACTGTATTCCGCCAAAAGGCGAAACCAAGTAGCACACTCGCTAAGGGAGAGTGAAGGTGAAAATAAATAACGAAATGGAAAAATCAAAGACTGATCCAGTCAAGATAGAAAAGGGGTCGTAAACAAATTAGGGAGGTTGGGAATCTCGATTTGGATCATAACAAAAAAGAAAGCCGGGAACAGGCTAGGAACACATTCATTCACATTAACTACGTACACAAAAGAAATCTACCTTAACCAGGCCCCATTCAATAAAACCACACCTGCTACTTTTACCCAACTTTGCTGTAATCTGTCGACATAAAAAACTTTCTATCACATCTGATCTTTATCTTGAGCTGATGCTGCTAAGAATAAAATCGCAAGATTCCCTCCAGCCGCGACTTCCAGATCAGCATTCGTGCTACGGCTAGCAATATCAGAAACACCATCTGTTTCACCCCGAAATACAGCGGTGACACATTATCACAGGCGTACGCGAGAGCGATAGACACGAGCTGTTTGGAAGCTGTTTGGGGGCGATACGAGTCGTTAACTTGCTGACACGGTCCCAAGCGGGCACCTGAAGTCAATAGCAGAAGGCGTGCTCAGCCGTTTTTTTTCTAAATCAAGGGCACACGATGACAGTCGACAAATCTGCCCTACTCCATCTGAAAGTCATGCCATTGAGAGATTCGAATCAATCACCAAGTAAGCAAGAACACAGTGTTAATGAGGTAATTCGCCGCTAGGTCCCAAGACCAAAATGACTATGACTCGGCCGCCAGCAAGCCGAGCTGATCAGGTAGAGTGTCCGTCGTCGATAATCCCTTCACTACTTCACGATACAAGTGCCTCCGCGACCGAGAATGGTCAGCAAGGCCTCTCGACACTAGAGTAAGAATTTCGAGGCTAACGTCGGCGCTCAGCCTTCGAAATTGTATGTCTGATAATAAGTCTAGGGAAGGCCTCCTTAACACTCACCACCAAAATCAAATTCTCAGTCACCATAAGGCGTGTCTATGACCCACCACGTGTGGAATTACCAACTCCCTTGATCTGAAAGTTTGGAACAGATACTTCTGTTGTCATGCTTGCGTTCACCTCACAAGAGGGTGGACAACAAACGCTCGATCACAATTTTATAGTCATCACAGAGAGGAAGTACCGACAACCGGTAAAGGATGATGGGAAAGCCATATGTAACCCACACCTCACCCCTTTTCTTCATGGACAACCGCCGTCGAAACCAAGTCTGGACCGCCGCTTCGACTTTTGACAGTACCTCCGACCAATTCTTCTCCAGCTGGAGATCCAAACCGAACCACACTCCAAGAATGCGGACGAGTCTGCCAGTCCAACTGAAAGGCCTCGGGAGAGCAACACCCTTCCAGGCACCTAACCATCAAGTTCCGGAGACTTACCAAAGCCGACTCTCTTCAATGTCAAGTGAACTTTGCCCTCCGTGATCTCACCCTTGCAGCAAGCTGCTTCAGTCTACGAAAGCCGAGGAAAGTAAGCTAAATAGCTGCGAAACTACTCATCCCGGCGGCCAGGCTTCTTGGTAAAGCGGGTCATGAAATGCCATCGAAACGCCTCGCACATACTGTCAGTCGACCTCAGACTACGCCCCTCCGATGTCATGACCTTTCAAATATATTGATCTCCACCTCGACGTATCTCTTCCTAGCGCAATTCTACACCCATGCTTACAGCTTCGTTAGACGTTTAACCTATGCCTAACTACCTGACCCCTGTAACGATTACTAACCAACTGTTCCGGGGCCTGCCTAGCTAATGCTATCTATAAGGAATCCCCTCGTCTCCCCCCGGGACACACTAACTTTTTGAATCTATACCTTGTTAGCCTTAGCCAAGGAGAGTCCACGACTATAGCCAGCAGTGAAAGACAATGCTATCCCACCATTTATTCCTGATACCGCCCCACTAATTCCCGCTGAACTAGTTTCGTTGGCTGTTGCCGGAAGTTAAGCTTGTCCGGTAAATACAGATTGAGCTTCCAGTGTCTAGACAATCTAGGCCTACGATTTAACGCCATTTGGACACAAACATTTTGTGGTCTGAATAGCCTAACCAGTGGAATATGGGACAATCTAGCAAATCTAGATCGACTCTTCTCACTAAAATTCTATCTAGATAGTTAATCTTGGTAGATAAATAATTAGGTTCTCACGTCCACATCTTTCCCCCAGGGTGACCGACCCGTTATTTATCGACGAGTCTTAAATCGTCAATTAGATCAACCAGGTTACAATCACCCGACCTTCCGCTAGCTCCCCGCTCCCTAGTAGCTTGGAGTTTAGGACGGCATTTTAGTCCCTCACTAAGACTAGGCGTGAAGTACCCACCAGGAACGACCCCAGATGACGGAAAACCGAAACACGGTCGTCCCGGTTGTTGGGCGCATAAACCGCAACGATCCGAAACGAACAACTGTTCACGGCAATATCGGCCACGATTAACGGGTCCCCGACGCCAACATGGACAAGGTCTACCCTCGCACCCATGGCAAGTTTGATCAACATAGAAACACCTCTGGCCTGCTGATCACCGTATGCTGAATAGGCAACAAAGTCGCCAGACAGCACAGAAGCATCAACTTCGCAAACAAAATGTGCCTCCTGGATTGCAGACACATCTACTCCGAAAAACAAAAGATCACGAAGCACGAGAGCTGACTTACCCCGACCTCTCAGGCCCCTCGGATTCCATCTGGCTAACTTGATAGTCATTTGTTACGTTAGATCTCTAAGCACATACTGGCCGAAAACCTACGAGAGTAAGGACCCCAACGGATTTTCCCAGGCTACCGCTACCCATATTGGACGTAATTCCTCCGTTTAAGACAATGCCGCCGACGTCGGTCGGATATGTGAGTTTTAACACCCTATACAAAGAGGGGTGGCGCAAAACTAGGACCCACCCTCCACAATGATTTGACATTTTTTTAAAGTTCTGAGGACTCCACTGATTTCGACAAAACTGTCTTTCGCTCCCGAAAGGTGATCTCATACTTTTAAGTTTCCCTCTCTATATTTCTAATTAGGATGATCACCCCGGAAGGTTCATGGACCCTTAGTTGATTTTCCATTTACCGCTGTACATTTAAACTGAGGCCCTGGGAGGGCCCGCTTTTGGAATGAAGGGTCCCTCTCCATGACCTGTCTGTCCACTTGACATACACTTTCTGTCACAAAATATTTTTCTTTTTTTCCTTTTATCTTGGGAAGGGCTGGGGGAGGGTTTAGGGGAGGGAGTAGAAGGAATGTTACTTTGTTTTGCAGGCGGGCGAAGCAGGGGAAGGTTGGGTTTTGGAGGCACCCAGGGTCTTTTCTGCGGTGCTCCGGTCTGCCTTCTTTTCTTTTTTAGTGTTTTTTTCTTATTCCTCGTCCTCCCTCCCCCGCTTCAGTGAAGACGACCGAGAGGAGGCATTTCCTCGCACTTCATTTCGGCAGCTTGTTTGGAAGCTCCCATTGGTTCTTCCTGTTGTTGCTTTTTTTGTGAATGTTGTTTTTAGTAATGGCGAAATTTTGGTTTGCTAAGGAGAGGACGACACTTTTCTTCCCTTCGTCACTACCTCAGTCCATTCATTCGCCGGTTCTTGGCTAGTCTTGTCTGCCGCTCCTACCATCTCTTTAGCTGCTACAATTTTCTCTGTCACAGGTGTTACCGGTGTTACTTGTGTTCCCGTTCCGCTAAAGGATTTCTTTTGACATGCTCCACATGTCAAGCAATGGGGCTTTCTTCCCTTTACTCCGACGAATATCCTCCTTTCCCTACACAACAATGTATCAGGGATCCTTAGAAATTCTTGGCAGTTTAGTACCACTTGTATGTTAAAATCTTTCGTGAATACTCTTGCTTTGCCTATCCAATTCACCGCCTCTACCGAACCAAACTAGGCGAAATAGCCTCCCATATGGTCGCTGGATGTATCGAGTGTCACTCCAAGTACGACAATTCGAGTCCGTCTTGTAATCTGACAGTTTTTGTTGTCTGAATTCTGCCCGCTAGATTTTTGACCTCCTCAGTAGCAAGAAACAGATCCCATATTAAACTGGAACTCTTTGCCAGTACTTTTGCTGAAATTTTCAAGCTCTTTAGAGTTTCCTCAAGGGTCTCCCTTTGGACACCGACAAATTTTCACGTCTTCACGCCGGTTGTCAACAGGGAGATTTTCTTCGCTGCAACGACACGAACGATCTCCTGGATAGTTATTAATTCATTTTTGGTAATGAATTCTTGATATTTCTCCTTAATCTGGTCACAGTAGACCGCATCTTTCTGATTTGTTTTGTCCATGCGGACGGCGTTTTGGACAAAAACGTTGATTCCACTTCACACTGAGGAGACGCACCCATTGTGGGCTCACCACAGCCAGAAGACAAAAAGAGAGTCCACAAAAAACAGGCACGGAAAAAATTCAATGAAGACAAAACGTAGAAACAAACCAACTTACTTAGGTACGAATATTTTTTGCAATAAAGTACTTCACAGAACAACCAGAACGTGTTTCAACTAATCAGCGAATCAAGACGCCGATAAATATGATGCTCACAACATGTAGTCCTCTCAATTAGTAAGTCCACATAGAGAAAAGGAGACATAAGATATTTCATTATAACAGTCTGTATCTAGAGTTATAAGAATATAAAAAAAGGATAAAAATAATAGAAGCATTATTAATAATAAGACAAATCAAACTTTCAATGATATCAACTATGAACACAACCAAAGAATTATGACTGTGTTCTAGAAAATAAAACATTCCTATAACTCCAAATACTTACACAAAAATACCTATACATTCAGTTTAAACAAAAAAAAAATAATTCATCCTTGATAATTGCTAAAAGCCCGTTGATATACAAAATAAGTGAACAATCTCTACATAATTTACATCCGGAAAATAAGAAAGCTATAAGGGGAAATGACAAATTCAATAAAAAACATAACCGTAGTACCTTGTCGGTTATTTTAATGAAACTTGTATAAAAATGAGATTGCTGCTCAAATACACAATTATATATATATATATATATATATATATATATATATATATACTATTTACGCTCTCACTCCCTGATTGAGCACTCTGGAAGAATGGTAGACTTTGAAAAAACAGTAGCTATTCTAGCATCTACGCATCGCTCAATCAGTAATGAATTAGAGCACTCTGGACACTGGCGTATGATATATCATACGCTAAACGTCTGCTTCCGTCTACCGATCGCCCATAGCTGAGAGGTAGAATCGCCGACTGACGCCAATTCAGTCGGGTTACAATCCTGGGTTAAAACAATCGAATGTCTAACCGTACCGATGAGCTATGATACAGCGAAACAGGTCTGCGGATGACTATATATATGGATTCGATGCATAAATTGTTTACATTACGCAAAAATTAAAGTAACACTGACATGTCATTATAACAAATATATTTACCAAAATTGCACAAACATATCTTAAATTACTTAAAAGAACATTTTTCCAATGAAATTACTGTTGGCTTCAACCACGGTCTCCAAACAACTTCGGAATCTATTTTCGGGCGGTCTCCTTGTTTGGTGAATCTGCTATAATCATTGCCTTCAGTTCATCATTGGCATTGCAAGGGGTTTTATTGGTCTCTCGCTCAACTGCGTCCCACACATAAAAATCATGGGGGTTGGAGTATGGGCATTTAGTTGGCCAGATGAAAAGGGTAATGTGTTTAAAGAAATTGCAAACATGGCAGCAAAAATGAGGACAATAGTCTGAATAATGTAAATAGTGTAAATACTATCTCATTTCATAAGTATAGACAAATATTAGAAGAAATTGTCAGACATACATGTTTGGGTTCTCCTGCTTGTGTGGCACGGGGCAGATTTCAGTTACATGACAAAAATCTTTTAGCAACCACCCTCTTGACACAAGGTAGCACTACCTTCTCAAATCAATTGCTGTAGGCCTCCATGAGTCCGAGGCCCAGTGGAAAGATGAATGGAGTCATAAGGTTGGTATCTAAACATCTTCGTAATCACCAAGAGACTCATCAAACTCCTTCTGAATCCGCTAGCTTGTCCTCATATTGACAGGCAAACACTCCGAAATGTTTTTATTGGCGATTCTGGTGCGAATGCCAAACAGTATAGAATGCTGTTTCCAAATTTATAGCAGAGTGAATTGCGTTATGGTGCTCTTTTTCTCACAGATCGTACTTAACTGACCCTACTATACTGTGCAGTCGACAAAATCAAAAGCAAATAACGCGCATGCCCGAATTAAAATATAAAATGGTGGCAATTTACCCATCCTACCTTATATAATACATGGATATCGTTAATAAACACATATAGTCTGTAAAAGTAGATTTTCTAACCGCCTTTGCAAAATTCATAACTATGATCAAAACTTAATTTATTAGTTTGCATATAAATATACATTCAATTTTCATATAACTTGCATCTTTTGAAAACAAAGTCGAAAATGTTCTAATATAAAATCATTTTTGATCAATACGTTTTTGTTTGTATTTCAGCTTCTGTTTTAAATTTTAAGCATGAACAATCAAAAGAAATACAATTTGAATGCTTTATACATACTCAATTTTTAAATACACAGAAATGCAACTATTTGTTGAATTTCAATAAAAGTGTCTGTACTGATTTCGTTGAGGTCTGAATTTATTTATTAATCGATTTTGTATCAAATAAATTAGCACACTTTTTCTTTAGATGTAACTATTTTTCACATTTTTATATCCATATTGATTTGATTGTGAATAGCTTTTTGTTTTCATATATAATTCCTTGAACAATTAACATAGTCTGTGTTTGTTATTTTACTGCGTTCGATGTCCATTCTTGTTTTATTCTCTTTCATTTATGGTGCCAGAAATTAGCTCACACATATTAACTTTGTTTTAATAATTGTGGTTGAAATAACTTCAACAATAATCAGTTTCCACTGTATTTTGATATATATATTTTTTAATGCAAATCTACGATTTTAGCTTGTATGTAAGCTTCCTTCCGTGATGACTAGATCTTTTCCTTTGAAATTTCGTTCCGTCTGTGAATAAAAAATTAAATAAAATATCTAACTGTAATATCTTCTCAGTCGTTTTTAATTTAAATTGTATGAAATAAATGAAATTAACAATGACATCTCATTCTAATAGATATATTTCCCAAAATTACACTACAATATCTTGAAATACCTAAAAGTACACTTATCCAATAACATTGCCATAGGCTTCACATTTTCAGTATGTTCACTGGTAAAAAACTATTTCGTATATTTATTCGATGATGGAATTTTAAACAAATCATTGAATAAGAGACGTTATGTTATGTTTTTATTGCTTATCACATGTTAATCTTCCGATAGAACACCGATTGTATGTATGTCCGACAATACACATTTTACTTCTTATTTCAAAATGTTTAGAAAAATTATAATCGTTTGAGTGCTGTTTAAGAAGAGATAGATAAAACTGATCTTCAGCCAGTGAGATGCTTCAAAAAGAAATTAAAGAAATACATCTATCTGTTCCACTTTTAGGGTGACCTATCTTTACTTTCAAATCAACTCAAACACTCGACCCACTTTGAAAGTATCTGATTTCAAATCCTTTAAGTTGAATTCATAAAAAATAGTTTTCTTCCTTACACACAAAAAATAAACAGTGTAAATTTAACACAGTATTTCTTGTTATCAAAATGTTTAAATTTTAAAAATAGAAAATAATGTATGTAAGTAAATAAATGTATTTGTGACACGTTAATGTAACTTGTTTTACTATTTTACCATCCAAGTACAAATATCCGAAAATACTAAATAAATAAAGTTTATTTCTCAGATCTTGCGAATGTTCACGAAGTACGCTGAAGCTGGTAGCTTTTTTCTACTTAGAAACATCAGCTCAGTAAAAAATTAATAATCATCCCGCTAAATTAGTATGCATAAAACATGTAGATATATACTAAGATTTTTTAGACAAGGATAGAATTGTGCCCAGTATTTCAATAACTTTTGGATTGCTTCATTTATTTCCGATGAATTGTCCTGTAGAAGCAATTAAAGCCATTCAGAAAGTAAATAATTACTTGGCTTTACGGAGACTGAACCATGGTCACATTAATGTAGCAATCTGTAAGAGAAAATCAGAGTTAATAAGACAATCGTATTAACTGAGTCCATTACATCTGGAGACCATTATTTTATACGAAGTCTTTTTTTATTAAACTAATCAAATTTTGTATCCATTTGCCAACTGTATTAACGTTATAAAATTTATGTACGTGTAATGTAGCGTCACAAGGAATAGAAAGTAAAAAGACTAATACTCCTTCCTAAGAACTACAAAGAATAAGAATTTGTGGAGAGTTATAATCGCACACATTATAAAAGAAAGTAGCACGTAAAAAGAAGAGGGAGAAGAAACTTACAAAAGAATTAAGTTTTCCTTGTGTAAGTTCGACTCCTACTTGGCAGCTACATTTTTGCAAACTTGTGCGAGAATAACGTAAAATTAGCGAATATCTACTTGCGTTCTTGTGAATTAAAATGGTAAAAAAATCTGGTTAAATGGTTAAAAACAGAAGTAATAAATAAAAAATGATCTCCGATCGATCTGTGCTTAAAACGCCATGATGTAATGGGAAATTAGCCGCAGGGAACAATTCAGTCGGAAAGAAATGGAAAGAAAGCAAAACAAGAACTAAAAGAACTTGAATCGATTGTAGCTAGGTTGATTGCCTCGTTGGCCTTTGACTGAAATGTCTACCGTTCGACCTTTGGAGCCAAATCACTTTTCTGGCACACACCTTCCAGCGATAAGATCAAGTGGAAAATGAGCCGGAGACCATGACTGATGTTTTTTTCTCCTGTTGGTTCGTTTCACTTTTTATCAACATCACCTGCCCCCAAACAATAACCTTAACCCTAAGATTTTTTTTGTTTTTTGTTGTTGTTTTTTTTTTTTTTTTTTTTTGTCTCTCCATTGAATCAAGTTTTCTATCCGACCTTAAATTAAAATGTTGGATCATTTTTTTCTGAATCAGTTTTCTCCCTTGGGTGAATGAAGGATTCACATGTAGAATTAGACATCTTCAACTAACCCCAGTTTCTACTTTTGACGTTGAGCATTAGATATTTTAGAGAATTCGTACATCCAAATAGTATGATATAGCTAGAGTTTAGAAGTATTTATTCTTTTGAAATGCAAACACAATTGTATACCTGATGTCCATCCACATTAAAAAATAATCCTGGTATTATCAACAATTTATGGTTTTTGTTTTGTATTTATTACATGATTATAGTAAATGGTAAAAACAGATCCAACGAGTATGCTTGTGCATAATAATACGTAGAATAAAAATTATATACATCAATAAAATGAAGTTGCTTTATCATATTACATTATCTAGTTCATTGCCAAAACATATGTATAGTTTTATAAACTGAGCTGTATTACATATATATTAAAAACTATACATTTTATCCTACGTCTATGGCACAACTCTGAGTTTTGTGCTTTATGCAAAGTAAACTCGATGTTCATGGGAATTAAAACTTATAAAGTTAAGTTTAAGCTTTTTTAATAACAATATTAAAATTTTAAATATTCATTATATATATATATAAATTAAAATTTTAAATTGAAAATTAAAATTAAATAATTAAAAAGTAATTAAATGCAGGGATAAGATATCAAAGGGGCATAAATAAAAAGTTTTAAAATTTTAAATATTCAAATGTCACATGTACATAAAAATTTAGGGAAAATAAAAATTTTAAAAGAAAAAAAGAAAAATGAAAAGAAAAATTAAGAAATTATTTTATCTATGTAATTTTACGTTAAATATTGTTTTAATCAATTCTGTTAAATTACTATGTGTTAAAATTTACTTTAAACTAAATAAACTTACTTATTTGAGTGCTTTCTACATTTGGAATTTATTATTTATTCAATTAGAGTTATGTTTTCTCTTGACATAATACGCACTAAATTGAATTGTATTATTTTGAGGATTGCGATACTGAACATCAAAATAATTATAATCTATTCTCTTCCTATATTTTCGTAAGGGAATTGTTGATTACGTAAAAGTATGTTTCCCAGAATCACATTCATTTTATATTTTTCAAAATTGTCAAGTAGAAACTTTACTGATTTATCGCTTCAGCAGAAACACACACTCATACACTGCTAATAGCAATGCTGTTTAAAACAGTAGCATCAAAATCCCGTGCTACATCCAGCTATTACACATACTCCTGCAATTTATTTTAGGTTCCTCGTTTAACAATTTTAAATGTAATAATTGTGCAAAAATAGATTATTATTTATCGCCTAATCTTTATTTTTTTTTAATCGTCTCACCCCATGCAAGGCATTCTACTGCCACTGTTGCACAGGGGGTTACATAGGAGAAAGTGATGAAAAAGAAGGGTTAGTTATAGGAAATGTCAGGAGGATGGTAATAGACGTGTGAGGAAACCGAGGATGGGAGTGGAATAGATGACAAAAGAGCTTGAGAGAATGGATGCGAGTTAGAGTGATAGGATATGTCTATTGACCTTAGTTAAATTCCTGGAGATTGTGGCTGTTGGGGAAGCAAGTATATGGAAGGGAATTCCACAGGTGGGAAGGGCGTGAAAGGAAGCTGTTAGAGTAGAAGTTGCAGTTACATTTTATCGGTTTAACTGTAAAAGGGTAGGACCTAGTTGCTAATCTAGTAGCTCGTGTAAATTCATACCTAGGGGTCACCAGTGATATAAGTTCATTAGAGCAGAAGCCGTGAAATTATTTATAGAAGAGGCACAGAGAAACCACGTCACGCCGGTGAGAGAACGACTGCAGTCCAGCTGCCAAGTCGGTATTGATCACATTACAGATTCTCCGTTGAATTTTGTCAAGAACCCCGAGTTAAATAACAGGGGCACCCGACCAAATGTGGCAGCAGTATTAAATACTGCTGATGGTCGATTTATATATATGCAGGATGGACTCAAACGGGAAAGACATCCTGGCTCTGCAGAGTAAGGTCCGCTGAGAGTGTGAGGCCAAGGAGGCGTAGTGTTTTTCTCTCAGGGAGGCAAGCCTGTTCCATGCTAACGGGGGGAGGGTAGGAGCGATTGTCTATGATGGTTAATAGATAGCAGCCTCGGTTTGGAAGCATTCAATTTTACGAGCCATTTCTCACCCCAGTCCATCACGGGTTGGAGGTCCTTCTCAAGCTCGGCAGTGAAGTTCGCTTTGTCAGCCTCAGAAGATTTTTGCTCTAGAAATGTTTATATCATTTAATTAATGCGTATGATGTTGATTAAGCGCTATGTTTTATGAGCATTACCTTTATATATGTGGGATGTGCATATTAGGGCAGTGGACGAGAAACAAGTAATCGAAAAGCCGAGATCGAATTCCAGTTGGCGTCGTTGCATTCACTTACGTGAAAAAATCCTTGGTATTAATCTGTTACCTCTAACTCGAGCTGTGATTAGATTGAGTTCTATAGCCTTGGTTAGCAACCCGTCTACTGCAGAAAGAAATAGCAAGCTACTGCGGGAAGATCTTCTGTCCAGTTAGTTATATCACTTTCGAGACATGATCACCCAAGTGTGGACCACATACGGCACTTAGATGACTGATTTGCAGGAAGCTAACAATATATTGTTTCGATTCCTGCCAGAAGCAAGTGAATGTGTCTAGCCACACTGATGAGCTGTGACACAATGAAACATGCTTGTATGTGGATGACAAATATATTATGCTCTCATTACGATTGAGCTCTCTGGAGAAAATTTCAAAAACAGTTTCCACTTCTTCGATATGTGCATCACTCTTAAAAAATGAAAAAAGAGTTCTTTCGGTGACTTATAGACAAGACGCTAAAAATTCCCTAATCTGAATTCATGAGCCTATGGCTTAGTAAGTAGCGACTCCGACTGACACCAGATCGGTTGAGTTTCGATTCCGGCCAGAAGCAAGTGGATGTGTCCAGCCATACTGATGAGCTGATATGTACAGTGAGGTGAAACAAGTATTTGGACAGTAAAGAGTAATGCGTAAATCGCAAGAACAGCAATTGTTTATAAAATTTAAGTCCCCCTCTCTCTCTCTCTCTATATATATGTGTGTGTGTGTGTCTGTGCGTGTGTACAGTGAGGTGAAACAATTATTTGGCCCGTAAAAAAATGGATTTAGAATCATATATTGAAAGAAAAGCATTGTCTAAAGCTCACAATATATTTGTAAAACAATTATAAATTCAAATAAACAGTAAAAATATTATTTGACACGTATATATATTTTATATACAAATTATTAAAACAGGTAGTGAAAAAGTAATTAGACAGAATATAAATTATGCTTTAAATGTGTTTAATATTTAGTTGGTCCTACTTCATTTGCAACTACAGTTCTCAGTCTGTTTCTGTAGCTTTTGACAAGTGCCTGGCATGATTTGGTGGAAATTTTCGCCCACTCTTCTTCTGCAAAAACTTTCAATTCATTGAGATTCTTTGGTCGCCTTTCACGAATCAGATTCTTCAGTGTTCTCCAAAACTTCTCTGTTTGATTCATGTCCGTCGACTAGCTGGGGCATATCAACACGTTGATGTTATTGTTCTGAAGCCAGCATGTGTTGCTTTGGCTGTATGTTTTGCATCATTTTCCTGTTGAAAAACCAAATCTGGTCCAAGTTCTAATTTGTCAGCTGATGACTGCAAGCAATTTTTTGAAGTCTGAATATATTTGGCTACATTCATTAAGCCCTCTATAATTTTCAGTTGTCCCGTACAATTATATGCAAAACATCCCCAAACCATAATGCTTCCGTCTCCGTTCTTCACAATGGGGATGGTGTTCTTTTGATTGAAGGCTGTTCCATCCTTCTCCAAATATGGGTAGCATCGTTGTGGCCATAAACTTCAATCTTGCTTTCATCAGAACATAAAATTTGCTTATAATAGTCATCAAGCTTTTGTAAATTAGTTTTGGTAAATTCAAGTCTTGATTTTAAATGGCGTTTTATAGTAATGAGGTTTTGCTAGGAGAGCGAGATTTTAATTGTTGTCGGTGAAGTTCAGAACTTATGATCCCCTTGCATACGTGAGTTTCTGCATTGCTGAGATCTTTTTGAAGGTCTCTCCGAGTCACAAAAGGGTTATTTTTTACTCGCCGTACTATTTGCCGTGAATATTTTTGTAATGTTTTGAGCGGTGCACCTGTTCTTGGCACATTTTCATGAGTACCGAAGACTTTCCATTTCTTAATTATGTACCCAACAGTACTCACAGGTATACATAGGTCTTTAAAAATCTTACGATAGTTTTTTTCTTTATTTGCAGATCTTTAAAATCTTTCGACAGCTCTCTTTGCTTTGGCATCATGCAGTAGTATTAGTGTGACCTCTTGGAATGAACTGACCATCAATATAGATAACACTTTTAAGTAATGCACATTCTAGTCTGTTCCATGACATTTTAACACATTCGAGCATGAAATATACTGAAAACATTAATTTTAAACATAATTTCGGAACTGTCCAAATATTTTCACTACCTGTTTTAATAATTTGTATATAAAATATATATACATGTCAAATGATTAATTGTCGCTGTTTATTGGAATTTATAATTGTTTTATGAATGTATTGTGAACTTTAGACATTGCTTTTCTTTCAATATATCCTTCTAAAATCCATTTTACTGTCCAAATACTTGTTTCATTTCAGTGTATACATACATTTACCTACTTTATATATATATATATATATATATATATATATTGTAACGAAGTTGTGGAACTCGTAGTTTTTTTTACCTACTTTTCATGCATTGACTTTTACAAAGAGTGCTCAATACAACGTAGAGCATTATATTTTCATTTCAATTCTTCACCCGATGAGAAGCGCGCATAGCAGCTTCGAAACTATATTTGTGTAGTAATACTATGAATTTATAAATATTTGTGTAGTAATACTATGAATTTATAAACCATTGTAACAACTAGTACGATACATATATATATATATATATATATATATATATATATATATATATATATATAGTGTATCGAGGCAGCAAATAATTTTCTAAACATATACTGTTAAATATAAGAGACAATGAATGTCTATTAGGTTTAATCATGAGCCGTTCTAAACGTCGTATTTTGGCTTTAATTTCAGTTGAAAGTAAAGACAAAAATTCTCCAAAATTTGGATAATTTTTTATTAATTTATTTCTAAGCTTTCGGCTCACATGAGACATCTTCAGAGAGGTCACCAATACGGTAACACAATAACATCCACCATCACCTACAATTTTATTTTGTGTTGACATAAAACTCCGCTAGGCAACGGCAATAGTTACCAAAAATAACAAACTCAGTTCGCAAATTTGCAATTCGGTTCTATGACGTCACACCGCGTGATAGCGCGAAATGACAACAGAACCATATATTCAAATGCAATGTATTTTGACCAGATTTAAAAGTGATTTTAAGTGTGGGTTGTTTGGATTTAATGTACATGGCTTCCAATATCTGAAGGTTCTCTCTGAAGATGGCACATATGAGCCAAAAAGCTTAGAAACAAATTAATAAAAAATTATCCAAATGTTGGAGAATTTTTGTCTTTATTTTCAATGAGATTAAAGCCAAAATACGACCTTTAGAACGGCTCATGATTAAACATAATAGACATTCATTGTCTCTTATATTTAACAGTATATGTTTCGAAAATTATTTCCTGTCTCGATACACTATATATATATATATATATATATATATATATATATATTATACTAGTTGTTACAATGGTTTATAAATTCATAGTATCACTACACAAAAATCTTTCGCGTTTCGAAGCTGCTATGCGCGCTTCTCATCGGGTAAAGAATCATGACATTCATTGTCTCTTATATTTAACAGTATATGTTTATAATATATATATATATATATATATATATATATATATATATAGGCTCTTGCGATTTACGTATTACTCTTTGATCATGAATTGAGTTTTCTCGTTTGCTGGTGTGTGTATACACCGTGTATATATAACACATTAAAATCCCCTCCTCTCTCCGCTGTCCTTATGGTTAGGCTCTCAGACTGACGCCAAAAAAATTGTATTTCCTTCCCGGCGGGATGCAGTTGGATGTCTAGCTACGCTGATGAGCTGTGATGCAGCAAAACATGCTAGTATGTGATGCATATATATATATATATATATATATATATATATATATATATATATATATAGGATGATATGCATATTTATTAAGATATGAATATTGTTGTCGGTGAAGTTCAGAACTTATGGTCCCCTTACATACGTGAGTTCCTGCATTACTGAGATCTTTTTGAAGGTCTCTCCGAGTCACAAAAGGGTTATAATATGTAGGTGCTGGCTCATTTTTAGATTTAGTGTACTGTATATATATATATATATATATATATATATTAATAACTATGCATATCATTCTAGATAGATAGATAGATAGATAGATAGATAGATAGATAGATAGATAGATAGATATTGCAAGCTGCCTGCTCTATTTACTGTTCTTTAAAGAAAGCATGAAATACGCAAAATTAAAGCAAAGTTTCCTAATGTTAGTGCTAAAATGTAACATCATTAACATATAAAGGAACCTGAACACTATAAACATTATATTCGGATGTACAGTGGCCATTCAATGGGCAAGTCAAAATAGCACTCTTTATACTACATTGAGCACTGTTTTATTTACACTTGAAAAATATTATTATATATATGTGTGTCCACTTATATGTATATATATTAATTCACATAACTATTATATATATGTGAATTAGTATATATGCATGTGAGGGTACACACATCTATATAATAATATTTTTCAAGTATTAATAAAACAGTGCTCAATGTAGTTTGAAAAGAGCTATTGTATATATATATATATTAATAATTATGCAAATGGTTACGCGGAGTTTTATGCATTATGCAATCATCAGGTGCATATTAAAAACTGAACGTTTAATAAATTTGAATTTCAGTTCACTCGATGTTCATGGGAGTAAAATCTTATAAATTAGACTACTGCTTTTTAATAACAAGAGTAAAATGTAAAGAGACAAATACTATATGGTGATGAAAATAAAAATAAAATATAACTTTTAAAAGTAAAATTACAAAATTAAAAAACAACAAAGTGCAGGAAGATGAAGTTAAAGGGGCGTAATTCATAATCACTAACAATAATATTTGCGATGGAAAGGAAGAAAAAAGGTGGAAAGTAAAGGTGTGAAAAGAAGTGGGCAGACATATATAAGAATCTGTAGCAATCAGGATCTAAGAACTTAAGCATTTTTCTATGGTAGCATGCGGTTTTTAAGTTCTGTTTTTGTTAAATAGATTAGTGTTATTTATATGGTTTAAGATTATAAGTTTTTCTAAAGGTCATAAGTTACATCTGTCACTTTTTCCATTATAAGATTTGAATTTAACGACAATATTCCAGGCAATTTGAGTTCCTGTTAGTTTTTAAATTCTAATAATATATGGGTAGAGCAGTGCTTTTGCACTTTTATTGTTGTTTAAAGAAACCATGTGCTTGTTAAAGTAAAACTTCTACGTGTTAGCGGCCAATCCAAAGTAAAATGTAACATCATTATCATCCGAATGAATGCGAGCTCTGTAAACAACTTTTTCGGATGTACAGTGACCATTCAATGGGCGGGTCCTATTTTTTGGAAATTGTAATTATTTTTTGAAGGGTCATGATTATTAGTAGTAGGATACCTGATATTATTCAGGTGTGCCTAGTATTTATTTTATATCATATTATTTTGTTGTGAAATATATTTATCTATGTTCTTAAAGCAAATATAACTGATTTCAACATTGTTTTTGTTGAAAATTTTTAGAGTGTCTGAATGGTAGAAGTGTTTGAGAATTAAATCTAGGAAGAATTTCCTAATGTTTATTTGGATATTACGGCCGACGGGTGGGTTAAACGTTTACATGATTTATGCTTATTTCTGCTTATTTTGTTTTTTAAGTTTTTAGAGTATTCTAAACCAGTGTTGAGTTTATTTTTTTTCTAAAGTCTTGTTTTTAATATTAGAATTGTCAAATACTTCCTCATTGGTAAAATTCATTAAACAAAATTGGATATATTTATGTAAGTTATTGATAATTCTATTTGAGTGATTTGATTCCTTATTGATGTATTTATGATTATGTGAGTCCTTAGTACACGGTTTATACAGACCATTGCTGATGTCGAAGGTAACAACTAAGGAATTTATGACTTTGGTTTTGATGATTGCAGTTATATTTAGATAGAGATCTTTGAAAAATTTGATTAGATTATTTTTAACTCTCTCCATCTTTTGTGGACTAGGAGGATTATCAACCCGTCGTCTCGGTAGAGTTAGGTGTTACTTAATCAAAGATATGCCTAAGACTCTATAGCAAAAAAATTGACCAAATCACAGTCCTTTGCAGAATTATACGCTTCCATAGTGACGCAGAAATCAGAGTTTTTTGCTTTTTTTTTTTCCTAGTCTACAGGTATTCATAAAAAAATAAGATAGATTTTTGGAACTGTTCAATAATGTTTATATCTTGGTTGCTGATGGAGTAGTAATTATTAACCAAGTTTAAGGTTTTGGTTCAGATTTTCGGGTATGGATGGATAGAAGTTACAAATATTAAACTGGATGGAAGTAAAACCCAATTTATTCTTTATTTTTGTAAGCCAATCAATTTTCTCGGCTGTGTTCTTCTATTGGTTCATGTCTAAGACATTCCTAGTAACTTTGGAAGCTCTTTCACGAATGATTTTACTAATTCTACTTATGTAGTTTTTGGAAGGGGTTAGTAATCGGTATTGCGGGTTGCTTTGAAATTGTGTTTATGGACTTTAATTATGATGAATGTCTTCTGCTTATGCAAAATTGGAGGCTATGTCATCTATTTTAAGATTCCTAGCAAATTTTTGGCTTGCCTGTTTATACTGGTTTCCCAGTTACTAGGCGTCTTTTTGTAAATTTTGTTGTTTTACAAAGGATGGATTTGTGGTATGTCTCCGCGTTAATAAAATAATGCTGGCTAATCTTGTCCGATTTAATAATAATTTTATCAAATTTGTCGAACTTCAATATATCCATCAGCATTGTTTTTTTGAGTTCGATGGTGGTATTTCTAAAATTAATTTTGTTAATTAGTCCAAACAATTAGTGCATTCATCACAATTAAAGACCATAAACACATATACAATTATATTTACTAATACAATTATTTCATTGATAATTAAATTTTATTGTGATGAATAACACAAAAGTGCGTAAATTTGTTCAATGCAGGTGCTCAAACTGTTGTCCATCGAATTGTACACAGACGTAAAGTCTACACCTTACGCTTCGATAAATATTTTTGCACAATTGTTGTGCATTGGATATCGGCTCGGAACAAGAAATCGGCGAGCCGAGTTCGAATGCCAGCCAGATTCATTGCATTGACTTGCGCGCAAATACCCTTGGGAAAGGTATTAATCCGTCTATTCCTTCCAGTTATGGGTTAAATAACAGGACAGATTGGGTTCTATAGCCTTGGTCGGCAACCAGTCTACCGCAGAAAGCAATGGCAACCTACTGCGGGATAATCTTCTGCCCAGTCAGTCATGTCTCTTTCGAGACATGATCGCTCATGCGTGTATCACGTATGGCACTTAACTAACTGATATTTGTATATTAATTTCTTGAAATGTATATCTTGTGTAACTTTCAAATCACTAACATTTTTTGCAAATTGGCTGAGCAGACGTTATTTACAGTTTCTAGCAGAGAACACATAATTTGTCATGATCAGGCGTTTGAACAACAGCATTACGCTCAAAACCACGGCTTCGAAAACTTCTGACTTTGTGCTAGCACAACCATTGACAGATGTTCTATTTATTCCTTATCCCCCTCAACATATATATATATATATATATATATATATATATATATATATATCGTTCATTCAGTAATGAATGTGAACACTCTCAGCTACTGGCGTGTGTTTATATTGTATATAACACGATAAAGTCCGCCCAAATCCCAGAGGTAGAATCGGCGACTGATGTTAATTCGGTCGGGCTTCAATCCGTATGCCTAACTAACTGTACTGATCGGCTGTGATACAAAGAAACAGACCTGTCTGCAAATAACTATATATATATATATATATATATATATATATATATATATATATATATTGTATTTGACCAAGAATCTCTCTTTTATAAAGAGAAAAAATGACAGACAAGGTATGTATTATCATTAAGTTTTTTATAAAACTTTTTATGTGTTCTTATAAGTTGTTTCTTTTTAGAACTCAAATTATATAAGAATTGACCAAAACGTTTGTACTTTCGAGCGCTTTCGGCTATACTTTTAGCCATTATCAGTAATTTTTTTTTTTTACTTGTAAACAAACATGTGTAAAGTTTATGCATATGCATATAGAGTCTGGTGTATGTTAAGTTTTGAAATTTGAGTTCCGAAAAGAAAAAAATGTCATACAAACATATGAAAAATTACATAAAACTTAATTATAATTCCTTGTCTGTCATTTTTAATGAAACCTATATAATATAAACCTATATTAATATATATATATATATATATATATATATATATATATATATATATAGTAACCTAAATTAATAAATGTACCTATGAGAATGTACTTATGTACATTTATTATTCAGGTGTTAATAAAACAGTGCTCAATGTGTGAACTGAGCTGTATTATATATATATTAATAAATATGCATATTATCCCATGTATATGGTACGGCGTGGAGTTTCATGCATTATGCAATCATCAGGTACATATTTCAAACTGACATTTTAACAGATGTAAATTTAAGTTCACTGGATGTTCATGGGAATTAAATTTTATAAAGTTATTTTACTGCATTTTTAACAACCTGAATAAAAATTATAATATTCTAAGGTTAATAAAAATTTTAAATTTAACTTTAAATCTTAAATTCAAAATTAGGATAAAAATAAAAAATATTTAAAAAAATTAAAAATATGAAATAAAGAATGCAGGGAAAAGAAATCAAAGGGGCGTAAGTCATGAAATTTTAATAATTTATGTATTTAAATATTACATGTAGATAGAAAATTTAAATTATTTTAAATTCTAAATAAAATGAAAATAAAAATTAAGAATTAAAAAGTAAAAAGTAAAATTTAGAATTAAAATTAAAATTTAAAAAATATGGGGAACAAAAATATAAGGGGTTTAAGTCATAATTGTTAAGATTTATATTGTAGGGCAAAGAAAGAAAGAAAGAAAGAAAGAAAGAAAGAAAGAAAGAAAGAAAGAGACAAACGTGAAGATATCTGTATCAATCTAGGTCTAAGAATTTAAGCAAGCATTTTTTCTTTGACAGCATGTGGTCATTACAACACTTCTTATGAAGCCAATTAAAATTATTGATATGGTTTAGATTACATTTATTCCCTTGTCCAGTGTAATGTTTCGATTTCGCAACGATATTACAGGTAATAATTGGGTTCTATTTGTTGTTTTTTAATTTCCAACAATGTATAGACAAATCAATACTTTTGCTGTATTTACTGTATTTTATTTTATTTATACACTCAGAACTTTGTGAAGTAAAAGACTTAAAGTAACACAAACAAAAGATTTGGGCTAATTTTTGAAAATACAGTAGCATTTTTTCAGCTATTTAACAAATGAAGATTAAGAAATCAAGGCTAACGTTTTTTTTGTTTTGTTTTTTTTTTTGTAATTCTACAGAAATTCGTATGAAAAAACAAAACAAAATAAAAGTGTTTCTTTCGCTTTACATACAATAGATCAGTTATTTGCTTTGTATATATTGTGAATGTTGTTCTTATATAACAAAGACATAAGGTAGAGTAATGCTTTGCTAACTTATAAAATAAAGTAAATCTGACATTATTAGAAGTTCTGCCTGGATTCATTATTGGTGGCCATAATCGTACCAACATAAGAGATGACGCCGAAAGGAAACTATACTCTTCTAGAAGGTAGTGAAGCAAACTGAGAAGAAAAAATATTATATAAATTGCATCACAGAATGCATGGTTGTTAGAAAAAAACAGCACAACATGTAAATTACAAATTGTAGATACCAAAATCAAGTACAAATTTTAAATAGCTTTTTTACAGGAGACGAAAGTGCGACACTGAAATCCGAAGGCTGATTAGGATAGTGGAGCAAAATATTAAGAAACAAAATAATTGTTAGAAACAAAAGTACTGAATTTTCATGTAATAACAGTGATTTTATGTGGTAGTAAATGATGGACAGTCTAATTACAGATAGAAAGAGACTTGAAGCAACAAAATATGGCTCTGCAAAAGGATGTTAAGAATATCCTGAGCAACGCCGAAATTTCAGAGAAAATGAGAACAAAAAGATACTTATCACGAAGAAGAAATTTCTATGACACACAATGAAGTTATAGGGTTTGGTAAATTTAATACTCACAAGACAGACTGAAGGCAAAGGAAACAAGAAACAACATGTAGCCTGTCTAGCAAACATGAGTAAAATTTCAATTTACAATTTAAGGATTCAGCTAGTATTTACAAAATTTGTTTTTAATTTGAAAATTTTCAGTGTTAATAACATTTCCTTTTATTTATTTAGCTAAAACTGTTCTGAATTTATCAAGTCTTACTTTTTGCCAACTGTTACTATATAACTCTATATTACATTTTACATTGACTGAAAATTAATTCATGTAAATAATCGGACACTATATTATATCACGCACCTCGTAACACATTAGAGACGTAGAGAGACTTGTGGTGTGTCAAGAAAAAATAATCTGACGAAAGTCATCCAAATTCAAATTGGTTTTTAATTCAGTTTTCAATCTACTAGACCTGTTGCCACCACAAGACAAAAAACAAACAGCCCTATTATTTAACCTATAGATTATGGAAAGAGATGGATTCATACCTTTAACCTATAGATTATGGAAAGAGATGGATTCATACCTTTAACCTATAGGTTATGGAAAGAGATGGATTCATACCTTTTAACCTATAGATTATGGAAAGAGATGGATTCATACCTTTAACCTATAGATTATGGAAAGAGATGGATTCATACCTTTAACCTATAGATTATGGAAAGAGATGGATTCATACTTTTAACCTATAGATTATGGAAAGAGATGGATTCATACTTTTAACCTATAGATTATGGAAAGAGATGGATTCATACCTTTAACCTATAGATTATGGAAAGAGATGGATTCATACCTTTAACCTATAGATTATGCAAAGAGATGGATTCATACCTTTAACCTATAGATTATGGAAAGAGATGGATTCATACCTTTAACCTATAGATTATGCAAAGAGATGGATTCATACCTTTAACCTAATTAGCAAAGTTATTGGAAAGGAAAGATGGATTCATACCTTTAACCTATAGATTATGCAAAGAGATGGATTCATACATTTAACCTATAGATTATGGAAAGAGATGGATTCATACCTTTAACCTATAGATTATGGAAAGAGATGGATTCATAATTTTAACCTATAGATTATGGAAAGAGATGGATTCATACCTTTAACCTATAGATTATGGAAAGAGATGGATTCATACCTTTAACTTATAGATTATGGAAAGAGATGGATTCATACCTTTAATCTATAGATTATGGAAAGAGATGGATTCATACCTTTAACCTATAGATTATGGAAAGAGATGGATTCATACATTTAACCTTTAGATTATGGAAAGAGATGGATTCATACCTTTAACCTTTAGATTATGGAAAGAGATAGATTCATACCTTTAACCTATAGATTATGGAAAAAGATGGATTCATACCTTTAACCTATAGATTATGGAAAGAGATGGATTCATACCTTTAACCTATAGATTATGGAAAGAGATGGATTCATACCTTTAACCTATAGATTATGCAAAGAGATGGATTCATACATTTAACCTATAGATTATGGAAAGAGATGGATTCATACCTTTAACCTATAGATTATGGAAAGAGATGGATTCATAACTTTAACCTATAGATTATGGAAAGAGATGGATTCATACCTTTAACCTATAGATTATGGAAAGAGATGGATTCATACCTTTAACCTATAGATTATGGAAAGAGATGGATTCATACCTTTAACCTATAGATTATGGAAAGAGATGGATTCATACCTTTAACCTTTAGATTATGGAAAGAGATGGATTCATACCTTTAACCTATAGATTATGGAAAGAGATGGATTCATACCTTTAACCTATAGATTATGGAAAGAGATGGATTCATACATTTAACCTATAGATTATGGAAAGAGATGGATTCATACATTTAACCTGTAGATTATGGAAAGAGATGGATTCATACCTTTAACCTATAGATTATGGAAAGAGATGGATTCATACCTTTAACCTTTAGATTATGGAAAGTGATGGATTCATACCTTTTCAAGAGTATTTATGCGGAAGTAAATGCAACGCTCAAAGCAAAGGTAACCAGAAGTTAAACACGGTTCATCCATCTCGCTTTCTGATTTGCTAACCGTTATCCTATAACAGCACAAACTTCCGTTATCTCATGTGCTATACTTTAAAATGGATTTTTCTAACATTAAAATAAAAAAGCAGACTTTTACACAATCATCAATAGGATTTTACACGAAATCTATTACCAAACAACTCTAAAATTTGGCTTAAGAACCCTATTTCATATTGGAACAAAATTATACGCCGATCAAACTCAAACTATTCATCAACTGGGCACTTTTTGTTTGCAAAAATCAATAAGCAGATCGTATGCGCTAATAAAATTAATTAGAAACATTAAAGTTGAAATCTTAATTAAAACTTTTAACTTGATAAGCAGATGCTGTTTATCTTCGATACTGCAACAAATTAGATTAACATTGAAGATTTTCCCGGGTGTTAAATTTGTCAGTGTTAAAATATTGATCAGAGCCAGCGACATGTCGACAAGGAAAAATAATTCACTTTAAAAACAATTTTCGATTTCTTTGATATAATTCACAAAAGCGAAGAGTAATGAATCCATACAATAATGAATTTAAAATACCAAGTTGAGCAAAAGAGTGGGTAGTCCAAAATGGCGAAATCGCTTTTAATGATAAAAACCATCAAAACGGCATCATTTGGATCATTATCCAATATAATTCAAAAATGTAATATGATAATAACTGGGAAAATATATTCCAAATTTAGAAGAAAGAAACATATGTAAAAAAAATGTCAGAGAATATTTTCAAAGATTGTCTTACATTTTTTTTATTTTTGCATTTTTAGCATCTTCAGTATTGTAGACTTTGGAATATGTTATAATTCAGAATTTCTTTTGTTGCTTTGTATTTTATCATAAATTTCAAAACTGAATTTATCAAGAAAAGTAACAATGTTTTATTCATTTAAAGAAAAATCACAAACAAATTAGATGAACTTATTAACACGGTAGCTTAATACACATAGTAATTAACTATAAAGATAAAACCAGGTATAAAACAAGGAATTCAAATGTTTATACTACAAAAGTATGCATGCAATTTAAAATCAAATAACTTAGGACCAGTTTAAAGTCTGTCAACAAGATCTGAATAGAAAAAAGTGATAAAATATCAACATACGTCCGCTCATAATGTCTAATGATATGCTAAAACCTTGAATTAAAAAAGCTCAATAGCTGTTCGATCAAGCAAAGAACGTGCGTAAGAAAATTAGATAATACATAATTAATACAAATTGTTTGTTGTGATGCCTGCAATCTAATCATAGCTATTTCTGTAATTCGTGCAACACAATTGTCTTTGGCCTATTACTTATTGTCAGAATTGATTGAGATTAAAGTGTATTTGGATTTCGAGATAGCCGAATAGGAATTTTCTCTAATATATCAAATGTGCTGAAACAAAATGTGTATTACTAGATAGCAACAGGAAATCCTCGGATTAGGCCTTTTAACATTCTCTGTTGCTCCAGTAAAAAAGTTCATATTATATTTTTAAATAACGGTCCTCGTGTTTGAGTTCATCAATTCGTTTACACATTTTATGTCATTGTTTTAATGATTCTGAACCAATACGTTACTGGCTGTTTTTAATTATGAGAATTGCAATAAATAATCACTTAAAAATTTCTATAATTTAGCTAAGAAAAAGTGAATAAGTTTTGAAATTTATTTTCCAATGTACATGACAATCAAAACTCTGTTCAATCTATAGAGCATTCGCCAAAATCTTAATGAAATATCACGATAGTCATGGTAGTTATCAGGTTTATGCAAAATCTGATGCAAGCAAGATTCTTGAATTTGTCAGCTTTAGTAAGGGTCGCAGAGCCGTTCAAACATAACGTTATCAAACCTCACGTAAAAATTAGACATAGATAGATATGAATAATGAAAAAGGGAAAACTTATCTTAGGCAATGCGTCTTTTCATCTGACAGACGTAAGTAAGGTAAATGTAAGGATATTATTTTGTAACAGGTATTTATAAACAAAATAAAAGTTCTTTTTTTAACTTTAAGAAATGCTCAGAACTATTTATCAGATAAACTACAAGTCAAGGTAAAATATGGAGAATGCAAAGTAACGTAATTTAATGTCTAATAAATGAAAGTGAGTAAATGATATCGATTTTTTATGCAATTAATATGCAAATTATTTTAATATGGGATAAATTTATGTATTATATTATTAAATAACAGAAGATTATCAATTAATACGTTTACTTTTGATTTTTACCTCTACCTTAAGGTGGATGTATTGTATACAGTCGCGTTTGTCTGTTTGTTTGTCTGTATGTCTGTCTATCCGTCGTTAAGATATCTCCAGAATCACCGTATGGATTCGGATGAAACTTTCAGGAATGATTAGTCTCATTACTGGCACGAACTAATTAGATTTTAGGTTCCATCCAATCTGGGATACCATTTCTGGGTCATTGTTCTTGCTTTATTAATAAAACTGAATTGCCTGTCAAATGCCAAATACTGAATTACCTCCCTTAGATTATTTTCAATACTGTATTACCTCTCTTGTTTCAGTTTAATTGTGCATTTAATTTTGAGAGTGGCCGATTTCTTTTGTTTGTAATTTCACTCTTGTGACCGGTCTAGTTCATTACAGTTATTTATTCTCATTTTAATAATCATCTCGTGCTAATCGCTGAGATGATGTGGGTATTGCCTCGGCCGGGTTTGTGGTTTTTGATTTCTCTTTCTTGATTAAAGGTTGGAATGGAATAGGTGCAATTTTGTTATGAATGGAGATATTTAAAAACTGAGTGCCTATATATTTTGATGAGATTCGACAGCGCAAACTCAAGAATGTTTCCGTTTAAGATACCATTTTATTAAGTATGCTATGCTTCAGATCAAAGTTGTATCAGCTATTAATAATGGTTAGCTAATTTTGTCTTTCTGGCACAATCATAGGAAGTACAGTACAGAAACTTTCGGATACCACCCCCGTTACCGGAACACAAATGTTTCATGTTTAATGCAATTTAACATTTTATATTCTCGACGAAAGATTAAATCATAATAAAATAACTACGCTGTTAACGGTTTATGCGATATATTTAGTCAAAAATGTTTGTGAAGACCATCAACATTTGGAAGGTAGCTTATGAAAATATTCGAGTTTTAAAGTGCACAGAACTTATTAAATTTATGAAAGAAAATGAATTGCATTTGCATTGAAAGGGAAAAGTTTATTAGTTTAAAATTAAATTAGTTGAAAATATATTTTAGATATAAAGTTCTGAATTCATTCAAAACGATAATTTTAAACTTTTTACATACTCTGTCTCTGTCTCTCTCTCTCTCTCTCTCGCTCGTTCGCTCTATGAATATATTTATCTTTCTTTTGTTCTTTCACATGCATACGCACGCACACAAGCACAGTCCCTAAATCAATATTTATTAGTGTAGAAAATTAATTTTTAACACCGATTCTCTTTTCCTAGCTAAATTATAAAACTGTTTCACCTATAAATTGTTATAATTTTTGGAATTAAAAAACAAATAACTAAGTAAATAATCTGATCTAAAGCCACTTCCTTTATGTCTATCTGTTCTCTAATTATTCCATTTGTTCGTATTGTGTATACTATTAATAATAATATCTTTACTCGTGAATGTATATTAAAAGCACTATTTTATAGAATTCTGTTATAACATTACTATGTAATTACTCTGTAATGTTTCAACTAAATGCTGTTTTAACTAATAATAACGATGAAAATTATCTCCCTTGGAAACCTATCTTTAGAAATTTGCCAGAAGTCATATTATATACATTATTTACAATGATCGGACTGTTGTCCTCATCTTTACGACTTCTTCAAGAGCTAGGAATTTCGAACCGAACCGAACTCTCTATTACAATCACTGGGGCATATTATTCTCATTCTATGTGAGAAGCCACTTCTAGAAGCTTTGTAGTTATCTCCCTTTAACTTGACTCTCTAAATTACTTGTTCACCACTGCTGTAGCCTGGTACTGAACTCACAACTCTTTGTGTTTAATCATTGGAAAATAATCAACAACTTTAACCACTGGTTCATATGTTCTTGAGAATACATGACCCAGTGGATATAGACAGGGTTAAATATGTGTGTGTGCCTGCACGTGTGTGAGGGTGTGTTTGATGACACATCTGTTTTTATTATTTTCTTCCGCCATCTGGCAGCTAACATTAAGTGTCGTTTTCAAAGAACAATTTCGTCTTTCTTGATAATGTCATAAAAGTAAATGAGTTTTTTTTTTGCGTGACATTCGACATTTTACGAATTTATATCTTTTGTATTATCTTCTTCAAGAAACTTTTCTAGTCCAAAATTAATTATATTTGCACAATGATTTTGACTCATTATCGTTTTGAATTGTGGTTTGCAACGTGGTTGACAACAGCCACTTGGGACTTACGAATTCTCAACTCGATAGTAAATGGCCAGGGGGGTTGGACGCACTATAATTTTAAAAACTGTAAGATTGTTTAACCCTTTTAACCTTTATTTGAACAAATTGTCTTATTTACGCATTGTTTCTCTGACGATATATGTACATATTTATATTATTTCTAAACTTAAATAAAATTGATCTAGTTGTATTGAGCAAAAAATCAGCTAAACTGACAAATTTATCGTCTGACCTGTTGATTTGCTTCTCATGACTACAGCTTACCTCATCTTATTATATAACACGGCCGCTGGTTGCGTCCTGTCAACCTCCCTGAACGTTAGCCGGTTCCCCCTACGTTTGGATTAACCAAAGCAGGAACGCTTATAACCATTTGATGAGGATAGTCCAAACTTACGAAGGCATGATATATGATGAAAACCAGAGGTCCACAACGACACGGTTTACATTTACATATATTTATATATACCGAATAATAAATTTCAAGTCAGTCAAAATAAGTGATGGAAAAGAAATATCAGTTGGCCGATATTTAAGTATAATAATCGTGTTATATTATTTCTACGGGACGATCAGTTGGTTGAAATTGAATTATCTCTCCCCGATTGTCTACCTCTTATTTCTAGCAGCAGGTGAGTTTTCAAGCCGACCATATTTCAAATCTTAGCTTCCATGATTTGGAAGCCGACTCAATAAATTCGTTTTGCATTCTGATTTTGTGAAACAACACCCCAACTGGTGTGAGAAAGAGGTGGATAAAGGTTTCCATCTTCCTCCCTGTATAACTTTTACCAGCTCGAAATTAATGCAATTACATTTAACCATTTCGACTTACGATATTAAACTCAATTCTTCTATTTGTCTCCCTGCTCCCATCAATTGTCGGCGGTAATTTTGCATACATGAAATTGTCAAAACCTCATTTTTACCCAGGGTTACACTTTGTCAAAATCAATTGACAGATATTTTATCTCAAATCACGTTGATAAATTTGCTTAAAAAATAATATCGTACTTCGCACCTGTTTTTTTTCACCTGTGAGCACTTTGGCTACTTTTCCTGACAAAAATAATTGTATTCTCTAATTTTAGAGAAATATTTTCTCATCTTAACAATCACTTAAAATTAATACCAGCTATCTGAAACTTGGATTACAATTATAACGCAGCAAAATATAAACCCAACATATTGATTTTGCTACAGGAATTAAATGCAATTTTAACATAAATCCGTATAAATATCTGAAAATAGGCACCATAGAATTTAAGTTTTATAATCATTATTTTTAACAAAACATTTAAATGGGTTAAAAAATTTGTGCGGTAATTTGACTACATTTTACATTATTTTATGAAACTGAATTGCAGTAACTATACACTTGATTGTTAAAAATTATTTCAAACATCATTATTATATTTTACCTAGTTGGTTTGGTTATATATCAAATATATTAAAATTATCTAAAAGTGAGTCTCTACTCAACAACTGAATATTGAGTGGTACTGGTAGGGAAAAATTGTATATTTATTAATATGTATTAATGGCTCAGTTATCAAGTATTATTTATTAATACAGCACTCAATATGCGGAATGCAATACATACACACACGCACACAAATATATACACATGCATACTTATGTAATATATATATATATATATATATATATATATATATATATATATATATAATCATTTCACTCCGAGCAAGGCAGAAATGCCACTGATGAGCTGGGGGCTACATAACTGTAAAAAGATTAATTAGAAAAGAGTGAGGAGTACAAACTAGTTAGAAAGGAGCAATAGAAAGCTGAGAATGCAGGTGTGATGACAGATACATAGGTGGAGAGAAAGGGAAGGTTATACAGGGGTGGGGAGAGAGCTAGAGTCCAGTGGTTAGTAGATGAGTATTGACTTTGCATTTAAATTTCTGGAGGTTGTAGACGTCAGGAAAGCAAGAATATAGGAGCGAGTTCCACAGGCGGGAAGTGCGACAGAAGAAGCTGCAGGAGTAGAATTGTCGTCTGCATTTGGCTAACCTAACTGTGAATGGGTGGGACCCAGTTGCCAGTCTGGTTGCACGAGTAAGCACCTGTTGAGGAGGCATCAGTGACTTAAGTTCGTCTGATCAGAAGCCATGAAAGTATTTATAGAACAGACAAAGGGAGGCCATATTTCGACGATGGGGAAGTGGCTGCAGTCGAGCCGCCAGATCAGTACCTATCACATTACAGACTCTCCTTTGGAGCCTGTCAAGAACACTGAGGAGAACGGCAGGGGCACCTGACCATAAATGGCAGCAGTGCTCTGCATATACTATGACTTGTATATATGCAGGATGGATTCAGGTGGAAAAAACATCCTGGATCGACATAGTGACCCAACCTTCTTAGCAGTAGATTTTGCTATGGATTCAATATAGTGGTTCCATTTGAGGTCTGAGGACAGGGTAAGTCCGAGGAGGCGTAGTGTATTACTCTCCGGGTGAATCGCTTGGTCCATGCTTATGGGAGGCAGGAGAGGTTGCCTGTAATGGTTGACAGACTACAGCTTGGTCTTAGATGAATTGAATTGGACAAGCCACTTCTTGCCCCAGTTCACCACAGAGTGAAGATCCCGCTCAAGTTCAGCAGCGAGATTATTTCTGTCTGCCACGATAGGTTTCTTACTGGTGCGGGAGTATATTCTAGAGTCATCTGCGTAGATGCCTACTTGGGACTTGATCTCATCTGGGAGGTCGTTGATGAAAATAAGGAATAGCGTCGGGCCCAGGATAGAGCCCTGTGGCACACCAGCATTCGTGCTGTAGGACGAAGAGGCACGCCCATTCAGAACGATCTTCATTTTGCGGTTATTTAAGAAAGATTGGATTAGGTCAAGCAGGTGACCGGTAATACCATAACCGCGTAGTTTGCATAGGAGGCCAGAGTGCCAAACCCTGTCGAAAGCCTTGGAGATGTCCAGAGGAACAACACGAGCCTCGTCAGACTCATCAAGGGCCTGTAGCATGTACTCCGTTACAGTTGTTAGCAGGTCGGCCGTGGACCTGGCAAAGCGGAATCCATATTGGCTGTCGGAGAAGAGTTTGTAGGCGGTGAGATGATGGACGATTTTAGCATTGATTATAGCCTCGAATACTTTCCCGAATATCGGTAGAAGACTGATAGAGCGATAGTTGGATAGGTCCGAGGGTTCACCACAATTCTTAAATACAGGAACGACTGAAGAAAACTTCCAGCATGCAGGAAAGCAGGAAGCAGAAAGGCAGTAGTTAAATAGTTTAGAGAGGACAGGGGAAAGTTTAGGAGCGCACCTCTTAAGGACTATCACCGGGATTCCATCGTCTCCACATGCCTTATGGGGGTCGAGTTTTGAGATTACTCGGGATACTACTGTCGGGGTAATATATACGTCGCGCAGTTTGGCCTCAGTTCTAATAGGGAAGTCGGGTGGGTGTACTCCGGACGAGTCGAATGTGGAGTTGGATGAGAATGGTCGCATTCTCTCAGCAAACAACCGTTTGGCGTCATTTAGGGTTCTCTTGCACTCATTGCGAGCAGATGTGAATTGTGATCAGATGACTGTATCCGGAATAGACGGAAGTAATGGTTCAGTGGCGGCTAAGCAGGCAGGAGAGAACCACGGAGAGGAATGAGGTTTTAGGCAAAACTTCCGGGTCGGTATGAAGGCATCAATGCCAGCTTTCACCCATGACAAAACCTCAGAGGCACAGTCATCAGCTGATAGATCGAATATTTTTCCCCAAGGGAAGTCGCAGAGGAAATCACGAAAGGCATCCCAGTCAGTGTTTTGGTATAGGTAGGAGGTCCTATAGGTAGGTGGATCCTGAGGGAAGTGAGAGTGGAAAGAAATACTGAGAGAGACTACAGCGTGGTCGGAGTTACCGAGAGGGCAAAGCTGCGAGACTTGACAGGCGTCAGGCGCAGAAGTGAAACATATATCTAGTAGTGATGAATGACCAGAGGGAGTGCTTGGGAAGTGAGTGGGGAAGTCCACCACTTGCGTAAGGGATTAGGAAATAACGAAGTTCATGGCGTGAATGCCCGCTGGATCAGTAACAGCGTTTTCAAGCCACTCAGAGTGATGGGCGTTGAGATTTCCGAATACAAATATGTGGGCAAATGGGTGATAGGAAATAGCCTTATCTATGTCGTCAGCAATGCTATCTAGTAGGGAGCAGTCAGGAGAGGAGGGAGAACGGTAAAGAAAGAATAGGTAACTAACCGAACTGAGGAGAGACAGGCGGAGACATATGTACTGGTGGTCAATAGATTCGAGTGAAGTCACCCTAGCTATGGGGAGATGTTCGCTGACGTAGACACCCAGCCCATGCATGTGGACAGTGAAATCCTTCCTTTAGAGGGGAAGATAACCAGAGATGGATAGGTCAGAGGAGGGAATAGCTGAGTTGAGGTCAGTTTCGTAGAGCGCAAGGATGTCCGTGGACTTTTCATGCAGGATGCTTCTACACTAGGAAAGTTAGTACGAATGCCCCGGATATTAGTGAAAGAAAGGTTAATGGCTTTAGGTGGTTTGATTTTACCTGGTTTAGGGTCATTTCTGATTTGTTTCGTCATGTTTTTGTTTATAGAAAGGGACCTAGAGTAAAGGATACAGGCGGTCATTATCCACAATCTGTGCAGGAGGGAAACTGGCTAGGGCTGCAACAAGGTGTGGCCTCAGGGTTACGCAACGAAATCTCTTGCAGGGACACATATCCATGCGCGACATGGCACTACAAGAACCCCGATATTATACAACTGTTGATCAAAGCAGCCGCTCTTGACGCTACGCAAGAGTTAGGGCTCCTAACTACCAGTCGGAAGCAGCAACCAGGAAACTGCCAACCCGGTACCCTTACAGTGATGAGCCGTTGCCACCAACCGGCCAGATCTCAGGAAAATCACGGAAGTACCAATACCAAGGTCTGAAGAGAGAAGAGAAAGCCGGAAACCACATTCTAAACAGAAAAGAAGGGGTAAACCTCTACTCCAGTTCAATAGACGTGGGAGGAGTATGGACCGGGCGATTGTGTGTTCTATCTACGCCTATTTAAAAAACAATTCCACGGGTGGTGAGTTAACTAAGTTTTAACTTAGTTAAAAAACAAATGGAGGAGAAACGCCGAAAAAGATTAGTAGGAAATTAAAATACATAAATAAGAAACGATTACACATAACACACAGGATTAACCCAGGAAATTCGAATTAAAAAATTGATATATATATATATTTTATAAGCGTTTCACCCCGAGCAAGGCATGTCACTGCCACTACTGCGCAGGGGGCTACATAGAGTGGAGAAAGGATGATTAAATATAGGAAATGTCAGAGGGTGGGTGATAGGCGGATAGGGATACCGAGAATGGTTAAATGGAGGAAATGTCAGAGGGTGGGTGATAGGCGGGTAAGGATACCGAGAATGAGGGTTGGGTAGATGAGAGTGTTCTGAGAATAATTGGGAGTTAGTGTGATAGGAGGTGTCTATTGACCCTACATTTAAACACCTGGAGATTGTAACTGTCGGGAAAGCAGACCTGTGGAAGGGAGTTTCACAGGCGGGAAGCGCGAGAAAAAAGCTGTTGGAGTAGAATTTACGGTTACATCTTATCTGTTTAACTGTAAAAGGGTGGGACCTAGTCGCTAATCTAGTATCTCGTGTAAATTCCTGCATAGGCTGCACAAGTAATCTAAGCTCATCGGAGCAGAAGCCATGAAAGTACTTGTAGAAGAGGCACAGGGAAGCCACATCACGCCGGTGAGAGAGTGGTTGCAGCCGATCTGCCAAGTCAGTATCAACCGCGTTACAGATCCTCCTTTTGATTTTGTCAAGAAGCCCAAGGAGAGCAGCAGGTGCACCCGACCAGATAGGGCAGCAATATTCAATACACGGGCGGATGGCAGAATAGGTTCAGGTGGGAAAAACGTCCGGGCCCTGCACAGAGAGCCGATTTTCATAGCAGTAGATTTGGCAATGGATTCGATATAGTCATTCCATTTGAGGTCCGCCGAAAGTGAAAGGCCAAGGAGGCGCAGTATTTTACTCTCTGGGAGGCTAGCCTGCCCCATGCTAATGGGAGGTAGATGCGATTGTCTATGGTGGTTACTTGATAACAACTTCGTTTTAGAAGCATTGAAATTTACTAGCCATTTCCTACCCCAGGTCACTACGGATTGGAGGTCCCTTTCAAGTACGGCAGCGAGGTTCGCTTTGTCGTCCAGACCTGGTTTCTGATCGATGCGGGAGTAGATTGTTGTGTCGTCGGCATACTTGCCAACTTGGGATCTAATGGTGTCGGGGAGATCATTGAATGTAGATCAGAAAGAGCGTGGGACCTAGGATAGAACCTTGAGGGACGCCCGCGTTCGTATGGTAGTTTTTGGAGGCATGCCCATTTAATACTACCTTCTATGTGCGGTTAGAGAGGAATGACTGGATGAGGTCAAACAGATGTCCAGTTATCCCGTAGCTCCGCAGTTTGCACAAGAGGCCAGCATGCCAGACCCTGTCGAACGCTTCGGAGATATCCAAGGCAACGGTTCGGGCTTCGCCATTCTTGTCAAGTGCCCGGTATATGTACTCGGTAATGGTCGTTAGCATATCAGCAGTAGACCTGGTGAAGCGAAACCCGTACTGTTTGTCAGAGAGAAGCATGTGGGCCATGAGATGCTGAATCACCTCGGCGTTGATAATGGCTTCGAAAACTTTGCCAAAGATCGGAAGGAGACAAATAGGACGGTAATTGGCGGGGTCTGAGGGTTCACCAGAATTCTTAAATATAGGAACTACACAGGAGGACTTCTAACAGGCACGAAAACAGGAAGCAGACAGGCAGAGATTATAGAGTTTAGATAGGACAGAGGAATGTTCTGGGGCACATTTCTTCAGTACTATGACTGGGATTCCGTCACCGCCGCACGCTTTGTGTGGGTCATGTTGTGCAGTATCTTGGCGACCAGCGAGGGTGTAATGTGGACGTTATTTAGTTGAGCCTTAGTTCTGGGTGGGAAGTCGGGTGTAGATATTCCTAACGAGTCCAGTGTCAAATTGGTGGAAAATCTACGGGCAAAGCATTCAGCCTTGTCTGCTGGGTAGGTGAGAACTTCAAACTCATTGATTAGTGGGAGTATTGAAGTCTTGCTCTTGTTGAGCACGCTTTTGCAGAGTCGCCAGTAATCTTTGGAGCCAAACTTAGAGGATGCTATGCGTTGCCTCCTTCTGATAGCAAACGCCCTCTTAGCTTCGTTCAGTACTTTTTTGTACTTGTTCCGTGCTGAGGCGAAAAATTTTGGTTCGACGAGCAGCTTCTTTGATAGAGCCGGAAGAAATGGTTCCTGTGGGCAATTGCGGCCGAGCAAGCGGGTGAGAACCAGGGGGACGAATTTGATTTTAGTTGGAATTTCCTGGCCGGGATAAAAGCATCGATGCCAGCCTTAACCCAAGAGGAGACCTAGGCGGCACCATCTTCGACAGGAAGATCGAAGACGTTGTTCCAGGGGACGTCGCAGAGGAAGTGTCGGAATTCTCTGGTAGCAGTATGATATTCTGCTGGTCTGGTTTTCTTGGGTAGAGTTAGCGCGGATTGAGATGTTGACGTAGACTACGGCGTGGTCAGAGTTTCCTAGGGGGCAGAGTTGCCTGGTACTGCAGGAGTCTGGGATGGAGGTAAAGCAAAGGTCGAGTAAAAGTCCCTTCCGTTAGGGTTATTAGAGAAACGCATGAGGAAGTCCACCACTTGCTTTAGAGCTTGGGTTATTGAAAAATACATGGTGCGGATCCCAGCAAGGTCGGTGGCTGAGTTTTCAAGCCACTTGGTGTGGTGGGCGTTAAAATCGCCAAACACAAATATATGGGAGCAGATGGGTGAGAAGAAATGGCCCTGTCGATATTAGTAGAGATGCTATCAAGTACCGTCCAGTCAGAGGAGGAGGGGGAGCGGTAAAGGAAGAAGAGATAGCTAACCGAGCTTAGAAGTGAGAGACGGAAGCACATGAAGGAATGATCCAGGGATTCAAGAGATGTGACCCTGGCTAGGGGGAGTTGTTCGCTGACATATACACCAATCCCATGCATATGGACATTGGAGTCCTTCCTGAAGAGGGGAAGGTAACCAGGAACGAACAGCTCCGAAGAGGGGATAGAAGGGTCAAGGTTAGTCTCACATATAGCTAAGATATCGGGTGAGTTAGAAGGAATGATTCTACATTATTAAAGTTACTGCGAATACCTCGTATGTTTGTGAAGGAAATGCAGATAGGTTTGGGCGATTTATGACTAGCTGGTTTAGTCTTACTGTTTTGTTTGTTTAATTTGCTGGTTTTAGTTGTGGAAAGAGAGAGGTCTAGAGTAGGGACAGAAGGTCGTTAATTGCAGCATGTGAAGGATGGTGAATAGCGCCGCCTGCAGCATAATGTGGCCTCGGGGTTGCCCATCGGAAATTCATACAGGGACGCCCATCCATGCGCGAAATGGCACTACAGGAAACCCGATATTATTCAACTGTTGATCAGAGCAGTCTCTCAAGACGCTACGCAAGATTGCGGGGTCCTAACTACCAGTCGGAAGCAGCAACTAGGAAACCGCCAACCCGGTACCCTCAGAATGAAGAGACGTTGCCGCCATACTCACTAACTGCAAAAAAGCTTCCAGCCGAACCGACATCAAGACCGAAAAAGAGAGAGATGAACCAGGAACCCCTTCTTAAACAAGAAACAAGGCGATCACCTCTACTCCTGTCCATAAGAAGGGGTGGAGTGTGAGACCGGGCGATAGTAGGTACTATCTACTCGAATTAAAAAAAAATAAAATAAAAGTGTGACTGAAGTTTACTAAGTTTTAACTTAGTAAAAGTTGAAACTAAATTTGATAATTAAAAACAATTTACACAATCATAGTCGCAGTGCATTACAAGAGCGACTAGTAGAGAACTTAGGTTAGTAACAAAAAAGAACAAATATTATACAAAAAAAAAAGATAAGAACCAAAAGAATTTTTTAAAAAATTTCAAAAAATGCAGTAAAATAAGATCAGACTGACTAAAACTTACCAGTTGCAGGTTGACTTACAGAAAAATTTAAGAAAATTTCGAAAATTATCTTCATTTTGTTTTTCCCCATTCAGTTCTGGATAGTTTAAGCTGTCCCTAAGTAAGCAGTAACAGGGAGTAGTGTGAGGGTAGAATACGTTGAAGTGGGCGGGGGGAGAAACACCTCGAAGCCATGTGTCCCGTTAGCAAGGGAGAAAGAGGAAGAGAGAACAAGAAAAAAAAAACAAACATGGCCGGTCTTTACTCAGAATTCCTACATATAACCGAAACCCTATATACCAAAACTAAATCTGATAATTAAAAACAATTTACACAATCATAGTCGTTTATATATATATATATATATATATATATATATATATAATTAGTTATTATTTTACAAAATGTACAAATTACAAACTACTACAAAATTGTGTATTTTATTTCCACACTGAAAGAACAATTTCACATCAGATAGTTAATATAGATATATAAATAATATATAGCCCCACACTGTATCTTACCTATACAAAATAATTCTTTTTTTAAATTTAAAAATTACAATATTTCATTTATAACTTATGCTCTAATATAACTTAAAAATTTAAATTATTTTACTAAAATAAATGAGCCACACAATACTTAATTATTTTCTAACTACAATATACTTTAATATACCATAATTATTCAATTCTTATTATAACATAAACATTTCAGCTCCTTTACTCATGAAGTACTTTAAGAAAATCTAACCTCCTGTTAAAAATTATTGTTTGTCTATTTAAGTTTTGTGTGGTCACACTATTTACCTTACTCAGACAAAATAATTTTCTTTAAAATTTAATTAATTACTAATGTTTCATTTATAATTTATACTCCAATATAATTTTTAAAAAGTAAAATGACTCACACTATACTTAATTGTTTTTCTTACTACAACATGAATGAAATGGGTTAAAACAATTTTATCTCCATACCCTAATTATTTAATACTAATGCTAGCCTACAAACATTCCAGCCCCTTTACTCATGAAATAAAAAATCTAATTTTTATTTAAAAAAAAAAACTATAATTCTATCTGCTGTTAAAAATTATTGTCTACCCATTTAAAATTATTTGGTCCCACTATGTGCCTTATACAGATAAAATTAAAAGTGACATGTCTAAACACCAGATTATACTGTTTCCTTTCACCAAACAAATGTTAAAACTTCATGGTTACCTAATTCTCATTTCTGATTAAACAATATTGACACACCTAAATCATTGTCTGCAACTACCACGCCCTAATTTTCTAAATAACCACTAATTCATCATATATTTTCAAAATAAATCATTTCCACCATTTATTTTAATACATAACCTGAAGAAGAACAGTACTGCTCTGAAACATGGTAATTTTTGTGTTACGATATGATGCTTTTATAAACCATTGTAATAACAAATTACAATATATATATGATGGTGGATTTTATAATATTTCAGTTTAAACTACCTCTCTGAAGATGGCTCATGTGAGCCGAAAGCTTAGAAGAAAACCAATAAATAATTATCCAAATATTGGAGAATTTTTGTCTTTATTTTCAACTGAAATTAAAGCAAAAATACGACGTTTAGAACGGCTCATGGTTAAACATAATAGACATTCATTGTCTCTTATATTTAATAGAATATGTCTAGAAAATTACTTGCTGCCTCGATATACTAAATTTAATATATATATATATATATATATTTGCATGCAGGTATTTATACCTGTGTCACAGGTTGAATCGATATACAATTATGTAGTTGTCCCATATTTCTGTGAGGTTTTTATACTTTTGAGCATGCACTGAATTTAAATTAAATATAATTCATTAAAGTACTGCTTAATTATTGTCTTGATCTTGAAATCATTAAATCGACATTACAATCAAAAATTCATTTCTATACCAAAATTTCATCTGCAAGAGTTAAATTCCAAATCAATCATTCATTTATCTTTTTTTCTTGTTCTCACTATTTTTATCTCCATAAATATCGGTAGAAAAGTTAAGTTTTCTTCTTGACGTATGTCAGATTTTTTTATTCAGGGTATCTTTCTCTTTGAAGAAAGATTGAAAAAAGAGAAATTAACAAATTAAATAGCAGTCAATCGCTTCGCGACTCTATTAATGTTATTTCATCGTTTTTCTTTCTTTTATTTCCTTCATCTCATTTTCTTAAATGAAAATTTTGACAGTTTCATTAATACCTTCTCTTCTTTTCAGTTCAGGTTTAATTGTTTTAACCCATTTCATCAAATAAAGAAATCGAGAACTATCTGGAGCTTTCAAAGACTTTGTTGTGTTTTACATCTTGCTACTCAATTAATGATGAAGATTAATTGATTAAATTTAATATAATTTAATTGAAAATTGAATCCAGATCGTTTTATATTTTTATATCTTTTCACATTTTTCATAATGTAAATTAACGAATAGTAAATTGTCATGGAGTCTCTCCGTTTATAGAATATATTGTTGTCTAAAGTGTAACTTCTTTTATGTACCGTGTCATTTCAAGAGGTTGGCGATCATAGCTCCCCACAATTCCCTGCCCTTTTGTTTCTAAACATTTAGCAAGTTTAACCTTTGTCGGGGACCACTCAACCCGAATTCTTCACAAAAATCAGTTTCGCAGAAATCGTTTTACAATTGTTTTTGCCTTTTCATCGTCGCCGTCAGTGTAAAACAATAATCTTAAAAATAAAAAACAAAACGCTTCCGTCTAAAACAATAGGATCAGGTCCAAATGTAAATAAAATATAAAATATACTTTATTTTATTATTTTTTCATAAAAAACTTTTTCAGTGACTTGCCATTGGTTAGGGGGAGGTTGTTTGGTCAGATTTGTCAGTACCCGCTATCGAGGAGACCCTGATTTTTTGGACATCCGTCCGCTTTGACGGGTGAAGTCAGGCTCTCCAAAATTCAAAATTAAAATTACTACTAAAGATTTTTTAACTGTCAGTTTAGCGTAACTTCCGCGCCATTGACAGCTTATCTTCTGGTACAAACTTATCAAGAACAGGAGTTGGCATTTGACCACAGTAGACAAAATAAAAATCCCAATCCGAAAAAGTTTTCTTTTTGCACACCTGGCTGACATTTTTCAACAAAAAACATTTCACTCAAATTTCATATCTGTCACCAAGAGCAAATAAACTTCATTGCCGAAAATTTAATGATTTGCAAAAATATCGTCCAACGAATGTTTAATACTTCCTAGATATTTAAATTGTGATAATTATTTGATTTATTAACTTTAATTTGTAATTTGCATGTTAGGTTTTTCTTTTTGCTAACAACGATTCATTCTGAAAACCAAGAAACCTCAGATATATTATAAAAGCATTCATCTCAGTAAAAATGTTATTCACATATATTTAAATCTACTGTAAATCACGTTTTCTTGTTGCGAATTATATCTTGACACTAGGTATGTCTAACTTTTGACATGAAGTGATAAAAAATTTTCTTAAAATCACCAAGCCTTCCATGGAGATGCTTAATGCAGATATTCTTACTGTGATCATGATCCTCTCAATTCTTCTTTGAAAATTTAATTCTTTAAATCACTTTGGCAAGGTCTTTAAAGATCCAGTAGTATGGACACAAATATATTGTTCTTGCCATAAAATAGCATGGCTCTCAAAAAAGGTTTTAATATTCATTAGCTTCCATATTGGTTTCCGTTTTAATAGTGTTTTTCGTAAAAGTGGTTGAAGCTATTATTATACAGATTTTCTATTCTGTATTTTCGGAATCATACACCCACACTTTTGAATCACAACGTCCAGGTTAATCTATTTTTACAACTCTGGTTGTTGCTCTTAGCTATTTTGTGCGGGTTTTAAGAAAAACTGTCAATCTAATTCACAATGAATCACCATTGCCGACTAGATTTGTCTGCTTTATAGTTTCATTTAAGGTCAGTTTGTTTTTATTAACTAGCAATGCACCGCATTATTTATGTTGGAATTGCACGGCTATGGAACTTGATGAACAGTGAAGATTTTTTACATTAATGCAATGAATGTAAACGGTAGGAAAAAGTATGAATTAACATGTGGTAAAAAATAATTGGCTGTCCAAGAAAACAGTAGGATTGATCATTTACATTACTTTTTACTCAGTACATTGTTGAAGAGTCACTCAAGTTAGATGGTTTTTAAATGAATCTTTTTAATCTTGCCAATCAGCCTTGCAGCTATAATATTGTGTGAAATGAAAACCTGATTAATAAGTTGTGTTCCACAAAGTAACAGTGTATCACATAAATTTGAGCTACTATTTTATTTATGGGGACAAAAAGACGAGATTTAGAACTAAGTAGCTTTGAATAGGATCTCTTACGTAAAAATGAATTTCGTTTTTTCCACATGAGCCTATGAACTGCAATGCGTAAAATGATGCAAAGTGTTTTACTTTTCCTGTATGTTCTTGTGTTTTATCCATTATTTTAACGTGGTTACATTACTTGGTTAGAAGTGATAAGGATATGAGAGCAGAGGTTCCAACAATTCGCTAAATGATTTTATTCTTCTTGTATAAATTTAGTAGAAACAAATTCAATTCAGCAATTTTTTAAATTAATCTTTAGTTAATCGTAGTGCGACATTGTCTTTTAGACTGGTACCAATATTTCGCAACTTAGCAAGAATTTAAACTACTTTTCAATTTGTTTTAATTGTAAGACGAATAACCAGTTAAGGACAAAATCAACCTATAAGAAAGAAAAGCTCAGAAAGGTTTTTAAATATAAAATATAAGATATTTTTGTTTTCATATTTTACAACTAATTTTTTTCCTCGGTGTGTATACGTGTTAAAATTATTCCTTGTTTGTAGTTGCTTGTTATGATGAAAAAAATGGGATTTCTTTACGTGTATGGGTAAGAAAAAGTTAGAGAGAATGTGTAAGTGTCACATAGCTTGGTAAGGATGAGTGTAAGTGTTACGTAGCTTGAATAGTAAGCGTATTTTATTTAAGCCACCGTCCTGAACTGATGTCGCATGTATCTGTCTCTATATCATTACTTATTTTCTCCTTCTAGGGACTTAAATAATCTTCAAAGATGTCACTAAGCATGTTTTTATTGTCGGTGAGAACGTGGCTCGTTGACTGAAAAATGTTAATTTTTTTATTTTAAAACGATTTATTAAGTGGGAGGATGTGGGAATCGTCCGTCTCAAAGATACTATTTCCTTTCGTTTTTTTTTTGTCACTTGGTGCTTGACAGTTCTGCTGCTCATGTCTGTCTTCGCTTCAAAGATCCTTAGAAATGTTTAGTTTTATTGAAAAATGATAAAAAAGTGAGAGCAAACCATATAGAAAATTTGACAAATATCAATTAAATGTATGATAATGTCTTCCTAGTGTATTTATGGTGAATTTATTTCGGGGATAAGTGTCAATGGAAAGAAGTAAATTTAAAATATGTCTGTCAGCGTAGAAAATAGAAAGGTAGGAAAATATAAGAACTTAATTTGGATTTATGCAGTATATTGTATAAAGTATATTGTATATGTGTATCTTTTGGATGACCGTTGCCGATAGTTAATTCTGATTAGATACACCTGCACAATTGTATAAATTTCCTTGAGCTTGCAATTTCTGGTAAAAGGCGAAAAGGAAAAGCAAGGCAAAATTATGGACGCACATATTTCCAAATTGTAGTTCTCTGTATTTTTTTCAATACTTAGAATTTCCAAGAAAAACCGTCAGAATGCAGTAATTTGTGAAAAATCCGTTTTCCCATTATGTATATTGAAATGCGTTTAATATTGGTGCTGCACATAAATTATTATCCCTCTGTACATCTTTTTTTTCAATTTCAACGCTATTAACTAATATATTTCACGTTATTGAAATTATAAGTTGTGTACATATGTTATCAGCGTTCTGCTTCCTTTTGTTTCAATAAACAGAATTCGAACTCGGAAATAGTTTTTTTTATTTTTTTTATTTTGTTATTTTCACGTTCCTTATAAATTCCGAATAAGACATTAATCTAAACTGATACACGAGGTTAAATAAAAGTACGAAGTCCTTAGAATTAGACTTTGAGATAAAATCTCTATCTAGCTGCCACAAACATTGATGGTCAATATGTTATGTTCATTATCTATAATGTATAATACTCTCTTGTAGTATATGATATCATTGAAAAACCTCGTCCGAATCTACATAATTATTTTAAGTTCTCGTAATTTGAATTTTAAAAAAATATATAAAAATAGCTTATTTAAAATTATGTCGACTGAAATTAGTTGGCCAATATATTTTAGTTATTTCACTACAAGCAAGGTAATAAATTCATTAAGATGCAAGGGGATAGCGGGTTTGAAAGAATATAAAACAAAGACAGTATTAAGGAGAGAGAACAATAAAGCAACAGAAATTAAGACAAAAGCTATTCCATTTAAATTAACTTGACTGGAAAGCATGACATCAAAAGACACAAGCGAGAGATGCAAAAAAATGTTAGCATAGAACTTGCCATTTCAATAGTAAATTGAGAAGACCTTGCAGTCAATATACTACTGCACTTAAATTCTAATCACGTATTTAATGGAAACAACCAATGCTTATGTATTCGAGAGTCAACAATAACATTATTTAGCTGTGGATTCGAATCAACATTAAAAAAAAGGAAAATCTGTTTAAATATAAAAATATAAAAAATTATATTTTCGGAATTTTTACAACAAACATTTTCTTAGCATGTATGAGTGTTAAATTATTTCAGTACATGTTTCTAGTTGTTTCTTAAGATGAAAAGAAATGCGATTTCTTCGCGTCTATGTGTATGAAAGAAGAGGCAAGAGAGAATATGAGGGGTAAGTGTCACGTAGCTTGGTGAGGAAGACGGTTAAATGAGTAAAGGAATTTCTTTTAGGCCGAACGTCGTGAACTGTTGACATCTGTCTCTCCTGCCTGGTTTGTCTGTCTTGAAACTCAACTTAAATATCCTTCAAAGGGATCGTGAAGCAGGCTTTTTAATTGTTGGTGGGAACGCGAGCCGCTGATTGAAAAATCTTAAGTATTTATTGTAAAAGCATTAGTTTAATTAAACGGAACAATGCGCAATCATCTGGCTCCTAAACAATCTGTTATCATTTGGTCTTTAACTGTTTTAATATTTATTTCCGTTTACGTCTTCTTTTATGTCCCGCGTACCTTCTTTTATATTAAGGGTTGTCAATGTCTGATTAGTTTTGGATTTCGTTAGTCATTATCAAAGACTTTGGCATGTTTAATCTGTCTCGATTTCATTTATATTAGATATCATGTTTAGTAACTATTTGCGTCGTATTTTTCTTTCCTTGAAATAAATTTGTAGCTAAATTTGACAAGTTTCAGTGTAGCTTGCTTATTAGAATTAAAGCTTCCATTATTAGTTATTTTTTTTTTATAAAAAATAGTTTATATGATATAACACTTTTGTTAATCTGTTTATTTATCTGGTATTTATTTAAAATGGTATGTCTATTCGATAATATGCATTAAGTAACATTTCTGTTTGAAAATTAAAATGAGAAAGATTATCTCTCTATTTCAATTTCGAATAATCTTTTCAACTGGATTAGAAAGTTAACGAAATGTTTTTTGTTTTATTTGGCTTTTTCTCATTTTTTGTTAGCCATAATGACTTTTTCTTTTTTACTTACACATTTCTAAATATGCTTAAGTAAAAAAAGTTTTGTTTTTGTTGTTGTTGTTTTTTGGGGTTTTTTTTCTTGCGAATTTCTTAGGTCTTGCATAAATCTATATTATAAACATTAATAATTATAAAATATCAATATTTTATATTTAGCCTAGGATTCTGTTGTGGAGTAAATAAGACATTCCCAGTAAGAAAAATGAACTAGGCAAGGCAAGACGCCTTAAATAAAGAACCCATAGAGATTTCAAAGTTAGATTCCCCATCGATAACGAAACTGTCGATCGAGCGTTCGGATTTCGGACAGAGTTAGACTCAGTCGAATCTGCGTCTACGGACAAACATTCGGCTGAAAAGAAAACACAGGCTTAGTGCACGGTCCTTCGTATGCAGAGGCTGGAAAAATTTTAATCCTTGGCTCGAGTGTTCGCGCTCGTGTTCCTCACATAAAGCCCGGCTTTATGTCATATCTCGTCTCAGTGGTAATGTTCAGGGTAAATACCCAGAGTTTTTCACGAAAACGGAATTGTTGTCGAACTTTCTGTAGTTGAACAGAGAACTACTCTGTCGGCGATTGGTCTACGGACTGGGACTCGGTTGAAAAAGACAGAAAAACTTTTTTTGTGGTTTTAACCCTGTCGAATCTTTGTCTACAGATAGCGACTCGACCGAGAAAAATGGGCTTAGTGCCCAATTTCGTATTTTCGGAGGCTAGGACAATTTTAAACCCTGGCCCGAGTATACCCTCACGGGTAACACACGTAAACCATTCCGTCTCTGTAGGCGAAATTTGTGTAAATAATCGCACTTGTCAATCTCTCTGTCTTTGAGCAACCAGTCAGTTCTATGTCTACAGGCAAATACTCTACTGAGAAAAATAGACTATCCGAAAATAGACTAGTCAAAAACATCCAGCGCTCGCATAGGCGGGATCAGAGTGTTATTACCCTTGGTCCAGGTGTACCTGCTCTTGTTCTAAACCCGACCTTTGCAACATACAATGTCTGTGAGAAGACATTGATTAAATACTCAAAATTCTGAGAGAGAAATCGCAATTGTTAAGCTTCTTATTTTCGAGCAAAGTACGATTCAGTTTGAACTCTATTTACGAACGGAGAGTCGGCAGAGAAAAATAGACAAAGTTGCATAAATTTAAACTCTTCACCCGAGTATACGTACTCGGGTTTCCCACGTTAAATCCGACCTTGTGTCATATACCGTATTAGTGAGTGATTTGAGTAAATCTCCAAAGTTCTGAGAGAGTTTTGAGAGTGTTCTTTAGGGTAACGTTGGTGTCAGTCGAGACGTAATACTATAATCATACTATAATCTTTCAAAAGAAATGGTTTCAAAAATCACTCTGCCACTTTTAAGCAAAATTGAAGCTACAATTGGCTAATTTTATCACCAAATTCTTCTCACAAACGGTCACTTCTACCCCAAAAAGTGGGTTTAAACAGGCATTATTCTATCTAAAATCTCCTAGTGAGACTGATATTAATAAATCTAAAAATAGTAGAAGAAAAATTATATGGTGCAACCCCACTTTTTGTCAGTTATCTAACATTAATAGGTCATCACTTTCTAAAACTGATTGATAAACATTTTAAATTTAACAAGTAAAATATTTAACAGAAATAAACGTTAAAAATAATTCTTCTTCTATCATTATCTACATTATTAATTCTCATAATAATAAAATATTAGATACTTTTTATAACAATCATCAAATAAATAAAAATTCCTCATGTAATTGAGTTAACGATAACAGTCCAGTTGGAGGTATGTGAATGCCTGAAAAAAGTTATTTAGCTAGCAACTATTTTTCCTAAAGAATATAATAAAGAATGAAAAGCATACTTTGTCATTTTGCGGTACCTTGGAAACAATTTTTTTTAAATCATAATTCTTTCTCAATGTCTCACCTCAAATTCCAGACCGTTCTGCTTAACATTACTGAAAATTAAAAGACAGAGTTTTCACTCCACACATTGAATGAAAAATTATAGAAAAATTACAAACCACTATTAGCTTTAGAAATATATGCAACTTATGCTTAGATGAAAAAATAAAGATGAATAAATTTAGTGTAACTAGCCAGTTTTATGCACACACACACATTATATATATATATATATATATATATATATATATATATATATATATATATATATATATATAATGCAGAGAAAGACAGTAAACAACCGATTCCAAAGATATGAAAAAGTGCTCAGTTCAAAATTCAATAAAGAATTGAAGCAAAATTATATAATCCCAATAATTAAGGATTCAACACCAAACTACTTTGACTTACTCGAGTAGCTTGGTTTTGAATTATTCTTTAATTATTCAGTTTATATATATGTGTGCAATAACATAAACATTTTGGCGATGAAACTTTTATTAAGCTTGGAACAGTTTTTCCCAATGATATGCTATTTTTTGTTTGTTTTTTCTTTCAGTGAAAAAGAGGAGGTCCCTAATAAAATATCTAATTTTTCAATCAGATCTGTTCTTTTCTTCCCGTAAGATGAAACATTATTCTTTATCTTAAATATATTTATAAAAGGACAAAAACTCTGTAAAATACAATCTAAATATTATATATTAATGATTATCGATTCTATTTAGATTATACGTTTAAATAATATCAACATACCCATAGGTAAATCTAGATTTCTTAAAACTATTAAGATAAAAGTAAATATTTTCGAATTGCAAAAATGTCTGAATTGATAAAGGGAGAGAATAGAATCAGTAGATGCTTGGAGACAGAAATGAACGTATTAAAATTAAACTAGAAAAATAAAAACAAATTTAAACGTTAACACTCGTCTTTTCTGGAATCAATAATGAAGGTGTTCCTAAAATTAATAGTTATTTATTTGGTATTGATCATTTTGATTTAGTTGATTCCAGTAAAAAATATTTTTGGCAATTCGATTATTTAAACTTTTTTTCTTTCTTGCTTATGATTATGTCACCCATTGCAAATGGATTCTATAAGAACAATTAATGAAAAACTATCAGCAAAGATTCTTTTCTTACTGTAGTACAACATACATCACTACAATAAGCTAATGTAATATGTTCAGTATTCGTTAGATACTGTTTTCATGTTGATTTGTGCCATGTTCAGTTACACTTATTAAATAACTACTGAATGTCAGAGGAGTTAACGAATTAATCTTGTGGGGTCATGACTACTATACTTTTTTTGTCATTTCACCTCCGAGCAAAGCAAGGCACCTCGTCGTGGTGTATTGGTTAGCGAGCCTGTTTTGCTGAGCTAGTATCGTTACAATTGAGTAGTGAGTTCGAATCTAACTGCACTATACTTTCGGCTTTATGCCACATCTAAGCTGCGCTTTGAAAATCACAGCCCCTAGCAAGGGACAGAACCGCCACTACTGTGAAGGGTGTTACAGTGAGAGAAAGGACTGAGTAGAGTGGGTATAGAAGAAAGGATATATATGAATGGGATTCAAGAAGAAAGAAGGTAATTTACGTTGCATTTAACATTTTTAATATTGTAGTTATCAGGGAAGCAAGTAAACGGAAGGGAGCTTCACATGCTGGAAGTGCGAAAATATTTTTACAAAAGACAGAGGGTAGCTACGTCACGTCGGTGAGAAAGTGACTGAAGTCGAGATGTCAAGTCAGGATCGATTACATTGATCATGTCTTGAAAGTCAGAAAGATGCGCATTCATGCATAGCATATCTTAAGTGACAAAACCTTTGAACTTTAAAGACAAGCCTAGTGGATGTTGTTTCTGTCTGTGATATCCTTAACCATGACTGTTGATTTTAATCTGAGAAGTCCTTCGCCCTGCGATATAGTGTCACCACCCTATATATAGCCATAGAGTCTAGTCTACATTATTGTGCTAGATGACTGTTGACCCTATAAAAAGTTTCATCCACCTTTCGACATAACTTTTTCATCCTCCTAAGTGTTTGGTGAGATCCCCTCCTCACCAAAAAAAATTGATGGAAGACCTAGTTTGGTTACTACTTAGTTACACGCTATCAATAACAACCGTTGACTGGCCAGGCAGAAACTGAAGATTGTAAATAATTATAAGTTAATAAAAATAAGTATATAAAAATATAAAAAAAATCTATTTGCGCGTGTATTGTACGACAAAATTACTTTCTCTTTTTCTCTCTCAATTCTATTTTTCTGTGAACTATTCCTGCTTAAGAAAAAAGATACTAGTTTTTGAACAGTAAAATCTAAAACTAAAATGAATAAAAATAAAATTGCAAAAATTTACAAAAATAACGTAATTCTAGTCCTTGCTGGTTTTGTCTTGAAATGTTCCTAGACGATAAAATAATATTTAAAGTAAAAATTGTTGTGTGCAAAAAGAATGGCTCTTCATTCGTCTTCATTCGTCGATAATTGAACGTATTCGATAACTGAATTAAACTCAGTGATCAATCACACTTGCAATCATACTAAATAAAAATTGACTCCTAACAAGATTCGACGGCCATGGAAAGTTACTCGGAGAGTATAATACGCAGGTGTTGATTTAAGCAATCCTTTCTTGCTTCTCAACAACCAATTGTACAAAACATTCATACTATTTATTGAATGACCCTCGTACCAAAAAGAATACAAGATTTTTTATTTATTAAAAAAAAAATTAAATGGTGTTTTAATATTGGTAACACACACAGGGTGTCCATAGAGTCCGTGTGCACTTTAAAAAATATATAACTTTATTTGTGTTTGTGATAGAAATAATCTGTAAAAACTGTTATAAAGTTTAATGTACCTAGTCTTAAGTATAGTTATTGAATAATTCTTTATCTCAAAATTTGCATCAATTTTTAGATAGGTAAAAAATATTCTTATTAAAATCGTATTACGCTTTGTATTGCTAATGATGGAGGGGAGATGAAAACTTAAATAAAATGTAAATAAAACCTTAAAAATATAGAATTACGTCTTTTTAATCCTTTTTACAATTTTTTTTACAAATAATTGTACAAATAAAGTTATGAATTTTTAAAAGTGCATACGAACTTTATGGAAATCCTACATTAAACTAATTTTTATATAAGAAGGTAAGTTTATTATCAAGTGATTGTATTATTTGATGAATCTACAGTTATAAATATATATCTCAAATCATTACGTAACAATTTAGATTAACTGTGACATCACAGGCTTTTGATGCCACACACACACACACACACACACACACACACATATATATAATTGTGCTTACGGTCATATCACGTTGAATACACCGGTTCTCGTTCGATCACCGAATTTAAGCAACGTTGAGCCTGGTCAGTACTTAGATGGGTGACCACTTGTGAATACCAGGTGCTGTAAGCGTTATTGACGGATGTGCGTTGTGGTGCAGTGGATGTCGGCTCGGAGGGGGAAATCGGTGAGCCGAGTTCCAATTCCAGTCGAACACTTTGCATTCACTTACGCACTGGTATCCTTGGGAAAGGTATAAATCCGTCCCTTCCCTCCAGTTATGGATTAAATAACTGAGGTCTGTTGTTCATGTGATCTGTGGCAGACATCTGCACCGATTGTTTACTATCAGCAGTTCCGAAAAGTGTGGATGGTGCCTCACAAGCCTTCACCACTTTAAACAATTCTTTGTGTGGTTGTCTGTGTTGGACGCTCATACATCGAAATCGACGGGAGAGTCCATTATTATATATACAAGTATGGAAATAAGTATGGATGAAATGAAATTCCGTATCCAAAGAAACACTATTCTTAAAGAACAACTCAATACAAAGTATAATGAATAATATTTATTTAGAATTTATAACATAAATATGTGGAAATATCACTACAAAAGTAGCTATTTTGTTTCGACTCTACCTGTGTCTTATCAAGTGACGAGGGTTACTTCAAGTTGAAGAGATTTAAAAGGTTTAAAATCACCTAAACCCTTCTGAATCATAGATGCATCTTTACATAGACAGTCTGGGCCAATCAAAATAAAGTAATTTCTAATTTGAAGAATATGAGAACAAACTCTAAAAACAATTTATTGGTCAATTAATATTAATGTTTGATTAATATAGACATTATCACTGTTAATCGCCTATTAGCTTCACTTTACTTTCTTTTTATTGCGTATTTTAATTCTAAGTTTAACAAAGCATTAGATTTAGATTATTATTACATTATTCAAATATTAAACGAGGATAAGACATATCACGCACACATATACAAATCTATAGACATCCACATATGCACAAATACACGAATATACACAAACAGATATTGGTATACAGACACATGTACAGATGAATATACGCACATATATATACATACTCAATTTTTTTAAATTTTGTTTTTATCAACGTGCCAATTTATTCGTTAATTTTTAAAGCCAAGTTTGGAAAAAATCTGTAAAGGCAACAATATTGGATACATGTAAGAGCGAATTCATAAGATGGCAAGGGCCTTGTATTAATGAGGTCACGACAGACACAGTCATATTTCAGAGCAGGAAACAATAAACATAATTAAATATATACTCACACAAGCTAAAAACAAAAATGTACCCTACAAAATAAAAAGTATAACCACATACATGAAACTACTTATACACAACTTCTTGTATAAATATACGCAAATAAGCTCAGTAATATTCACACAGAAGCATACGCACATATATAAACTTGCATATATATATATATATATATATATATATATATATATATATATATATATATATATGCAATATATACAGACAGGCATATGTGGACATCTGAACATATATACACACAAATAGGCATACACATATAAAAAATAATATTTGAATAAATTCTTAACCGGGCAAAATTTAATAATAACAAGAAATATATAGAGATTCGATGGCATTTTATTAAAATCTAAAAAGAGACAACCGGTTTCGCCCAGATCTTATGAAGTCTTAACTCTAGGATTTCTGCAACAGTCCTTAGAATTTACGATTGAAAAGGATTCAAATTGTTCTTTATCTTTTTTGGATGTTCGTGTCTATAAGAATGATGTAGGACTTTTGATTTCATTATAGAGGAAGGATACTTTTACTGGACTGTATACGCGTTTGGATTCTTTTTGCCCCCGTCAACGCATGATTACCTTAAAACCGTAACTTTTAGGGCTCCCAAAATTTGTTCTAGTACTTTCCTTCCCGCTGAAAAGGACTTTATTAAGATGACATTTTCTAAGAATGGGTATCCAACTAGATATTTTGGATTCCACTATGCCGTTTGTCATCAAGAATTTTTATAAGGTTAAGTCGTTAGTTTTTAAGAAATGCTACATTTATCTGCGACTACTTTTATTGGCACAGATGGTGGGACTTTAGCTAGGAAAATTTCTTATTCCATTAGTAAGTGTTATTTTGCTGCGAATTTGAAAAAAAATTTTCAACACGAACAAATCTTTCCTTTATTTGTAAGGATGTTTTGCCTCTTCAACATATAAATTCCGTTGTTTACAATTTTCAGTGTGGTTCCAGATGCGACTACATAGGCAGAACATCTCAGAGAATCAAGCAGCATTTACCTCCGAGAATCTGGAACTCTTCCGCAAATAGCAGTCACCTGGTGAATACATCCGGGTCATTCAATAAATCAACATGTTATTAATAGCAGAAATTGTGTGGTTGGTTTGTTGACAATTTTACCATTCTGGCTAGGTCCACTCTTTTTTCATCTTAAGGGGCTAGAGTCCATATACATAAGATTCCGGGAGCCTGCTCTCTGTAAGTAGAGAGAACGCCTTTTGGGACTCAATATTGGGCTCTAGTATCCTTAAAGTTTGTTTTTTTTGATAATGCCCAATCACAAATCCCATTTCATTTAAAATCCCAGAGTTAAGACTTCATAAGATCTGGGTGAAACTGGCTGTCTATTTTTTATCTTAATTAAATGCCGTCAAATCTTTATATATTTCTTGCTAATATTAAATACGAATATATATATATATATATATATATATATATATATATACACACACACACACACACATATATCTACACATACATACAAATATATACATACACATACACATTAGCAAGTAAACCAAAATATAAATATGTCTACTAATACAAAAAGCATAAGTACATCTATATGCATACCTACACTAATACGTAGACTAACCCATTCACCCAAGTATATATTCTAATCAAAACATAGTGAAAGAAAATTCATATATATATATATATATATATATATATAAAGAGAGGGAGAGATAGAAATATATACATATATATATGGGTGTATATATATGTGTGTGTGTGTGCGTGTGTTTTTTTTATCTATCTATCTATCTATCTATCTATCTATCTATCTATCTATCTATCTATCTATCTATCTACTTATCTATCTATCTATGTGAAGAAAACTAACTGTTTTACAATTCCGAGTTCTCCGGTATTTACATTTTTTATAAAAGTGATTAATGCAATAATTATTACAAAGCATAATATAATCATAGAATTAAATTTGTTTTTTATTTAAAAATACATTACGACACAGAAATTTCTATGTTTTGAGATTTCTATCTGGTCATCAGGTAATGTTAGATCGTTGTTGTGAAAATGATTTTCATATAAATATAAGCAATACTTTTGTTATATATAGATATGGGAAGACATAAAAATTTATGTGTGTGTTCAATTTAACTAATCAGAATAGATAATCACTTTAAATTTGAAAAAGTTCATATTTTTGGGAAATACATGATTTCTTTTTTCAATGTTATCGGCAATAGTGTCAACTTAATTTTCAAAACCACTGTCTAGATTCTATTTCAATTGATGTATCTATTATTGTTACAAATTTTTTTTCTTTCAGCTTTCTCTTTATCCAAACATTTTCTAAAACAAAAAGATGAAGAAAAAAACATTTTATATTTTGATCTAACTTAAAGGGACATTTGACTATTATATACTATTTTATTTCGATTCAGAATGCATTTTATTTTAATTTTTTAAAACTTTTAATTTATAAATAACATTTTTAAGTATCCATTTATTTATTAAACAATTTTTTTTAATTTATTTTATTCTTTTTATAGAAAAACATTTTTATCATTATTATATAATAAGACAATTCTGAATATCATAATACAAAATTTTAAAAATCTATTTAATGCTTAAAAAAATTCTGTAAAAATGCATCTATGATGAAGAGGATTTGGGTGATTTTAAACCTTTTAAAACCTTTATATATATATATATATATATATATATATATATATATATATATATATATATATATATATTATAAAATATAATTTACTGCAAATTGTACATTTTGTTTCAACGTTGTAAGAACAATGTCTGATCAGGTAGTTAATAATCGTGGTAATAAACGTTATTTTTTAAAAATGAAATTTTAAAAAGTTACTTGTTTTTATTTTTAGAAATCTTTTCGTCCCAGGTAAGGGGATATTGAAAAAGAAGGTTAAAAATAGATGAGGGTAGAAAAGATGAGGAACCAAAAATAGAAATAAAATATAAGGGAAAAGAAAGAGGAAAGAGAAGGACACAGAAGAAATAAAAGACAAAGAGGAAAACAAGAGAGAAAGAAACGAGAGGAACGAGCCAATGAAAACGGCTCAGAGAGAAATAGACCCCAAAATTTAGTTAGGAAGTAAAATATAGACAGATACAGATATCGGTCACGCGACGTCTGGACGTAACAAAGAAGGAAAAATGAGAAAATGCATAGACAGAAGAAAGTGTGAGGGAGACAAGAGAAGTGACGAAAAATAGACATTTCAAACTTTGCCTGGAAGTGAATTGCAGACAGATACAGAGGTTCGTTACATTGCATAAAACTAAATTCTTTGGCATTTAAAAAAATGATGAAATCACATACACAACATAGGAATTATTCAAAAAGTGCAGATCTGAGGTTGTTTAAAATACAACACGAAGATATAAATTCTTTAGTGCTAATATAATAAACTAGAGAAGTAAAATAACGTTATTATAAATAAAAAAAATTGAACTTAAAATTTAAAAATTTAATGTAAAATTGAAATTTAAAATTTAAAATTTAAATTAAAAATAGAATAACATAAAATTAAATTAAAATTAAATATATATATACATATATATATGGTAAGTAAGAAAATTAAATAGATGGTAAGTAGGAAAATAATATTTTATCTTTTTGAGTCAACAATTGTATACCTTTGTATTATAAGGAGCTCATCTGAACAGTTGCCATGAAAAGATTTGTAGAACAGATAGAATTAAGCCATGTCACCTCGGTGAGCAAGTTACTGAAGACGAGATGACTGGTGAGGATCGATGATTGTATTGCAGACCGTTCTCTAGATCTTGTCAGGAATTTCGAGATACCCAGAAGAAGCACCAGACTATGGGAAAAGTATTCAATACACGGACAAATGTTCAAGATGGATTTTGACAAAAAATATTTTGGCACGATGCAGTAAACAACATTCCTTGCAACAGACGTAACAATTGACTCAATATAGTCGCTCAACTTGATGTCAGCAGACTACGTGAGACCAAGAAGGCGTAGAGTATTACTCTCATAGGGTTCAGTGGCAGTCATTCTGATATTAGGCAGTAAAAGTTCTCTGTGAAGATTAAATGAAAGCAGATTTAATTTGGAAGCGTTGAAATATATAAGCCATGACTTGCCCCAGTTAACCACGGACTGAAAATTGTTTTCAAGGATTAGTTGCTAGATTTACTTTGTCGGGTTTGTTGGGTTTGCTTCTAAGACAGGAGTAAATGGTTGTGTCATTAACATACAACAGGGAGATCAGTGATGAAGATAAGAAAGAGTGTATGCCTGAGGGCATAGCATTTATAAGTATTGATCTTGAAGTATGTCCGCAATACGACTTTCAATGCGCGATTGGTTAGGAATTATTGGATTAAGCCAAATATATGTCCCGTGACACAATAGCATTCAAACTTGCATAGAAGGCCAGCATTCCAAATTGAGCTACAGACCAAGCTTCGCAATTTTTATCGAAAGCTTGATAGATAGCTTCAGAGATGGCCGTTATCACTTCGGCAGAAGTATCGGCGAAACTAAAGCCATATTGTTTATCCGAAAGTCACTTTACTGATTCGTTGTGTTTTTTACGGCTTAGCAACCTTTTTGCAGGACATTGAAATCCAGAAAATATTTTTTGGTGGTTGTAAGAATGTTTAGATTCATTTTACCGAGTAAAATTCTGCTAATTAAACTTAATCGAGAAAAAGAAGGTCGATTTATACCTTTTTAATCATATTTTTGCTTACATGAATACACTGAACCCGGGAATTTGAAATTATCCATCCGATGTCCATTTTTGAACAGCTAATCAGTATAAACTCGCACATCCAAGCTGTGACCCAACAAGTTACGGACCAGATTCGACGTGTCTTAATTTCGATGATAGTACAAAAACCGGTGTTTCAGTGTGATATGGTTTTAATATATAAAACAAAGTTATAACATCTGTGACATGTTTTCTGAGAGGCTATCTTTTTTCATACCATGTCTGTTACGTGGTACGATGTTAAACTTAGCACTCCGAGATAGACACACATGGATTAAAAAAGACACCTTATTCACTCTTTAACTCACCAACAGAGTAACTAAAAGTATTTTTTCATTTTTACAAGGTCTATCATAAGAACATTCCTTGAATTTACACTTTCTTTTAAGAAATATCGTTGAACATTTTTCTTATTAATAGTCCGTGACGGAATAAACATTTAGATCGAATTGTATAGATCCTCATTAGTCTATTTTCTCCACCAAATTAAAACTTGTAGTTTCTTTCCTTAACACACATATTTTCAAACTCAAATAAAGACTTCAAAAAGAACATAATGAACTACATAAATACAAATCTATTATAATTATCAACAACAAATGTATGTATATGAGATCGCATTTGTTCTCTTCAGAAAATATACAGACTACATATTTTTCGTATCTCGTATGAATTTTTTAGAAAAAATATCGTAGTACCCAGCTCTGTTAGTTCCTCAAAAGTCTGGACTCTAATTATGGAATCACTGGAAGCGTCATATCAATTATAAAATCCTTTCTAAAAGGTAGATCTCTGAAGATACTTGTTAACTGTCAGACCTCCAGGGCCAAGCGATCAATGCAGTTATCCCAAATGTTCGCTTCTCTCTACAAACCTCATCCTACTTTACATAATAATCTTTCTCCAGTCATTTGTGGATCTCTTTGCTGATGATACAACGTTATATGGGCGCACCCCCAAAAGCAAATCTTGGCAGCTGATCAATTCCTTTGCTCTAGCTATAAAAGCTCAGTAGGAGCAGTAGAATAACTGGCTGGGCACCGTTTGAATACCTCCAAAAGCAAACCAGTAACTTTCTATCATCACCGAGTGAACGCTGCATTTTCACTTATCGTGATGAATGGTTGTTCACTCATGGAGATGCCAAGCGTTGAGTACCTATTGGGACTTACCCAAACCCCCGACCTCAAGTAGTACTCATACATACGATCCATTACTTAGTCGGTTAAGTACCATACATGATACACACTTGGGCGATCATGTCTCGAAAGAAACATGACTGACTAGGCAGAATATTTTTCCGCAGATTACAATTACTTTCTGCGGTAGCCTGGTTGTCAACTAATGATATAGAACCTAATCTGTATTGCTATTTAACCCACAGCTGGAGGGAGAAACGACAGATTAATACCTTTCCTAAGGATATTTGTGCGTAAGTGAATGCAATGAATTTAATTGGAATTCGAACTCGGTTCTCCGATTTTTCCCTACGAGCCGATATCTACTGCACCACAACACACGCCGATCCAGCACTAAAGATATTTTTCAAAATAGTCGATTCTCTGTACCGCTCCAGCAAGTATCTGCTCCTGCTATTCTCTATCTTTACAAAGGACAGATCAGGCCATACATGGGCAGAAGTTTACCAGTCTTTTGTTTACATTATGATATAGTCCAAAAGCGTCGCTGCGTCTTTGTGAATGACGAATTATTTTCCATCTTACAATGCTTTCCCCCCACATACGAAACGCCGCAAGCCTCTCGCTGCTCTATAACTATTTCCATGAGAAATGTTCAGACTTCAAACATTCCTTAGTTGTGCCAGTTCTAATTTTCACGGCTAATACCATCCATGCCACGCGCCTTGTAGTGAACCACCTTCATTCTCTTCGTATTTCATTGATGAGATATAAGTACCACTGAAAGAGCTGCTTCTTATGACCTGATACTTTGTGGAAGTGACTACTTATTCACTCTTTAACTCACCAACAGGGTAACTAAAGATCTTTCCCCGGTCACAACAATTTTAACTTGTTCAATATAGGATCACATATCTCCCTAAACTTCGCCTCTTGCTCTGTAATCCCTACCTCAAGTGGCTTCGTGCAAAGTGAAACCTCATTGTAATAACCAAAATTCTCCCTGCCACTTTTAATTTTTGGCAAGGCTATACTGCGGTTGAAAAGAAGAAAATTTCAAACCACAAACAATAAAAATGAGAACGTGATAGAGCAGCTAACGGCCACCTCAAAAGAGGAATTTCAGGCGGAAGAGACTTTAGGAAGTTTGAAATGTCTAAAGACGAGTGTAACGAAGGTGACTAAATTGTTATTCCTCTAGCTAAACTATTTTTAAACCCATTTCTTCACCGAGACCTCGTAAATATACCTTGATGAGCCTCAAAACAACTCGTCAATAGTTATGAATAATTGTTATGGTTTTATTATTTAATCTTTTCATATTACTAACCTCATGTTTGTTGTGTTGTTATTATTATTATTATTATTATTATTATTATTATTATTATTATTTGGCCGGTCTTCTTCCTACGTGTGTTTGTCAAATTATATCTCGCTTACGTTGATACCATCTTATGTTTTGTCTAATTACATTAAAATTACATAACGAAAGAAAAGCTATATATTAACTTACCTAGTGATAGAACCAACAATTCCATTGATAAAACAAAAACCTAATCATAGTAAACAGCGTCTTATCTGTTGCTCTACAGAAGCAATGCACATTGAGGAATTTCGAACCTATTTTTTAAATTATAGTATCGTAAGGTGACATACATACTTTCTGAAGATCATTTCACAGATGACAGTCATTTCGACATTGGGTTTATTGATTAGGCTACTTAAGATTACAGTGTTTGCTTTAATTGACCATTTTCTAGGGTGTCGTTTAGAATAATTCTTAATTTCACGTATTCATATATATATATATATATATATATATATATATATATATATATATATGCGTTAGACTTTCTTATCGTAAACGATAAATGAGTGGCTTTCGTTTTACACTTATGCAAGGAATTTCTGTCCTGCATGCTCTTGTATTGAACTATTAGCCATCAAGCTATCGATCAACATGCACTAAGATTTGTGCGATACAAAGCACACTTTCCCTATCAAAACAACATAACCCATAAAGGTGCACTGTGTACAACGCGTTAGGTGTTTGCTATGATCACATGTTATATTATCACGGACTTTGACCTCCCCAGGGCCTTAAATACATTGGGTAGTGCGTGTGGATTACACAATATACATAAGGGGTTTTGATGTAAGAGTTTGCCGTCTCTTTGGAGCGCCTATGATGACTATGCTCAGTCTTCAAAAAGCCTCTACACATGTCCACACACACACACACACACACACACACACATATATATATATATATATATATATATATATATATACATGATGCAAATATTCCACGCTCAGAGTACATATTTACATATCGATCCCACACGTGAAAACACAAACACACACATGCAGTGTATTCACATAACAAGGACGTACACTCAGATAAACACACAAACTATTTGATCCATAGATGGGACCCTAACAGGTACTACTACTCCGAGCTAGAATGAAACTGGAAGTATTAGTATTTAAGGAGTAACTCCACATTCTCCCAGATTCCAAATAATAAATTTATAGCCACACAACAGTCTGCAATCTATGTCTTACCCAGGACAATATATATATATATATATATATATATTAACATTACATTATCCTGCCGTCATTATGTTTCAGCTGAATTGAGTACTTTAATTTAAGCAAGTAATTAAAAGACAGTTTAAAATGACGCTTTATTCCTGTAAGGTAAAAAAAGTCACTAGCGTCTATTATTAATATTTCCCCAGTATATAATCGATTCAATCTGCCATCTTAACCTGCGATAGAAATGTCGCCTGCATCTCTTCAATGCCTTCGTAAAAGCTTTTTAATAACTATACAGCCGTTGAATCTCACCTGCTGATCTTGTCTGTTTGCATCTTCAATGCAGCTATGTATTAGTCAAACAATTTCGGATAACAAACAATAGGGAAAGTCCCTTGCTGGGCAGCAGATAAAGATAGCAGCGATATTTTCTATGTTGAAACTAGACAAAGGCAGAAAATTCTTGCTTGTTTTACACAAGAAATACAGCAGTAATAATGTCCAAAGCATAAACCTACATCAAATATATTCGTGTATATGCTTGCATGTATAAAGCCATATGTATACATACACACACGGGTAAACATAGACACACACACACACACATATATATTATATTTATATATATAGATTTATATATATATATGTGTTCAGGGTACGATGGGTATATTGTCGCACTATAATTTTTTTATTTCGCTCATCAGTGGCTTGTATTTTTTTTATTTTTCTACTACCCAGTATAGTAGAGTCAGTTGGCCATCATCTGTGAAAACAAGATCTCATGACACAATTTACGCTGCAGAAATTTGGAAACGTCATGTTGTACTGCTTGACATTCGTGATGGAAGATCCAATACTAACATTTTAAACAGATTGAGTGTTAATCTGAAGACGATTCAGAGGATTCAGAAAGAGTTGAATGAGTCTAATGGTGATTACTAAAGTGTTTGGAGTGATCACTAGTGACGGCGGTCTTATTCATCTTCCAACATAGCTTCAGACTCAACGCGGTGACCTATACGCCTTGAAAAGCAATGTCTGAAAGCCATGATTGTGTTCTCTTGCTTGTGTGGCATAGTGCAGAGTCTTGTTGCCAGACATACGGTCTCCCAGAAACTTCCCTCTTGACTCAGGGGGAGGCTTATGGGAGACCCTATGTCTCTATGTCTGGCAGCAAGACTCTGCATTATGCCATACAAGCAAGAGAACACAATCATGGCTGTCAGACAATTTCTGTAACCACATCGCCCTCTACATCTGGCCAATTAACTCCCCAGACTGCAACCCACTTGATTATTATGTGTAGGGTTCAGTTGAGCGAGAGATCAACAAAACTCTTTGTAACACCAAAGATGAACTGAAAGCAAAGGATTATGGCAGCATTCACCAACTTAAACAAGGAGACCGTCCAGATAAAATGAAGGAGATTCCGAAGTTGTCTGGGGGTTGTGGTTGAAGCCGATGGCGATTTTATTGAATAAATGTACTCTTTAGCATTGCAAGATAATTTTGTGTAATTTTGGTAAATCTATCTGTTAAAATGAAATATCAGTGTTACTTTTATTTATGCGGCATTTAAACGATAATTTATCCATCGCACCCTACACGGCATGCCATAATTATATGCAAATCGATTTTTTTGTTCTAACTCCGATAATTTTTAATAAAAATTAGTGAAACTTGGCACGTTAAAAATCTTGCAAATCTGTGGAACATCTTGAAGGAGGAAGGCAGTACACCTCCAAGGATGACCTCTGGAATGCTGTTCTGATTGCTACCAAAGAAATTTCATCAGATGAAATCGAAAGTTTGACATCTTCAACGTACCAAAGGCCTTTTCTCTTGTTAATAAAAATGGCAATTATATACAATATTAATTGAACTATGAAACCATATTGAAGACGTTTGCTCTGTATTATTGTTGTTCTCAAATTACATATTCCTAAAATAATCAATGTTTTAATTTTCCGTCACCACCTCACCATATTTGACTTAGCATTCACTTTAACAATGATTTGCATAGAAAGTTGGCGCGCTGAAACAGGCTGCAAGTCAGCGAAATGGCTGCCGTTTGTTTACTATTGCGCAGATTAGCTTAGAATTTTAGATCTAAGGATGTGTTAGTGTTGCCATATAACGTGCCAAGTTTCACTATTTTTTATTAAAAACTATCGGCGTTAGAACAAAAAAGTCGATTTGCGTATAATTCTGGCAGGCAGTATATATATATATATATATATATATATATATATATATATATATATAAACAAAAATTAAACACATCATCTAAAGTGGCTATAAACTATAATATATTTTGAACATCGAATACCCATCTCTTCAGTCCATGATTTCATCAGTTTTGTATAACCAAACTAGTTAGCCACGTGTGAAAATTAAAATTGATAAAGTGATAACACTCTGATATAACTTGGAAACTTGGAGTATAGTAAAATAGCCAAACCATACATCAGTGGCGATGTCTGCAGATTGTGCCTGGGGAAAAAGTTAGCCATTATGTTGTTTCCAAAACAAAAACTTACTAAATGAAAGATCATAAATAATGCCCAGATGTAATAACCCCTATAAATACATACTAGGATCATACAAACATCAATGAACTGTTTTAAGAACCTTTATTAACTCCTCTCTAATTTTGAAAATATTTGGTTGTTTACACGTTTCTGTAAATAATCCCTGTTTGTACGTTTGACAAACCGAAAATTATAAATCGCTCGCCTGAAGATACCGAAATATTGAAAACTAGGTTGCGGAAATAACTCATTTCCAAATTATATATATATCAGTCATTCACATACAAGCCTGTTTCGCTGTATCACAGCTCTTTCAGTGTGGCTAGACATACACTTGCTTCCGCCGGGATCGAAACTCGACCGATTTGAAGTCAGTCGATATCTCTACTCCGTAACCATCGGCGCATAGAATGAGAGGGGATGAAATTTTAGCGTGTTATATTTATGCGGTGTTTACACACGCCAATCACCGAGAAAACTCAATTCATTACCAAAGAGTAACGCGTAAATCGCAGAAGTTGTAACTGATTTAAAATATTCATCTCTAGAGAGCTCAATCGTAATGAAAACATAATATCTATCTATCTATCTATCTATCTATCTATCTATCTAGCGATAGATAGATAGATAGATAGATAGATAGATAGATAGATAGATAGATAGATAGTATACTTGGCACCAAGACCTAAAATCTTTTGAGCTGCAGTCCCATATGCTATTATTATAATAGTAATAATAATTATATATCTAATTTATGTCCAGACAAGTAGACGGGGTTGCGATGGGGTCTCCTTTGGGTTAATTCCTAGCAAACATTTTTGTTGGTTATTGTGAGTATTATTCTCTCGTACTAATTGTCCCTTTATGTATTATCGTTATGTTGATGATATATTTTGTATCTTTAATACTGAGGACGAAGCCCACCTTTTTCTCACTTCTTTTTACAGTTCACGATTGAGAAGGAGTCAAATTGTTCATTATTCTTTTTGGATGTTCGCGTCCATAAGAATGAGGGAGCATTTTTTACTTCTGTATATAGGAAAGCAACGTTTACTAGACTATACAGGCGTTGGGATTCTTTTTGTTCTCGCCAACACAAAGTTAATGTAATTAAGACCCTAATGTTTAGGGCTTTAAAAATTTGTTCCAGTACTTGCTTAACTGCAGAGAAGGACTTCATTAAAATGACTCTTATTAAGAATGCGTATTCTTTAGATATTTTGGAGCCCACTATGCAATTAGTCATCATTAATTTTTATAGGAATAAGTCGTTGGATTTTCGGAAATGTCCTGTTTATTTACGACTACAATTTATTGGCACAGAAGGTGAAGTGCTAGTTAGGCGAATTTCTTCTTCGATTTCCAAATGTTATTTGCTGCAAATGTTCATGTAATTTTTTCTACGTGTTCAGTTTTCTCTTCTATGCGTAACGATGTTTTGCCTCTTCATCAAATTAATTCTGTTGTTTACAACTTTAAATGTAGTTGCAGATGCAATTACATAGGCAGAACATCGCAGCGCTTAGATCAGAGAATTAAGCAGCACTTACCTCGGAAAATTATGAACTCTTCTGCAAATACAAACCACTTGGTGAATATATCCAGGTAGTCAATAAGTGAGCACATTATTAATAGCAGGAATTATGTTAGTAATTTGAGTGATGACAATTTTTCGATCCTTGCGAAGTCGCACTCTATTATTCATTTAAAGGTGTTAGAGTCCTTATACATAAGATCCCGGGGACCTGCTCTCTGAAAGCAGAGAGAATGTCTCATGGGACTTAGTATTATTGGGCTCTAGCATCATTACAAAATTTTCCTTCTTTTTTTTTTCTATTTCCCCATTGTACTATTCCATTTCACCTTTTAACTATTTGTTAAATAGACTTGAGAAGAACTGGGTGAAACCCGTTGTCTAATTTTCATAGAATATCATTGAAATACTCTTTTTCTTGCTATTATTAAATTATATATCTATAAATGATCAATTACCAAACTGTGGAATATATATCTATTAGTTTTTACGTGTTCCTTGCATAAAAATAGCAAATTCTCCCACTTCTATGTAGTAAACACTTCTGATGGCCTATAATACAGGCAAAAATACACCGAGATACCCTCCCTTCAATATGATGCCGAATTCTGGTTTCTACACCAATGACACTTGTGCTTACTGAAATGGTTCCATCAACATTGCCTCTACACAATTCTAAAAGTAGATTAGAATAGGAACGAAGTGCTAGACTCCGCCAGATTAACGATCAGAAAACTAAGTTACAACCACTGTGGTACTGGAGAATTGTTTCCTAGAAACCTTCTCATTCGAGGAACAAATTTCTGGCGAACCTGGAAAATGGCTGCATTGAAAAGATAAAATGACTGAAAAGGGCTTTCGTTGAATTTGGTTCAGTCAGTAGCAATGGGAAGCAAAAAAAAAGCCGACAGGGAGATATAGAAGCTAAGATCTATCAGTCCACGATCCGCACTTTATTTTGCCACAGAAAAATGCTATCGTCGGCTGCTAAATTATTTCCTGTGTGTGATTTGTGGTAACTATATAGTTCTCAATAATCACTTGGAAATCTGTGGATTTATATGTAATTGATATATAGATATGGACCCGGTATAGGACCATAAAATAATATGTCAACAAGTTGGTATGTTCAAGAACATATTACGTTAAAAAAAAATACAAACAAATACAACGAGATACAAAGATATTTAAAGAGGAAAGTGATAATAGCTTGCGCTGAAATGAAGTCGTACTGGGAACCAGAGTCTCTATCGCCCTTGCTCACTCCACACGAGAGTTCTCGCGAGAGTCTTTCTCACTCCTGCACACGCCCTCGAGAGTAATTAACTCTTGGTTAATATAGGCAAAGAATAGTTCATTATTAAGTAGGTAACTCCCCCACAACACCCCCTTCTAAGAGCTTTCTCCCCGAAAAGCTGTTTTAATATATATTTTTGTTTAGGGTTGACGATCAAGGGATGTGTGCTTCCTTTTCCTGCCAAATCGCCTTCTTTCGTGTGAAGCCTGGGGTGCTCGAGATCAAAATTCTTGAATATGATATCTATTGGCTCTTCATTTGACGGTGGTGAATCATTTATGTCAGTTGTCCGACATTTCCTTATGTGATTTTGGTGGCGCTTATGTATATTCTTGGGACCTTGTATCATGTAGACCAGGTCTCCCACTCTTTGTTTTATAATGCCCACTTCCCAAAACGTCATGTTATTTTTGTATAATTTGAAAAGTACTTTTTCGCCACAAGAGTAACGTTTTCTAGGAAGTGTGATTGTCTTTTTGAATTTAGCTTTTATTTTAGTGCATTTCCCTAAGCCGCCTGAAAACACTTTCGGGAATTTTTCCTTTAGTTCCAGTTTCAGTTCTTCAATATTGGACGTTGTAGTTTCTATTTTTCGACAAAACATTTCATTAGACAGTCCCACAAATTGAACGTTTTGATCCAATCTGTACCGAACAAGTTTTCAGTATTTTCCATCACATATGTCCTCAATTGTTTAGTTGTTCCATTTAAAGTTACTGTAACAAATATTTCTAAAATGTTTATTTTTTCACGTGCAGTTTTGTTAATTCTCAATAATGTTGGCTTTTTTAGTCGCCTTCACGTATGCAAATTTATGACAGTCAAGTCAGATCAACTGTCCAGATGGAATTTAATTGATTTATTTAATATTTCCACTATTACATATTTTCGCAAATTTCCGTTTACCTCATCACTTGCCAGCGATGGTCCTATTTTTTGTTCTTCTGGATTTTTTCGCATATCAGCAACTTGCTGTTAAATGACCAGCTTTACCGCAATTTTGACAATTGTTTTTCTTTCTGAACAGGCAAAATCTTATCCAGTGTTATTTTCCGCATATATAGCATGGACCTGGCGGTGGATTTTCTTGTCTTATAGCATGTTTGTCACTATATTTTCTTTTCTTCCTTTCTGGGGACTGGCGTTTTGATCTGTTCATCATTGATCTGTTCATAATTTTTTTTTATATGAGCGACGCCCGAGTCCTCGATATTCCTCGAGTCACTTTTTACTGAAATTACCCTCTGGCAGTCTTCTGCTAATTTTTGGAGGGTTAAACTTAGCTCATTTTCTAGTTTTGTTAGAACCCTACGTTTAATTTCCGCGTCTTCGACTGAGACCAGACCTTGAGCAAAAGTTAGGCATTTAAAGTCATCAGCAGATAATTCCGTTAGTTTGAAATCGTTAACGTATTTATTTACTGTCGCGGTAACTGTTAAATAGTCCTGCTGATCATCTTTGAATAAATTAAGGCCTTTCCATCTTTTATGAAAAAGTGATGTGTTCGACCCAAATAATTCTGACAGTAGCTTGACTGTTCCTGAGAATTCCAGGTCTGTCATTTTTCTGGGGAGAATAAAATCAACAAACCTGCTGTGCTCTGCTGTACCTAACTTCCTTAGTAATAACCGCACTTTCTTAGAATTTGTCCAATTATTACAGTCGACGTTATATAAATCCTCGTACCGCCTATAATGAGCGTCAAAGGTTTTTTGTCTTCCGGTACATACTCAAAAATTTCCATCGTGCTCCAAATAGCACTTTGAGAAAAAGCTGTATCGTTCTCAGTTTGATTGTCTTTTAATGATTTAAAAAGTAACTCTTCAATTTTATTTTGTCGTTCCTCGGTTCTTTTAAAGAATTGTTCTTACAAATCAATCTGTAGTTTATGTATCTCTATAAATAATTGTTGTTGTTGTTGTAATTTCAAGTCGCTTTTTTGTTGTTGATCCAATTGAGTTTTCATTAGTTGAATTATCACATTTTGTAAGACTTCCATTTTTTTTTCAACTCAACAAGACTAACTGAATTGTTCGAATCTTCATCGCCGGTTGATGGTCAAAGAAAAAGGTTTTCCTTCCCTACGTGAATTGTTCAAATCTTCGTCGCCAGTTGATATGGACACAGTATGGGACCATAAAATAATAAGTCAGCAAGGTGGTAGGCTCAAGAACATATATTACGTCAAGAAGAAATACAAACAAAATACAAAGTGATACAAAGATATAAAGAGGAAAGTAATAATAGCTTGCGCTGAACTGAAGTCGTACTGGGAACCAGAGTCTCTGTCGCCCTTACTCAGTCCTCACGAGAGTCACTCTCACTCCTGCACACTCCCTCGAGAGTAATTAACTCTCGGTTAATATAGGCAAAGAAGAGTCCATTATTAAGTGGGTAACTCTCCCACAACATATATTTAACGAAAATGTTATATCTTATGAAAAATATTAGATGAAAATTTAATATGTAAGTTCTTGAGATTTTTCTTTAAAAGAAGAAACAAAACTTAAATCGATAAAGCTGAAGTTGAACGGCAACGAAATCAAACTTACCTTCGAATTAGTCAAAATCCTTTTAGCCAGTATCTCTTTGACAAAAATTTATATTGTACACAAACAAAATGAAAATCTATTACAAATAATCATGACATGATATTCTTCATTAGAAACAATTTTTAATTTTTACACTATTTAACTACGTAAAAAAATCTAAATATTATTGTAAAACCCTTTTTTAATTTTATAGCATAATTGTGGATACCGACAAAGAAAAGCGCTAACTAAGGTTTAAATGATTTTTAAAAAAGAAATTTCTTTCACGAAGCTTCAAGTTTAGTCTTAATTTTAAGCTAATAGTTTTTAGTAAAAGAAAAAGAAATTAAATTAATCTGAAGGTTTTTTTAAATAGCTAAAAATGGTTGATTGTAACCACATTTGTTTTTCTCTCAGGACAACGTCATTTTCTTCATTAAAACTCTTTCAAAATGAAAATTTAGGTTTTTGAAAGGTTATTTGAAGAAAGTTAAATGATTTAAAGTTTAATTATTCTGATTTGGAACAAATACAACTTACTTTTAGTTTGAAATATCACAGAAAAGCATTTATAACACGGAGGTGGGTGATTTCTATCAAGAGTTGACAACTATCGTGATAGACTTATGTTTGTTATTTTTCTACAAAGCTATATATCTGTAAAAATTAACTACCCTGTAAAAGTTTTAAATGTTTAGGCAAATATTCTACATAAACAAATGTTCTATTGAATTTTAGGTACTTTAGCTTTAAATTTACTATAGTTATCGCCTTTATTTTCTGTTAATGTCGTGTCCGTAAAAAAATTCATTTTTTTTTAATAATACGCTCAACAAATTGTATAAAGCTTTTCCATGTATGATTAGTAACAATATCACGAAGTCGGTACAATTTAATATAGAATTTTATATTTAAACTAAAAATTTACCTATATTTCTAATATACTTACTATTTACATTGTTCGGACTGTTGTCATCATCTTGGTTGCAATATTCACCGCGTTTCGGCAGTTGTACGCTCTAGCCTTCTTCAATTTAATAGAGTTTAGAACTGGTCCTTTATGTTGTCCACCGTGGTAGATTGTTCTAATTCTACATGCTATATGTCTATATCTATAACGGATATCTCAGTATCTGTTATTTACCATTAAGTTAATAACAAGTTTTTGTCTACCTCTGCAGTAGTAGAATTAATCGAATCCATTGTTTATTAAATATTTTATAAGCAAATTTTGTGAAAATATTAGATGGGGCTGTTTCACACTACTTCTCTTTCGATATATTTTGTTTACTCATTATTTTGGTGGACATCATCCAGTTTTTTCTTTATTTATGCAATATCAAGTGTGAACATGCTGAAAATTTTACCATAAATAATTAAATAAAACTAAAGTTTTATTTTGTCATTTTTTGAGAGCTGGTGCTTTTATAAACATTATTTCCTTTTAGAATTGATAGAATAAATCATTTGACAAAAAATTACTTAATTAAGTAATTTTTTATTATAATTTTGAAATTGATTCCGTTGCTATTCGTGAAAGTTGTTTTTTTATTAAGTACAGACACATTTGAAGATTCGAAAACGTAAAGTTTAATGCCTTTTTCGAGTGTGGACCTTTTTTGAAAGTGTTTAATTTTATGTTGACTTTTTCACCAACTTCAGATTATTTTTTTATGGATTAAAACAGGAAATAATTCTGATTTCTCGCCTTTGACTCTACTACTTAAATTCATAAAAGAATATAGAGTAAAAAATGTATTCTTGGAGAAAATGACAATGAAGGAATCAATTTGATGCCAGTGAATAATAAAGACAGGACTCAAAATGAACGCAATAAATTAACATTATCAATTTAATAACTACCAATTTTGCTCATCTTCTGTTAGTAGCAACTTTGTTAATTTAATACCTTTCCGAAAATTCAGAATATTTTTATAAAACTCATATTCGTTGCAGTTATATATTGTATGTAATGAAATATATACGAAGATAGTAAAAAAGTATAAAAAAGAATTAAGCTCAAAAGCATCATTCAGCTAAAAAAAATAACTAAGTTTAATGTATGATAAAAATATTGAGTCTACTAATTTTAATAAATGCGTGTAGAATAAAAAAAGATACATTGTTAAACTATTAGTTACATAGAGTTAAAATTTACACTGTTGGTGTCCCATATTACTTTTATATATTCGTGAGTTTTTTTGTTTTTTTTTGTTTTTTTTGTTTTTTTAAATTATACAGTTTATACATGTTTGAACAGTGAATCTTTCATATAAAACCAAAATTTACTTTTAAAGAAAATATTTCTGTTAGATTCAAATTGTGTTTACTTTTGTGTATATGGGTGCATTTTTAATCGAATGACAAATCTAATATATTTTCACAAAATTAAAATTGTAAATAAAACAATAATTTTATATTTCCCAAAATGTCACTTCTAATGAGCTCGTTTTTAGGGTGTAAAAAATAGCGGGATTTGTGCCGAGAATTTAGTCAGTTAACTTTGTTGTTCTCATTCCACTTGTTCTTATTTTACTTGAATATAATGTGCGACTATTATTTTTTTTAATTTAATCTAAATTCCTTTCACCCGAAAGCTCTGTTTCCCAAACTTTAAAGATGGCAATAAAAGACCACTCCTTTCCCAATAATACGAGGAAACTCACAAATAATCTGCAAAGAGTTATGTTCGTCTTGAGAGGATATAGCATTTTAAAAAAGGGATTTTAAAAAAACCTTCCTATTTTTACTATTTTTGTAAGTTAAATCGTTCATTCAAATTATTCTAACTCTTTTTATTACATTTCATCTGCTGTATTTCACAATCTACAGCCTTATTCATATATCGTATTTTGGAATATTAAACCTTGATATAAAGTAGGAATATTTACGAATTTGCCGAAAATAATACCCCAAACTTCATGAAACTTAAGTTTTATTGTCAAAATACTTACGTTAATATTAAGAGATTTTTTTTTATTTTAGTAAATTTTATCATCCTTTTTAGAACATTCGACATTTTGATTAAAATCTTCTTCTTGTGTCAGTAGATGGCAAATTGTAGTGTCTTTTTTTGTTGTGACAAACTAATTAATTTGAAAATTCTTGCAAAAATCAAATAAGTTTTAAATTTTAATTAAATTTTCAAAATGTCTTCACAAAGGCATAAAATTCTTTTATTCTTGATAAAAATAGGTTTTTACATCAGTTACACCCTTACTTAATTTTATGAAAACTTTAGAAATTCAGACTTGTAACCTTTATTAATTATATTTAGTTAAAAGCAGAAGTCAATGAAAAATTTAAATTATCAATTTATTTTCAAAATCTAACGACCAGATACCGAAAATCGGTTTTGAATATTCAAATACAATACCCATTAAAACGAAGACATTATTCAATTATAAAAGTTTTTAATTCCTTCTATGAATAACTTATGTTAAGTATAATATTTTCTAAATGGAAAAACAAAATTTCCGATGAAAAGTTATGTTGTGGGGTCTCCCCTTTTTCTATGTTAATAGTTTCATATACTCCAGACATAGAAGTAATAAGTGTGATCCATCAGATACCAAGCGATACCGAAAGATAACGAGGTTTTACGGAGAATACAGCGTTAGTAGTTTCTACTAACTCTGAGCTCCACTCAGTCAGAAGATTAATACATAGCACCCATCTGCTTCCGGCGTGGATTTACTAAACATACTACGGCTTCACTTCAAAGACTTGTCTATATACTTCGTACTAACTTGTATTCCTGGATTACTAACCTGTGCTCAAGTTTGTATTCTTTCTCGGACCCCGAAAATTACCGACCTATCAGCCTTCTTCCGATTTTTGGCAAAGTGTTCGAAGCCATTATCAACGCCGAGGTCGTTCAGCATCTCACGGCCCACGGGCTTCTCTCAGACAAACAGTATGGCTTCCGCTTCATCAGGTCTACTGCTGATATGCTAACGACCATCACCGAGTACATATATCAGGCACTCGATAGGAGTGGTGAAGCCCGAAACGTTGCCTTGGATATTTCTAAAGCGTTCGACAGGGTTTGGCATGCTGGCCTTCTATGCAAACTGCGGAGCTATGGTATAGCTGGACAATTGTTTGAACTAATCCAGTCATTCCTCTCTAACCGCACATTGAAAGTGGTATTAAACGGACATGCCTCCCAGAACTACCATACGAACGCGGGTGTCCCTCAAGGCTCTATTCTAGGTCCTACACTCTTTCTGATCTACATTAATGATCTCCCTGATACCATAAGATCCCAAGTAGGTATGTACGCCGATGTCACCACAGTTTATTCTCGCCTCGACCAAAAATCTGGTGCGGGCGACAAAGCTAACCTTGCAGGCGAGCTTGGAAAGGACCTTTAATCCGTAGTGGACTGGGGTAAGAAATGGCTCGTAAATTTTAATGCTTCTAAAACGAAGCTACTATCAATTAATCATCATAGACAATCGCACCTACCTCCAATTAGCATGGACCAGGTTTGCCTCCCAGAGAGTAAAACACTACGCCTCCTTGGTCTCACACTTTCAGCGGACCTCAAGTGGAATGACTATATCGAATCCATTGCTAAATCCGCTGCTATGAAAGTCGGTTCTCTGTGCAGGGCCCGGAGGTTTTTTTGTCTGAATCTATCCTGCACATTTATAAATCTACCATCCGCCCGTGCATTGAATACAATGGTCGGGTGCCCCTGCTATTCTCCTTGGGCTTCTCGACAAGGTACAGCGGAGGGTCTGTAATGTGATCGATAATGACTTGGCAGACCGCCTGCAGTCTCTGTCTCACCGGCGCGACGTGGCTTCCCTGCATCTCTCCTAAAAAGAAATACTTCCTTGGCTTCTGCTCCGATGAAATTAGATCACTGGTGCCCCCTAGGTTCGAATTTGCACGAGATACTAGATTAGCAACTAGATCCCACCTTTTTACAGTGAAACCGATAAAATGCAACCGCAACTTCTACTCCAACAGTTTCTTTTATCGTACTTCCCGACTGTGAAATTCCCTTCCACATGAGTGCTTCCCCGACGGCTACAATCTCCAGGAGTTTATATATAAGGTCAATAGACACCTCCCAGCACAATAACTCGCTTCCATTCTTTCAAACACTCTTCCCACCCACCCAAATATCTATCACCCCACCTTCTGATATTCCCTATATCTAACCACTCTTCCTATTTACCTACCCCTATGTAGCCCCAAGCGCAATAATGGCAGTAGAATGCCTTGCTTGGGGTGAAATGATTAAAATAAAATTATTTTTCTATCCCCAATTCTGATTGCTGTTCATTTATTTTGTGCGGTTTCCATTCCCGGAATCCACAACAATTCTTCTTGTAGAAATTCATTTTTTTCAAAATATTAGATTGCTAAAAATATTTGTTAATTTTTAATAATTACTGGGAAATTAAATAAGTTCACCTAAAATTTGAAAAAATTGTCACTTTTGTTCATCCATCCGATGACTTCTCCTCACCTTTGCTGTCAATTTCACTAATCAACACCTGACAAACGATTCACCTCATTTAAGAAATGTTTTCTAATATTCTACTACATTTTTCTGCAAGTAATATTTGTTTCAAATTAGATTAAATAAACTTTAAAGTTTTGAATTTTCCTTCAATTAACCTTTTAAAAAACTATATTTTATTTATTTATTTACATTAATTATTTTGTTCGTACTGTTGTACTCAATTTTGTTGCCATATTCAAAACGTTTCGACTGTTGTACGCTTCACCCTTCTTCAGGTGATTGGAATTCAAACCAGACCCTTTATTCTATCCATGGTAGATTGTTTTAGTTCCACGTGACATACCTTTTTGACGTATCCGATTATTAGTTATCTGTTTTTTAACTACACTCTCCAAGATGTTGTTTTCTTCTGCTGTAGCTAAGTATCGAAATCACTGAATTCAACCAATGCTTTATCTACTGGTCTCTGTGTCCTTGAGAATTGAGCGTACAATTGTCGAAACGTCGTGAATATGGCAACAAAGATGTGTACAACAGTCTGAACAATATAAATAGTGTAAATAAAACCACATCTCAGTAATATAAACAGAATTATCAAAATTAAACTGAAAAAAAGGAAACACATCTTGCTTAGAGTTTAGTTGTATTGAACAGTAATTCTCTATGGACAAATTGTATCATGTTTAAAGTATACCAATAATCAAGCTGAAACGCTAAATGTTTCGTTGATTTTAACAAAGAATATTGGAAAAGAAAATAAGAAAACCAGGCGAATGTGTCTTTTACAAAATGCAGATTTGAATTATAATTACACATGCACCACAAGCAAAATAATAACAAAACATAAAAGAAAGCGCAACGTCATGTAGAGAACAGTAGTGGATAGACAAGTGGCTCGAATGAGGAACAATATGAAACACAATACTGGAAATAATGCAAAACCGAAATAAAAAAGAAAGACATCCTGACACGACATAATGTCGAGGAAGAGACAGAACAAAAGACTATATGAAGCAAGTCGTGACATTGAAAATAAAGGACACAAAAATCAAGTCTGGAAAGAAAGTTAGCTTAGGAAAATATTCAGAAGAAAAATGAAGTGAAAAATATCGGGAATTAGAATTCATAAGCATACTTCAAAGGTTAATATTGCCTGTTTCAATTGGCAATGAAATGGCTTCTGTGAAAGACTATCATAGAATAATTATAGTAAAAAGAACTTCGTGGGCAAACTACAGAAGATATAATGGAATAGTCTCTGACACTTGAAACATGAATTTTGGGCAAGTGTTTTCATGTACAGAAAACTGTTCATCTCTTCACACACACACACACACACACACACACACACACACACACAAATATATATATATATATAGTCTTTATAACATAAATATCTTATAATATCACTACAAAAGTAACCATTTTGTTTCGACACTAATTTGTATTGAGCACTTTTTTAAGAATAGTTATTCTTTGGATACGAAATTTTATTCCATCCATACCTACCATATACTTATATATATATATAAAAATATATAATCATATCGACCCAAGCAAGACAGTTTACTGCCACTGGTGCGCAGGAGTAGAGTTATGAGAAAGAGTGACAGTTTATAGGGGGTGTCAGGAAGTGGATAAGAGAAGGATGAGAATACTAATGAGAGTTGTGTGGACGGAGAAAATAAGATGAGAGAGAGAGAAAATGCAAGTCAGTAAGATAGGAGATGACTATTCCCTTTACATGTAAATTCTTGGAGATTTTAGCTGTCGGTGAAGCAAGTAAACGGAAGGAAATGACGGGCTGGAAGTGCGACAAAAGAATCTAACGTAGTAGAATTTGCGTTTACATTTTATTGGTTTCATAGTAAACAGGTGAGACCTAGTTTCTAATCTTATGGCTTGAGTATATATATATATATATATATATATATATATATATATTATACGTAAAATGATATTAGAACAAACAGCACTTCTGTTTTTAAATCATTTTAGACAATAAGCGCCAATGAGATACAAAAAGTTAATGCGAGTAAAATAACCAGAAAGAAGAATAAAAGAACACGAATCATGAAGATAGAACATAACAAGTGACATAGCATTTTAATTTTTGAAGATCGTAGTTGGTAGGAAAGTTTCACAGGCAAGAAATAAGAGAGAAGAAACTATTAACATAGAACTTACGGTTCCATTTAGCAATTTCAACAGTCAAATTGTGGCGTCAATTTGTTAATAACATCAGTGAAGTGCCATACGTGATACACGCTTTGTGCGATCATGTCTTGAAAGAGACATGACTGACTGGGCAGAAGATTATCCAGCAGTAGGTTGCCATTGCTTTCAGCAGTAGACTGGTTGCCGACCAAGGATACAGAAACCAATCTGTCCTATTATTTAACCCATAACTGTAGGGAAGAGACGGATTAATACCTTTCCCAAGGGTATTTGCGCGTAAGTGAATGCAAGGAATTCGACTGAAATTCGAAATCGGCTTCCAGATTTCTCGTTCGGAGCCGATATCCACTGCACCACGACGCTTACTGTGCTTAAATTCGGGAAGTCAAGTTAGCATCAAATGTCAAAAGCTCAACATAACAATTACTGTGAGGCTATTTTATGCACTAAATATAAACAATGGTGTGAATTAAACATGTTGCAAATTCATTTTAGACGTACCAAAGCATGTGTTTAAACTATTCCCCTGTAATACAGGATATCACTCTAAAACTAGCTATCTCCCTACCATAAAAAAATACGTACCGCCCATGGTTAGTCACGTAACCCTTAACAGGTATCATTGGAACTTGATCTGTTAAAAAGAAAGTTTAAACGGAAGACTTTGCGAAGAGAATCTTGTTTCTTGACATATGGGATAAATCACGGCCTCTTGTAACAAGACGTGCTAGACTTAAATTTGGGAAACATATATTAGGCTTGCTTTTCAGGACCGCAAAGAAGTTCTGTTTCCTTTCGAAAATAAAAAAAATAATTTAAGTTTGAAGCCGCACGGAGCGGGTTAATGTTTATTAAATCGGCCTTGTGAAAAACATAACCGAACTCTCTAGAACTTAGAATCTCTAAGTTGTAGAGAGTTCGGTTATGTTTTTAGGTTTTCGCTATCATCAGGAGGTTGTCAGCAGGTTGGATTTGTGGAAGAATAAAAATATACATTTTCCATGTTAAAATAGAAATTTATTGATAGAAAAGAATAACATGAATTGTAGAAGTTAATGTTCAGTGAGAAAGATAAGGTTATCAAGATTTCCTAGTAGTATGTGTGTATGTATGTTATCGTTGTGTAGGAATGTTGAGAATGGAGAAGAAGAAGTAAAAGGAATCAGCACACAAGAAAGAAAGAGAAACAGGACACTTTAGTGTGTTATCGCTCTCGCTGTTCCCATGTGACTGACTGGCTGACCTTCCTTTTCCCCTTTTATAACCACTTAGTTTGTGTGAACTGGATCGTTTTCTCAGTCTAGCAAATCGCTTTCATTGGTCAGAAAATTAATTTAACATCTACTCATGAAATACGTCTACAAATTTGCCTTTCAGCACGTTGTCAATTCTTTTTCTGCTTGGCAAAACCAGGATTTCACTCGTCATTGTGAATTTTTGTAAAAGTAAAGAAGAAAATTGCTTTTAATTATTAATTTTCTATCCACCAAAAATTCTCCCGAGCGGTTTTTTCATATTTTTCTTATTTTAAATGCTTAGGGTAATATCTGTACCTACAGCTGATATTACTAAGGCTACCTTCATAAATTTGGTAAACCCAACAACAGCGTGCATATTGGTCACACGGGCAAGAAAAGGGTTATCTCGAATGAAGACAGTATAAGGGGCAAGAGAACTTTAGCTATAAATAACTAGGGGAATCTGTGTAAGTAATATTATGCAAATAATTTCCATTAAGGAATCAACTGTAAAAATTAATACCAGTAAAGAACAAAAACCTCTGAACTAAGGCAGAAAAATCACTGAGATAGATTTAAAAAAATATAAATTATATTTATATTATTTATAAAGGTATAAAACCTTACAGGAAAACCACCTTACTGCTACCTCGGGTTCGCCACCTCATATTGTCAGATAGTGAGTTAAACTTTACGTCTGACCTCGTATTTCAATTCGCATTTTACAAATACATCATTTGTCAGTTTTTCTTCTTTCTTCCTAGTGTGCGATGAATACCTTACATTTCTTTCCTGGATAAATTATTTGTGTAATACAAATTTATTTATCGGTAATTTTCATTATTCTCTTTGCATTTGTACTTTTTATTTCCAGTTTTTTCATGTCTTAGGATAATTGTTACAAGCGATATTATTTAGCAATTGTAAATAGAAAAAATTATTATTGTTTAGCTGGAAAAGACACAAGTAAAACAAAAAGTAGTCATTTTAGTAGAGTTCATGAGAGACCTGCGTTGTGATGCAATGGATATCGGCTCGGAACGAGAAATCGGAAAACCGAGTTCAAATTTCAATGGAATTCGTTGCATTTACTTACGCACAAGGAAAGAAAAGAATATTCTCTCTCCACCTATGGGTTAGACAGCAGGACAGATTCGGTTCTATAGCCTTGGTAACCAGTATACCGCAGAAAGTAATAGCAACATACTGCCGGAAAATATTCTGCCCAGTCAGCCACGATCTGGCCGGATGGTGGCAACGGCTCGTCACTGTGAGGGTGCCGGGTTGGCAGTTTCCTGGTTGCTGCTTCCGACTGGTAGTTAGGAGCCCTAACTCTTGCGTAGCGTCAAGAGCGGATGCTCTGATCAACAGTTGTATAATATCGGGGTTCTTGTACTGCCATGTCGCGCATGGATATGTGTCCCTGCAAGCGCTTTCGGTTGTCAACCCTGAGGCCACACCTTGTTGCAGCCCTAGCCAGTTTCCCTCCCGCACAGACCGTGGATATTGACCGCCTGTATCCTCTACTCTAGGTCCCTTTCTATAAACAAAAACATGCCGAAACAAATCAGAAATGACCCTAACCCAGTTAAAATCAAACCACCTAAACCCATTAACCTTTCTTTCACTAATATCCGGGGCATTCGTACTAACTTTCCTAGTGTAGAAGCATTCCTGCATGAAAAATCCCCGGACATTCTTGCGCTCTGCGAAACTAACCTCATCTCAGCTATTCGCTCATCTGACCTCTCCATCCCTGGTTATATTCCACTCTTAAGGAAGGATTCCACTGTCCACATGCATGGGCTGGGGGTCTACGTCAGCGAACACCTCCCAATAGCTAGGGTAACTTCACTCGAATCTACTGACCATCAATACATATGTCTCCGCCTGTCTCTCCTCAGTTCGGTTAGTTACCTATTCTTTCTTTACCGTTCTCCCGAATGCTCCCTACTAGATAGCATTGCTGACGACATAGATAAGGCTATTTCCTATCACCCATTCGCCCACATATTTGTATTCGGAGACCTCAACGCCCATCACGCTGTTGCTGATCCAGCGGGCATTCACGCCATGAACTTCGCTATTTCCCAATCCCTTACGCAAGTGGTGGACTTCCCCACTCGCTTCCCAAGCACTCCCTCAGGTCATTCATCACTACTAGATATATGTTTCACCTCTGCGCCTGACGCTTGTCAGGTCTCGCAGCTTTGCCCTCTCGGCTACTCCGACCACGCTGTAGTCTCTCTCTCTATGTCTTTTTACTCTCATTCCCCTCAGGAGCCCCCTACCTATAGGACCTCCTACCTATACCAAAAAGCTGACTGGGATGCCTTTCGCGATTTCCTCTGCGCCGTCCCTTGGGGAAAAGTGTTCTATCTATCAGCTGATGACTGTGCCTCTGAGGTCTCGTCATGGGTGAAAGCTGGCATTGATGCCTTCATACCGATCAGGAAATATTGCCTAAAACCTCATTCCTACTCCGTGGTTCTCTCCTGCCTGCTCAGCCGCCATAACCCACAGGAACCATTATTTCCGTCTATTCCGGAGACAGTCATCTGATCACAATAGGTGCCTGTTCCCGTCTGCTCGCAATGAGTCCAAGAGAACCCTAAATGACGCCAAACGGTTGTTTGCTGAGAGAATGTGACAGCGCATAGCTGACCGCAAATTCGGCTCCAAGGACTATTTGAGGATTTGCAAACGAGTGCTGAAAAATAGCAATCCTCAATACCTCATTTAATCCATGAATTTGAGGTTCTCACGTCATCTACGGACAAAGCTGAATGCTTTGCCCGCAGATTCTCATCCAACTCCATATTTGACTCATCTGGAGTACACCCACCCGACCTCCCTATTAGAACTGAGGCCAAACTGCACGACGTATATATTACCCCGACAGTAGTATCCAGAGTAATCTCAAAACTCGAACCCTATAAGGTAAGTGGAGACGATGGAATCCCGGTGATAGTCTTTAAGAGGTGTGCTCCTGAACTTTCCCCTGTCCTCTCTAAACTGTTTAACCACTGCCTTTCTGCTTCCTGTTTTCCTGCATGCTGGAAGTTCTCCTCAGTCGTTCCTGTATTCAAGAATTGTGGTGAACCCTTCCAACTATCGTACTATTAGTCTTCTACCGATATTCGGGAAAGTATTCGAGGCCATAATCAATGCTGAAATAGCCAAACATCGTACTGCCCACAAACTCTTCTCTGACGGGCAATATGGCTTCCGCTTTGCCAGGTCCACGGCCGACTTGCTAACAACCGTAACGGAGTACATGCTCCAGACCCTTGATGAGTCTGACGAGGCTCGTGCGGTTGCTCTGGGCATCTCCAAGGCTTTTGAGAGGGTTTGGAACTCTGGCCTCCTATGCAAGCTATGGGGTTACGGTATTACTGGTCGCCTGCTTGACCTAATCCAATCCTTTTTAAATAACCGCAAAATGAAGGTCGTTTTGAATGGGCATGCCTCTTCATCCTTGCAGCACGAATGCTGGTGTCCCACAGGGCTCTAAACTGGGCCCGCTGCTCTTCCTTATTTTCATCAACGACCTCCCAGATGAAATCAGTTCCCAAGTAGGCATCTACGCAGACGACACCACAATATACTCCCGCACCGGTAAGAAACCTGTCGTGGCGGACAGACATAATCTCGCTGCTGACCTTGAAGGGGATCTACACTCTGTGGTGAATTGGGGCAAGAAGTGGCTTGTCAACTTCAATGTGTCTAAGACCAAGCTGTTGTCTGTCAACCATCACAGGCAACCTCTCCTGCCTCCCATTAGCATGGACCAAGCGATTCTCCCTGAGAGCAACAAACTACGCCTCCTCGGCCTTACCCTCTCCTCAGACCTCAAATGGAACCACTATATTGATTCCATAGCTAAATCTACTGCTAAGAAGGTTGGGTCACTTTGCCGATCCAGGATGTTTTTTCCGCCTGAATTGATCCTGCATATATACAAGTCAACCATCCGTCCGTGCATGGAGTACTGCTGCCATTTATAGTCAGGCGCCCCTGCCGTTCTCGACAGGACCCAAAGGAGAGTCTGTTATGTGATAGGTACTGATCTGGCGGCTAGACTGCAGCCACTTCCCCACCGTCGAAATGTGGCGTCCTTTTGTCTGCTCTATAAATACTTTCATGGCTTCTGCTCGGACGAACTTAAGTCACTGGTGCCTCCTCAACAGGTGTTTACTCGTGCAACCAGATTGGCAACTGGGTCTCACCATTCAGACTTAGGTTAGCCAAATGCAGACGACAATTCTACTCCTGCAGCTTCTTCTCTCGCACTTCCCGCCTGTGGAACTCGCTCCCATATTATTGCTTTCCTGACGGCTACAACCTCCAGAAATTTAAATGCAATGTCAATACTCATCTATTAACCACTGGACTCTAGCTCTCTCCCCACCCCCGTATATCTTTCCCTTTCTCTCCACCTATGTATCTGTCATCGCACTATTGCTCCTTTCTAACTAGTTTGTACTCCTCACTCTTTTCTAATTAATCTTTTTTACAGTTATGTAGCCCCCAGCTCATCAGTGGCATTTCTGCCTTGCTCGGGGTGAAATGATTAAAAAAAATGTCTATTTCTCTTAAGCATGTATCACATATAGTATTTATCTGACTGCGTAAGGAACAGAATGTCATAGTGAGTAGGTGAAAGAGAGACAGTCACCAAAAAGCAGACATTCTTTTGTTTGCGTTAGAAAAGGCCGTGACCTGAGTTCTCTCTGTTAATTATTCCCTCCAAGCTAGATGCATGAAAAAGAGAGACAAAATATTAAAGTGGGGTGGGTCACAGAGAAAAGCTACTGAAAAGGAGAAATATTTTACTTACTTTCCCAGCCATATTAAGGCAGCAGACACTCTCTACTAAAATTATGCTTTTATTGCGTGCGGCTGAAATGAAAGACTCGCCTATTCAAAGGACTTATAGTCGAACAGATTCAGACGGATTCATTGCATTATTCTGTTTTTGAGAGCATATAGAGAACGTTTGACAAATTTAGTGTCACATCAAAAGTTCTTTATTTTACTGACTTTTAAAAAGTTTTAACCCATGGAGAGTATTCTCGACTTCTTCCTAAGACCCGGATTTAGTTATGTGACCGTTACTCAAAAAATATTTGAACTGTTCATGCCTGGAGCTAAAGGCAGCAACCGGAGAAGAGTATTTTTGTCATTAAAAGGTAAGTCTTTAACTATTTTAATGCCTTAACATTTAATTTTAATTGTTCAAAATATTTTGAATATATATAGAAAATGGCTGATAATATTGTATATTATTTCATCAAACATTAATTTTGTTAAAGGACATTTTCAAAAACTTACTGAAATACCTAATTTTAAAATTAAATTAGAAGTATTTAAATTCAAATTTCGTGCATTAACGCTGATGTCATTTTAAAGAAAAATGATTGAACTTTATCTTAACACAACATTTGGGCAATTAAAACGTTTGAAAATAAATCAATATTAATTTAGTTTGCGTCAGAATTACGAATTATCACTTTCCAGTCATCAATCAATGCCATTTTTTGACACTTGTATTTAAGCGATAAGAAACTTATTTAATTCTTTTAATTAAAATAAAAATAACTACTTCTATGTCTGATTCTGACCATACATACCACATCTGCTATCTTTGAGATCGTTTACTGCATTAAAGTGTGTAAATAATTATGTGAGGTTTTCCCAAATTGAAGATCGATTAAGTTGCTACGGGGTCGAGTGTGATGTTGCATATATTTGTATTGGATAGAGGATTATTTTTCATACCGAAAATGAAATTAATAGAACAAACAACAATAAGATGCTAGAAGACTTTTGTGTATTTAGGCAGCAAATTTTTATTTAGACATATCAGATTAAATAAATTGCAAACATTGTGTCTTCTTATTTTTAATAAAAAACATTCATACTCACGGAAAATCTGTCGCGTATTATAATTGAAAGATGTAAGAAATGAGCTGTAACGTTGACAGAAAAGTACTTTCAATCTTCTTTCGAGATCATCTTCAGGGGTGTTAATCGTGGTAACAAAAATTAACAGCAAAAATGTGTTGCTAAAATTATTGTAAGTTTTTTTCTTGCTTCAACTGTAACGGTTGATAATTTGCATATCGTTTGTTATATCGTAAAAATTATTCAAAATGAAATTTTTTATGTTGTAATATCATGACCAGGCACGTGTTAAAACATGAAAAACTGTTTTTTATAAACATTTTAGAACATTTCTATAGTATTCATAGGTGATTCTGTTAATTGACGGCTCAAGTTTTTTTTCTTTAATATTGCCTCGAAGATCTGCAGTTTTCTTTTGTTGTTTCCGTGGTTTTCAAGAATTTGCGAGACGTGTTGAAATTACTGAGAATAATTTCTATTTTTTGATGTTATTGCAGTACTCGTTTTTGTGTATGTTTCTGACGAGTATAAATATTCTTAGTGTTATTGTGTTTTTCTTTTTTTAAATTGTCTTAATTATTTATACTCGATCCCAAAAGTTTTGTAGTTGAGGAAAGCGTTTAAAAATGTCAATTTTTAATTTTCGTGGAGGGAAAATAATGCGTCTTTTTCTGTCTATTCAAAACTCATTAGAATTTCCACTCGCACTGGCTTCGTTGGAGAACAGTCGCGTCTCTGTTTCAGGTTGTCACTAGCGACAGTGGAAAAGTTATTTTTAGAATGATAAAATTTCGGATTTATTCATTTATATTTATTTTTTATGATTAATATCATCATCATCATCTTCATGAATCATAACAAAGTAATTTGGTGTTCATTTCCATGAATAAAGACCCTTTGAAAAAAAAGTAGATTGTAGTACTGATACTTTTTACAACAAAGTGATCAAGGAATTTGCCAAAAAGAAATGAAGAATTGAATTAATTTACAAATAAATTTTAATAACTGATTATTTTTACATTTTATTTTTTTCTCTCGTAACAGAAAGTGGCTATTATTGGAGAGAGGATATTATGTCCAGAGGAGAAGGATGTCAAGTATGAAGTTGGCTCTGTTGGTAAAAGTGTATTTATTAAAATTGGCGCACATCACATTCAGATTGTTGGAGGCAGGCGAAATGTTTCCCAAATCAGCATTCTCTACTGTTACACACACACACACACACACACACACACACACACACACACACACACACACACACATATATATATATATATATATCATAGATACACACGCACATATACATACACACATACAAATAGTAGACGTATCTCTTATCAAACAAAAATTCCATGAAAAAAGCATTTATTTACTCAAAATGTACAAGGAACCCTTAAAGAAAACACAAGAATTCTATATAAAGCACAATACCAGAAATATCTTGCATTTTGATAGGCCTTATATATCAAATATTTCCTCTCCTACCATCAGTCTTACATTATTTAGTAGTGTTAATGGAGCGTTTAAAGTTGTTTTTGTCTCTTGTTTAATAGAATGATGCTTACGCGATACGTGAGAATGTAGTGAACAAAACATTAAAATTAAAAAGATTCGAATTTACAAACTTTGCTTAACCCACACAAAACTCGTGAAAATTCACATCTTGATGCGAAATGTTTTTCGGCCAATACAAAACTAGAAAACATCTAAAAACAACATTTAAAAAAAATATTAAATTCTCAGGAAGAAATTCTTTTACGGACCCTTTTTGCGAGCCGACGCGAAGTTTGTTCATCTTCCCATGGAAAGCCAGTAATCACATCCGCGAGTGACTTGCAAAATTACCTTTTCAAGCCCCACAAACAAAACAAAAACGGGCAACTTCGCCTGTCACTAGAGAGAAGACGAGCAAATGATAGAGTTGTCAAACGTCAACTCTATCAATCTTCTTTACCTCTTTTATTTTTACTATTCACCCGTCTGCCTCCTTTTATAACTTGATAAACGAACGGAACAACTTAAGACTAAGCGATTACTTGAAAGACATTTCTACCCTATGATAACACTCATACATACACACAAGTTACTACTACAAACTCTTGATACCCTTAAATCCTTACTACTATTTCTCATTGAACGTTTAACTTTTCCCAATTCTTGTTATTCTGTTCTTTTAATACATTTCTATTATACTAAGGGTATACTTTTATTCTTTCACAAATCTATTTTCTGATAACCTTCTAATAATTTCAATGATCCTAAGTTGTGGAGAGTGTCGGCTGTGCTTGTTAATTAGCCATGTACTAGACATAACTGATCATCTCCACGACAGTGGTCACCCGGCGAAGAACACGCAGTCGAAGAACCCCTACTGCTACAAGGACTTGGAATCAATGTTTCTTTTTCAACAACATAGTAAATTACTACTTAACGGTTAAAAGATAAGGAAAACTAACAACACCAGAGAAAATACACCCTTCAACATTGCAATAAAAAGTGGCCAAGAACGCTAGAGACAATAAAATTTATGGCTATTTTTATATTCTTTTATAGAAATCGTTAGCAAGCTGAAGAAACTTAATGAAACATTAAACATATCTTCCTTGTCGGCTGTATTTAATGAAAAATATTTGAAACAGAGGTTGCTACCCATATATATATATATATATATATATATATATATATATATATATATATAATACAGTTTAATTTATTAATGGTGCCAAAAGATTTTCTCTTCTGCTACCCCTATACAACATGACATGTTTAGAGATCATCATTATTTATTTTTCATCATTATTTTTTAAAATAATAACATTTAAAATAAATGATAATATACATATATACATATATATATATATAGTCATCCGCATATATATATATATATATATATATATATATATATATATATATATATATATATATATTAATTTACTTACCAACAATAAAGTAGCACTAATAAAGACTAAAGTCAGAAAAAACTAACGCTAACAAATCAGTAACGTAAATTGTCAACAACCCAAATATTTTATTTTTATTATTCCCCATTTCTTAAATGGGAAACAATAAAAAAATGCCCTAAGTATAAAGTAGGTATTAAGTTTTGCCAACTTTGTGGTGAAGAAAAATTAGCTATAGAGTTATTTGCGCCTACGCATAGCTTGTTTAATTCAAAAACCGGAAATTCTCAATAGATGTATTCATTTAAAAAAATTACTTACTTGAATATTTTTTGTTGTTGGTGGTAATAAAAGTTGCTTTACTCTATTTTTTTTTTGTTTTGGTTTCTTCTATGGGGCACTATATATTTGTTTTTCTGGTTCTGTCTAATTTGTTAGCCAAGTCCTGACGATCCGTTGAGTGAAACCGCGGTCGACGTTTGGCTCACTTTTAGATTTAGTTTATTATATATATATATATATATATATATATATATATATATATTGTTAAATATACCAGACAATAAATGTCTATTGTGTTTAATTATGAGCCGCTCTAAACACCGAATTTTGGTTTTAATTTCAAGTGAAATTAAAGACAAAAATTGTCCAACATTTAGATATATTTTTATTATGCTGGTTCTAAGCTTTCAACTCATAAAATCACATTTCAATCTGGTCATATATTACATTTAATTTAGATATATGGTTCTGTTGTTAACATTTCGGTCTCTCACGTGGTGTGACGTCATAGAACCACATCAGAAATTTAAGACCTACGTCTGCTAATCGGTGACTGTTATCGTCGCATAGCAATCTTTTATCTCAACACAAGATAATATAATCTTTGATAGTAGACATCTTTATGTTAACGTCCCTGTTATCATTCTGAGGATGGCTGATGTGAACCGAAAGCTTCAGATTAGCATAATAAAATATATCCAAATGTTGGACAATTTTTGTCTTTAATTTTACATGAAATTAAAGACAAAATATGATGTTTAGAATAGCTCAAGGTTAAAAATAATAGACATTTATATATATATATATATATATATATATATATATATATATGTGTGTGTGTGTGTGTGTAATGAATTATTTTGAACATTATTTTTACCGATACTCGTATTTAAGTAGATATTCTGTTTTTTTTTAATTAAACAGTATTTTATATTTATATCTACCGGCCTGATTATTTCACGATAAATTTTTATTACGAAAATGTGTGCTATCCAGCAGGATAATGCTGATAATATAATAATAATATTATATTATTATATTATTATTATATTATTAAAATAATAAGTATGATGAGCCACATAAGGAAACCGAATTTTGGTGATATATATATCCCTGTCACGCTCAGGAGGGATATCCTTTAAAAAAACATCTATTAGTTATTTCATTTAATATTTTGCCGTCATTTTTTACGCCAGATGTTCACACGTTTAAAATATTATCAAAGACCGTGTACTCTCCAATTTTGTCTTTAAAAGACAATAAAAGTTACAATACGTATTTGCGTGCGTCTGAATATACTGACGATAATTAAAAGGTTATAATGCCAACACACACATTTAAATCACAAGTTATTGTGACCGAGTGTTTGAGCGTAATGGCTTTGTTTATAAAATACTGGTCATTCTCTTTCCCAGAAACTGTAAATAGTTTCGCTCAGCAGAATAACAGTCTAAACCAGTGGTAGGCTCTGTGGGTGCTGGACCAGGGTCTCCTAGGAGGCCCTGGCTGAACTAACACATATATTCTTGAGCAGGCATCTGCAATAAAGTTTGATTACCTACCCTAACAGACAGGTGTGTTAGGAATATGAGTAATCCGTCGTTAATTATTCGTCATTAAATCTGTAGCGTAATTATGAAAACATTTCACGATATATTTGTATTTAAATATTAATAACTATTAATGTTATTAAATATTATTAATTACTATATAATAATAATTATTATTAATATTAATAACTATTTTATTTTATTAACTAATAATTGAAATACTATCATTATACACGTCAATATATCTGTAACGTAATTATGAAATCATTTATTTTACAGAAGATATTTGTATGTAAATTTTATTAACTATTAATATAATTAACTAATAAATATTAATATTAATTAATATTATTAACTATTATATGTTATTAACTATTATTGAAATTTATTATTATTATTATTATTATTATTATTATGTCATTTTTCATCATATTTCGATTTCTGCTTTGGTCTCACTACCAACCAAGTCTGCGGGGAGACCTAAGGCAGGTAGTGGCGTGTTGTTATGGCTCCATTTCATGTTTTTCTATCTTCCCTATCATCCCTAGCATTACATAAATAAAGTTTTCCTTAGTGTGTGGGCTGTACTTAATAAGACAATTTTTTGTATGTCTCTTAAGCTGGGGTTTCCAGGGATTCTTTCAATGTGTTGTTTTGTTCCATTTTTTATCATTCCAAGTGCACCTACTATCACTGGAACAACTCTTGTTTTCAATTTCCACATTTTTTCTATTTCAATTTCCAGGTCTTTATATTTTGACAGTTTTTCAAATTCCTTGATTGCTATGTTACAATCCGCTGGACAAGCCATATCAATTAATAGACAAGTTTTCTTCCTTCTGGTTTTTAACAATAATGTCTGGCCTGTTTGCTTCAATTTTTCTGTCTGCGTAGATGGTGTAATCCCATAAAATGGTTACATCTTCTATTTCTGTAACCGGTGCTGGGTGATGTTCATACCAGTGTTTGTTTCACAGATTTTCCATAATGTTTGCACATTGTCCAATGTAAATATTGCCCAACTCTATCGTGGCGATTTTTATATTCATTTGGAGCAATGACGGAACAGCCTGAGATTAGGTGGTCTATTGTTTCTTGGTGTTTATCACAAAACCTGCATTTTGGATCCGTATTATTATGCATAATATTTGCCTTGAAAGTTTCTAGTGAAAAGACTTTGGTCTTGTGCTGCAAGAATAAAGCCTTCAGTTTCAGACTTTAATCCAGATGCACGTAACCATCGATGCGTATTAACTTTATCAACATTGGATTTATTGGCACGTTCTGGATATTGGCCATGCAGAGGTTTGTCTTGCCAGCGCTGTTTCATCTGTTCAAGAGCTTTATCTTTGGCTTTCATTTTCATATTTTTTGCCGCAATAGTTGGTTCTTGGCTTCTATTTTGCTTTTCTATAGAATCTACTAAATGTAAATCTTGTTTGAATTTACTTCCTTCTTTTATTATTGAATATTTTTTCTTTCTTTCTTCATGTTGCCTTACTAATTGTATCATCCAATCCTTTGTTGTTTCTATGTATGTTAGTAAGCCAATAGTTGTTGTCTTGTATGACAATTCCAGCTGAATAAGATCCCTTCCACCTTCTTTACGGGGTATGTATAGACGGTCTACATCAGCCTTTGGATGATGCATCTTATGCTTAGAAAGAAGCTTTCTTGTTTTAGAATCCATTCGCCTGATGTCGTTTAGAGTCCAGTTTAAGATGTTGAAGCTATATTGGACAACTGGGATTGCAAGGCTATTAATGGCCATAACTCTGTTCTGAGAATTCAATTCAGTTTTTAATATCATTCGTAGCTTTCTATAGTACTCTTTACGTACTATTTCTTTCATTTTTTTATGGTGAATGTTTTCACTCTCATTTACACCTAGGTATTTATAAGCTTCTTCTGGTTTTAATTCTTTTATTGTTACAGCAGGGTCTAGGCTAATTGAGGATGTTTCTTGTATTGATCCACGTAAAACTGTAGCTTTAGCACATTTATTCAAATTAAATTTCATTCCAATGTCTTCGCTGAAGCATTTTACAGTTTGCAGAAGACCTTCCAGCTCATTATCATTCTTAGCATATAACTTTAAGTCATCCAATGTAAAATAGATGGCTTATTTTCTTTTGGCCTATTTTATAACCACATTCTGTCTTATTAAGTTGACTGGTTAGTGCTATTAATGATATGCAGAATAGTAAGGGAGATAAAGAATCACCTTGAAATATACCTCTTTTGATGTTTATTTCATCAGACTTATAGGTTCCATTTATATGATTGAGGTAAAGGGTTGTTTTCCATATAGACATGCACTGTTTGATGAAATTGATGATGACGGGCGATATCTTGTATATATTTAAAGTCTTTAAAATCCAGTAATGTGGCACACTATCGAATGCTTTTCGGTAGTCTATCCAGGCAGTACTAAGATTTTTCTTTGTACTGTAGCAGTTTTCCAGGATCATTTTGTTAATTAGCAATTGGTCTTTACAACCATAACAGCCACGTTTGCACCCTTTTTGTTCAAGCGGTATCATGTCATTTCTTTCTAAGAATAAATATGTTTGTTTTGTTAAAATAGATGTTAATAGTTTATATGTTGTCGGAAGACATTTAATTGGTCTGTAGTTTTTCGGGTTGTTTGTGTCACCATTCTTGGGTAGAAGAAATGTAATTCCTCTTGTCATCCATGCAGGAATTTTAGTGGGATCGTCAACCATTTCTTGGAGTTCTTTGGCTATTTTTTATGTGCTGCATTTAAATAATATAGCCAAAAGTTAGGAATTTTATATATACCTGGAGTTTTCCAATTGTGTGCTTTTTTTAGTGCAAATTTAACATCATCTTCTGTAATTCCAGACCATGTCTGTTCGGGTTTATTCTTCATTCGTTCTATCTCCTGCGTAATCCAATGTACTTCCTTGCTAGGTTCTTTAGGGCAAGCCCATATCTTTTCCCAGAACTGTGTGACTTCTTCCATTCTGGGGGGTACTGTCACTTCAATTCTTTTTTTACCTATTTCCCTGTAAAATCTCTTTGTATCAGTCTGAAAGATCTTGTTTTGTCTGTAAAATTTTGCTCTTTTTTCATAGCGTCTTATTCTTTGAGCCTTCAGTTGGATTTTTTGCTTTATTTTTTCTTTATTTGATAAGACGTCATTTTCATTCCTGATGTTATATTTTTTTTTCGGCTCTTCTTCTTTTCCTAGTTCTTACATTTATTCCTCTACTCAGTTCATCCAGTACTGACAGTTCACTTCTTAATTGTTCGATTTCTTTTTCGATTTTTCTTTTCCAAGGTGGATCTTCACGTCTGCGTGACTGCCTTGTTTTTATTTTGATGTTTAATTTTCTTGTTGCTGCTGTTGCTGATGCATATATTACTTCGTTAAGATTTGTATTCGGGTCTTCATCCAGTATTGATTTCAGTGCTGCATTGTACAATTTAATAGTTCGGAGGTTTTGTTTTGTTGGTTGGAATTTTGGGAGCTGTTCACGTTCCTCCATTGTAATACTTTGTATTTGACTTAGCTGGCTTTTTATTTCTATCTTGGCTTCCTGTATATTGTTCTTATTTTCCGTCAAATAATTATCTTCGATGTGTTCTGAACTCATTTTATTTTTGTCTTTTAACTGACTCAGACTCAGATCGCACCTTTCCAGCACTTTTAGACTTACATCTTATCTTCGCAGTGATTTGCGTGTTTCACGGTTTCTACATTATGACCTGTGATTTGTTTGATGTTATTACTTTTTATTTCTGGTTCCGGTTCCTTTTCATATTTTGTTGATTCGACTCTTCTTGTTACAATTCTTTTAATTTCGTGAATCTTTCAGCCTCTGACAGTCGGTTATTACGAATAATGTACCTACGTACATTGGCCAATTTATTTTCGTCAATATACTTTCTATTTGTTTGCCCAACTTTTTCACGCCAAATGTCATATGTTTGGCGAGTCATGTTTTTTTTAGGTTTGAGTAACGCTTCATGAAATGCAGTCATAACGACTTTGTACTCCTCACGAGACCATTTTATTTTTTCTTTCTTTAAATATACGGTTGTAGATCTAGCTGGTGAATTTTCAGGACCATCATTAGGATTATCCTGGTTGTGGGGACCTGAAGATACATTCTTTGTGTAGGATTTTTCGACCTCAGGTAGGTTCCCTCCTGAAGGACGGGCTCCCTGTTTATCCACTGGAAGAGCCATACTGGACTTTTTATTTCTATTTGTGTTTTTCATGTTTTACCCAAGAGTGATGCACGGGTCCAAAAGTCCACCCAAAGTTGCCCGGCACGTTGGGTAACGGTCTTTTACAAACAGGGTCCCGAAGCCTGTAGGGAATCGTTTGTGACCTCATAACGCAGTAACCATTCACTCCTCGGCACGATTAACACCTTGAGTTGCGGGTTGTTGTTCGGAGTTTTCCTTCTCCTAAATGGGCTGCCAAGCAACATCTGACATAGACGCGATTGGAATTCAAGGAGAAAGACGGCTCAACGAAACAAAACATCAATATTACTAGAGTAGTTTGTTTAAAAAAAAAAAAAAAAAAATATTATAATATCTTAAGAAAAAAAAAATCCTGTTTATATTAAAACAAAATTTCATATTGAGAAAAGGAAAAATTCAAATAGAGAGACGTTTGTTGAAAAAAAAAAAAAAAATGTAATAATTTGTTCGTCCACTTTATCTTTCATTTTTTCAACAAAGTCGTTGGTCAAAAATAGGATTATCATAATAAGATAAATTAAATAAGTAAATTAAATCAATAAATAAATAAAAATAAATTTATCAAAAAATACGTAGACTTTCTATAAAATAATACCATATAAATTGTTTTTCATCGGATTTAATTTATTTTCTTGTTTTGTTTTGTTTTTAAGAAAATTATAATAGTTAAAAAAAAAAATTTTACGAAATATCGACAGCTAAAGGAAATATAATACGGATGATTTTATTTAGGTTAATTTAAAGAACAAACAGATAAATTAAAATAAAGCAGAATTTCATAAAAAAATAAAAATAAAAAAAAATTCCCTAATATCTAAAGAAAAAATCCTGTTTATATTAAAACAGAATTTCATATTGAGAAAAAGAAAAATTCAAAAAGAGAGACGCTGGTTGAAAAAACAAACAAACAAACTTGGATGTAACGGCCGTTCAACGAAAAAAAAAACATCACTGCACTTAGAGAGTATTGTTAAAAAAAAAAAAAAAAAAAAAAAACATTTATTGCTACTATTAACCTTTGTCCTTGCAAAAAAAAAATTCAAAATTTAATTTAATATGAAAAAAAAGTGGACATACCTTTGAGTTTACTACCGTAACATTTAAAAAATAATAATTTGTTCGCCCGCTGTATTCTGTGTTATTCTTTCATTAAATCCAGCGAGAATAAAATTATCGAAAAATAAATAAATATATAAAATGAACGAACAAATATAATAAATTATTACATATTCTCTCTAAGAAAGAATATCCTAGATCGAACATTTTATTAGTGTTTTTCGTCATATTTTTTTTTCGTTGTCTTGCTTTAGAAAACTAGTTAATAAATCTATTTAAAGGATCATTAAAAGAAGAAACATACAATTTGAATTATATACGAAGAAAAAATTAATGTTTATGTTTAAAATAGTGAAATTCAAAATTAATGTTTACGTTAAAAAAAAAAAATCTCAAAAAACTTTTTAATAGGAAAGAAAAAGTGGACATACCTTTGAGTTTACTACCGTAAAATTTAAAAATAATTTGTTGGCCTACTGTATTCTGTGTTATTCTTTCATTAAGTCCAACGAGAATAAGATTATCGAAAAATAAACAAATATATAAAATGAACGAACAAATATAAATAAATTATTACATATTCTTTCTAAGAAAGAATTTTTTCTAAGAAAAATTATTACATATTTTTTCTAAGAAAGAATATCGTCGATCGAACAGAGCGCTTTTCGTCATATTTTTATCCGTTGTCTTGCTTTAGAAAACTAGTTAATAAATCTATTTAAGGATCATTAAAAGAAGAAACATACAACTAAAATTATATACGAAGGGAAAAATTAATGTTTATGTTTAATATAGTTTAATATAGTGAAATGAGAAATTAATGTTTACATAAAAAAAAAACAAAAAAAAACGTTACGTTTTCAGGAGCCTCAGAAAAGCACGTCATTCTCGTTGTAATCCCAACCGCGTTATTATTATTATTATTATTATTATTATTATTATTATTATTATTATTATTATGTCATTTTTCATCATATTTCGATTTCTGCATTGGTCTCACTACCAACCAAGTCTGCGGGGAGACCTAAGGCAGGTAGTGGCGTGTTGTTATGGCTCCATTTCATGTTTTTCTATCCTTCCCTATCATCCCCAGCATTACATAGATAACGTTTTCCTTAGTGTGTGGGCTGTACTTAATAATACAATTTTTTGTATGTCTCTTAAGCTGGGGTTTCCAGGGATTCTTTCAATGTGTTGTTTTGTTCCATTTTTTATCATTCCAAGTGCACCTACTATCACTGGAACAACTCTTGTTTTCAATTTCCACATTTTTTCTATTTCAATTTCCAGGTCTTTATATTTTGGACAAGTTTTTCAAATTCCTTGATTGCTATGTTACAATCCGCTGGACAAGCCATATCAATTAATAGACAAGTTTTCTCCTTCTGGTTTTTAACAATAATGTCTGGCCTGTTTGCTTCAATTTTTCTGTCTGTGTAGATGGTGTAATCCCATAGAATGGTTACGTCTTCTATTTCTGTAACCGGTGCTGGATGATGTTCATACCAGTGTTTGTTTACAGTTTTTCCATTATTATTATTATTATTATTATTATTATTATTATTATTATTTTCGTCAGTAAATCTGTAGCGTAATTAAGAAGAAATGACCTAAGTAAATTCATTTTCATAGCTCTATCAGTATGATGAGCCACATTAGGAAACTCATTATCCAAATTTTGATGAATAGAGCACGAAGCAGAATTAGGCCTGAAATAGGACAAGAACAATGAGGATTCGTCAAAGACACTGGAACAAGGAATGCGATATTTATGCTTAAGATGCTATCAGAAATAGCGTTACAAATGAAAAAGGACGTTTACCTGTGTTTTGTAGACTATACCAAGGCGTTCGACAAAGTACGCCACAAAGAATTGATAGAAATGCTCAGCAACCTGGACATATTTGCGAAGACATTAGAGTAATCAAGAACCTCTACTGGCTTCAAACTACCTGCATACAGACAAGAAACGAATTTCATAGATATACAAAGATAGAAAGGGGCGTAAGACAAAGGTGTGTCTTTTCACCGGATCTATTCAACTTGTACAGTGAGACTATTCTGAGGATCCAAGAAGTTATGCCAGGATTCGTCATTGATAGTCACAATCTGAACACGATAAGATAAACAGAAAATACAGTGATGATAACCGACACAGAACGAAAACTACAAGACTTCCTAAAGAAGGTAGATGAAGAAAGTCGAAAGAAAAGACTAAAAATAAATTACAAGGAAACCGAATGTATGTTCATCAGCAAAATGCCAATTACAGATTGGGGATACTAAAACAATACAAATATTCAACTACTTAGGAAGTGTTCTATAGAAGATGGATGTGGGACACTGAGATCCGAAGGTGAATTGGCATGGCCAAGGACTACATCCAGAAGCTAAGCAGAGTATAAGAAACAAGAAAATTTCGCTAGAAACAAAGAGAGTTCTGGATTGCTATGTGATATCTGTTCATCAATATGTCAGTAAATGCTGGACAATATCATGAAAGATGAGGAAAAACTTGAACCAACTGAAGTGTGGTTCTACAGAAGGCTGCTGCTGATATCCTGGATCGGGTATGTGAGCAATAATGAGGTTTAGAAAGGATGGAAGCGAAAAGGAAATTAATACTGGACATCAGGAAAAGACAGCTGAAGTTCCTGGAACATGTGATAAGAAAGGAAGGCTTAGAAAATCTTATACTCACAGGTCAGACAGAGGGAAAGAGACACAGAGGGAAAGCAACAGTTAACATATTTGAAAGGCCTGAGCAGATGGGTGGCAGGGCGGGGTTTGAATAGGTAACAGGAGAAGGCGTGCTAAGAGGTAGCAGGGATAGGAAGTCATGGAAGGCCATGATCTCTTAAGCCCTCAATGGACATGGCACATAGAAGAAGAAGAAATAAAAGAACATTTGTTTTACACGAGATAATTGTATTTAAAAATAAATGCACAAATTAAATAAATCCAAGATAAATAAGAGAATATTTCACATCAAAATTTATCTAATAACTACACATCTGGATATGGGCTTATTGGTTAGCATTGTAAAATATATTTAAAGATAAACCCTAAATATTTACCCATTCCTAGACAAAAAAGATATAGTATTGTCTAGTTCTTTCTAGAATTCGCGAACTTCGTTCACTACATGTATGAAAAGAAAAAGGTCTAGAAATATTTGATATAATGCATACGTGTTAAAATTTGAATCTCACAAAAATAAAAATACTTCATGTCGTATGTTATACAATGTTAATATCAGTCTAGGAAAGAAAACTGATAGAACCTTTACACAAAGCAGTAATGGGAAGATAAGAAAGAACCTAACACTTAAATTCTAGGAAGAATAAAATCATGGTCACTATCAAAAGAAACACAATAGGTTTATAAACTATATTTTACGATCAGTAAGTGAAGCACCAACAAAAAATGCCTACAAATAAATCCTACTAAATTCAGTAAATAGAAGAGAGCTCCAAATTAATGTGTTTACTAAAACCTGATTGGATATAAAAAGTCACGTGATGTGCTGTCTACGACGTCCGCACGGTTGAATTTCAAATAACATGCAAAAGAATCGGAGGCTCCAATTACTGAGTACATTCCTAGGCAAAACTTACATAGGATTTGGAGCCGAACATAAGCCACGAAACATGCTTGCCAGAGAAAACAGGACGACAGTCAGCGACACGACGATGAACACGCTCCTACCTCGAAACACGTTTCCTTGACAACGGTAGAAAAAGGACGAGAATAGGCGACAAGATCTCGAACAAAAGCAAGGCATTGCTGCCTTGACACACGTTACCATGACAACACATGGACCAGCGATAACCTTTTCATATTGAAAAACATACAAAGCTGTGATGAAATTAAGTCATGTCTCCTCACTATTGTTCACCGTATTTGAAATTACTGCTACCACACGCATGTTTCGAGAGCGAGCGCTACACACACGCACACACACACACACACACACACACACACACACACACACACACACACACACACACATACACACATATTGCCGTACATACCGTTTCTTTTCGTCACTTACAAAAAATCACTTCGAACTTTACACATTCACTTGTCTTTGCATGGCTGTAACAAAGAACAACAGAATTTAATATGCAAATACATGTATCTACGTATATAAATCTTAATGTGATATTTACCTTGATTTTCTTCCTTCTCTACGAAGACTATTTCTTTGGATTGTTTATAATTCTGTGTTGTATCTGTGGGCACGACACTCCGATTATATCGTTTCACCAAATCCGGAGACGACCACCACAACATGCCTAGGTGTGAGCTATGCACTGAGAACGTCAAATGTAAGTAGGTGCAGAAATTTAATTATCTGGATAGTGTAGTAACAGACGTCAATGTTACAAAAAATATCCTCAGATGCGTAGGGATAACGAAAGACCTAAGCCATATATTAAGAAATAAAATATTGTCAGAAGCAAACAAAAGGGTACTGAACTGCAATTTAATATCTCCAAAATTGCAGTGAACTCTGATCAATATGTAGTAACCGAGATATAGTTCGACTGTCTAATGCTAAAAAATGGGAATATATGTGGCTAACGAGAAAATCTTAAAGAAAATAAAAACAACAAAGAAACTTTATACTTAAAATCAAAACGATTGTTTGTGTAGAAGTCTGAAAGAATAGAAACAAAAGAGGGACAAATATTAGTTGAAAGTTACTTCGAGCAACAACAAGTAGGAAGGTTTGAAGAGCCATGACCCCTATACTTCTGAAATACATAGCACATAAATGGATAAATAGCAATACGGTATTATGTAATGACGTAGTACTATTTAATAAATCATAGAGTCATTAATCTTTTCACATCTGAAATACTCATCTGAATTCGTCTAGGAAAAGCAGCATTTAAAACTGCGGTTTAAAACAGATAAAGATATTATCTTACATAAATAATAACAACAATTTGATTCTGATTGGAACGCCTTGATTAAATTATACTTTGTCTTTGGCTGGAAATGTATTTGCAGATTTTCACTTCATGTACTTATATAGTGCGTTCAGTCAAGATCTACCCAAAATCGATTAGTTAAACGTGATTGAAGAAACGTTTTCCTTCAAGTAGAAAGTGCAGTAAATTGGTTTTTCAAATTAACTTAAAAGAACGGATATTGCACAATCCGCTTCTGCTTCTATAGAATAAACAATTCGCATTGTAGTGTCAATGCATAGATTCTCCCAATATCATATCTTTGTCTGCCAACGTATGTTAAACTAGCAGGATTAGACAACATTGCCCGGGTCTCTAAATGTATAAAATGAATAATAATGACATGAATTTATAATACATTGAAAAAAATTTGGCAAGCATCTCTAGGGACATTTTCTGTTAAATCACCCCAAATAATATAAAGTTATTTATCGCAAATATTAATTCATCTTAAAAATGTCTCATGTTTAAATCAAAGTTTGTGTATTTATTAAATGTTTGGCCCTTTTTTTAAATTGTAAATTTTAAATCTTAATTTGATTAGTTTATCTCGCTATAACTCTAACTTTCAGAATGAAAATTGTAAACTATCAGGGAGTTATCACATTTCGAAAGTGCCGATGATATTCATGGTACTTACAAGGAAGTTTTACAGATTTAAAAATAATGCAACCGAATCGCCCACATATGGAGTAGTTGCAAAGATCAACTCAACCGTAGTGCAATGGTAAGACGTCACTCTGGAAGAATTTGGCGTGAATTTTAGTAAATACAAATTCTTTTTTTTTCTGGTGAGATGGCATGTACCTGAGGGCAACAAGTGCAGATGCGGAATAGACTGTTCAATGAAGCATATACTATCAAATTGTCAGTTAGCCCTGAATAGGTATACATGAAAACACAACCAGGTCCTGAGGATTTTCTGTCATACCTTAAAAAAAAACAACTTTATAATATCAATAGTGGAAATAGACCACAAAAGCGCATCCCAAGGATATCAATCAACTTGCATCGGCAAGAGACACATAGCTTATAAAAGAGAAAGGGAATGGGAAACGGAATATAGCAGCAAATCTCATAAGTTATGACGGTTTTCCCAATGCCAACAAAGAAGCTAGACATTTTCTATTGGAGTGAAAAAAAGAAGATTATTTGGTGGAACTGATTGTGCCCCAATGAGGATAATGTGGATGCAGCAGAAAGATAGAAAGAATGAGGGATACCAGGCACTACTTAAAAACTAGAGAAAGCAGAATGGGAGGCTATTCACTAACCAGTAGAAATTGGCTGCTGAGGTTACAGTAAACACAGAACAAAGAAAATGGGTAATGTCGATTGGTCTTCAATACCGGGAAGCAACAGCAGTAATGAAGAATCTACAAACTGGAAAAGACAAGCAACTGCATCTGGGTGAAGAGAAACGATGACACTTGGCTCAAGAATTGAATGCATGCTACATCAACAATATGAAGCCAGCTGAGATAACATCAGTGAGGGGGAAGGGGTGAGCAGAATATTAATCGTGTGACTCTGAAACACTGCGCATTTTCTCTTGGTGATCTCAAGATCTTGTTGGAATCTGGTATGCGGAGCAGTTCAGCTGGCACGCACTCACAAGTTGTGTTCTATTACTTTTGGGGTGAATTAAAAACAAAAACCCCTCTCAATATTTAATTTGAAATATTTTCCATTACATATTTCAGTGCGATTTTTAAAATTCTTCCTGTTGCTGTTCATAACCAGAGTTTTCTTATTAAATTTAAAGAATGGGAAAAATTGAATTTTCTTTTTTAAATTTGGTTTCATTTGAAAAAATACTATGAGGCTAACCTGTCTTAATAGAAAATTGAAAACCATACTAATAAATAAAATTATGTTTAATAATATATATAATTATAGCCAACAATTTAAGAATATATATATATATATATATATATATATATATATATATATATATATATGGCTTGTATGTGGATGACTAATATATATATATATATATATATATATATATAACCAACATTATAATATAATTCATTGCGTTTATATTTTACATATTTTCTTACCTGTTTGATGTAATAAAATATTTACTTGCACCAAATGAATACATTTTAAAACTTCTTATATTCTCAATATGAAGCAAAATTGTTTGAATTTTTAACATTATTTAGCCATTGCCCAACTTGTGCATAGCTTCTTCTTTTAGATGTATGGAAACGAACTGGGATGGAAGTTTTTTTTGTTTTTCTTTAGTTGGCTCTCTATTTCCTGGTCTTAGGGCAGATGGATTTTGTGCCACATCAAAGTTGCGCTTAGAAAATCACCTTAGGGGAGAGATGGAATATCCAACAAATAATGCACAAATTTAAGGTAAAGCAACCGTTCAATGCATTTATAAATTTGTCGAAAAAGGCCATATTATGATAAAAACGACCAAAAACTAAGTTTTATCGTCAAAATCATTGCGATTTAATTAAGAGCAAAATTTTTCTTTATTATTCATTAAATTGTTTCATTCGTTTTAGAACGTTCGAAATTTTGATTAAAAATCTTGATTTTCTTGCGCTTTTAGTTTATTATGAAATAAAGCAGCAAATTTTTGTGTCTTTTTTAATGACAAACATTAATTTGGAAATTCTTGCAAAAAATCAAATAACTGTCGGATTTTACCGACACTTTCAGTACTTATTCACAAATGAATGTAATTACTTTAGAATTTTTTTATTTAAATATTAGGAATCTTACCCACCCCTTATTTAATTTAAATATTGGTAATCTTACTCATTCCAATTTAATTTTATGAAAACTGGAGAAATTCAAAGCTACAACCTTTATTAATTATATTTAGTTGAAAGCAGAAGGCTTGAAGAATTTAAATCATTAATTTTTGAGCTCATAATTGTAAAATATTTCAATCTAATAAACCTAGGAAATTATTGAATTAGAAAATATTTTAACTGCTTTTATGGTAAAATAAGTTAATAATAATATTGTATAAAGAAAAAAAAGATTCCGATGAAAAATAAATTTTACAAGACTTGTTTTTTTTATAATATTAATTATAATAACTTATAACGAAGATAAATCTTTTAAAATTCAGTATCAATTTTGTAAATTTTAAGAAATACTGTTATTAATTAAGACTATTTTTACTAATCATAGATCCAAACACTTATTACACTCTGCAATAAGCAATTTTCAAAAATGGCCTCAGCTGTCAATACTATCAATCAAATCACCTGACAAAAAATAACCTTGGTTAAAAAATGATATCTCATTTTCGGCTAAGTATTTTTGCTAAATATATACATAAAATTTGTTTGAAATTTTAAGTTTCTAATTTTTGTCAAATATTCTTTGAAAATGTATATATTATTTTTACAAGGTTTTTAAAACAAAGGATTTAACTTTTCATTATCGATGACAGACATCATATATTTTACTGAAAACAAAAGCAGAACATATGTCAATCAATATTAATACATTAAAGTATTTTACTTAGTAGGTATAGAAAAATTATAGAATTCACATTCCCTTAACTTTGAATTTCAGCCAAAAATAAAGCTTCAAGCACAACTTTTCTTTTTTAAAATTATTTTTAAACAATTTAGCCTTCGCTAAACTGTATACATACCTACATCAATATATACCAGTTTCATATTCCGATTCTGATTACTAATGCTGGTTATATATCCATTTGATATCTGATCATGTATCTAATGGAACTCATAGGAAATAATCAAAGATTGCATCTTGTATCTGAAAGTCAACATAAACATTATTTAGCCATAGTCTCATCTGTGGTTAGCTTCTTCTTTTGAATGTAACGAAATGAACTGGGATGGAAATTTTTTTTCAGTTGAATAGCTATTTCCAGTCATTAACTGAAATGGTTTGTTTTGCTCATCTTACAAGTAATACTTATAAAATGCCTTTATCTATTTTCTAAATCGCTATATATGAAAAACAAGAGATTTCATAGGAACTTTAAGTAAGTTGAAATTTAGCACCTCCACTAATATTTGATACCTAAGTTTTAAAATTAATTTTAAAAAAATGAAAAAGCTTTCTTAAAGTCTTTATTTTAGCATTAATTGAAAGCTAAATGATTAAATGTACTATTTCCAGTAAGCAAAATACTCTCTGGTTTATTTCAAACAGAAATGATATTGATTGGAATCTACACTTTTTGAGAATTTTTAGTTTGTCAGCCATTTTTTTCATATTGACAGGCAAGCTAATCCTCGGTTTTAAAAACCTTTAAAAAATAAAATATATATATTTGTGAAACGTTATTTGAGAAGGATTAGCAAATGAAAATTAAATTAATCTGATTTAAAACAAATATTATTTGCATATAGCATGAAATATAGTATACAAACATTTCTTAATTACAGAGGTTTTGTTTTTCTGAGATATTGATTGATTATGACAAGCTAAGTATGGTCGACCAAAATTGACGTAAATTTAAGAAATTATTATCCATTGCACCACAACACATCTCATTTACTTTTATAATTATATCATAAACAGTTTTAATTATCTGAATTGTTTATTCTTTATAATAAGATTAAATTGATTTTTGTCAGTTCTAACTTTGAATATTGTTTTAGAATCTTAACATTATATAATTTTTTTTTATTGCTGGAATATATTTAGTAATATTTGAACTTATCAGCAAACATTTTCTTTTCTTTTTCAGTCAATCAATAAATTTACTGCAGTTTCCTGCATTCATATTCAAAAAATGATAGCCTAGTTATTTTTAAAAGAACAGAACAATATTTGATCTTACCATCAACTGAGAAAAAAATAGGAACACCAAATAGTCTAATTAGAAAGAAATATCAAAGATTCAATTTGAGTATACAAATATTGTTACTGTTGAATTTTAAATGAATATTAAGTTATATAAACATGTCAGTCATATTTTGAATTATTTGTTAATGTCACTACAAATGTATATTCATGTGCTTAATAGTAATTTTCTAAGTAGTGCTATGTTATATGTAAACATATAGCAGAAAGTTTGTCTTTTGTATCTTTGTTTATTTGCCTGCAAATTGAAAAATTATTATGCATATATGTAACTTTTCATGCTGTGAATGCCTCATAGTTGGATATTCTTTTACATTTAAGTATAGTTTTGGTTTTGAAGGTCTGTACTTATTTGTTTCTGTTTTGTTTCATTGTCAGTCAACATACAATGGGAGGACACATAAATCATTAGAATAAGCAATAATGTTGTCAATACCAATGTTTTCACTTGGCAATAATAACATCTTGAGTGACAAAGAGTATTGGCTTCTAGGTCTACTGCTGATGTCTTAACTATCATTATGCATAGAATCAGTGAAGTGTTTGATAATAAAAGCAATCACTTTAGATATATCATTGGTAGCATAGACACAGCTACACAACCTCTCGAGCTATGGCATTTTCTGGGAGATACATCTCAATTACTTTCTCAAGCGGGTGGTCCATGGTCCAAAGTGTTAATGGAACCAATGAAATCAATGCAGGCATCCACTACACTTTTGGCTTATACTAATGATTTGCTTAAGGGGTCACTAGTAAATATATATGCAAACGATATCAGGGTTTATGGAAGTACCACTGAAAATCTATCAGCTGATCTTTCCTCTAACCTTGCTTGCACAATTCAATCAATGAGGAACAGGTTTGTAGCATTTAGTACCACCAAAACCAAGCACTAATAAGGTTTCATAGTAACAGATCATACTCTGAGTTTTCTTCTGTCAAGATGAATGGCTGTACTCTCAATAAAGTTCCTTACCTGAAACATCTATTGTCACTCAAGCTCACACCTGACTTCAAACAAAACTTGTACATATATACTAAAAAATGCTCAGCTGTCTGTACAACTCCCCTCCTAAAATTATTTAATATGATTTACTCTTTAATGTGGGTGGATGGGAGTGTGAATAGTTTACGATCTCAAAACTGTCATGAAGAATGATAGAAAGAATAACTCCAGGTATTTTCTATGGGAAATATATATTTTTTGTGAATATGATATTTTGCTTTCTTAATAACAATTCAATATAATCAAATTTTACAGCCCTAGAGTCTTAAAAAGCATGTGTGTGTCTATCTATTATTTTGTATGCCTGAACAATGTCTTTGTTTTCAGACAGATAAAAATAAAAGTATACATAGCCAAATTCACACACAAACACAGAGTAGAATTTCTCAGCTTTACCTGATTTTACAAAAAAAACTGTAATATAAGTGATTATGTATGAAATTTTGCAAAATTCATATTGTAATTTCTTGTTTAAACATTATTTTTAATGGATATTTGTATTTGAGCACATGCTCTGATTTTTATAATTAAACAGTATATTTATTTATATCTACTGGCTTAAATAATTAGGAAATTTTGTTAGAAAAATTTTCATCCTCCGGCACGATTCAAACCAGCGTCACCTAGAAGAAACCGTTAATTGATCTGATGTGTTTTAGACCACTCAACGAAAAAAGACTTACCATGAAACAAGGCTTGAAACAGTTCTTTTAAACAGATATTTTTCTGATCTATCTAAGAATTCATAACTAGTCTGTTTTCATATCTTAATGTAAAAAATTATGAAATTCATTACAAAATCGATTTAACTCTGATATATTTATTAATTTATTTGTTTAAACATTATTTTTAATAAATACTTTTATTTGAGTTGGTACTCTGTTTTTTAATAATTAAAAAGCAGATTTATTTATATCTACTGGCCTAAATAATCAAGAAATCATCTTAAGAAGATGTGCATTTTCTGGCAGGAATCAAAAACGCGTCTCCTAAGGGAAAACATAATTTGTTCTAACGTGTCTTAGACCACTCAATCATGGTTCAGTTTCAGGCTTTGTTTAACTGTAAGTCCAAGGACATGGATTTACTCACTGCTCAAAAATTTATATTCAAAATTGCTTCAATATATTAAAAGCATTTTATTTAAGTATTCTAATTCATTATTTTGTCACTAGTGTTATATTCTAATTCATTATTTTGTCACTAGTGTTATAATCATTTTTTATTTTTGTTTTAAACTACTTCTTTAAACTACTTCTCTCTTTTACTGCTACATAAATCTTTTACCAGTTATTAACTAAAATGTTTGTCAGATAATACTTTTATTAGCAAATACAGATTTTTCTTTAAGCAATGAAATCATATATTTAATTATAAAAGACAACATTTTTGAAAATAAAATAAACCTAAGTTGAAATTATATTCTTACAAACTGATTTCCATATTATTTAATATAAATATAAATTTACATATTATACAAAATTATAATTATTGAATTTTGAATTAGTAATTGTGGCTGCTATATTGTAAATCACTTTTGGAGAGAGCTGTCAGTCGCAGAGAGCAGTCACTATAACAGAAGGAAAACTCTTAAAACTCTTAAAACTCTTAAACTCTTCTAAACCTATGCTACCTTATCTATTTAATCATGAGTAAGGCTTCAGGAGTAAACCCTGAAGATGAATCTGGAGTGAGAGTTCCTAAGGAAATTTTCCACTGCATCCAACATTATTCTGGCAGTTCCTATGATAACATCAATGACAAGCATGTGGTGGCATGAACAAGATGAGTATTATGCTACATAAGTAACTGTCAATATTCCATAAAACCTTGCCTGTTTATTTGCATTTTAGGAAGGACAGTTCAACATTACCTCAACATGAAAAATTATGTCTACTATTTATAAGTCTGCATTCAGTTGGTGAAGAACAAGGCACCATGTTCTGTTTTTAATAGAAAGAAAAACAATGTTTCATTGAACAGATTAAAAAAAAAATGTTGTTCTGCCACAGTCTACCTGCTCCATGGATGCATGAGATTTAGGCATGCAAGTAGCAAACTGAAAGCACTGCACTAATCAAAATAACAAGCAAACAAAAAAAAAGGACATTCAAACTTGGGTACTGGAATATATTTGAATATATGGACCCTTACTCCAGCATATTGGTTTATAGAAGCAAGATCTAAAGACTCCAGCATATTGATTTATAGTAGCAAGATCTAGAGACTCTTCTACAGGCAGGAGTAGTCCTGATGCATTCTGGACATCAAATGGAATTGAATCACCAGCACTAAAGTATTTACCTCTACCCATTTATTCCACCTCTTCACACTAATCTGGTAGCACTGGTTGGACTGTATACATATATGAAAATAATAATCACTGATCACAGAAATATTGAAGGTTGGAATAAGAAAGGAAAATATGCCAACACTACAGCCATGACTTTTCACTCCAGTATGGTTATGTACAGACACTGAAACAGCTGCTGAAGCAAAACTCTGCAGGCATATGGCTACAATCTCTAGAGACTAATTGATGCCACCTAATCAAAATAATGGAAATATGCATCAATTTATGGCACTAATTAAGCTGACTTTTGACTTTTGTTTGCTTTCAGTATATTTAAATTGTGTCATTAATACATGCTTATTAATGTTTGCATCAAAATATTTTTCCAGAGATTTTAATATGTATAACCTAGCATTTTCATTTTATTCCAGATGTTTAGCTGTTCTTTAGAAAGAGTAACAGTATGTCCTCTCAAATTTCTTGTACCTTTCTCTCTATCCTCACAGACTTTAACAGTGCCAAGGTCTGTATAGTCTCAACACTAACTCATATTTTCCTTTTCAATTCCAGGCATTTGGGCTCAGTTCAAAATTTAATAGTATATGTACTAACTATTCTGATTTTCATCTTTTTCCTATACTGGGCAAGGTTCTAGTATTTCTCTAATTTCTATATTTTCTTCATGTTCACTGTATGGCAGACCATCCCAGACATCTTCTAAATCTAGGAGAGTTTACTTTTTTTTCATTACTCATAGCTAATTGATTAAGTTTTCATGCTTGGATAGGGCGGTCAGTTTGGGTGATGATATCAAAATGTTTCTCATTTGTGCTACCATTTATCTACATGGTTAAATCAAAGTTGTTTACACAGTTATTGTATGACTGTCACCACCTGGTGATGTCTTTTGTATTCTTTTTGGACTAGGTTTCAAAATACAGTTATGTCATCTATGATTTCAACTATGTCTGATTTTTGTTTCTGATCTTGTTAATCATAAATTTGTTCATCCAGTTGAATTGTTCTGGGATGCAATGAGGGATTCTATTTCTCATTTTAGGTTTCCTCTCTATAGCCATGTCTACAACATTCCTACCCTTAAATTCTGAATAGAGCATTTTATTTTTTCTTTTCTTCTTCTTCTCTCTTCTTCCTCCTTCATTTATCATTTTTCTTGTCACAAATTTTCAGGAATTTTAATATTTTGCTGGATTAATTTATGCAATTCCATTTTGCCATCTTCCTTCTTTTTTATGTATATGCTGATGCAAATCTTAGTTCATGTCTCTTTCAACCACTGCTTTGCAAACATTGAATATTTAAGGCATTCAAGTATCAAGCTATTAGTGACTATTTTTTAGCCATTTTTGCTCTCAATTCATTACATTAAAAATATTTTCTTTTTGATTTTACTTTCAAAAGGGTGATTTGGTGATTATAGTCCAAGCCATTTTGCTGTTTGATTTCTTTCATCTAGTCTTTCTGTTCCCTTGATAAAAGAACTCTCCTAACTATGAAGTCTTGTACGTTTCTGCTTAAAACTTTTACATCAATTGTATACATATGGTTGTTCACTTGGAGTCTTTTTTAGTATATTTTTGTATAAGTTTTTACATCCGTCATCTATTCTGAGACATTGACTTTATTTAGCACTTTCAAATCTACTAAGCTAGAATCTCGTATAAGGGAATTTCTAAAAACAATATTCTTAGTTCCATCATGTCCTGATGTATCCAGTTGGCTATTTTTCAAAGGGTATAGACTTATCTCAAATATATTTTACTTCTCCACTTTCTAAGAAAACTTCCTTTAGTTTTGTTAAAGGTTCTTGTATTTCTTTTGACATAGCTATATTCTGTTCACAAAAGCTATTTATTTCTGTAGCACCGAGTTTTTCATTCTACTTCTTTTGTTCATTTATGTTTTGATTATCTGTTGTAAAGTACAGTTTTGTATTGCTTGTATTGGCCAATGTTTTGCTTGTAGTTTTTAAATTTTGCCTCTTTAGCTATTCTTTTTAATATATTTCTTTCATTGCTAAAAGTATTCTTTTTGTGTTTGTATACATCCCATACTCATACTTGACGTCTAATCGTGCTGTCTATTGATATACCTTGATATCTCTGGACTTGAGTATCTGTAAATCTAAATCTTAATTTATCCCACTCTTTTTCTTATATTGTTCGAGGTTGTCTTTCATGTCATAAGCATTTTATCACCTTTTTCTTTTCTCTTTTGTTTTTCCCTTTTTCCTTTTTTCTATTTTTTCTTTCTTTTGTCTTATTTTCTTTTCTTTTAGCTTTTTCTTTTTTATTTGTTTCTTTTTTCTTTCTTCTTTTTACTTTGCTTTATTTTTTTATTATTTGTTATTATTTGTTTTACTTTTCTTTTTCTCTTTTATTTTCCTTTTCTTATTTTCCTTTTCTTTTTTCTTTCTTTTCTTTTGTTTTTCACTTTCTTTTTCATTTTCTATTTTCTTTCATCTCCTTTTCTTTTGTTTTTATTTCTTATTCCTTATTTTCTTTTTCTGTTCTTTTTCTTTCTTCATTTTTTTCTTTTTCTTCTCTTCTTTTATCCACTAGAGATGTGGTCTTGCATGTATATTTCAATATGTCCTAACAACCCATTGACATTAAATTACTACATTTTACTTTCTACAAAACTTGTTCTTTGTGTTGCAGGGTTTTTTTGTATTTTTCTTCCTTAGTTATGTTAATTACTTCTGCTTAGTGTTTTACCATATTAGTAACCTTGGCTGTTTCTGAATCTTGTTTTCTTCTTTTGTCAGTTTGTATTTGTTTTTATCATATTCTTTACAGAACTTGTGGTTCAAATACTTTCTCTAAAAATAGATAAGTAATATTCTTTATTTTCTATTCTCTCACAGATTTCCTGCAGCTCTAGATCAAATATTCTATTTCTTTTCAATGTTTATTTTATTTCTTCAGCAAACCACTTGCTCAAGTCTTCTAACTTTCACATTTCACTCCAGATTGTGAAAACGCATTATCCAGTCTCTAATTAATACTTTACTAACAGCTGATAATTAATTTGTTACATTCTTTTTATCATTTTTGGCCAGCACTCACTTTTAAAAACATTACTCTTATAAGCCATCATAGGAGCACAAACTGTTATTGTGGCCAGTAGTTTTAAAAGAGTACTTGCTGATTATGATGCAAAATTTGTAATTTAGTTTTGTAATGTAAAACCAACAATTGTTTAAAGCTTGTAGTCGAGCTTTATTCAATACACTTTTGCTATTGTCTATTAATGAGGTCTTTCTATTTAGTTTATAGTCAAGTAATTTGAAATGGAAACAACCACTAATGCCTTTCATCCCAGTGACACATTTGTAATGATCATATAACTTCTGTTTTCTATGATTAATGGTGATTTTAGGTTATGTCAGATTCAGTATGATGGATTAGCTGCAACTGTTTCAATCAGATATCTTCAGAACCCCCATGGTTCATGTTCATATTTTATATTTTGATGTGATGAGAAATATATATATATATATATATATATATATATATATGTATGTATGTATGTATGTATCAATGTATTGCAGCTGGAATAAGACTTTTTTTCAAAAGCAGTTGGAAAATTACTTGAACTAATTGGCATATTTGATTATCTTGTGTCTGTCTATGAAGGTTTTCATGTATCAATCCAAAAGGGCCAAAACTTTGATAGGGCTGTACAATGGTTGACATTACACAAAAACTTGAGTAAAGTAGCTGTTTGAAAGCATTCAATATGTTACTTAAACAAAACTATATATTCAGTGTATCAGGGATATATCAGTGCAAATATTTTCTGCTCCTTGACCTTGCTCAATGTTGTTGAAAGCATGGACAATGAAGTTTATTGATGAAGATGTCATATAATAAACCAAGCAAGCAACTATATGATAGTATAGATCTGGATAGTGAAAACGAACCTGGCTTACATGAACTCAGTGTTAGATATTGACCTGCCAAGACAACCATTATTTATTATGGAAAAATAGTTATACTTTAAAAACAAAAAAGAAAAAATGTAGATAAAGACATAGCTGAGAATGGACACATTCAGTTAAGTTCCATATGTGATACATGCTAGGCAATTATGTCTCATTTGATCCATGACTGACAATGCAGAAAATGTTCCTGCAGTAGGTTGCCAATTCTTTCTGCAGTAGACTGGTTGCAAACCAAGACTATAAAATCAAATCTGTCCTGCTATTCAACTCAAAACTAAAAAGCAAATAGGTGGATTCATACCTTTTTTAAGGGTATTGCACATAAGTGAATTCAAGAACTTCAATGGAAATTCAAACTCAGTTCTCCAATTTTATATTCTAAGCTGATATCCATTACACCACAACTCATAACTGCAATTGCACAAGCTAAAAATAAAAACATATCCCATCTAAAAACAAGCTAGTGTAGTGGGAAGCTCTAAACTATCCTTTTGCACACTGGATAAAATGAAAACAAGGTTTCAAATCAAGTTGTTTGAGACCTTACAAAAATAAACATAAAAAAGGAAAGTAAATTAATTCAAATGAACAGGTATATAGTTACCTTCAATATGTATATAGCTACTATCAACAGCCCTACATTTTCAAAGAAAATCACAATAGGTTACATCAATAAGAAAGTAAACTAATGCCCATTTAAGGTGTTATATATGTCAGAAGAATATGTAAATATAGGGAATGACCATAATATAAGACGTACTTTTGGAAAATCCCCATCATCCTGACAGAGAATTTACTGAAGCAAGTAAATGGAGATCACTTGGCATACACTGAATAAAAGAAAAGTTAAATTTAAATTAAATACAAAAAAAAACATTCCCAGAAAAAAAACAGTCTAGATATGTCAGGCATGAACATTGTTCAAATGTCATTGACTATATCCAACAACAAGCATGTAAATAAATATCAAATATATAATTAAGAGGCTAATAAAAATATAACCAAATGTCTAGCCTATGGTAATAAAATAAATTAAAATATAATAAAAAACCTGATGGGTCTTGCTAATCAACAAAAATTGTTAATAGCACATTATCAGCTAAGATTTTTTCATATACCAAATCAAGTTCTGCCAAAAGATCTGACCATGCAGATTTACCAAAAAATCTTCCTTGTCAGTGACTCTAGAAAAATATCTCAAGAGTTGAGAAAGACTTAACCAAAGCTTCCAAACTAAACCATACCAACAAACCTCTTTATAAAAAATACAAAAAGATTGCACAAAATCCAATTATTCATTGGAAGATCTGATTCAGTAATTGAAAAAAAAACCAGCCACTCAAACATTTACAGTAAATAACCCCAAACTATATTATGACTCATAAAATTATTCAATGGCTCCATTTGTTAAAAAAGATTTATTTTAAACTTATTTTCCCAAGTTTAAATCAATTTACTTTGTGTTCATATCAAAATAACATGTACGATGATATTGTTGTAGCAAGAGTTGTCTTCTTGTTTATAAAGAAATTTTAAAAATGTTATTTCAAACTGTTGAAATTCTTAAATTTTGTATTACTTGTATTTTTATATTAAAATTTAATTTTTTATTATTACCTTGATTTTCTTATGAAATAATTCTATAAATTGTCTTGATAGTAATTAATCTAGAAAGGTAAATCATTCAAAATATCAAGTGATTTTTATTATAATTTTGGTTCAGTATGACTTTTGGATAAAACAAATAATAATTAAATAATTAAACAAGGCTTGGTATGTCATAAAAATCAATCAATTAACCTTTTATCAGTTTAAAGATCCTTTTAAAATGTTTTACCTTATTCACAATGCCCCTTATTCAATCTAAAATGAAACACTATGTTTTCAACACACCTAATAAATGACTTATTTCCCATGAACAGTGAGAACAAATAATTAAACAAAAAGTTGTTTGTTATTAGAATTATATTTGCTGCAAGTTAATACAGTTAATAAAAAATATTACCTCCTCATCTCTTTGAATCTTGACTCATCTCTTTCACTATCAGCATTACCCTGAATCAATAACTTGAAAAAGGTTTTGTTACACACACATAGACAATTTTTTTGATAACTGGCATACAAGCCTGTTTTTAGATGGGATGTAATATTTATAAAATTATCCACAGTACTGAAAAAAAAATACAAATTTAATAAATTCTAATTATTCAGGCATGATGTTCACACAATTGCAGTGTGGAATCTTTCCTTCAGGAAAGGTCCCCAGACATCCTAGCTCTCTGCAAAACTAACCTGAACCCCACAGCTCCCTCCTCTGATTTCTCAATTTCAGGTTACTTTCTCTTCTTTAGAAAGAACTTCAGTATCCATATGCATGGCCTGGGAGTTTATGTTAGCAAACATCTTTCTCTGGCTAGGATTGTTTCTTTTAAATCTTCTGACCAATCACACGTGCGTCTCCATCTTGATCTACTAAATTCAGTTAGCTATGTTTTTTTTTCTCTACTGCTCACCTTCTTTTCCTGACTGCTCCTTGTTAAACAGTATCTCTGAAAATATAGATGAAGTCATTTCTTCTCACCTGACTTTCAACCTAGAACTGAGGCTCAACTGAGTGTTATATTACATAATCCCTCACAGTTCTCTAACATAGTTTCAATATTTGAACCTCACAAGACAAACAGAGGAGACATAATCCCAGTCATCATCATGGTCTCTATTCTGTCTGCTCCAAACTCTGCAAAGTGTTTGAGGCTGTTATCAATGCTGAAGGGATTCAACATCACACAGCCTACAACAAGTAGTATGGCTTCTGCTTTGCCATGTCCACCACTGATATGCCAATTACCAAATACATATACCAGACTCTCAATAAAAATGGCAAAATTCAAGCTGTTGCCCTGGATATTTTCCAAGCCATTGACAGAGTCTGGAATGCTGGTCTTTTACACAAGCTACAAGGCTATGTTATAACTAGACACATGTTTGATTTAATCTAATTATTCCTATAAAGTTGCATAATGAAGGTCGTATTAAATGGGCATACTTTCAGGTTCTATCATACAAATGTGGCTGTTCCTCAGGGCCCTATCCTAGGTCCTATGCTTTTTCTGATCTTCATAAATGATTTCCCTGATGTAATCAGATTCCAAGTAGGCATATACACTGGGAACATCAGCATTTATTTCTTAACAAGAAATCTGTCAAGGCTGACAAAGCAAACCTTGCTGCTGATCTTCTAAATGACCTCCAATCTGTGATGGACTGGGGTAAGAAATGGTTCATAAAGTTTAATGCTTCTAAAACAAAACTGCTTTCATTAAACCATCATAGAGAATCTCTTCTTCCTCACCCCATCAGCATGGATCATGCTAGTCTCCCTGAAAGTGATACACTGCACCTCCTCAGCCTCACATCTTAGCCAACCTCAAGTGGAATGACTACATTGTATCAATAGCTAAATCAAATGTTAGGTTACTGTATTGGGCCAGGAAGTTTTTCTTGTCTGAATCTATCTTGCACATATACAAATCTACCATTCACCTAAGCATTGAAAACTGTTGTCATATCTGGTCAGGGTGCACCTGCTGACCATCTCAGAGTTCTCAACAAAACCCAAAAGAAAATCTGCAATGTAATTGATCCCAATCTGGCAGCTTGACTCCAGTCCCTTTCTCACCAATAAAATGTGATTTTACTCTGTCTTTTTTTAATATTTTCATGGCTTTTGTTCTGATGAGCTTAGCTTCCTGGGGCCCACTCTACATGAATTTACTCGTGCTACTATACTGGCAACTAGGTCCCACACTTTTACAGTTAAACCAATCAAATGCAGCTACTATTTTTACTCTAACAGTTTCTTTTCTCACACTTCTCACCTGTGGAATTCATTCTGTATATTTGCTTCCCTGATAGCTAAAATCTCCAAGAGTTTAAAAGCAATTGCCATCTCTTATCTCCTTGACTCTCATCTTTTTCCTAACACTCTCTGTATCTTGTTCTTCTCCATTTTCACTCTACTCTCACGTTACTATCTTCACACCAGTATTCTTATCCTTCTCTTATCCAATACGGTACCCCCTGTAAACTATTCTTCCTTCTCTTTGCTCTCCTTTTATGTAGCCTCCTGTGCAACAGTGGCAGTACTGATTTGCTTTGGGTGAAACATTTATAAAAAAAACTCACACACTGATAGACTATGCTTTCATGTTGAAAGCATAATAATACTAATTAATCCCACTTTTGAATCTCAGCTTAACAACTGCCACTTAATTTTCTTTAAAAAGTACATTAGTACTTCTGAAAGCATTCCTGCTGAAAAGTTCTTCTTCTGCTTATATCAGTGTCGTTAAATCTATTTCAAATAAAGTAAACAACTTGGTTTACTCATTTTCCTTAATGACTTAATCATTAGATTTTTTGTTCTCATTTTGAGTGTACCAAACAAGTCAATAAATAACAACACTAATGAAGCTAACAAAATGAGAAAAATTATATTGCAACACAAGAAATATTTTTTTGGTGAGATTGTTGTCATTTTATTTCTTTTAAAATAGATGTTGTTTATCTTAAAATGAAAGTAAAGCTGATGTTTGCATGAGCTAGCAACCATTTTGCAACTTGCCATAAAAATAAGATAATTAAGGATAAAAGAGAGCTTTAATTAGTCAGTGTTGTTTACATGCAGAAACAGACGAACAGTTTTTGTTTTCGTTTGATTATGTTATTTTTTTTCTCTTCAAGATATATGTGATATCCATTTTACTTGTTACTTTTGTTGAAAGCCATCAATTGATGTGGTTTCTGTTATTCAGTGAAGTTCAAAGAAAAGTGGTTCTCTGGCAGACCCACAGGCTTCATTTATACAAAGCCATCTTTAACCAGTGATCTGAAAAAAGTATTTATAAACAACTGACAATTTAGATATTTCTAAACAAGTTTGGTATCATGTGTGACATCTATATGATAGTCTTGTTCTGGCAAAAGACTATTTATGAATAGGACTTGCTGTACTGTGAAAAAATACTGCTAGAGCAGCCTATTCTATATTCATTTTGCTTATCTCCTACTCTAAATCTGATATAACTGATCAATATATTTGAAGTGTTAGTCTTTACTGATTCTGAATCCCAAATTAATGGGATGCATAATAAATCTTCTCCACCTTGCATGCAAATATTTGCTTATTTTTAATTATGATGATGTTCTCTATTTTCAAATGCAAGCTGACATCATTTTTAAGTTTTACTTGGGCTAAACCATGACCATATGATTAATATTGACAGAAACACAACATTTCAGTTGAAATATGATCAGTTTATATTAAGCATCATGTTCAGTGCCTTCTTGGAAATTTTATTCTACCTAGATTTTTAATTTGAAAAAAGAAAGGTATTATATTTATTTTCTGAAAGTGTTCTACTTTCTAGTATTTTTTGTGGTCAGATTCAAAAGTTAGATACTTGAACTTGCTGGAAAATATATACTGACAGAGATAAACCATGTCTACATAAACCTTTAAAAAATATATATACATTTTAATGTAGATTTGTATGACTTTTTGTGTAAAAAATAATAGGAATGGTTTCCAATTGTGTTAGTCATGGTTTTTAATTTAGGGCTATCCTTCTAGATTGGCTACCCTCCATGTCTCAAGCAATCTACCATGATATTTACCCTAGAGCTGGGTGTAGGTGAAAAGAATTATCCAATGATATTAATACAAAGATGAATACTCAAAATTCAAATGCTTTATCTCTGTTTTTTTATCTTCCTCTTCTTTGTTTTATCCCCATTAAAGTTCTGTCAATATTTCTGTGATGCTGTATTCTAACTATTTACAATTTTTTTACTATTTTCCTTATCTTTATTGTCATATTTACAATGTTACAATTGATAAAAGCATTGGTTGAAGTAATCCGATGATTTGACATAAAGACTTGTGAGTTTTGTTTGCCAGAGGTGTATAAAAAATTGAAGAGTTGAGTTATTAAAAGTAAATAACTAAAAATTAAATATCCAGAAAAGGCATATCAAGTGGAACTAGAACAATCTACCCCACTGGACAAAATAAAGGTTTTGGTTTGTAATGTTGTGAATAGAGATAAGGACAATACCCCATTAAAATATAATTGAGATTTTTCATTCTGCTATTTTGAAAAGAATCCTGATCTAATTGCAATCATAGCCCTCTACAACTTCTTATCTCTTTTATAGCTAAAAGCAACATTTAACTTTTTACCATTTTTTTCCTGCTGTGCAATCCATTAACACAAACTTATCAAATAAGTTACTCACTGTTTCCATCTACCATGCAATCCTCAAAATGTGTTTCAGAAATTTTAACTTCTAGATTTTAAGTCTCATTTGCTTTAGAAATTCATGGTTCACTTATTCTGTCCATGTTAATTTCAGCTTCTGTCAATAAATGATATCTGTCACTTCAAGTCTCTGTCATCTGTTTGGAAATTGTCCAGCACTCACTGACATACAACAGAATAGATGACATAATAAGTATTTTTCTTTCTGCAGTGGTAAGATTAATTAAAATATAGGTCCTGTAAACAATGTGCATTGGATCTGCATTTTGGTGCAGTGGATATCAACTTGGAATGCCAAATCAGGGTGCTGAGTTCAAATTCCAGTTGAACCCCTTGCATTCACTCACACACAAATACCCCTGTCTCTTCCATTCAGTTATGGGTTAGATAATAGAAAAGATTGAGTTCTATAGATTTGGCTGGCAACCAGTCTACCACAGAAAGCAAATGGCAAACTACTGCAGGATAAACTTCTACTCAGTCAGTCATTTCTCAAAAGAGACATGATTGCCCAAACCATATATCATGTAACTGACTGAAACAATGCAAATTACAGATGTTTACATGGTGTCAATATATTATCAAACTTTAGAGGGCTCCTCTAGTTTTAGATTTCTGATAAAAGTAAAAAAATAAATAAAGATAAAATAACAGAGAAGATTTAATTGGACTCCTTTGAAATAATTTTGAGTATTTGGGGACCCTTTAATTAGAATGAGTCTTTTAAATTTAATGAGATGCTTTAAAAGAGCACATTTAGATTTTGATGGAGTTTTTTTATACAGGGTACAAACTGAAAACTGTCACCATCTTATAATTTTTTATTTCATGCATGCACGTTTTTGATTTCATCGACTGCACAGTATACTGGGGTAAGTTTAGCATTGTTTGTGAGAAAAAAATGTACATGACGCAATTTACTCTGCTACAAATTTGAAAATGGCATGCTATACTGCTTGTCATTCATACTAGAAGATGCAATACAAACCTTTCAGAGATTTTTGGTGTCAATCTGAAAACAGTGCAATGATTTAGAAAAGAGTTGGTTAAGTCTATTGAAGATTACAAAGGCAATGTAGCTCTGAAAACTCACTCTCAGTGTTCTGATGAGAAAAGAAGTCCAAAATTTGTTGGTGTGGGCCCCAGGCTCAACATTACTTGCATCAAGTGGCTTGAGGAGGTAAAGAAGGTGGCTGCTAGATGACTCTATGTCTAGCAACAGGAATCTGTACCATGCTACATAAGAAACAGAGTCAAGTTATGGCTGTTAGACAATTTCTACGACCACATCACCCCTTACATAAGGCCTCCTAACTCCCCAGACTACACCACCTTATTATCAAGCATAAATTCTAATACTGCTTTATACCATTTTATTTGTATTCTTTTAAAATACACACACACACAAATATATATATATATATATATATATATTATTCATTCAGTAATGAATTTGAACACTCTTGGCTACTGGCATGTGTTTACATTGTATATAACATGCTGAAGTCCGCCTTCCTCTACCGAGCGCCCATAGCTCAGAGGTGGAATTGGCAACTGATATCAATTCAGTCAGGGTTCAATTCTGGCTAGAAGCAATCAGATGTCTAACCATAATGATGAGATGTGATACAAACAAAATACATCTGTATGCAGATGACTATATATATATATATTGCACCTATCAACATTTAAGATCATAGTATAGAAGAAAATGGTATACAAATCTTTATATACCAGAGCAATAAAAAAATGAATGACTGAGAAAAGATTTTGTGTGATACATTTCATTCTTCAAAGCTTCATCAGACTAAAATGATTTCTACATTGTAACATATAATATTTTAACTAAATTTCTCAAGGTTTCTTCTGTGTATTTTCTGTGGTAATTATTACAGGAGATAAAGTAAGTTCCTCTTTCAAGTTTTAGGTTATTTTTCGTATTAAGTCTTTTATTGTCTTAGAAGTAGTTATAAAATTATCTATTAAGCTTAAACATTTTTTTTCAATTAGAGCTGTGATAGTTTGTACCTAAAATAATATATTTTGATTCAATGGGTTTGTCAGAAAGAAAAATATCTAAAAAGTAAAAGATTAAAATGTCAGCATCCCCCTCTCCTTTACATACTTTATTTTGGTTATTCACTTCTTTCTTATGTACCTTTGCCTTCAATATATCCAATGAGTTTCCAAATTTTTTCCAAATCCTTTCTTCTCATCATGTTCTTTAGAAATATATATATGCTCTATTTCTGTTTCTCTATCAAGAATGGTTTTAACACCATGAAGGGACATTAACTCCAAGTCCAATAAAGGACATATGCAACAAAGTATTAAGTACAGTGGAAACAAAGTAACCTTTTAAGCACAAGGAATTAGCACACAATATCAAACCTGAAACATTTGCAAATTAATCTGTAAGACTAACATAGTTAGCATAGCAATACTTCAAGCACCACAACAACATTGGACAAAATGAAGGTGGGTATTAAAAAAACGTATTATAGATAATAGATTTTAAGTTATTATACGCAAGATAGATAACAGTTTTTTCAGTAGTGGAATTCATTTGTTTATTTAGCAACATATCAAATCCTTATAGGTCTTTTAATGTTGAAATTTAATTTTCTTGAGAGTATGAGTAATTTTTTGCTTACAAAAATATATTGCTGGATTTTTTTTATAAAACATATTGCTAGTAATTTTTCACTATGAAAATATATTGCTGGCACCTTCACTATAAGAATTTATGTCTATATTTCCATAGTTTCTGGGTTCACTGTTTGGCCATAGCTGGGATCTTAATAGGTGCTACAATCCTAGATCAAGGTGGACTTATGAACAGCAGCAACTAAGAAGAGGTTCCATGTTCCTCAAAACTTCCATTCTTCCAATCAGAGGTCTTGCTGCTGGATGTAGTTTATTGTCATACACAGGATGCAGTAGTTGTTTTACTTAATATTTAGTTTATTAAAAGATTTGGCTACTAAAAAACAGTAACTAAATATATCTTTTACTGTATCTTTTTGCATGTGCATTGGGGAATTATTTTTTCTTCAATATATTTTTTAGTAAAAAAAATAACTCCCTAATGCTCATGCTTGGAATTAAAAAGATACTAACAGCCACCCACTCACACAAAAATGGGAGGAACTTTCTCAAAAAATGTATTGAAGAAAAAATAATTCCCCATTGCTCATGCTTGGGATACAAAAAGATATTAACAGTTGCCCACTCACACAGAAAAAGGAAAAACTTTCTCAAAAAATGTATTGAAGAAAAAGTCTTAACTATATTCAAGCAAATCAGTGATTACTAAAGATTAGAATAAAAAATGAACACATAAGTATAACTCTGATAAAAATTAAAACTTAATGTATTTCCAGGCATGTAACTCACAACATTATATACAATGCATCTATAGTTGACTTCTAACACCTTCCCCACCAAAAAATTGCTCAACTGGTGATTCATTCACCCACACTTATATAGAACCAGAGTGCCTCAAAATAAAAAGCTGGACAAAATCACTAAGTTTTAATGATCCCTTATTATCCTTATATTATTTACTCTCTTATTCTACTCTGTAACTTTTTTCTTTTTGTGTGTATTTAATTTCTTGGTGGTGTGGGGGGGGGACTCATTTACATTTACCACTTATAAGACTGGCAATCAAAGTTTGAGAATTTAGTCTTTGGAGTCTGAATAAGAACGGAAACATGAAGCTTACTGATTTATTTAAAACATTAATGGCAGTAATGATTTTAGACAAATGATAGAGCTCAACTCAATAGCATTATTATAGATTAAGAGAAAGAAAACCCACTTCCTATTTTACTTAGTTCTCAGTTTTCATAAAGAGAAGGGGGTGACAGTTTCTCAGCCCCACTTAAGCACCCTAGATGATATTCTTTTTTAATTTTGATATTGGAACTGCTGTACAACAAAAATAAACCTACACATGTATTTACATGTGAATGGTGCTTTGAAAACATGTGTTCACCTTTCATAATGATATAACTAAATCAATATTGTTAATTTATTGCTGTTTTATCACAAAAATAGTAACATTTTAAAATAGAGGATTATGAGTACTCCTGATAAATTTAACATTCCTGCACTGATTTTCTTTTAAATGGGAGTATTTAACAAAATTTTAATATTTGTATTTTTAATTGTAATTTAACCATTTATCATCATACATATTTCATAAGGAGACTAATGTGTCCAACTGTGCTCTTCAGGCATTAGTTTAATCTAACAGCCCATACAGCAGAATATATACCTCAAAGCTTCAATTTTTAGAGAAATGCTCTGGAAAACATATCAAATTTATATGACTGAAAATACAGTATTAATGAAAGAAATTGATGTGTTGTATATGAATAAATGCTCTTTATCTGTGTATATCTGTAATTTTGATAAACTGAAATAAAGTTTGCTCATCTGATTTCAAGTTTCCATTTTTTCATTTTAATTACTTCTTAATAACTGTTGAGTACAGCTGACGTTTTAATAACTTTCGGCAAATGCTGGTCACCCATTGGCCATTACATTACATTTTTGATGAAAGCTCAATTTAAATTCTATTTCTTAATCTTAGATTAGATCTTACTCAAATATTCTTGATTTAAAGAATATCTAAAATGCAGCACATAATTATTGTTATGTAGAGACCACACAACATGAATACAGTTACATGCAAGATTTCTTCTTGGCCTAAATTTTTCAATCAACCTAATGTGAAATGAGTAAATAAGAGTCTGCTGCTTAGAAAGTGGAGTGACTGCACAGAACCAGAAGGTTTCTTCTTCTCAGAATCTATTTTCATAATTTATAAATGTACCATTCATTTGGGAATTGAATAGGGTTTGCATATCAGGTCGGCTGCTCCTGCTTTTTCATCTTGAGGTTCTTAACAAAATCTAAAGAAGGATCTGCAATGTAATTGGTCCTGACGTGGCAAGTCAACTTCAGTCACTTTCTCACCAACATGACATGGCTTTTCTATAAATATTTCATGGCAACAACTCTGACAAGCCTTTTTTTGGTGCCACAATTGACCAAAACAATTTTGTGTTTTGCTTACACCACTCTTAAAATGAAAAAAAAGGTTTATATTCTTATGTTTTCGATTATCAATGTAAGAATCAGTGAACAAAATATTACAAATGAAAAAAACTGAAAGATGCATGCTTCCAAAATGCCTTAACTTTTTTAAACTAGTTATAATTAGACAATCTCAAGGCAATTTACCAAGAAAAACATTTGGGGTCACTCAAGCTAAACACGAGTGCTGAAGTATCATGTAATTTCTAATTCTTTACATGACAGTGAATGCTTGAAAACATTTTAGTTTGTGAGGGGATTTTCAAGCATTCCAAGGTCAACTCACACAAGAGAGAGGTGGTTCTAGTAACAAATACTGAGAATGATATCAACAGTGCATGTGAGTAATGAGAAATGTTTAAGAAGAACAGAAACATACTGCCATGAATTAAAGTGGCAGCTCAAATTTCTGGGACATCAGGAATGAAAGCTGGGAAAATATGACATAAAGCAGACTGAAAGAAAGAGAAGCTGAGAATTAATGATTAACCTACTTGATGAGTTTGAATCAATTGATGACAAAATAGGGTCCACACAAAGAGACGGTTAATAAAAGATCAAATGTTACTACAAAAAAAAAGAATGTTGTGGAGAGCTCTGATCATTCATGTAAGATGACACAAAAAGAATATATACATATGTATGTATATATAATATAAAATATTGAAAGGAAAACTCAATATATATATGGTTAAAATTAAGATTTATTTTGAAATTGTGTGATTGAGTATATACATACTATCTGTGACATCTTTTTTGCATCTGTTTAATTCAAAAAAATTGTTTATGCATATATTTTCTCAAGATATCTATGTGTAAGTAAATACATTTCCTATGTCTGTGTTATGTGTGATCTGATGCATCTATTCTATTTTATTTTTAATATATATATATATATATATATATATATATATATATATATACAGTCATCTGCAGACAATCCTGTTTCACTGTATCACAACTCATCAGCATGGTCAGACATCTCATTGCTTCTAGGGAGGTGGCGATTCTGCATCTGAGCTAAGTAGAAAAATGCGGACTTTATATACAATGTAAACATACGCTAGTAACCGAGAGTGTTCAAATACATTAGTGAATGAACAATACGTAAATGCATGAGCAACTACTGTTCTAAAAGTCTACCATTTCTCCATAGTGCCCAATAAGCATGCAAGAGCATAAATAATCATCCAGCAGACAGTCCTGTTTTGCTGTTTCATACTTTTGGTTTGGGCTTGTTCCACATCAAACCTATTCTTAGTAATTCACTATATATATATATATATATATATATATATATATATATATATAGCAATTTACAAAGCGTAACTTATGAGACATCAAAGTTACTCTTAGTAAATCACTATAGCATTGAAGTGACACAAGCCCAAACCAAAAGTATGAAGCACCAAGTTGAAGTTTATATATATATATATATATATATATATATATATATATATATATATATATTGTCATTCACATACAAGCCTGTTTTGCTGTATCACAGCTCATTAGTGTGACTAGGCATCTACTTACTTCTGGTCCAGATTAAAACTCAATTGATTTGGTATCAGTCGGGGTCTCTACTCCCTAAGCCATAGGTGAATAGAATGAGAGAAGGGAAATTTTACAGTGTTATATATAAGTGCTGTATACTCATGCCAGTCATTGGAAGAATTCAATTCATTGCTGAAGAGTAACATGTAAATCACAGAAGTGGTGGCTGTTTTTAAAAATCTCCTCTCCAAAGAGTTCAATTGTAATGATAGCATAATATATATATATATATATATATATATATATATATGTATTTATTCAGAAATTATAACATGGATATGTTATAATATCACTACAAAAGTAGCTATTTTGTTTTGACACTTTTTGTGTCTTGTCAAGTGATGTGGTTTATTTTAAATTGAATGGTTTTAAAAGGTTAAAAACAAGCAAAACCCCTTTAATCAGGGAGACATTGCTGTATGTACAATGTGGAAGAATTAGAGTAAATCAACTTCTAATTTGGAGAATATATGGGCAAATTTAAAAATAATCTTGGAGGGCATTAGTATTAATATTTGATTAAATTGAGATCAGCATTATTAATTAACTATTATATCTATTTTAATATTGTTGCTAAATTTTAAAAAAAGTTCTAAGTTTAACAATTTATCAGATTTAGAAAGTTATTCATATATTAAACAAGGAAGAGAAACAACGCCTTTTATACAAACACAGACATAAATTAACACTTGTACCACCACTGATGTGTGCAGAGACACACGCACACGCGAGCTAGACAACTGGGGCTCACACAGGCATAATTTCATATGAACGTTTCTAAATAAATATTATTAGCTCTACTTTGTATTGAGTATTTTTTTAAGAGTAGTGTTTCTTTGGACAAGGAATATTATTACATCTGTACGTACCCTATCCTCGTATATATATATAGTGAAACAGGATTGTCTGCGGATGAATATATATATATATATATATATATATATATATATATATATATATATATGGTTTTATGTAGTGCTTCTTTTGTTATTTTTATTGGGTATTTACGTTTTAGAAATTGCTTTGTTAGGTTGTTAATGTTGTTTAGAAAATCTGGATGATCTGAGCATATGCGTTTGATTCTTAGAAATGAGCTGTATACGATAGATTTTTTAATTTAAGGGGATGACAACTGTTAAAGTGTAGGAATTTATGTTGGTTTGTGGGTTTGTTGTATAGACTGGTGGAAAGTGTATGTTTATTTAATTTTATCATGACGTCTAAGAAAGGGATGAGTGTGTTTGATTACTCCATGGTAAATAAATAAAATAACTAAATAAAACCATCCACATAAATCGTAACACACTTCTCACATACAAGAAAAGAAAAAACAACAACCGAATTCCCATGGTTTTTAACCACAATCAACATTCACACACACTTATCAAAAATTTTAAAAAAATAACCTCCAATCAAACACAAAAATCAAAGACATTTTCGATAAACCACCCATAAAAGCAATGAAACAAACACCCAACCTATCAACTATCCTCACTTCTAACAAATATCTAAAAAACACAAACGTATCAGGGAATTTAAAATGTCAGAAACCCAGGTGCCTAATTTGTAAATATTTGGTAAACGACACAATATTCTCTGTACCCAACACCAAAATCAAATTGCACCCACCACGCCGCACTTGTGACAACGAAAACATTATATACTTCCTCTTCTGTTCAATATGTCCCAATAGTGGATATATTGGCGAATCCGGGAATAGCTTTAGATTTCGCTTCAATAATCACAAACTTAATATACGCCAAAATAATCAATATTCCCCAGTAGGAGCACAATTCAATCAACCGGGTCACACCTTAGAAAATTGCAAATGTTTACTAATAGACTCCAATTTTAGTTCTACATACACACACAGAAAGAAAGACAAATACTGGATTTTAAAATTAAATACACACAAGCTAGGGTTAAATAGGGACTTAGGTGCTTTGAATCTTTACAAATACTTCAATAACTAAACTTTTTTAGATACATTTAAAAATATTTTTTAAACTTTTTTAGACACATTTAAAATATTTTTTTATCTAAAACAAATTTACAAGCATTATTAAACATAGGTTTAGGTTTAAAAACATAATTTTAAAAAAATCTGTCGCTTTCAACGTCACTTGATGTAAAAACAAAACTCTCTCCACAAACGCGTCACGTGATGTAAACAAACTCTTCACTGACGCTCTCGCGAAATCTCGCGAAATACGTTACTAATTCAAATTTTAAAATCATTTGTTTCTGATGAAGGACCGAGGGCGGTCTGAAATATAAAATATAATAGTAGAAATAAACAAATACTGTCAAAAAACACATTTTTAAACTGAAAACTTTTTTAATATTCTTTCCTATACATATTAAGACAGTATACGTGGATCATCACTATGCTCTCTCTCTCTCTCTCTCTCTCTCTCTCTCTCTCTATATATATATATATATATATATATATATATTACGATAAACCAATAATTGTACCGCCGCCGTAGATTTTTCAAGTATATTTGTAATACTTTATATATTTGCGATTATGTAGATTATGGAATAGTTTTTTACCCGGTTAAACTAAAGCTAGTTCTTAGAAGAAAACCTTCCTTTCCCCCACTTCCTGTCTGGTCTCTGATCGTAGGCCAGACGAACGGTGCTTGTCTGATAAGTACAAGTGACCATAATAGTGTTCAATGGATAACACCCACACTTTTATATGCCAACACGTGATTTAACCCCTAACAGGTTTGTTTTGCGCATGTTGGGATATAACAACTTCACTTAGCTGTTTGTATTCAGAGGAATCGGACGTCACCAAACCTGGACTTGGCTGTTTGCTTTCAGAGGAATCGGACGTCACCAAAACTGGACTTAGCTGTTTGCTTTAAGAGGAATCAGATGTCGCCTAGAATCGAATGACCGACGAAAGAATCCGGAACGGTATTCTAAAAGCAAAGTCGTCTATACTCCTGTGGTTTATCTGCGTACAATCCTCGTCATCAGAAAGAATTGAAAGGCGTTAATCAAAGATTTATATTACGACATTAGCAACTCAACCCTTTTTGCTCGGAGAATTAAATGAACATCTTTCCTTTCGAACTTTATTTCAGATAACAACTGATCCACATCGATCCGTACCATTTGTAAGTCTTTATGTGTTTATGTATACGTTCTATCATTTGTTGTCTCTATTTTTGTCTGTATTTCGTCGCACTGATATATGTTTTACGAACCAATTGTCCCCTCATCCTTTAAATTATTTAGTTTTCTTTTCTTTTTTTAAGTTAATATATTGTATATGTTGTAAATAAAATATTTTTATTGTATATTTTCGTGTCGTCTTCTGTTATTCTGTGTCTGTATATTGTGCGTTTTCTCACAACGTTTACCGACGTCCGGAATTGGAGAATTCCCCTCCGATCGTTCTTTCTATCATATTTTACATTGTACCGTGGGATATTCTTCGTTATTTTTTTTTTTACTTTCTCGTTGCATCTCGGCTATTGTAGTCCCAACGAAACCCCGGGCGTAACAGAATACATTCTTACCACTTAATCATGTACACATGTACAAATGATCTTTTATGCCAATTTATAATCACCTTACATTTATTACATACATTTATTTCAGATACCTCAATTTATGATTACGCATCCCTCGTCTGGTACAAATTCCCAGCAAGATAGTACGCTGTGTCATAAATACAAAAACATAGCAAATTGATTCAAGAACCACGGCAATTAAATTTGTTTCCATGTTCATCTGATTTCAGTCCCATGGAGTACTTTTGGGATGAGAGAAAACAAGAATTGGTTCATAGATGTGCCGCTAGCAAATCTAGGAAAAATTGATAAAATCGCAGCATTAAACCAAATTTAAAAGAGTTCGTTCTGAGCATCTACGAATTCATGTCAAGAACAATTGAGACAGTGCCAAAGTAAAACTGGTATGTGAAAAGTAAACCCAATAAAGTGACTCGCAAATACATATCTATACATATAGGAGAGGATGGCAGACCCGTAAAGACAAAGAGAATAATCCAAAAGATTTTATATCATTAATATAAATTATTAATTTGATCAAAATAGAGAGATTTTAGATATTATTCAGTGCATTATAAAATACTGAGAGGAAAATTAAACTCATATAATATGCGTTGAGTTTTCCTCGGCACATTATATATATATATATATATATATATATATATATATATATTAGTTAGTTTTTGGCCTTAAATTAGACAAGTACATAGTTGTATTAAAAGTGTTCAATACAATTATATTGTAGAACTTTTGAATATTTTTCATTTAGAAACGAGTTATTTCGTAACCTGGGTTTCTATCTTTCAGTGTTCTCAGGCGATTTACAATAACTGATTTTATCGTTTTTCAAAAGCTCATGTAACAGGGATATTTTATGAACGTGCAATTTTCAAATTTAGGAGACTTTACTTAAGGGTCTTAGAACACTTTCACCAATGATTGTATTATCCTCGTAGGTATTCATTGGTATGATTACACCTGAACATAATTTCTGTTCTTTTGTTTAGTCATTTCTTTTGTCTTGATTATGCTTGTGGGATGATTATATTTTGTGTTTATTTACTTTAAAGTTGCATTTGCTTTTACTTTCGGAGAGCCAGTTTGTAAATTAAATTCTATATATACATATTAGACTATCTTCTTATTTGCTTCTACTATTATTTCATTATCTAGAACTTTAAAGAGTTTGTAAGGCATTTTCCTTATTCTATCATTTTCGTTTTTGTTGTCCGGTGCTATCATTAATCCGTCATATAATTAATCCGTCATCTCTGTATAATCCGTGGATGTCTCCGTGGATTATTTCGTTGATTTTACTTAGGATTTGTATTCCCATTAATTCTGAAATTTTGGCTCTCCTGTGGAATAGTATGGATTTTTTACAATGTAGAATTACATCTATATGTTCGAATGGTATATCTCTGTATCATTTAGCAAAATTTAATGCTTCCATAAAAATCTTTCCGGATATTCATAAGTAAAAATTTTCAAGTCATATCTTATTAAAGTATTCTTGTTTCTTCGAATTTTTGGAAATCATAAAATACAATCACCTGCTTTTTTTACTGGTTGACTTGAGTAACAATTCTCAGTAAATCACAACTGATTTGTTAATATTTGATGGCTTATTTTCCCCACATTTTTTGTTGGATTTATGAGCCTTTATGAGGCGCTATTGTGAAAATCTTTTTTGTGTTTTTTTTATTTTAAGAAAACCTGCTTACCGGTCAAACTTTGTATCTTGTTGATTAAATCTAGCCTTTGTGTAATAATATTAGCTTTCTTGTTGATATTTTTAATATAGAAATCCGAAGCTTTTTTGTAAGATTTGGCAATTCTTGATTAATCTTTTTTTAATATACTTTTGGGTTCATTGTTGGGTTTATGAGCCGGTATGAGGGGATTTTGTGAAAATCTTTTTTATGTTTTTTATATTAAAAAAAACTTACTTACCGGTTAAAATTTGTATCTTGTTGCTTAAATCCAGCCTTTGTGTAAAAATTTTAGCTTCCTTGTTGATATTTTCAATATAGGAATCAGAAGCTTTTTTATTGTATACTTTTGGGTTTATTTCACATATGTTGTTAGATTTGTTTCCTTTAATAAGAATAATTTATTTTGTTTTTATTTTTCTTTACTTCAGTGTTTAATAGTTTTTAGAAGTTGTTTTATATATATATATATATATATATATATCCTTGTGAAAATTAATTGACTCAAAACATGAAAGGGAGATAGGAAAGAAAAGAAATAATAATTGAATTTTTTCTTTTCTGTTTTCTTCATCCGCTAGAAGCTAGGTAAAGAATATTTTAGAAAGACTACCCAAGAAAAATAGATGAATAATTTTACGGCCATCAAAAAGAAGCAACCACTCGAAATAATGTTTTTTTTTTCTTTTTTGCGACCCTTAGATATTGGCAAGAAAATTCAATCAGGTAGTCAAAAACTTATTTATGATGTCTTGTCACCAGATTCAGGATAGTCATTATCGCAAAAAAGTGAATGTCTTAGTTTTTGTGAAAATTTACCAATCATTGATAAAATGGCAGCTGACTATGATTTGATTTGAACCAGAATCTTTTTCCATGCATGGCAAATTGTTGAAAGAATTTTACAACTCTTAGGGACAAGAAAGAGTGAAAGTATTCTCAGAAATAAAGTTTCTTTTTTTAAAGGGAATTCTGCGACGCCGACAATTATAAAAGTAACATATGGTGTTTTCTTTTGACCAAAGCTAGATAATTTCTTACAATGGTTATATACTGTTGGGGATTACCCCTTTTTGCACATAAGAATAGACTCGCCTGATGTGTACATATAATCATGCCTATACATAGAACGGCGGAGGAATAGTTGTAAAGCAGATATAAAGAGCGAATGTCAAAGAGTTAGTAAGGAGTTAGTTGGTCAGTAGGTTGGTGCATATTGTTGAAGTGTTTTGGATATAGGCTCATTACCCCGAACTTACTTCTTCACTACAAGACTATATATATAGAGATTTCTACTAATAGTATTTCTAGTATACCTGAATTGATTAACCCGTGTTCCAGTTTGTATAATTTTGTTCAATATAACTTACATTTTCTATCTGCATATCTGCTTTTGTTATGTTTTTATTTTGTATGGTTTCTCAACAAGAATTCACAACATATACAAAGCAACAAACTCTAATAATTAACAAGGTCTCAGGTCGAGAGATTGTCTCCTTTTTTGTAAATTGTTGGTAGTGGGTATTGAAAAGATAAAACACAGATGGGAAAAACGACTGCACACCATAGTTCGATAGAAAAGGAATTTTGGAGCGATAATTAGATCTGGCCGTTTGGACTAGGTCATGCCCTTTGAGCAGTGGTAAGAAGCACTCACACATTAGAAAAGGAGAGGCATTTGATCAGGTGACCAAAAGGAGAATCTCTGATTAATTTTTTTGAAATGCTAGCGTACCCAGAATGCGTCACCCCCCCCCCACCCCTGGACGTGAGGCTCAATATAATCAAGAGTTGGTGAGGTTTTAGACAGTTCGAGAGGGAAAGTCTAGAGTTAGACCGGTACGGGTCATGTTAACACAAGACTGCATTTTACAGACTGCATTTTCTTTTACCTTTTTGACTGCTGGATCCTGTTTGTTTCTTCGCCTTGATGACACAACACAGAGTTGAAAGGCTGACATCAACAATATCCGCAATCTCTCTGTAAGGCTTCCCAGTTTATTTGTGCAGCGTTACAGTTTTTGTATGCAAACTTGAAGTAACATCTACCACAAACAATGGCTGTACGACAACTAATAGACAAGTGTGATAAATCACAAGTGTGATAAAAATTTGATGCAATCAAAGGATGACATAATCTTTTTCAAAGCCAAACAAATTTCATCGTACACCACAGTAAAATGTAGAAATCGATTACATCCTGTCCCTCCAGTGGATCTAAAAAATGGAAACTAAAGCAGTTGTTTCAATTAATATGCAAGAGTATATATATATATATATATATATATATAATATTCGGGACAGCTATTCATTTTAATGATAATATATGAGTGCCTCCATATTTTTTTCAAATAACTTGTTTGACTTATTTTTCAAAACTTCCTCATGTCATCTAACTTTTCAATTAAATATTAAGTGAATTTTAATTCGATTTACAAACTGTTGCACATAGGAATGAAACACAATCGATTTGTAAAAATAGCAAATTAAAAATAAACAATTCATCGAATATATCCAGCTTTATTTAGTGATACACACCGAAATACTCAAATCATTTTTCTGCCTAAAAATACTTGTACATATTTTTTTCTAAAGGTTTAAAATTAATGCATCCTTTTTACTGCGCTGCGGTAATTTTAACTGAAAAACACTTACTTTCATTCGTGTATCATTTTAAGTGCATCTCTTGTGCCAAAAGTTTGAATAAAGTAATATTTTATAATTTCATATTTATTTTTTAAGTGATATTCTCCAACAACGTTAAAATATATACTTTTTTCTTTAAATTTAAAATTGTCTGCAATATTTTAGTGATACAGTTTGGTTCATATTTAAAACTAAATTTGTCTTTCGCATTTCTTCCTGCTGTGAGAACTAAAAGGTTACTGCAAAAAGCAATCCCAGGCGTGCTACTGTGAAGAAATGTTTAGGAAGATACCATATTTTGGGGAATATAAATAATACATGTGATATTAATAAACTCGGATTTACTCAAGCCTTTCCCAGAAAGGCACAAGGCCGATTTTTTTCGGCATAGCCTCGTCTGGGTTCCTCTTCTCTCGAAGGCAGATAGTCCAACTAAGAGAGAGTTGGGCGAACTGATATTCATCTGCTTCCTTTCTGAGGTCGGATGCGGCACAAGGCCGATTTTTCGTATGAGATCCGATCTCTTAAGCACGGGTAAGATTTACCCATAGAACCCGCTTAAAGCAGGGTCAGGCTCTTGTCTACCTACCCCAGACGGGACTCTACACTTCGGTGGAGTCTCATTTGTGTTTCTCCCCGCCTGGAGGCAGAGAATCGACGAAAAGAAAGTTTTGGCAAACTCTGAAAAGAGTAGAGTTCTCGTGAATATATGTGTTCAGGAGATATCCATTAACAGAGTAAATGGATCATGCCATATTCGCCCCCTCCCTTATTCCTACAGGGGAAAACGACATCTAACCAAGCATGCACGATGTGGTTCTTTCTCGCTCTCACTCGACTTAAATTTAATCCTGCTGTGTTGCCATAGTCTACGAGTGACTTGCATGTCCTCTGGTGGGTGTACTTTTTTCTGAGAAATCCGTTTATCGCCACTCGAGAGATGAGAGCTCAAGGGTTCTTTAGAATAAGATCCTGTCTCTGTATTTTTAAAATCCGTTAAAGTGTTCTGAGAACACTTCAATGTCTACATTTGTCTCCTGCTAGAGACAATTCTGACTTCCTTAGTAAGACTCTGACTTCCTCTACATTCGGGTAATATATGGGGTTGGTATCTAGTAGTTCCACTTGATCCACCAGTTGTTCGTTTTTATTCAGCGCGTGTGTCTTTTTAATAACATCTTCAGTTTAGAAAATCAAGACCTCATTTGGACTTCTAGGAATCGCCATACGCGTTTGGACATAAATGAAGCTCCTCTGCCTGAATGAATAAACGCGGGTAGCCTAAAAACGGCAAAAACTGAGCAAAATCATTTTATGACCGTTGTAGAAGATAAATCTGCGCAGGATACCACGAAAGAAAACCACGAATATTCTTCAATTACTGTTAACATTTTCTGTTGTGTGTTTTTGATGAAAGCGGCCTTTAAAATCCAATGCGATTCGTTTATATGGTTGCGTGGCTTTTATGACCTTGCTGATGTTAGGCCGGTAGTTCCTGGGTATATTTTCAGCGCAAATCTCAAATAAATTGATAATCTCTCTCGCATCCTCTAATGAATAGAGGAGGTTTCAGATTTTTGTCATGTGAACCATGCGTGTAACACCTGGCTGGTATAACTCACTATTTAATCTCTTTAATTATACTTTGCTAGCAGACGATCTACATACAGCCAAATTTTCTCTACCGGGATGGTATATTTAATCGAATGAGTAACACGAATGTTCTATCCTCTACATGGTTATCTTCTCATTTTTTATTTTGCTGGTCGTTTTCGAATTAAACAAGTAAGCAACTCTCTCGTGACGATATTTCAGTTTGGCGTAAGATATGTTGGGTCAATAATAAGTTACTATAATAAATTAGCCATTATCAAAATTGTTAACAACCAGAGTTCTTTAAATTGTAGTTGAATTGTTAGATAAAATTCTTATTGGTTTAAATCGAGGTCTTAATGAAGTCCGTATATACCTGAGTCTCACTACAAAGGCGGGATGTGGAACAAGGCTAATTTTTACCGTGTACACCCAGGCAAAAATCCTCCGTAGACCAAGTATACGCGTAGACTGGCTCATGTCTATTTACCCCAGACGAAACTATTAAATATTGAAATACACTATTATGAAAAATTTATGACACCATGACCTATTGCCCTTGCCATCAAACTGAACTCAGTAAGTAATAACAACGAATTATAAATTATCATTTACGAGCCAATCAAATTAATGCTAGCAGATTCAACAGAAAATTTCCCTGGAGGCAACCTCCAGACAACAGCATTATTCAAGTCTGATAAAATGGTAAGAAGTGTTGTAGTTTTGAAGAGAAATAGTGTAATGGCAATTCAACCGAGACAACTAAATACTATTCGTTTAAAAATTCATATCATAATATTCTTGATAATATAATATAATAATAACAAAAGATAGAGAAAATGATTTGTTCTTAAAAAATACGTAAAGAAATTAATAATATTTGTAATTAATTTGTAAATATATTTTCCTTGTCATTTTAGAAACCAGTTTCATGTCTATAGTTTCATTATAAATATACAACTTCTGTTGTTACTATCAGTAATTTTTGCATTAATTCCTACAAAATGACAATATTTTCTACCCGGGGTTTACAAACCAGCATTTTATTTTATTTGCCATTTCCCTCCAAGGTAGGAGGGATCATGGTAGTCACAAATTTCTGTCTCTTGTTTTATGCATTTAACTATCTATTACTTTCTTTTTTTTTTACATCTATTCATTCAAACACTTTCAGCAACTTTTATATCATGTCGATAGAATTCAGCAACACTACATAGTCCATGCGACATGACAGTTTATGATTGTGTTATCTTTTTTCATATGCCCTCTGCATTCAGTAATCCTTTGCGTTTTTTTTTTTTTTGGGCTTTATCGTCTTGCTTGGGGTGAAATGATAAAAACACTAAGATCAAAGTTCATTTGGAAGCAAAACACCGGACGAGCATTCCACAAGCTACAAGTGAAATAAAATGAGGTGTTAACACAGAAATTACGGTTATATTTAAACATTTCAAATGTAAAATAATTAAACCTTGTCGCAAATATAATACTGTGCTTAAATTCATAAAGTCTAAGTATCAAACAAGAAATGTTATAAGAGGAAATACCGTGAAATTATTAATAGAAAACGCACAGAAGAGCTACGTTACAGAATGAAACTGAGATGCAAGTTCAGGGCTAATAACATTGCAGTGTCCCATTTGGAGTTTATCAAGAATCTCTAAATATATAACAAAAGCACCAAATCATATGTACAGCTATAGTCAAAGCATAGATGAATGGTAGTTCTATAAATATGTAAAATATATTCTGTCGAGAAAAATTATTTAGCAGGATACGGTGAACCAACTAGCAGCAGACCAAGCTATTTGTCACAGTATAATCTTTCTACCTCATGTCAGCGAAAAACGTTAAGATGTATTGAGTCACTCTGCTGAATGTTATCATCACTCGCAAAAAATAATTATTCGTTCAATTCAAAATATCTTTCGACTAAAATCAAGGTTGATAAGCCGTAAACACAAACCAGTCAGTTATTAAACATGAATATGCACATAGGTCTGAAATTTAGAAGTACGTTTTTATCTAATCCTTCCCCGCTACATCATCATCATCTTTCCATGACAGGTTATGGCCGTAGAGCCACTATGAAGCCGAGCAACTGACCAGCTTCTTCTACATACCTCGGCTGCGCGCCAATATCTGAGTATCTACGGATTAGATATTATTTTTTATAATGGAACTGCGTATATGAAAAGTACAAACTCTATATCTGTGGCATAAATTGTGAGACTTATCTGTCTGGAAATTTAGAAACTTTGTAATTAATTATGATCCTTGCTAGCAGATGAAATTACCGTTTAGCCATCCCACTGAAATTGCGTTATTTTGGTCATCATTTCGACAATTTATTATTAAAGTGAACAAAGGCCAACTGCTTAAAGTTACATCAGTCTCTGCACATTAGCCTCAGTGATTTCAAAATTTTTATTCTCTCGTCATTTATCTACAATTTATGCGATCTTCTGAACTTGAATTTCATCAATCAACGTATCGATTTCCTACTATGTATCAACTGATGTCGAGGTAAAGGATTCACTATTTTCCTATTCTTTATCTTGATAGCAATTTTACCTGTGATTATTTTGAATTACATTTATCTCGTTACTATCATAAGTCTGGATACTTAAACACACGCACATATCTATCTATCTATGTAGCTAGCTAGCTATCTATCTAGTTATCAAATTCAATCCATTATTATCAATCTATCTATCTGTCTTGGCCTGAAAAGAGTGAACTTATGAATAACTTGTCCAAAGTTTGTCTTTATTTATTTGTGTAGTCAAAAAGAAATTTCGATAATAAAGAATAATATCATCACTATGGTAAGCTACTAAATAATATCATCACTATGGTAATTTGACTAAATTCTGGATTACAACAATCTAAAACTCCAGAATAATTTTACTTCCGATTTGCAACACCTTAATATCAATATAAATGTACACACACATAGACACACACACACACGCACACACACATACATATATATATATAAAGGGTGTATCACAGCGAAACAAGGAAAGAAGTCCATAGAAATATATGTCTGCAAAAATTACGGTAGACGACGCTGTTATGCCATGAAGACGAGATTACATTTGTCATTCGTAAATATTTGTAGCTAGTATTTTTTCAACGATTAAAGTGTGTAGTAGTGGGCTAAATGAAAACTGTTCCGTTTAACAAAGGCAGGATATTCATATCGTGAGAAGGTAGATATAGTTTTTACTTACGGCTGCGCGAATGTAAATGGCCGCGTAGCTGCACAGTTGGATCAGATTGTGTTTCCAGACTGAAGGCAGACAAGTCAACCAAACTTTGCTGCTGCTTATTTTTGAGACAGGACCCGAGCATCACAAATTATGGATCGAGGAAGGTCGAAATCCGCTCGTACGCTTGAGCAGGAAAAACACACTCAACAGGCAGTGGAAGACGATCAGATTTCAGTGAACCTGAAGTTTCCCTAGTATCTTGTACATCTCATAGTATCGCATCGAGGGAACTTCAACCCTCTAACAAATATCTAGAGTTGGGATGCTGAAAACATCATCAATCAAGTATTTTAAGTTCTTTGATATATTTTATATCGAGCACATTATTAAAAAGACTGCTTACTTAAATGCCTTTCTATTAGTATTCCACTGGTTGTCAGAAATATTGGCTTCACACAGACTTACGCATCGATATTCTCTCACTCTTTCTCTCTCTCTCTCTCTCTCTCTCTCTCTCTATATATATATATATATATATATATATATAAGTACATTCCATAGTTCGATATTTACTTTTAAATAGGGTTCAATATAAAAGTAGAGCATAGATATATGGTAATAATAATAATAATAATAATAATAATAATAATAATAATAATAATAATTCAACTCGATAGATATCAAGTTTCAGTGTTAAAACAACATCACCAGCCATTATAATGCGGTTAATTAACTTGATAATATATATATATATATAGTGGTTAATTTACCTGGTAATATATATATATATATATATATATATATATATATATAGGATATATATATATATATATATATATAAATATTACCAAGTAAATTAATCATATTTTACTGCCTCCTTATGGCGTTTTAACACCGAAACGTTGTAGCTATTGATTTGCACTTTGCTATTATAATAATATTATTATTATTATTAATTATAATAATTACCAGATAGATAGATAGATAGATAGATAGATAGATAGATAGATAGATGCTTGTGTGTGTGTATAAAAATTTCAGATAGAGTATAGCTGTAAAAGGACAATATGAATAA